>CM070610.1:38016645-38727873 GCA_036346395.1 Hsuehochloa calcarea
AAGAAACAGCAAAGTGGGACTAAACTTGTGGTTTACTATTCATGTGAATAGTAACCACACCCCCAGGTGGGCCGCCAGCATATAGGTCAAGTTGAGCATGATTACAAAGCCTAAATCGGCCCAAATTGGTGATGTAGTACCTTCTTTTCATGATTCTGAAGACTACAGAAATAATTTGGAGGTGAGACCAGATCCATTAGAAATCTCTCGCAATAAAATTTCCAACAAGCCCAAGAACACCCGAATCGGACTCTGTTTGCAAAAGTTATGGCCTTTTTACTACGGGCCCGTTGGGCTGTCACAGTACCGGATTGTTTTGGCGATTCCGACCTGCACAAAATGAATTTGGAGATGGGGCTGGATCCGTTGGAAAGATGACGAGATAATATTTCCATCAAGTACTGGTGGGCCTCTAACAGACTCTATATGTGAAAGTTATACACGTTTGAAGTCGGTGCTGTTTTCGGAGATCGAATTGGATTCGAAAATAGGTGCAGCTCGAATTTTGCAAATCAACCACTCTCTGTCTTTTATTCCTGAAAATAACAACATATTTATTAGGCAATATTATATAGTTCATGTAATATAAAAGGTACTCTTAAAAACAAGCTCACATGATAATCTAAGTGAATTGTACGAGCTCTTGTAATTGGAACAACAAGCATAGGAAATATGGTTGTATCCATAGGGGTCATGTTATCCTTCCCTTCTTGAAAACAAAGTCGTCCTCGGCTTTTGATAAGCTGAAAATAGGGTAACAAATAAGCCAAGGTGTATGCATGGTATATGTATATGTCATCCATTTTAACGGTTCTTCGTTGTTGCACAATTAATGTTTTAAAACAACAACATTTATAAAAGCTCATTGTATTATTAGCCTAAGAATAATCATATATGTCAATGAGCAAAACAAAATTTCTCACATAGCAATTATTGCAACTAGTTTTGCAAATGTAAGTGAAGCATTTAGGCAATTGAAATACTTGAAGTTGTAAACTAGCAGTGGTAGCACATATGTAGGACCGTAAAGGCGACTGGGGGGGTGAATAGGCGCTTTCTCAAATTCTTCGCCTTAATCAAATTCAACACGAACTTTTCTCCGTTAGCTATGAAAGCTAAGAAGATCAGTAAATGCACAGTGGAAGCCTTGTGCTGAATTCGATAACCCCCTCAACCACAAGACACAAATGTGGAGATTTGATCTCACTGGGTCGGTCTGGGCACTGGCGGTCTGACCGGCTACCAAAGGGCGGTCCGACCAATTTAAATCGGTTCGACTGGCCTTTAACGGGCGGTCTGAAAAGCGGGTGGTCTGACCGCCGTTGATAAATCGGTCAGACCGATTTAGTCCAGTACTGAAAAACAATGCCCAAATCTAACACGAAATTTGGTCCAACTTTTGATTCAACCAAAGAAACTTGATCAAATTTGGAGCACACCTCCCTAAGTATATTAGAGACCTATTTCTAGCGACGATCCTCCAGATCCACTTCACAGAAACAATCTCTGACGATTTTACCAAAGAAGTGCACAAACCCTAGAAATATGAAAATCTTTGATTCAAGACTTGCTTGTGGGGGTTGATGATCTAGATGATTCTAGGAGTATTCCTATATGTCAAAGCAAGATAAAATCGGTCAAGAGACCAAGCTTAAACACTTGAATCAAGGAAGCACCAAATTCATCAAAAGAGAGAAGAACACAAAGGAGACAAATGATCTCTCAAGCAAGCATCACAAGATTGATTGATCTCACAAGATGCTTACAAAGCCACTCCAACAAGGAGGAAAAGAGCTCAACAAAGAGCACACATACAATCTCTCCAAACCTCTCCTCTCCTCTCAAACCATAACCCTAACAAAGGGTTTTCCAAAGGCTAAAGTGCTTCAAGGGGTTTTACATCTCCCCCTTTTTCTATTTATAGGAGAGGCTAGGTTTTCACATTTGGGACCCACACACACATGGGACCCACTCACACACAACTGTTGAAGCAATCGCCTGCTTCACCACGTGTAGGTTGATCAGCGGCTCTCATCATGTCGGCCAGTCTCTCCCGTCCGAATCCCATCGGAACCTCCCAGAGACTCGCACCGACTTCCGCACCGCCTGATCCAACCTGCTGCACCGAACTACCCGTTCGATCCATCTTGTCCATTCTGCACCATGCTTGAGTCACACGACCTCACCCGGCATCCATGATCGTTCTGGACCTCAGCTCTCCAAGCGTAGTCCCGATCCACCTCACCGTTGACGTCGTTGACCTGCAAGCCACCTGCACAGCAATAGACAAACAAATCGTCTCCGGGAACAAGTTCTTCACAACTTGACCCACGTTAGTTCCACAATGCAATATGCAACAATAAAGCATTGACATCCATACAATAAACACATTCAATTCACATCAATGCCAACAAGGCTAACCTTCAAGTGATCGGCGGTCTGACAGCCCCACACGGCCGGTCCAACCGATTTCAGCCGGTCGGACCGATTCCACAACGGCGGTCGGACCGCCCGAAAGGACTTAGCCAAAATTCCAACTTGAAAATCCGAAACCTTCTGGAATTTTCAACTCAATAGAACTTTTGACTGGGAGCTCCAAAAATGATACGACCACATCCAGGAGACTCCCCTCACTTGCCTACACATCCTATTTTTGGATCAGCTCCAAAAACCACTTTTAGGCAATACCGGTTGGACCGGCCACCACGGCCGGTCGGACCTCTCCATGGGCGGTCTGACCGCCCAAGCCACCGGTCAGACCTCCTGTGGTCTGACAGACTGAAGCAAACCCCGAAAATGCAAGATTTTGCAAACCAACAAAGCCATTACCAATTGACTCATCATTCTAAGATCGTGCACATATCCTCACGATATCCACAACATATGAGCAAATCTACAACCTTTGGAATCAAACAAAATTCATCCATATAATCAGATTTCAATTGAGCGTTAGCAAATTCATCTAGTAAGGGTGAAAAGATTTGAAAGTTCTTCCATACTTCAACATCATGATGCAAATTGTCAATACTAGATGGTGCAATAAAAGATGAACACATAGGCATTGGATGATCACTAAAGTTTATTTTTCTCTCATAATGAACAAGATTCGGCACACAAGAATTGTTGTTTAAAACAGTAAGCTTCAATTCATCTATGTGATCACAAGTTATGCATATTCGATGTACAAGAAATTGATTGTCTACACCATAATCTCCAATCAAATTAAACTTATATCCAGGGGTGTACGCACTAGACAAGGAGATTGTACATGCGATTTCAGAAACTTTCTCCATAGCATGTGACAATTTCATAGGTGGCTCCAACATGATGTAACATAAAGAATCAGTAGGATAAATTATAGTCAAAACTTCTTTATGTCTAACCAATTCCACAGTATCATTATGTGTGATTGATTCATCACATGAATCGCTCAAAACAGTAGGCAATTCAATTATGTTATCACATGGTGCACTCAAGTCAACAGGTAAATAAACAAGAATATCACATGGTGCACTCAAGTCAACAGGTAAATCAACAAGTTTATCACATGGTGCACTAAACTCAATGCAGTCTGAATTCTCTACGTGAAATATGTGCATATCCGAATTGTTTTTCACTAATTTTTGCTCTAAAAAGCATTAACAGTGGACAGTTGTAGTTCTTCATAAACATACTCACCGTGTGTGATAATAGCACCATGATATTTACCTTTTTGGCTCTCCTCAAATGATGTAGGTGCATCCATCTCCATATCTTTCTTCTCAACCAATGGAGTTGATGGTTCAATCAGCTCATTCTTCTCTTCGGCATGGTTCTCAACTTCCGCAAGTTGTTAGTTATAGAAAGAGACACAAACACAGGCTTATTATCATTATTTCTACCATGAAGTATTCTTAATTCCTCATTAATCTGACTTTCAACCTTACAAGTAAGAATAAATAAATAGGAGAGAGAATTATATTCTTTATGAACAAGAAGATCCTGAATTTCTTTATTCAATCCTCCCAAAAACCTAGCCATTAACGCCTCCTCATTCTCATCTAAACCACACCGCAACATACCAATTTGTAATTCTTGATAGTAGTCTTCCACAGACTTTGTACATTGTTCTAAGCGTTGCGGTTTATTTAACAAATCACGAGCATAATATGAGAGAACGAATCATTGTCGCATAAGTAATTTTAAAGCCTCTCATGTGTTAGGTATGTTATTGGGTTATTGAAGGCAATGTTCTCTCCACCAAACAGAAGCAAAGTCGGTAAATTCACTAGTAGCAGCCCTAACTCGTCGATTATCAGGAAATTCACGGCAAGTAAATTTTTGATCAACAGCTAGTTCCCAATTAAGATATCCATCAGGATCATATTTACCATTAAAAGAGGGCATGGTGAATTTAACCTTAGCAAAAGAATCATCGTGGTCACGTACCTCACGTCGGAGGGGGCCTCGTTGCATACCATGTCGATTAAAACACAACTGTCGATGTACTCGATCGTTGTTGTTACCCATGTCATTGGCCTCGGTATCAGTCACGTAGTTAAATTTATCTTGTCCCTCTACCACTGGGGCAGCAGGGGGAACAGTAGTGGATGCCCGGGCAATTTCGTCAAGGCGTGCCATAATACCTGCCAAGGAGGTGTTAGTGACGCCTTGCGCTCTCTCCATCGCGCTGAGCGTGGCGTTTGTCTCAATCTGAGTGCGCTCAAGTTGAGCAAGTCACTCATTCGTGTCCCTAACATCTTCCTCAAGACCCTCTGTATGAAGGTTCATTTCACGCTGGAAGTGTTGTATGATGCCCTTCGTACGAGGACTATGAGATGTATCCTCAGCCAACAGCTTCGCAGAACCTCGTTCAGGCACAGGAGATGAGTCAATGGTGTTGTTGATCTCACGAAACATCCGACTTTGTGATCTTGAACCTGTCATGGTTAGTAGAAAGCAAGCATATGTCCCTAGCAACTACTAGGATGTGGTGGTTCCAAAAGTCGCTCACACTCAAACCTTCTATCAAATTCTTACCAATTCTTACCAAGCAACAAGGGTGATCGGCAACCAGCGGTGTCAACGTATCTTCGAAGATTGGATGGAACGATTGCCAGGTGAAGATCAGCCTATACGGTGTAGAAGAGGTGTAGCTAGGAAGGCTAAAGTATGCTAGCAAGGATTGGCAACAATCAATTCAACAAATGTAAGTTGAATAAATGTTCAAAGTACTAGTCAATGTTGCTGATCCTAACCTAGAAAGAGCTAGCTAATCAAAGCCTATCCAGAGAAGTGTATGAACGCACACGCAAAGATCAATGTGACTTGATGTAAGCAAAGAAAATTCACACACCAAATGCTAGGAGAGACGCTAGCCAACTACTCAAACTTATTTGTATGAGCACAAGATTGTTCACACGATGTAGAGCACAAAATCAGAATAATATGCAGTGTAAATAGCCCTCTAGTTGAAGCAGTAAACAAAATCTAGTCTCAAATGATGAAAGAGCAAAGTTTTATATAGCTTATATATACTTGTTTGAAAGGTTTCGATGAGATCTACAACTTTGCTGTTGAGGCGAAGCCCAAATTCCGAAGGGAAGACTGAAAGAAAGGGCAAAAATAGAAACCGAAAACTTGCGACATAAATTCGGGGGCTAAAGATGGCCGATTTTGGGGTCCCTGGAGGGTGACTTATGTCTTAGGTCGAAAAGATGCGTCTCGTCGTTAGCTTTCCAACGGGTACAAGAACATCGTGCGCGGAGGTTGAGGCGGCGGCGACGAACTTCTGGCGTAATTGCGCATGATCTAGAGAAGAAACGGTCGGGAATGAGTGCGGTGGTAACCGACGACTTGATTGCGCACTAAAGCACGAAGATTTCAGGAGAGAAACGAGGAATTGAAGATTCCCAAAATGGCCGTTAATGGCGGTGAAGTCGCGCGGATGCGGGAGGAAGAAGGGGAGGTGGAAGACGACGGTGTAGCGCGGGCCCACCTGTCGGCGAAAGGCTGAAGCAGGCGAAGCGTCGACCGCGCGCGGCTGAATGGGCCGAGTGGTAGGGAGAACTGGACTGGGACGTGGGAGATTCGGCCCGACACTGTGCGGCAATTTTTAATTTATTTTTCAATTTAAATAATTCCAGTAATTCATTTAAGCTTTAGAAACTAGCAAATAAAATCCAAAAATTATGAGAAAAAATTACAAAAATTCTCTAAGAAATTTTGGATTTAAATAAAATATGTCCAACTTATAATTGGTAATATATTTTGCAAATAAATTATTTTTGGCTTTGAAATAATTAAAGAAAAGCTTTTAAAATTTTAAAAAATTCCACAAAAATAATTAAATTTTTATTTTCAACTAAAATTTGAAATTTTGGCTGTTACACGACGGTGACGCGTGCAGGCGCTGGCGGTATGGGTGAGCAACGAGGGAGCATGAAGGTGAGTAGGGGGACGCTGGCGGGATTGGTGAAGACGACACGACGCGGTCAGCAAGGGTTGGGCGGAGCGATGGGAGCTGGCAAGAATCACGTGCAGGCGTTGACGTCGCGCTCAGTATGGGCGGGAGCAGGTGAAGAAGATGACCAGGAGGAGGCGCGGTGCGGTTGACAGGCGGGACTCGCTAGGAAGAGAGAGGGAGAGAGAGGAGAGATGTGGAGCAGAGTGGGCCGGCACGTGGGAAGATGGGCCAGGGCACGGGGAAAAGGAACGGGCTGGAGAGAATTTGGCTCAAACAGAGGAAGGGGAATTTGAATAGATTTTTGATTTACAAAAAAGGAAATAGGTTTTTAGAAAATAGTACATAAAGTCCAAAAAATCAAAAAAATACAGAAAAATTTCTTGAGTCAATTGGAACTTAATAAAATTATTTAAAACTTAGAATTTTGCAAATAATTTATTTTTAATTTTTGGGAAAAGGAAAAAACCCTTTTTAAAATCCAGAAAATCATATAAAGAATTTAAATAATATTTTTGACTTTAAACACAAGAAAACCCACTTAAACCAAAGTTGAATTAATTAAAGTTTTATTAATTCATATTAAATGGTTTTAGTTTTCTAAAATTTCAAGTTAAGCTTTAGCATTTCAATAAAATCAAATGGTTATTTTTATTTTGAATTTTTTTAAAACCCCTGAAAATTGGGATGTTACAGAGTGACTTGCTCGTGTATTCTCCCTTTTCCTCACGATGTCTGGTTGAACTCCAGGTGAGAGGTTATGTCATTCATGAACTATTCAATACTTTCTCGATCGAGTGTCGGATAACTTCATGTGGTCGACTCTTCAACCACTAGTGGATGGCCATGAACTTTTTTTATTCGACCATATCGAGGGGCCTAGAGATATCTCCTGTTATGTTAGGAGGGGCAAATCCTATATTCGACCAGTCACATTCCTCCGCGTATTTCATAACATACCCGAAAGCTACCTTTATAACTACCTAGTTACGCAGTAGTGTTTGACAACCCCAAAATATACTATTACACATGTAAAAAATCATGTTGATCTCAGGTCTAAGGATTATACATCATTATTGCTTAAGACCAACTGATAACACATAAAATCATAACAATCTCAACAGTGTCTCAAGGTGTGTCAATCCAACAGCATATTCTCTAACATATGTTCACATTATTGATTCAATATCACTATATCCATGACCGGTGAAATATGGTTATCAATTAATACATGTGCTGGTCAATAGAGCCACTAGTGTTCCTACTAGTGACATCCGACTAGAGATACATTTAGAACGACATCATATAAGTTAAAGAGCTTCACCAACAATTAACCTTTATAAATAATGATTCATTTAAGGAACATAATAACATGTATTCTATAACTCATAAACACAGACGTAATACAATCATCTCTATGATTGCCTCTACGGTATATCACCAACAGGAGCACCACCCTAGCTAGGGTGCGTCCTCCTCGCTACCACTCGAGTCTGGGTCGGCGTCCTTGTTAATTAGACTCTGACCCGATCGGTTAGTCGCTAGAAACTCGTGGTAGTCAATCAGGCCGACCACCATTGACTTGCCCCCCTCATTTTGCACCAAATTATACACAAGTCTTCTCTCGTAGTCTTCCTCCAAAACAACACATTCTATGCTTCCATCTTTACACACCTCCTGCAATTCCCCGCTTCTTGAGTCACCAGAATCATCAAGGTTTGCTGGCACCCTGTGCACGAAATTCACGTACACCATCGGCTTTCCATATATCGCCACCTCAGGCTTGGTAGCAATCTGCATGTACTGACCCTATGCAATACTACCCCTCACCTTGCGTAGCTCTCATACGCCCTGCCTCCCTTTTCGTGTAGGTGATGCCCTCGATGACAAGCTTCCTCGTCGCTGCCTCCGTGTCGAATTCCCTCCGGATGTAGTTGCTCAACTCGTGAATATTCGTCGCATCCAGCCCCTCCGCCCGAATCACCTTCTAGCATCTCAACAAGTTCAACCCATCGAGTCTACCCCGTACAAGACCGTTGCCATAAAACACAATTAAGTCTTGCATGTTCGACATTATCTAAATACACAACAACCCAATTTACTATACACAATCTAATAAAACATGTCACACTATGTAGTCTACATTTCCCTGCCCCGCAAAAATAACCACACTGCCCAACCTAACCAAAATAACGACTTCGATGTATTCGGTGCATAGTAAAAAATATAAAAAAGTAATTATGACTAGTTACGGTGAGTTAATTACAACCAATAAATTGCGACTAATTAATTTGGACTAACTAATTGCAACTAATTAATTAGAATTAACTAACTATGAGTAATTAATTACAACCAAATTAATTATGACTAAATTAATTATGAATAATTAATTATGATTAATAAATTACCACTAAATAATTAGGACTAATTAATTACAACAAATTAATTAATCCTATTAATTATGATGAATTAATTAAGGTTAATTAATTAGGACTATTTTAATGATGACTAACTAAAAATGAGTAATTGATTACGACTAATTAATTTAACATAGTAATTATGGCTAATTAATTACTACTATTTCAATTACAACTAAATAATTACCACTATTTTAATTATGATTAAATAACTACGAATAAATTAATTACGACTAACTAATTTGGACTAATTAATTACAACTAGCTAACTATGAGTAGTTAATTACCACTATGTAATTAAATACTAATTACATAGTTAATAAATATAATGCATACGATAAAAATTACCCCCTCTAGAAGATCTTCACTTGATGTTGAACTAACTATCCTAAAATGACTACTAAACACTGCTTAAACAATCTTAAATGGTCAGCGAAATCAGAACTTATTTAGGCCAATCGCGCTGCCTCTGCCTCGCTTGATCCTCTGTCTCTCCATGTAGAGTAAAATGGTTTTGGTGTAAAAGAATGAAAGCACATCGTCGGGTTTTATAGTCGTGCGAAAGCTGACCGCGAAGCAATGGAAGGGAAATTCCTTTCCATGGGCGACGCATCTGGTTTTTTCACACATACTGAGGATAGCGAGCATACCTAAAATCACGGATTTTCATCCGAAACAAAAAAAAAATTATATGAAATAATGACAGTGGAGATGTCCTCACCCCTGAAGCACGAACGAGAGGTCTCGCCCCCTCGAGCTTAGACCTAGCGTTGGAACACGAAGAAAGATCTGGCCCCGGGCATGAGCACTCTAGCCCTATAGTACGACTGAGATATGTCTAACCCTTCGTAGGCAAACAAATCAAGTACCCTTCGAAAATTGTGGTGTCATTTTTGCACGTCAAACGTGCTAGATACGCCGAAAACTAGTGCTGCGGCACGCTAGCTGGCGAGCACACACGGACGCTACGCCTCGTCAAAATCGCCAGAGGCCGTACGCACTTCCTTGCCCTTTTAACGAAGCAGTCCTCGTCACCTTTCTGCAGGAGACTGCACAGCGCAGCGCGCGTCTCGTCTCGTCTCGTCTCGTCTCTACCCTTCCTTCTCTCTCTCACCCGTCTATAAACTGAGATACAGGCAAAGCTTACAAGAAGAGAAGGGTCTTGCAGAGCAGAGCGGAGGGGAAGGAGAAGAAAGGGAGAGGAGATAGATATATGGGGCGGCCGAGGAGGGGGGAGAGGCGGATCGACGCCGCCATCGACCGCCTCTCCGACTACGGCTTCCTCAGGCCCGACATCCGCAAGGTCATCAACGAGCTCCTACAGGTACGCATGTATGTATGTATGTTCTTTCTTGCCATCTAGTTCACTGTGAATCGTCTTGCACATCGATCGCAAATGCAAATGAAATGTATGTCATATTGTCGCATCAAGTAGCTAGCAAAGCTATATATATTAACACCTTTGATTTCATCCTTGCGTTGTTAGCGAATGTGTGCATGTGCATTCTTTGAATGGTACAAGAACTGATGGATCGATTGATTCTTCACAAAGAAAATAGAATAGAACTGATTGATTGATATAGGAACTCTTACTAATTAGCGTGGATAAATCGTGCTGTTTAATTCAGCTGTACGGGAGAGATGGGTGGGTGTTCCTGGAGGAGGGATCGTACCGCATTGTGCTCGACAAGCTTCTGGAAGAACAGGTGAAGCAGCCGCAGCCGCAGCCGCAGGTCGTTCCCTTTACTCATTTTTCATGCCTCACCTATATATCTGGTTGGCAAGTGCTATTTGTCCTGGAATTTTACATTGTCGCTGCGCCTACCATCTGGTGTGTAGAGCATTGCAATGCTGGTGCATACACCTCATGTTTCACTGCCATGGAATCCGTTAAAATTATTCGACTTTCTTTAAGCAGCATTTTCTGTGATCTTACATGGTCATGCTAATGCCTACCAACCAGTGTATATAAAATGACTACATTAATAGATGGACTGAGTTTTAGTATTTTCAGTGCCTTGATACCCCTTGAGGCCTGTAAGGAACCAGGGGATTTTTTAAAAAAACTTCACGTTGCTACATTAAACTGGTGAATTGAAGCACCAACGTCCATGTCAAGCTCTCAGCATCGCTATGGTATTTGAGAACCTGTTTACACTAAAAGGATAATAATAGGCTACTCAAATATACCACTTGTATCAACATTTTTGGCACAATCTGTTCAACTGAAAGAACATAGATAAATCGTTATGAAAAAAAATTCTTGTTCATTCAGGACTAAGTTGTTTCTGGGGATGTCTGTTGCCACCAGTCAGATCTTTCAATGGGCCTCCTGTTTTTATGCAGCAACAAGAAGCAGCAGCATCAGTCGATGAGGCACTGCCTGAAAATGATGCGCAAATCTCAGAAGTACACCTGCCAGCTGAATCTGAATCAGCCGTTGAGCAAGCCAAGCCTCCAGCTAGGCCCATTGAGTCTCTTGCTCTTGAACCTATAGTACCCCTCCCTGGTTCTCCAGCTACATGCAGTGTTCGTCCAAGGCGTCCCTGCTATGGATGGATTAGTGAAAGTGATTCTGAGAGTGAATCAGACAATGGAGAGTCAGCCGTTGAGCAACCGGAGCCTCCAGCTGGTTCACGGCATGAGGTGATTGCTCATCTGGCGAATGTTCCGATTGAGAAAGCTGAGCCTCCACTTCGTCCACGACATCAGGTGATTGCACCTCCAGTGAATGTTCCGACTCCTGAAGGTGGCTTGCTTCCTAGGAGGAAGCGACCGAGTGGATGGGATGTGCACCCTGATAACTGGTGATTGTTCTGACCTCTGATCTGCCTTGCTCTCGTCTATTTAATTTGGTATTGGCGACAGAATTGCTGTGACTACTCAGTACTACCATATCTAACATTTGTTCTTATTCTTTTGATCCATTCGAAGATGATCGCTACAGATTTTACTTACAGCTATTAGGAGCAGAAAACATATCATACAGACTGAACATACAAAATGTATGGCATGCCAGATCCATTTTTATGAACACACCACTAGCATAAATGTTTACTATGCTAAAAAAAGTTTATGTCTGGAGTTTTATGTGAACCATGCACAAAAGAAAGTTGATTAGTAGAATATGCACTTGCTACTTAACACATGAACGTGTCTTGAGTTTAGAAAGCTCATATATGAGCATACACCCTAAGAGCATCAAAACTTAGGCAACAAAGCCAATTCTTCCAAAATCAAGGCAACAAAATTTCAGTGAACATCCAATAGCAGTTACTGGATTGTAACTAGTATCTGTTCCAGCAAGGAAGTCCATTTTACTGGATAGAATGTTGATTCTATCTGTCTCCTTGTTATAATGATCAGAATTATTTTCAAGAAACTATAAAAATAAGATTTTTTATTGAGAAACTGCAATAATAAGAGCTTCCATGCAATATTTAGCAAAGGATTTATCAGAAATGTAAACTTGGTGATAAGGTCTGTCTACATGATTTTTGTACTGTTTTTAATCCATATTAGGACTATAACCTAACATTTTTGAATGAATACCTTGAACACTCTGTTCTTTTGATAAGCACTAATTAATCATTGTCTCCTGAATCTAGCAGGTAGGCCGATACCAAGAGTTGTAAGGTGATTTGGTTCAAAAAGAGTTGTAAGATGGTGATGTACTTGGTTTTTGGCTCATCTAGCCTCTTTTTCAAATGAAATAGCAAAGCTAGCCCCTTCCAAATGAAATGACAAAAATGGCACCCCGACCGTGCGAAACCAACGCGGAATCAACATTCTGCTCACGCAGACTGCGGCAGGTCGGTTCTGCAGCAATTTCGCATGGTAGAGGTGCCATTTTTGTCACTTCGTTCGCGGAGGGTTAGTTTTGCTATTGCAAATCAAAAAAGTTTAGCCAAAGACTTGTGATCTACAAGGATGGATAAGACATCTTAATGCAGGGAATTCTGTCAGTCCATGAATTTACTTGCAGGTAATTGTAGTAGAAGTATCTGTCGGAGAGCAGGCACCTCTGAGAAGGAACTGCTGTTTGGATGGATGCCAGGAGAATATGTGGTGCTGTTTGACAGTGCCTGTATCAACTTTAATTTTCTAGTACTAACATGGATTCACCCTTAAGTTGGTTGTAACTATGATTAATTTGGCGTAGTAGGATTCCATTGAATTGGTGCTGGTAGTATTAAGTGTGTTCTTGAACATCTCACAATCCGTTCTATCTAGGAGCCTAGGATGTATTGTTGTCACTGTCAATATGTAACGATCGACCAAAAATGGCAATATGGTGAGGGAGGACTAGAATTCTGTACAAAATGTGGAGAGCTAGCTACAATGCTGTGCCATAGAAAGAATCGTCTGTCGACTGTTCGACAACAAAAATTGACGCTCTGGATCAACAATAGTCAATAGTTATATCACAACTGGTATAGTGTCGAACAGTATCAAGAGATCTCACCCATGGCTTTTATATGGGAGGATCCTGCAAATTTGGTTCTGCCGGATAGAATGACTGTCCATCGCGAGTACACGATAGCTGTGGGCTTGTGGCTAACTGGTCGAGTACTTTCAGGCCCCGTTTCGTGAAATCCAGGAATTTCGCATAAGGAAAACAAATTATAATTCCCGCACTCCAAACATGGCGTCGAAGGTAAGATTTTTGTTTCCCAATAAAAGTGTGCTATTATTGAACAATAATTCGGTGGTATTCATCCCAGCTGGTGTCAGATATACAGGCGAAGTTTTGTTAAGGGCTCACTTGAATAAAAGAAAGGGAGAATTGCATATTTGCCGGAAGGGTTTTCGGGTTTCGTATATTTATCATTGCAAATGAGCTCATTACTGTGGTGGCCTTGCAAAGGTGGGAAATAGGGTTTATTTACAACTATGACAAGGGTCAACGGGTTTGACCATGACAAAATGACCATTTTTTCCCTCCCAAAAGAATAAGAAGAAATCTGCTCTTTTGTCGTCGCTGCCACCGACCAACAGCCGCCGACCAAAAAATCAATCGTCAGCGCCATTGCTAACCGTTGTAGATCCATGGAAGATGAAAAGAAAATAAAATAAAAAGAGAAGAGAAGAGAGAGGGAAGAGGATTAGGGAAGAAAGGTTTGAGGGCATGTTCATGTTGGCAATTTCTAAAAATTGGCTCCAACAATGACATAAAAACCCCATTCCCAAACTTTGCAATGGTATAACAGCAATTAGCTCGTTTGCAATGTCAAATCCCAAATTGCACATCTTTGTGATGGAAAATATGCAATTATTCCATAAAGAAACTAATAGGGCGGTTTTAACGTGATTGCCAATGTTGAAGCACAAGAGTTAATAAAATAATCCTTGCAAGCATGATTCACTTATATAAAAAATGTTTTGAGCAGATTTTGTTTTAAATAACATCACAAAAGTTATTATATATATATATATATATATATATATATATATATATATATATATATATATATATATATATATTCGATCAAGCACGAACGCTTGTTGGTTGCTGCATGAGTCTCTCGTCAAAAACCTAGGAGCAACCAATGGTTCCTTTTTAAAGATCTTTTGACCATATAATATTTTTTAGGAGAAACAGTAGAACCAAACTGGTCTGACCGTATTATATATATTTATAAGTAATATAAAAAGGAGTTAAGAAATTTACAAGAAAAAGGCAAATAATGCACAAAAGGAAAATTAGCACAAGTTATCTAGCCAATCTTGAATTTGAGGAAAATACTTCTTCTTTCACGTATGGATAACCATGGCAAATTCCAATTTAAATTTGACTTTCCAATTCTGTAAAGTTGGTGAAATGGCTTCCAAAAAAAAAAAGTTCAGTAGTTCAGTGAGAATGTTACTACACTTCCTCGCCAAAAAAAAAAAAAAAAAAATGTTACTGCACTTGTCTATTGATTATGTAGTGCCAACTAGAACCTTTTGTATTCTGTAACTTTGAACAAAACATTGGGGCATTTTCTTATAGTCATGACACTTTCTTATCGAGCAATCAACGTTGCCTGGTTAAATTTATCCAATATCAAGTAAGATCAAGTAGTAGAGGATGCTGGGTTGTTGCATGAGTCTGTTGCTCAGATTTTAGGGAGCAACTAATGGTTATTTTTAAAGGAAAACTTGGCCGTACATGCGGTTGTTGAGTGAAGATGCTACCATAGTCATCTACAAATTCGGCACTGCATGATGGCATTTCATATTATAAAATTTTGAACAAAAATATTGCGATATTTTCTTATGGTCACTGAAATAAGCACTATCATTTTTTATATCAAGCCACCAACTTTCCAGATTGAAGCCTTTAATTGCACACAAGAAACTTAAAATCAGGATCCATTATTTATATGAGAGGCACGTGAGTTCATATAGGCAAGATTTTGGAGTTATGGGTGTACGGTTTCATCTCTATGTCACGTGAATACATTTTCAATAGAAATTTTGTGAGATCATAGATTTATCCATGGCGCCGGTCTTTCTAGGTGTGTGGTGTGCTTGCGTGGCGGTGTGCGCGCATATGCGTCCTCCTTATAATCACAAAAAAGAAGTTTAATGACTCAATTGAATGAACAAACTAGTAGAAGGGCTTTGTGCCAATGTTGAAGTCATCTGTAACATCTCAAATTTCGCTTTCTCTAAAATTTAATTTCAAATTAATTATTTAAAATTATCTGGAATTTATTTGGATCTTATTTGTATTTTATGTGTAATACTGGAAGGAAGTCTCAAATTCCAAAATTCATTGTCCAATCTAAATTCTAAAAATTCAAATTCAAATCTCCAGAAAAATATTTGTTCTAATCTCTTCGTCCAAACTATTTATTTATTCATTTTGCTCTTCTTTCTTTTTTTCTTTAAAAAATTATAAAAAATAGAAATTCCTGAGCGGTCACCCATCCCCCACTGCTACAGCGCTGTGCGCACTCTCCCGTGAGGTACCAAGTGCCCATTTGCTTTTTATTGATTTACATACCCCATCATTCTTTTTATTTCTTCTTTCCTTTCATCTTCTTCCTCCAGACCGAGTCGTCCTTCTCTGTGCTCTTTCTTCCCGATAGCAATGCATGATAGCAGCACCACTCCTTGCCGGCCACCACCGCCGACCTCACCTCCGGCCACCGCCCCTCGCCACGCCTCCCGGTCCTAGCCAAGCTGCTCCTTCCCTTGCTCCATTAATGGTTGTCGTCCGCCTCTCTCCTTCTTTCTCCTCTCTCAAAGCATTAAATTTGTTTCCATCTGAAGCGAAACGTTCGCATTAATCTCACGCACGTTACCATGCTATCAATTGGACGTTTCGTCCTCTAAATCCAATCAATTTTACCATTTCTTCCAATTCATTTGAAAACCAAAAACTGAAGCGTGTTTCCCGAGGCGTTCCTCGTCAACTCAGGCGTCTCCTACTCAGTTTAAAGATAGCACCGCGTGTCCCTTGCTCTCCTTGTTAATTCCTCAAACTCCAACTTCTATCCCCTTTCAACTTCTATCCCCTTTCCGTTTGCTCGAATTCCGTCGACGACCGTGCATCGCCGAATCACCTTCTCCACCGGACTACATCACCATCAAAGGTTCTCTCTCCATGCCATCACCACCATAGGGTTTGCATCGTCGCGTTCTACATCGTGTTCCCCTCGCCCTTGCCCGAGCTTCGCCGTAGAGTCGCGCCACCGTGAGGCCTTGCACCGCCGTTGCTCTAGATCACACCGCCGCCGCCTCGAGTTATCGCCGGCCGAGCCGTCACTTCCCATACTGTAGGACCGTAAAGGCGACTAGGGGGTGAATAGGCGCTTTCTCAACTTTCTCGCCCAAATCAAATTCAACACGAACTTTACTCCTTTAGCTATGAAAGCTAAGAAGATCGATGGCGCATACGATGGAAGCCTTGTCTTGAATTCGATAACCCGACAACCACACGACACAAAAGTGGAGACTTAATCTCAAAGGGCGAATCGGGCACAGTGCGGTCGGACAGGCTACAAAGGGCGGTCGACCGACGGTCAACGATCGGTCGGACCGGCTACTAAGCGGCGGTCGGACGGTGGAAATCGGTTCGACTGGCGATACTAAGCGGATCGGCAGCGCGGATCGGACCGCCGTTATAAAATCGGTCGACCGGTTGATCCGATCTTGAAAAATCAAGCCCAAATCCAAAACGAAATTTGATCCAACTTTTGATTCAACCAATGAAACTTGAGCAAATTTGAGCACACCTCCTAATGATATTAGAGACCTATTTCTAGCGACGATCCTTGGATCCACTTGCAGAATCGATCTCTCGAGGATTTAACAAAGAAGTGCACAAACCCTAGAAATATGAAAATCTTTGATTCAAGACTTGCTTGTGGGGGTTGAAGGTCTAGATGATTCTAGGAGTATCCCTACACATCAAAGCAAGACAAAGTGGGTCAATAGACCAAGTTTAACCACTTGAATCAAGGAAGAACCAAATTCATCCAAATGAGAGAAGAACACAAAAGAGAGACAAATGAACTCTCAAGCAAGCATCACAAGATTGATTGATCTCACAAGATGCTTACAAAGCCACTCCCTCAAGGAGGACAAGAGCTCACCAAGGAGCAACCACAATCTCTCCCTCTTTTCCTCTCCAAACCCTAACCCTAGAAAAGGCTAAGGGAAAACCAAATGAAGCTTCAAGGGGTTTTACATCTCCCCCTTCTCTATTTATAGGAGAGGCCTAGGTTTCACCTTTGGGACCCATTCACACATGGGACCCACACACAACATCTGTTGAAGCAATCGCCTGCTTCACCACGTGTAGGTTGATCAGCGGTTCTCATCACGTCGCCAAGCCTCTTTTGTCCGAATCCCATCGGAACCTCCCAGAGACTCGCACCGACTTCCGCACCGCCTGATCCAACCAGCTGTACCGAACCACCCGTTCGATCCATCTTGCCCATTCTGCACCATGCTTGAGTCACACGACCTCACCCGGCATCCATGATCGTTCTGGACCTCAGCTCTCCAAGCGTAGTCCCGATCCACTTTACCGTTGACGTCGTTGACCTGCAAGCCACCTGCACAGCAATAGACAAACAAACCGTTTCCGGGAACAAGTTCTTCACAACTTGACCCACGTCAGCTCCGCAATGCAATATACATCAATAAAGCATTGATAACCAAACATAAACCATGTGGATATCGTGAGGATATGTGCACGATCTCAGGATGATGAGTCAATTGGCAATGGTGTTGTTGGTTTGCAAAATCTCGCGTTTTCGGGTTTGCTCCAAATTTGTCGGACCACAAAGTGGTTCGGCCGGTGGTGTGGCGGTCGATCCGCCCGTGGAGGAGTCCGACGGCCTTAGTGGCGGTCCGACCATAAAAATGAAAATGGGTTTTGGAGTGAGCCAAAAATAGGTTGTGTAGGCAAGTGAGGAGTCTTCGGATGTGGTCCCATCATTTTGGAGCTCCGGTCAAAAGTTCTATTCGTTTGAAAATTCCAGAAGGTTTCGGAATTTTGAGTTGGAAATTTGGCTAAGTCCTTTGGACCGGTCCGACCGCCGTTGTGGGAGCGGTCCGACCGGCATGAAATCGGTCGGACCGGCCCTGTGGGGCGGTCAGACCGGCAATGGCTTGAAGGTTAGCCAAGTGTTGCATTGAGTTGGTTTTTATTGTGTTATTATATGAACTTCAATGCTTTATTGTTGTATATTGCATTGCGGAACTAACGTGGGTCAAGTTGTGAAGAACTTGTTCCCGGAATCGATTTGTTTGTCTATTCTTTGTGCGGTGGCTTGCAGTCAACGGCGTCAGCGGTGAGTGGATCGGGACTACGCTTGGAGAGCCGAGGTCGAGCGATCGGGGATACGGGTGAGGTCGTGTGACACAAGCATGTTGCGAGATGGACAAGATGGATCGAGCGGGTGGTTGATCTGGTGGTTGGATCAGGTGGTGCGGATATCGATGCGAGTCTCTGGGAGGTTCCGATGGGATTCGGACAAGAGAGGCTTGGCGACGCGATGAGAACCGCTGATCAACCTACACGTGGTGAAGCAGACGATTGCTTCAAGAGTTATTTGTGTGTGGGTCCCATGTGTAAGTGACCCCAAAAAGGAAACCCTAGCTCTCTAGTATAAATAGGAAGGGGGGAGATGGAAAACCTAGTGAAGCATTCATTTTTAGCCCCTTCTTCCTTTTCTAGGGTTTGGAGGAGAGGAGAGGAGAACTAGGGTTTGGAGTGTGCTCCTTGTTGAGCTCTTGCCCTCCTTGTTGGAGAGGCTTTGTTAGCATCTTGTGTAATCGAACAATCTTGTGATGCTCAATTGAAAGATCGTTTGCTCCCTTTTGTGTTCTTCTCCCTTTTGGATGATTTTGGTGCTTCCTTGATTCAAGGTTCATGCTTGGTCTCTTGGCCTACTTTATCTTGCTTTGATGTGTGGGATTACTCCTAGAGTCATCTAGATCATCAACCCCACACAAGCAAGTCTTGAATCAAGATTTTCATATTTCTAGGGTTTGTGCACTTCTTTGGTAAAATCTCGAGAGATCGATTCTGAAGTGGATCGACGGATCGTCGCTAGAAATAGGTCTCTAATATCATTAGGGAGGTGTGCTCAAATTTAGTCAAGTTTTATTGGTTGAAAAAAGTTGGATCAAATTTCGTTTTGGATTTGGGTGGAGTTTTGATCTTGGACTCTACCGGTCATTGGACCTTCAACGGCGGTCCGACCGCCGTATATTCGATCGGCCGGCTTGCCGGGTCGAACCGCCGCCCACCGGTCCGACCGCTAGTTAGTTTGTCGGTCCGATCATTGGTTGACCGTCGGTCCGACCGCCGTGGTAGCTTGGTCGGACCGCCGATCCCGATGAAGGAACAGTGAGTTCTTTTCTCCGGTTGTGTCGTGTGGTTGAGGGTTTATCAAATCCAACACAAGGCTTCCGCTGTGTGCTTACTGATCTTCTTAGCTTTTATAGCTAGAGGAGTAAAGTTCGTGTTGGTTTTGATTTAGGCGAGAAAGTTTTGAAAGCGCCTATTCACCCCCTAGTCGCCTTTCCGGTCCTACAAGTGGTATCAGAGCCGGTTAGCTCTTCTCATAGATCTTAACGGTCTTTGGAGCCATGGCGTGACAAGTACTCAACCAAGCCACACATTTTCGAAGGAGTTGACTTTGCATACTGGAAGGCTCGTATGCAAGCATATATCGAGGCTCAAGGGCACACTATTTGGCTAAAAGTGAAAAATCCTTATGTCGTGCCAGCCGATGACGATACGATCACTCCAGATGTGGAGGCCAACAGCAAGGCTCGGAATTATTTGATCCAAGGCCTTAGTCGATCTGAGTTTGAGCGTGTTGCTCACTTGCGGTCTGCTCACGAGATCTGGCGGACTCTTTGTGACTATCATGAAGGGTCCACTGCGGTCAAGGAAGTGAGACAGAACCAGCTCAAGAAAGTATACTCAAAGATCGAACAAAGGCCTGGAGAGTCTTTGGATGAGCTGTGGGGAAGATTCTCTAAGATTCTTCATGATCTCCGTATTTGTTGACTGGTATTTCTCGAGTGCGAGAATGCACGCCCGACTTCGGGTGCTCTTGATGTGAATCAGGGAATGAAGATCACTTCCATCAATGACAACACTGTCATGAGTGAGCTTACCATGGATAAGCTTTACTCGAGGTTGAAGACGCATGAGATTGACTTTATCTCGCGTCTCCCCAAGACAGAGTCGATGGCATTAGTGGTCGATAAATCCAAGGGTTGTTCTTGAGTCTCTTGATTGTAGCTCATCGGTTTTTCATTATCGCTTTACATTCTTTAAGTGATGAGTAACTAGAGAAAGCGCAGAGGATGACTTAGCCCTCCTTTCCACCAAATTCACAAGAGCGTATAACAAGGTGAGGAATAGGAGGAGAAGTGGACCTATCACATGCTTGAATGTGGTGAGCCAAACCACATTCGCTCCAGTGCCCCAAGCTAAAGGGCAAGGAGGAGAAGGAGACACGAGGACATCCCGGAGAGGATGCTAAACCCAAGAAGACAAACTATCGAAAGTTTGTCGGTAGGGTCCTGCCGCTCTTGAGAATGTAAATATGAGCAATGTGGACTCGGAAGCGGAGGGCGACGCGAGTGACTCTCGTGGCAAGAAGAAGGCGATGACTTCACCAGGCATGTGTTTCATGGCCAAGAACGACCACGACAATGACTCCTCCAACAATGAGGATCCTTTTAGTGATCGATGAGGTATGCCCTTCCATTCTTGACATGAAAAGAGGCGTTGGTGCTTCTTTGAGCGAAATTGCATAAGCAAGCAAAAATGATTATAGAAGCAGGACATTATGATTGATAATTTGAACCTAGAAGTGGTTAGGCTAAAGTCTATTAATCCTGATGATTTTTGTGAATCCTGCACTAGCTTGCTTAATGACTTGACAAGCTTGAAATCTGCTCATTCCTCTGTCACCAATCAACTTAAAGATGCTCTCGATGAACTAGAATCTCTCAAGTCTAGTTCTGCTTGCTTAGATGCCATTTCACTTGATGTATCGCCATGGAAGCTATCCCTTTAACTTGCTCAAATTGTGCTTTGCTTGAATTAAAACTGGATAGCTCCTTAAAAGAATTACAAAAATTTGATGCTAGTCATACATGCTCTCATTGTAAGAATAATAAGATTAAGATGCAAGAGATGAAAGAAATGCTAGTTTACTCTAGAGTTGCATCTTGTGAAAATTGTCCCAAACTTACAATTGAGATTGAAGCCCTAAACAAGACCCTTGAAGAAAAGGCTAAAATTGAAAGATCCATGTCTTTTACTGCTTCTAAGAAAGTTATTGATTCTAACTCTTGTGCTTTAAATGCTGAAGTTGAAACCATGATTAATCGATTCAAGAGGCATTTAGAGTCAAATTTAGGAAGCGATTGAATAGGATTAGAGAATCCTATTGTGTGTCTTGTGAGGCCTTCAAGGTGGAAGTGGCCCTTCTTAAGAGTAAGAACAATGAGGTAATCAAGTCTAGCGAGTGCACTAGGTGTGAGGGGTTAATGAAAGAAAATGATTACCTCAAGGTGACTCTTGAGAAGTTTTCAAGTGGGAAAAAGAAACTCAACATGATTCTTGATCAATCCAAGGTGAGCGTGAAAAATAGTGGTCTAGGTTTAAATCCCCTAGAGCATTCCAAGAAAAACCCACCTAGGATTGCTAGAGTTTTGAAGAATGGTTTGTTTGAGCTAGAACCTCCTAAGCCATCCGGGGTTGTTTTCAAATCCGCTGGTTTTGCTCAAACTCTCTCTGGCAAGAAAGGTGCTTTCACTCATGCGGTACAGGCCTCACAAAAGGTTCAGTACCATTGCACCTTCGCAAGAAAGAAGGCCATCTTGTTGAGTTACCTTAGGAGAGCAAAACTTGAGAGAAAAGAGAGGATGAGCGTCCTAAGATCCATTAGAGGAGTCCCTTCTCCAGCTGTAGTCTCTAGAGCTAGGCAGCCTGTTTATCGCACCAAACATAGGCTTAGATTTGTAGAGAACTTTGTAGACTCTTTTGGTGGGTCTAGGCAGCATGTTGGATTAGGACATCGTGAGGAGAGACCACGGGTAGCGCCTAGACAGGGGGAGTATCGGTCTTTTGGTAGATCGTTTCGGAGAGGTCTAGGTGGTTCTCATGTGGATCCTTATGATTTTATTCCTGATCATGTTTCTACTATCTCTACTGCTGCTCCTAAACATCGTGCCTCTCAGTACTGGATTCCTCGATCATTTATCACTAACTTGATCTTGAGGCACGGATGTTTTCGATTGTGCTTTTAGGTCCGTCGTGCGAGGAAGGAGGACATATGGCTTGTTGACTCGGGTGTTCTCGACATATGGTGGAGATTCTAGATGGTTCTCCTCCTCACACGTGCATCCGCAATGAATTGATTACATTTGGGGATGCCTCTCACGGGACCGTATTGCAAAGGGCCTTTGTGCGCGTCAACGACAAGTTCATGCTAAAAGGCGTCGCTTTGGTAAGTAAGCTGAGGTATAATCTTCTATCTGTTTCTCAGCTGCTTGATGAGGGTCTAGAAGTAAGGTTTAAGAGAGGTGAGTCAGAGTTCTAGATTCCTCGGGTGAGCTTGTTTTTGAGATCTCCATTTGAGAAGATCTTACGTGCAAATTTGATATTTCTTACGCTTCAGTCCTAGGTGTCTTGTAGCCTCTGATTCTCATGACCTTATTTTGTGGCATCGTAGACTTGGGCATATAGGTTTTGATCATTTGTCTAGAGTCGGTTGCAAGGACTTGATTAGAGGTTTGCCTAGGTTGAAGGTCATTAGAGATCTTGTGTGCTCACCACAGTAGACATGGTAAGATGGTGTCCCTTCCCTCCCACCTCTTACTTTGGTAATGGTGATGGACTGGACAGACTTCTTCACTTAGATCTGATTGGTCCTTCTAGAGTTGATCATTTGGTGGGAAATAGTATGTCTTGGTGGTTGTGGATGATTACTCCGGTATTCATGGGTCTATTTTCTTGCCTCTAAGGACGAAGCATTTGGATTCTTTAGAGATTTGGTCCTTAGAATTCTTTGTTGATATACTGGAGCTTTGAGAGCCATTAGGAGTGACAATGGGATGAGTTCAAGAATTCTTCTTTTCTACCTTACGCGATAGGGAATTGAGCATCGTTTTCTTCTCCTAGAGTTCCTCGTGAGAATGGTGTTGTAGAAAGGAAGAACAGAACCCTTGTAGAGATGGCTCGGACCATGCTAGATGAGCATTCTACTCCTAGGAGATTTTAGGCTGAGGCGATCTCTACTGCTTGTTATATTTCCAACAGGGTTTTCTTGAGATCTGTGGTTGGAAAGACTTCTTATGAGCTTAGATTTGGTCATTCTCCCAAAGTCTCTCATTTCAAGATTTTTGGTTGCAAGTGCTTCATTCTTAAACATGGCAATCTTGATAAATTTGAGTCTAGATGCTTTGATGGCATATTTCTTGGTTATCCTGCTCATTCTCGTGGCTATCGTGTTTTTAATGTTGACACTAACAAAATTGTTGAGACTTGCGAAGTCACTTTTGATGAGGCTAGTCACAGTACTAGACTCGATGCTCGTGGTACAGTTCTGAAATTCAAGGAAGCATTTTCGTCGATGATGACTCGAGGATGAAGAACCAAACCATCCTCCGGCTACTTACGAGAGGGTGGAGAGCACTGCTACCACTCGTCGGTTTGGTGGCGACCTCCTCCTATCCCCACCGACGATCTGAGTGGCTCTGTTCCTACCTCCACAATTCATGAGGTAGAGGCCACGTCTGCACCAGGAGCACCACTTCGCATACAGCGACAACATCCACCTGAGCAGATGATTGGGGATCTTCAAGAGCGAGTCACTCGCTCAGGTTTATTTCTCCTGATTCTCATGCACATTACGCTTTTGTCGCTTCTTTGAACCCCGAGATATCACCCATGCTTTATCGATGCCTCTTGGGTCAATGCCATGCATGAAGAGCTTGAAAATTTCGAAAGAAACAAAGTCTGGTTTTTAGTTGAGCGACCTTCTGATTCTCATGTTATTGGAACAAAATGGGTTTTTAAAAATAAGCAAAGTGAGGATGGATTGGTTGTTCGCAATAAGGCTAGACTTGTAGCTCAAGGTTATTCCCAGGTAGAGGGCTTAGACTTTGAGGAGACCTTTGCTCCAGTAGCTAGATTGGAGGCCATTCGCATTCTTTTAGCATTTGCAACATCCAAAGGTTTCAAGCTTTTTCAAATGGATGTTAAAAGTGCTTTCTTGAATGGCTTCATAGAAGAAGAGGTCTTTGTCAAGCAACCTCCTGGTTTTGAAAATCAAAAATTCCCTAATCATGTTTTTAAACTCTCTAAAGCCCTGTATGGATTGAAACAAGCTCCTAGAGCTTGGTATGACAGGCTTAAGAGTTTCTTGCTTGAAAATAATTTCAAAATGGGAATGGTTGATAAAACCTTGTTCACTCTCAGGCATGGCAGTGATTTCTTGTTGGTTCAGATCTATGTGGATGATATTATTTTCGGTGGTTCCTCTCATGCTTTGGTGTCTAGATTTTCAGATTCTATGAGCAGTGAATTTGAGATGAGCATGATGGGAGAGCTGACATTCTTCCTTGGTCTTCAAATCAAGCAACTGAAAGAAGGCACTTTCGTTCACCAGAGTAAGTATACAAAGGACCTTCTTCGGCGCTTCAATATGGGAAGCAGTAGGCCAATGTCTACTCCCATTGCTACAACCACCGTCTTTGGACCACGATGAGGATGGAGAGTCCGTGGACCGGAAGGAGTACCGCATGATATGATTGGCTCCTCCTCTATCTTACGGCGTCGAGTAGGACATACAATTCGCCGTATGTGCGTGCGCTCGATTTCGAGCTTCCTCGTGCTTCTCATCGTCAAGCGACGCGCGCATCTTGGTATCTTCAAGATACGCTTGACTTTGGACTCTGGTATTCTTCTTCTTCGGCTCTTTCAATTCGAGCATTTTCTGATGCTGATTTCGCCGGGTGTAGAGTTGATAGGAAGAGTACTTCTGGCACTTGTCATTTCTTAGGCACATCTCTTGTTTCTTGGTCTTCTAAGCAGTCTTACATTGCCTGATCTGGTGAGGCCGAGTATGTAGCTGCCGCCAGTGGCTGCTCTCAGGTTCTCTGGATTTTGTCCACGCTGCGAGACTATGGGTTATCTTTGGGAAGTGTTCATCTTTTCTGTGACAACACTTCTGCAATTAATATTGCCAAAAACCCAGTGCAACATTCCAGGACTAAACACATTGATATTCGGTTTCATTTTATGAGAGACCATGTTGAGAAAGGTGATGTTGTGCTTCACTTTGTAGAGTCTGAGCAACAGCTCGCAGATATTTTCACTAAGGCTCTTGACTCTTCGCGTTTTGCTGCTTTGCGGGGAGAGTTAGGGGTTATTAGTCCTATTGGGCTGTTTTGAGGGGGAAGTTGATCTTTTTGCACTCATTGTATCATAATGCATGTTTCAATTCTTTTGTCTTGCATTGTATAATAAAATTAGTGGAGCTTTGATTATTATCCTTGTATGACGTAATTTCATCTTCTATACCTTGTCATATCAAGTGATAGTCTGCTAGGCTTCTTTTATGGCTCTTCGTGTTTGGCTTAGCCTTTGCCTTGCTAGCTTTGTATCTGTGAGAAATTTGAATCAAATCATGTCTTGTTGGATCTTGTGACTAGTTTTGCTCTAGTGATCCTCTTATGATTCTCGCCATGTCTTACAGGTTGAATTGAGTCTTGAACTTATTCTGAGTTGAAAAATGAGCTTTTTATCTTATTAAGTCAAGCAAATGAAAAATGAGATTTTACGTGCGAAAAAGCGATCTCACCAATCCTTTCTCATGAGACGGCTTGCCATTGCACTAGGCATGAACTCAGGGGGAGTTTTGGATGACCTAGATCATTCTTTTAAGCTTATCGCTTGAGATGGTCGCGGCAAGGCTTGAGATCTAGCACAGCAAAAAAAAGGAAAAACAAATTGCCCAAAAAGGGGCTAAGTGTTTGAGCTTTGCTTCAAAAGAATTCTCTTAATGCTCAAAATGCCTCAATTCTTGTTTTGAGTCTCTTTTACTTATAGACATGGCTTGACTCATTTTTGGTTGCTTGGAGTGAATCTATGATATTGAGCAACCTTTCATGATTTTAATTCTGTTAATCTCAGATTGTTGCTATCTTGGTTTTAGCTTTGCAGTACATGTTTTGCCATGATTGAATATAGCGTCTACTCTTTGTATGGCTTGGTATAATACTTGTACTGTCTCCATGTATAATGGTCATGGCTCCTTTTTACTAAAGTTCAAAAATAAAGTCATTCCTTCATGCTCTTTCTTTTTCATGCATCTTGATGAATTCATTGTCAAAGGGGGAGAAAGATTGTGAAGAAAATGATCTTGGAGCTTTTGGTTTCATTCTCAAGTGGTTTAATATAAAAGAACTTCATAAAATAAAAATTTTGAACCTTTTGAAAATTTGTGATCATAGTGAGTTAAGTCTTGTGGTTCTATTACCTTTTCCTAATTTCATTTGCATTTGAAATATACTCACAATGATCAAAGGTCAAATAGAAAAAATTACCCTTCATTTGGACCTAAGTGAGATTTTTGGCTACTTTCTGGAAATTGAATCCTTTGGTGCTTTCATTGCCCTATCTCACTTGCCTATACTATTACGAAGCCACTTGGTGGTTCCTAAGCTTTTTCTTGCTTATGGACCAAGTTGTGCCTTTATGTAACGGCAATTTTTACTTTTCATTTCGAAAAACCACATTTTCTTGAAAATTGCCAATGTGTTCATCAAGGGAGATTGTGGATATCGTGAGGATATGTGCACGATCTCGGGATGATGAGTCAATTGGCAATGGTGTTGTTAGTTTGCAAAATCTCGCGTTTCGGGTTTGCTCAAAATTTGTCGGACCACAGGCGATCGGCCGGTGGTGTCAGCGGTCGGACCGCGTGGAGAAATCCGGCCGGCCTTGGTGGCGGTCCGACCGCCAAAATAAAATGGGTTTTGAGGTGAGCCAAAAATAGGTTGTGTAGGCAAGTGAGGAGTCTCACGGATGTGGTCCCATCATTTTGGAGCTCCAGTCAAAAGTTCTATTCGTTTGAAAATTCCGAAGGTTTGAATTTTGAGTTGGAAATTGGCTAAGTCCTTTGGACCGGTCCGACCGCCGTTGTGGGAGCGGTCGGCGACGCATAATCGGTCGGACCGCCACGTAAATGATCGGGCCGCAATGGCTTGAAGGTTAGCCAAGTGTTGCATTGAGTTGGTTTTTATTGTGTTATTATATGAACTTCAATGCTTTATTGTTGTATATTGCATTGCGGAACTAACGTGGGTCAAGTTGTGAAGAACTTGTTCGGAATCGATTTGTTTGTCTATTCTTTGTGCGGTGGCTTGCGAGTCAGCGGCGTCAGCGGTGAGTGGATCGGGACTACGCTTGGAGAGGCGAGGTCGAGCGATCGGGGATCCGGGTGGTCGTGTGACACAAGCATGTTGCGGGATGGACAAGATGGATCGAGCGGGTGGTTGATGCAATTTGGTTGGATCGGCGGTGCGGATATCGATGCGAGTCTGGGAGGTTCGATGGGATTCGGACAAGAGAGGCTTGGCGACGCAATGAGAACCGCTGATCAACCTACACGTGGTGAAGCAGGTGATTGCTTCAAGAGTTATTTGTGTGTGGGTCCCATGTGTAAGTGACCCCAAAAAGGAAACCCTAGCTCTCTAGTATAAATAGGAAGGGGGGAGATGGAAAACCTAGTGAAGCATTCATTTTTAGCCCCTTCTTCCTTTTCTAGGGTTTGGAGGAGAGAAGAGGAGAACTAGGGTTTGGAGTGTGCTCCTTGTTGAGCTCTTGCCCTCCTTGTTGGAGAGGCTTTGTTAGCATCTTGTGTAGTCGAACAATCTTGTGATGCTCAATTGAAAGATCGTTTGCTCCCTTTTGTGTTCTTCTCCCTTTTGGATGATTTTGGTGCTTCCTTGATTCAAGGTTCATGCTTGGTCTCTTGGCCTACTTTATCTTGCTTTGATGTGTGGAATTACTCCTAGAGTCATCTAGATCATCAACCCCACACAAGCAAGTCTTGAATCAAGATTTTCATATTTCTAGGGTTTGTGCACTTCTTTGGTAAAATCTCGAGAGATCGATTCTGCGAAGTGGATCTGACGGATCGTCGCTAGAAATAGGTCTCTAATATCATTAGGGAGGTGTGCTCGAAATTTGGTCAAGTTTTATTGGTTGAAACAAAAGTTGGATCAAATTTCGTTTTGGATTGGGTGGAGTTTTGATCTTGGACTCTACCGGTCCGATCGGACCTTCAACGGCGATCGACCGCCGTATATTCAGACCGCCGGCTTGCCGGTCGAACCGCGAATCCCACCGGTCCGACCGCTAGTTAGTTGCCGGTCGGGTCATTGGTTGACCGTCGGTCCGAGCCGCCCGTGGTAGCCGGTCGGACCGCCGATCCCGATGAGGAACGGTGAGTTCTTTTCTCCGGTTGTGTCGTGTGGTTGAGGGTTTATCAAATCCAACACAAGGCTTCCATTGTGTTACTCGATCTTCTTAGCTTTTATAGCTAGAGGAGTAAAGTTCGTGTTGGTTTTGATTTAGGCGAGAAAGTTTTGAAAGCGCCTATTCACCCCCCTAGTCGCCTTTCCGGTCCTACAAACCACAGTCAAAACACATCAATGCAAACTTGGCTATCCTCCAAGTCATCGGCGGTCTGACCGCCCCACAAGGCCGGTCCGACCGATTTTGGGCGGTCGGACCGATCCACAACGGGCGGTCGGACGCTGAAAAGACTTAGCCAAAATTCGGCTTAAAATCCGAAACCTTACGAATTTTCAACTCAATAGAACTTTTGATTTAGGAGCTCCAAAATGATGCGACCACATCGGAGACTCCTCACCGCCTACACAACCTATTTTTGGCTTAGCTCCAAAACACATTTTCATCAAATCGGTCGGACCGCCACCATGGCCGGTCGACCTCTCCACAAGCGATCTGACCGCCCAACAACGCCGGTCAGACCGCCTGTGGTCTGACAGCCTGAAGCAAACCCCGAAAACGCGAGATTTTGCAAACCAACAAAGCCATTGCCAATTGACTCATCATCCTGAGATCGTGCACATATCCTCACGATATCCACGATCTCCCCCTTGATGAACACATTGGCAATTTCCCAGAAAATGTGGTTTTTCAAATTGAAAAGTAAAACAAATCGCCGTTTTCGCATAAAGGCACAACTTGGTCCATAAGCAAGAAAAAGCCTAGGAACCGACCAAGCTGGCTTCAGAATAGTATAGGCAAGTGAGATAGGCAATGAAATCACAAAAAGGATTCAAAATCCAGAAAGTAGCCAGAAATCTCACTTAGGTCCATATGAAAGACAAAATGTTATATTTGACCTTTGATCATTGTGAGTCTTTCTTCAATTGCAATTGAAAACAGAAAAAGGCAATAAAACCCAGAGACTCAACTCACTATGATCACAAATTTTCAAAAGTTTTTTTGTGTGATCTTTTATATGAAACCAATATTTTCTTCAATCCTTCTCCCCCTTTGACAATGAATTCATCAAGATGCAAGGGAAAAGAAAAAGAAGATGAAATGACTTTATTTGAAATTTAATAAAAGGAGCCATGACCATTATCGAAGTAGACAGTACAAGAATTATACCAAGCCATATAAGGTGAAGAAGCTATATTCAATCATGGCAAGACATGTACTGCAAAGCTAAAGCCAAGTTAGCAGCAATCTGAGATTAAAAGAATTAAAACCATGAAAGGTTGCTCAATAACAAAGTTTCACTACAAGCAACCAAAAATGAGTCAAGCCATGTCTATAAGTATAAAGAGACTCAAAACAAGAACTGAGGCATTTTGAGCATTAAGAGTATTCTTTTGAAGCAAAACTCAAGCACTTAGCATTTTGAGCATTTTCCTAGAAATGATTTTTTTCACAGTGCTAGATCTCAAGCCTTGCCGCGACCATCTCAAGCGATAAGCTTAAAAGAGTGGTCTAGGTCATCCAAAACTCCCCCTGAGTTCATGCCTGGTGCAATGGCAAGCCGTCTCATGAGAAAGGATTGGTGAGATCAGTTTTTTCGCACAGAAAATCTCATTTTTCATTTGCTTGACTTAAGAAGATAAAAAGCTTATTTTCATCTCAAAATAAGTTCAAGACTCAATTCAACCTATAAGACATGGCAAGAATCATAAGAGGATCACTAGAGCAAAACTAGTCACAAGATCCAACAAGACATGATTTGATTCAATTGCTCACAGATATAAAGCTAGCAAGGTGAATGTAATATTCCGGAACTGAATCGAGTGTATCGGGAGAAGGCGGGAAAAATCGTAACGATTAAAGAAGTGAAAATACCTGCGGAGAGAGGGGTTTCACTGCATATTCTCAGCAACCTGGGCCACGGGCCGCGGCCCAGGTGGCCCATTAGTGTGGCCGGCCAAGAAAAGGGGGGGCTCCCCCTAACCCTAGCCACCCCCACCTTCCCCACCTCTCCCACTTCCTCCCCCTTGTGGCCGCCACTCCCATCTCCCCTTCCCAGCGCCTCCTCTGCCCCTTGAGGTCTCCTCTCCCCTGCAATGACAGCCCCGGCGATCCCCGGTGTTGTTCCCCAAGAGCCCCTCCGAAGTTGTCTCTTCCTGCCGGCGTCGTCATCCATTCTTCGTCTTCCCAATGGCCGGCTCATGGAGAGGGAAGGGAGGAAGACCCGTGTGCAGCGGATATTCGTCGTCCTACTGTTCTACAAGGGTAATTAGATCTCCAATTCGTTGTTTGATTCCATTAGAGTTGAGGATCCGATTGGATTTGTAGTTTCGTTTTGATTCTGTTAATAGATTGATTCTGTCCAGTACGTTGTAGCTCGGTTTTGGGCGTCCTAGAGGCCGAATTGGACATCTGTGTCTTCTAGAGAATTGTTCCTGGTTTCATTAGCTTTCTTTTGGCATCTGGATCACGAATTTTCACCCAGTAGATTAAAAGTTATGACTGTTTTACCACGTACTGCTCTGTTTATCAGAAATTCTGGGTATAGTCGGTTGCACCTAGGTTTTGATCTAGTTAGATTCAGAATCAGGTCGGCCACCCAACTAGGTTTATGAAGATAATTTCACCATGTTTCCAGGCTGATAAAGATCACTTTATTTGGATCAGTGGTTTAAAAGTTAGAGCCTTTTCTTTAGGGCTGTTCTGAATTCTGGACAGACTGCAGTTATAGTTTTTCATTGGATGGTTAGACCTCTGTTTTGGCCGAATTAGAGTTTACCATCAACTAGTGTTTCGTAGCCAGTTAAGTTATGAAAAGATGAGCACTGGTTTCAGGTCTTTTGGACTTACGGTTAATTATTGGTGAATTTTCTAGTAAAACTGCCAGATTAGGGATATTTGGAATGTTTGGGTAAATTGATCAAATTGAATCTTTTGTTTGGTAGATTTGGCTAGAGATTGTGGGAGGACACGTGTAGCAATGCCTTACTCGTTTGTCTTCATTTCGATTATTTTACATTGTAGACGGTGAAGCGGTGAGTGGAGGGGTATCTCAATTACCTCCCAACCCGTGCTTGTGTGGCGAGCAGTAAGTAACTTGTATAATTTGATTGATGTATTATGTGATGTGTGAATGAATGATTATATTTGTTCGTATTTGTAGATGAATGCCATGTGTATCTTTTCATTTATGAGTACTATTCAATATTTCCATGGAATCACATCATGACATGCATAATTACCTTTGTAAGACCCATCAATTCCAGTATGGGCATTTGAAAATCCCATCAATTCGAATGGATGCGTGAGTCCACCATTCCAATGTGGGCCACGTTACGTGAGTCCACCATTCCAATGTGGGCCACGTTGGGCGATTTTATGAAACGTTCTTCATACGATTACTTTAAGTGAACACCGGGTGTTTTACTCGCTATCTTAGGTATATCTTTGCGATATGTCCAATTCCTTCAATGCATCATTCCACTTCATCCATTCATAAAGTTGTTTCAATCAATGTTCAAATTATGAAGGTGATATATTGTTCATGGAATGTTTGATTGTTACATACAATTACTTGCTGAGTCTTTGGCTCATTCTTGCTTTGTTGTTTTATTTAGGTAAATGACAAGGAAGAACGGTTTTCATGGTGGGTAGAACAACATGATGCACTCACTACCATAATCCAAAACATTTGAGAAATTAATATTGTCTTCTATTTATACCTGGTGTTGAATTGTAATAAGCCAACTTGGCCGTATTTACCATATCTCCCTGAAATGTTTATTTCCAATCCGTTGATTAAACTGTTGATGATTTCCTGTTCATGTATATCCTTGTGGTACGCCATTCTAGTAATACTTATTGTTGCAAATTTTCTAAAGATTAGTGATTGTAGGTGACATCTTGACTTCCTTATAGTCAGGGTGTTACAGTTGGTATCAGAGCGGGCTTTAGGTCCGTGGTAATTAAGTTATTAAAATGACACACTGTGCACAGTAGGTGGGGTTTGAGAAATCCATTGTTTCCGCATTTCTAGTGATGTTGTTCATTAGGTTGTATGGTATAGAATTGCTTCTGTACTATCTTTCTTGTTATTAATCTATGTCGTGATGCGATATCCTATATATCTATGAATTATCCTATGATTGTCATGAAATGATCCTATATATTCATAATTGATTGCATTAGTTATGCGTATCGGTAGCGGACGTCGAGCAGCTGAGTTCGTGGTTGTCGTCCTGGGTTTTGCAAGGCTACACCACTGTTCGTGTTGTAATAGTAGAGAAGTTCTTACCCCTGTTCCATAGTTCTGTGTTGAGCCTGAGCTCATTGATGAAGTTTTTGTCTTTCTCAAGTTTGTATCGGTTTTTACGGTTGTAGTTTCGATAGTTCGTGAATTTCTTTTGAATGGAGGGTTATAATGCGATGGGCAATCTCTAGTAGATTTACGATCGTTCTTTGAAACAATTATTGTTCTTTCAACTATTGTGATATTTACGCTCCACGTGGCGTAGTTAAATTGCAAGATTTACCTTTTCACGGAAGTTCTGTTTTACCTGTTGGAAAATTCAACCCGTGTGTTCGCTTGAGGTTTCGGGCATTGGCGATTTCTTTTGCAAGTTCTTTATCAAGTGCACAATGATCTTGCATATTTCTTTTGGGATGCTTTAGACGGTGGTTCTCTTCCTTGATTTCGATTTTGACCAATTCTTGTCGGTGGTAGTTGATGAATTTCTCTTAGGTTCATGATTCATGGTAGTTGATGAGATCCAATAGGTCCGCGAGGATCTAATAATCCTCATTTTTATCTTTTATCTATAATTCTTATTATGGGTAAATATGATGTCACATAGTCCCAGGTACCCCTTATCTAAAGGAGAAGCCCAATAAGTGGTTGTGAGTTCTTCTACAATCACCCCCACGGTTGTAAGTCTTGCTACGACTATATCATGGTCGTAAGTCCTTCTCGACCACTACATAGTCGTAAGTCCTTCTCGATCGCTACACGGTCGTAAGTTCTTCTACGACCGGGTAAACTACGACCACCTTATAATCAAACCTACGGTGAGTGGGTCCAATTGATTAAGGAATCGAGCAGTGCGCACGCACTATTATTCCGCTTATTAATGGTGCGTAATTACCCCATTATCTACGGAAGATAATTGCGGGACGGCGTGAAGAAGCCGAGGCGGTAATTCTGCCATCATGCGCGTTCTTTGGATTAATCAGCGCATCTCATGAGCAAAGCGGCTACTTCTTCACGACTATATAAGGGCATTGATCGAGAGATAAGGGGCAGCGAATAAGAGCGATCAAGTAGGAACACAAGTGCTATTCTACGTAATGTAATAGTCTTAGCCTTTTACTTGATCATCAAGAATACCATACACACAGATTAGGGTTATTATTCTCTCGGAGAAGGCTGAACTGTCTAAACATCCGTGTCAATCCACTCTGCGTGATCTTATCTCTAGGAGACCCCGAATCAAACAATCTTTACGTAAGATCGGTTCTAATACACCAACAGATTGGCGCCGTCCGTGGGGATCTTCCGTAATCTCTTGTCAACATACTCTCTTTTTCCAATCTCATGCAATCATGGCGGAGAATGGAGCGAGGAGAAGCTGGTTTGACTTGGCGGTTCTGTGACGTCGACATGGATGCGGTTTCGACTATGAACCGAGTGATGCATCCGTGATGGTGATGTTGCCTTGGAGATTATTCTCGAAACCATCCCATTAATAGAGTTGAGGAGGATCCTTATCCCCACAACAATACGTCCAACGGAGGAGCCATTTCCCTCAAAGGACAAGGTCAATCCGACCGGGACCGCCCGGGAGGACTCACAGCGCGACGAGTTTTTCTCCAAGTGTTCAAGTCCCTTAAGGCGGTCCGACTTGGTAAGTCAAGTTCGGGAGCCACCATCCCGAGGACTCCACGGCATCTAGTGATCTCTCTCTCGGGGTAACTCCGGAGAGGGTGGGATCAAGCATGCTTTCTGCAAATTCGGCCGTCTCCCGCAGATCTCATTTGCGAGCGGAGCGATTATAACCGGAGTTCCCCTACGGAAGGATTACTCCAAGTCGCGGATGGTGTCCTCGAGCACTCCTCAAGCGGGAGGCCTCGGCGCAAGTGAGAATCATCAGCGGAGGTCTTCGTCCTTCCCCAAATCGTGGTCGACCTCATGGAGGCGAGATAAGAACACTCCCGAAGATCACACTGCGCCCCTCGTGGTAATGGCAAGGCACCACCGTTGGCGAGAGGACCAACACTCGATGAGCGAGGGAAATCCTCGACATTCTCGCACTCCACTAAGAAGGCCTCAAAGACGATGAGGTGGATTTTGATGTTGTCGAAGAAAGAAAATTGCGATCGAGAAGAACTTGCACAGGCGCATTCAACATCGATCGGAGGAGGTACAAGAACTCCGAACATCAGCGACTTGCTCGAGAATCGATCAAGAGCTTGCTCGAGCGCCAGTCACGATCTCTTTCTTTGAAGAGATTACGCAAAGACTTGACTGTGATGACAAGATGGAGGTACCTCATCGACAACACTCGGTAGTCGTAGCAATCGACTTCCTCGGCTACCGATCAATCGAATATTTCTCTCGTAGGAATCGACACGGCCATAAGTCGAATCGATTCCCTATTCGAGAAATACCTTTCGATCGGTGAAGATCAAGAAGCCCCTCGAAGAGGTGATCATTCACCACCGACAAAGAAATTCTAGCGAGTGGAATACGAGGGTATTCTCCTCGTAGGCGAGGCCTACTACGAGCAGTCGACTGTTCACGGGTATCGTCGTATCACGATCACTGGTGACATTAACCCTTCTTTTCTACAAAGAAGGCGTCAAGAAGTGATTACCGGATGTCGGGCATTTCGCCGACCTTGAGCGATTCACCGCCACCTCATTTTCGACCGGTGAACATGGAGAAATTTGATGGATCTCAAAATCCCATCGAATTTCTTGAGATCTATCTAACAATTGTCCGAAGCGGCGGAGGAGGAGAGCATGTAATGGCGAATTACCTTCCGATCGTGCTCGAAGGATCCGCTCGATCGTGGTTATTAAACCAACCACTCGAGTCGATCTACTCTTGGCAACACCTCTGTGATCTTCTCTGGCGAATTTCCAAGGCACATACAACCATACGGAAAGAAGGCGACTTGCCGGATAAAGCAGAACAACAACGAGACTTTGCGTCAATTCATCAAGCGCTTTAGTCGGGTTAGTAACTCAATTAGGAAATTTCGATTCCTCTGTGATCGGGGCTTTTAAGCAAGGAGTCCGATGAAGAATAACGGAGGACATTGCTCTGAATCCTCCCAACAACATTGCGAACTCTTGAGATGGCGATCGATATGCAAGCTTACGAGGCGGTCGAGTGGAACAACACTATCGATCGAGAAACATATACTCCTCGAGAGCGGTGAAGTTGGTAAGGATAAAAAAGCAAAAAGTCCAAGAAGAAAATAAAAATCAAAAACCACAAGCCGATGGTTCCAAGGAGGTTCAGTAGTGAAAGATGGAGAGCCCCAAACCACCAAGTCGTACCACAGATCAAGGCAAAGGTAAGCATACGATCGTAGGAGCGACAAACCAAGGTGGTGTCCTTTTCATAAAAGGAAGGACATGACCTCCATAGCTGAAGTTTTCCAAAGAAAGCTCGAGGACTACTACAACGACAAAGCACCACTCCCTACTCTCGGCGGGTAGGACATACGAGTGGCCAAAAGTCGTCGGATGATGAGGAGATGCCGTTCAAGATCCACAACATACCGTTGAGCACATCTACGGAGGATCATCGACATCGACTCCAAGCGACAACTTAAAGGCTGCTTGGACGAGAGGTAAATTCTCTACATACTCCTCTCGTCAATAAATTACGAAGTGGTCGGAAGTTACCATCTCTTTTGAGAAGGATGTTGCCCGATCACTACTGAGTCGATCAGTCGATATCCGATTGTGGTCGAACCCACCATCAACAAGCTGTCGGGTCAATCAGTGTTGGTTGATGGTGGCGATTCTTTGAACATATTATTTACTAATGCCACGGGCGAGATGCAAGTACCGGGACAAAGGTAAGGCGATGCGATACTCCTTTCATGGAATTGTGCAGGGTCTTGACCAAACCTATTGGCCAAGTTTCTCTTCCTTTAACATTTGGCTCACCAAGTAATTTCAGGACAGAGAAAGTCTCCTTTGATGTGGTCGATTTCGATACGGCATATAATGCCATACTCGGACGACCAACTTTGGCAAAATTCTTAATGGCTACTCATTACGGGTATCAATGTCTTAAGATGCGAGTCCCAAAGGAGTGATTACCATTGATGTGACAAAAGATGGCGTATATAGCTGCGGCCGTCGATCCTCGAGATGGTTGGTCAAATACCAACTCGAGATGAAAGTCGACCTTCGACTAGCAAGTCGAAGCCTAAAAGCTACACCAAAGCGAGCGACCAAGTCAAAGAGGTTCCTCGGGCCGAGAAGAACCCTCGAAGGCTATTCGCATCGGGAGACTTCCGACCCCAAATAGGAAGGCGCCCTCATTACCTTCCTCAGAGCTACGCAGATGTCTTTGCGTGGCAAGCATCCGACATGCCCGGAGTCCCCAGGGAGGTGATCGAGCACAGGCTAGCTTTACGGCCTGATAAAGTACCTGTAAAACAAAAATTACGGAGATTTGCCCCTGATCGACGAGATGCTATTAAATCAGAGTTGGATAAGCTACTTAAGCGGGCTTTATAAGAGAAGTCAACCACCAGTGGTTGGCTAACCTGTAATGGTCAAAAAGTCAAGCGGCAAATGGTGTATGTGCGTGGACTTTCTTGATCTTAATAAAGCTTGTCAAAAGATGATTTCCCTTTACCTCGTGTCGATCATTTGGTTGATTCAAGCTGCGGGTTGTGAGATATTAAGTTTTTAGATGCATATTCGGATACCACGGATCAATATGTGTTTAAGCGATGAAGAAAAGACGCGTTCATTACTCCATTTGGTACCTTTTGCTATGTCAAAATGCCATTTGGTCTAAAGAATGCGGTGCTTCTTTTCAACGCCTAATGCAATCGACTTTTCATCTCAATTAGGCCGAATTTGGAAGCCTATGTTGATGATCTAGTCGTAAAAGCATTAAGAGACTTAATCATATCACCGACCTACAAGAAACATTCGACAACCTCGAAAGCACCGCTTAAAACTCAATCGAGAGAAGTGTGTGTTTGGAATTTCTTTAGGAAAATTGCTTGGATTCCTAGTATCCGAGCGAGGAATCGAAGCAAATCTGAAAAAATAAAAGCCATCCTCGGATCGTCCTCCAAACACAAAAAGGAAGTCAAAAACTCCTTTGGGTGCATGGCGGCTTTAAGTCGTTTCATCATACGACTAGGAGAAAAGGACTACCTTTCTTTAAACTTCTCGGGAGACATGAAGGTTTTGAGTGGTCGAGCGAGGCAAGCGTTGCCTTTGAGGATGTCAAGAGGTATCTTTCGAGTGCTCTGTTACGGTTTCTCCAAAGCGGAAGAGGCGCTCTTAATTTACCTAGGCGCCACGCCACGAGCGACAAGCGCGATACTAGTCGTAGAGCGTGAAAGCGTACAACGACCGGTTTACTCGTTAGCGAAGTTTTACGGGCCTAGGGGCGTTACCCTCGGTCCAAAAACTTCTATATGCCCTCCTCATGTCTTGAGAAGCTGCGGCATTATTTTGAGCGCACAAAATAGGTGTCTTGTCGAGTTTCCTTTGGGAGCAATCCTCCATAATAAGGAAGCAATGGGGCGCATGGCAAAATGGTCGATCGAACTTGGGAGTTCGACCTCCATTTCGTGTCGACGGCCATAAAATCGAGATCTTGGCGGACTTTGTCGCGAATGGACAAATCTGAACTGTTCGGGATCCCGATCTGATTCCACGACCGATGGATGATGTACTTTGTGGTCACTTACTTTAAGTGGCTCGGGTGAGGTAGTCTGGTATCTCCTCTAGGAGAAACCTTAAAGTATGCCATACAATTAAACTTTCGGGCTACTAACAATGTAGCGAGTCGAAGGTTTGCTAGGCGGCATACGAGTGCGAAAGCACTCTCAATTAAATCGACTACTCGTGAGAGGAGACTCTCAACTAGTCGTGAATCAAATCGGGAAAGAGTACCAATGCTCTAACTCAACAATGGCTCGGTACTTATCGAATACGTAAGCTAGAAAAACATTTTTAGGTTTGAGGTACAATTTATCCCTCGAAAGGATAATTTCCTCATGAGACCAACTGGCTCGGATGGCTTCTTCCCGATCCACGGTACCAAAGGAGTTTTCTTGGAGCAACTCCAAAAACCGTCTCACAGTCGAAGAACCGAAACACCTCCTCTTGAGATAGCCTCATTAGATTACGAGGATACGGATGACTCCCATCTACGAGTATCTTTACAAGGGTTCCGTGCAGAAGATGATCTTGAGGCGGATCGATTATCCGAAAAGCCAAAATGTATACTTTGGTTGAAGGAGTCCTCTATAAGCGAGGAGCCCAAGGAATACTCATGCGATGCATTCCGCAAAGCGAAGAATAACACTCCTTCACGATATACAGTGGCATCTGTGGGACGCATGCTTCCTATAGAACATTGGTTGGTAAAGCCTTTCGACAAGGTTTTCTTGGCCTCTGACCACTGACGATGCTATGGAGGTGGTTAAAAGTGTGTCGATGTCAATTCCATGGTGAGCAGATACACCAACCGGCTCAAGCATTACAAACAATACCTCTTTCTTGGCCTTTTGCGACACAGGGGCTTGATATCCTAGGACCGTTTCCCAAAGCTCCGGGAGGTTTGAATTCCTTTTGTGGCTATTGACACGTTCACAAAATGGATCGAAGTGAACTCAGCGGGATAACAGCAGGCGACAAAAGGTTCATGATGAGAAGCGTAATTAGTCGATTTGGAGTTAAAGTCGGATAATTACGAGACAATGGTAAACAATTCGCAAGTGCAAAATTTGAGGAATTTTGCGGCGAGTTGGGTACCAAGCTATGCTATGCTACATTGCACATCCCCAAAGTAATGGGGCGGTCGAGCGTGCAAGCGGCCAAATAATGCGAGGAATTAAAACTCGAGTCTTGACCCGACTTGTTAGCGCTCGGGGCTTGGGTACAAGAATTACCCTCCATATTATGGGCGGTTAAATGCGACCACCGATCGAGCAACAGGAGAAACACCTTTTTCTAGTTTTGGGCGAAGCCATGCTTCCTCGGAGCTAAAATGCGGTCGACACGAGTTGAAACCTTCAACAACTCGGACCGAGAACGACTTGGCGGATGACATTAACCTACTCGAAGAGAGGAGAAACCTAGCCTTAATCCGTTCGGCGGTCTACCAACAAGCCTGCGCGAGATACTATAATCGTAGGTCCAACCTCGCGACCTTCTTGTAGGTGACTTAGTATTGAGGCTCGCCAATCCAAGTCTAATCGGAATAAACTTTCCCTAAATGGGAAGGTCCTTACGATGGTCGAAGTAACTCGGCGAGGTGGTCACGACTAGCAATGGAAGATGGGCGAGTTCTCTCAAACTCTTGGAACATCGACCGATTCATAAATTCTATGTGTGACCGGTTTCTCGAGCAATAAAAGTCGAGTTCTTTCTACCTCTTTTTGCCTTAATTTTTGAGTAGTGCTTTTTAATCTTTCGACTATGATATGAAAACACGCAGATTTTCTTTACCGGCGAAAAGTGAGAAAGCGTCATCAGTGAAACTTCTCCTCTCTGCATGTGGTTCTGCCCACTAGAAGGAATTTCCTAGCATCGACTCGTTACTCACTTTTTCTGCCAATACAAAGAGCTCGGGTTTTATCTAGTCGTAATGTTCTCAAAGCCAACTCTCTCAATCTTAATCTATTTTTGATAAATTCAAAAAATATTCTAAGCGAGTGCACTTTCTTACATTAGTTCGACCACCTTTGGTGTACTCGATTTGTTTTAACTGGTGAAGGAAGAGACACACCTAGTCGAAGTCTTTCCTCTCTGCATGTGGTCCTGCCCACTAGAAGGAAACTTCCTAGTGTCGCTCAGTCTCCTACTTTTGCTACTGGAAAAGACTTATCGAAGTCCACCAAAAAAGGACGAACGAATGACTAAAGTACTCTAAGACGTTTGTTTAACTCAAGTTCTTTGTTCTTGGTTTGATTAAACTAGTCGGAGATGGGAACATCACCTAGTCGAAGTCTTTCCTCTCACGTGGTCTTGCCCACTAGAAGGAACTTCCTAGTGTCAAGTCGTTTCTACTCTTTTCGACCATTGCTTAACAACCGTAACAAAAGCTATAAGTTAAATAAACCTCTCTTTGTTTTCAGAAACCCCATTTTAAATACTATTTATTTAGATTGTCTAAACAATCTAAGCAAATAGTCGGGGGCTAGGATAAAGTTATTAATTTAACTTCAATTCTTAGTTTTTCTTTCGTTTATTATCTTTTGAGTTACTAACTACTCGACAAGATGATTTTCAGGAAATGAGGCGGATCATATATTACTCATTAACAAAAATTATGCGCCTTACAAGGTAGTTACAAGATTACTACGAAGGGAGAGCCTAGTTGCATTTCCTCATACCTTTTTACCAATGTTGCATTTCCTCAATCAGACGACTTGCCTCTGATTCAGGACAGTCGAAGTCGGCTTCAATTGGTTTAACATTAAGGCGGGGGTCTTGAGCTTTAAGTTTCGCCAAAGCGTAACTACTGCAGCTTCGACTGCTTCCCTTATTGATTCGACTTGATTAGTCTTGAGTGGTCACCATTTCTTGCAATTTTCGACTTGTTCCCCAATGGTACTTGTGTGGCGACTATGGTATCTTCTCGAGGAGTTTTCCCTCGAATGTAGCTCATTAAGCACATTGTTCGGGAGAATGATGTTGCCTTGAAGACTAGTCTTCATCGACTCCATCTCTGTTGGGTACAAGTCGAAGCCTCATGAAGCTTCTTGTTTCGACCACTTGTTACGAAAAGAATAATATCGGTCAAACAAAGATATACTTCTAGAGGAAGATAACACAAAGATAATTATAGGTAAAAGCTTTTCTTACCTACTAATTGAGAATCCAATTTCTTGACCTCTTCTCGATGGGAAGCAATAGTTTGACATGCTTTTGCTCCCATGCTCGATGTCCTCTGCATTCATCTTAGCAATGCGGACGGACTCATTGCGATTAAGGTCTTTGCTTGGATTTGACCTCGAGGCTTCTCAATTGGGCGACAATTTACGAACAAGAAATTGGCATTAGAAAAGGAAAATACTCAAAAGAATAACGGTAAAGATTTACTTACATTAATCGAGTTCTAAAACCCTCGAGTTCTTGATTCTTATTCGCGTGTAATGCGGAAAACTCTGAATAACCAAAGATTTTCTTGAACTTGATGCAGAGCTTCGCATCTCTTTTCTTTATCCGGAGAAGAAAGGAGGGTCGAGTAAAGGTTAAAGATCAAGCGGTCTTAAGTTGAACTTCTTGTTTATTTTTCCTGCAATCTTTTAGATCGAGAGCAGTCTCTCGAAGTCTATCCGAGAGAACTAATACTTCATTCCTTAGCTTCCTCGACTCCTCTTTTCACGATCGGTGAGTCATTAAGGTCTTCGTATCACTGTTTAACCTACAAAAAGCAGGCGAAGATAAACATCGGTGAATGGTTGTGAGTACTTCTACAACCACGACCTAGTCGTAAGTTTTTCTGCGACTAAGATATGGTTGTAAGTCTTTCTCGACCACTACACGGTAAGTAAATAGTCGTAAGTTCTTTTCGAGTGATACTTCTTCATGAGTTTCTTCCATGACTATTCTCGTGAAACATTTTACAGTATTTAAGTCAAAAACAACTATGAATGATAAGTGACTTACCACCTCTACGCCTCTGCCTTGAGTAGTTCTTTCTCTTGTCTTAGCTCTAAAAGTTGTCGATGATACTCACAGACAACGACAATTTGCTCGAGCTTTACGCAAAAGAAAGCAGTGAGAAGGGAAGGAAAGCCACATATATAAGTATTACGAAGATACTTACATTCATAGTCGTTCTAGCAAAAATCGAATATACAAGGTCGGGTCTTTGCGGACTTATCTATCCTCGCGACTTTGTCCCACCACACCTTCTCGGCGCTCGTTGTCAAAAGTATTCTCCGTATTGGGAATATCTTTGGGATGGGGACTCGGTCACGAGATTTGTGCGAAGACCCTCGACGGAGGCAAGCCCAAAGAAGTCACCACGAAGTTGAAATTTTCTCCTTACGGTTACGTGATTTCTCTTTGGGTAGGAAAGGAACGCCTCCTCGATTTCCTTCCCGAGGCGGTGCTGTGGTGGTCACCACCTTGACAGAGGCTTCCACATTGCCTCTGTTGTTTCTCGACTTGATGGTCGTGGCGGCCACCTCAACGATAACGGCCGCTACCTCAAGAGTCGTGAATTCACGACTTGGCAGATGTGGGAGACACTCAGGAGTCTCGACTTCATCGGCCACTGGGCCAAGGGTGATGCTTGACCACCTCCGTTGCTACCTCTCCGATGGTGAAGGGATAGCAATGGACTTCTCGTGAGAAGCATTCCGGAAATGAAGAAGAGTCGGTGAAATAAAGAAAAGCAAATCGAGGTTGTGAAAAGAAAAAGGTAAATGTCGTTCTTACACTTGATTACATTTCACATACCTCGCACTCGGTCTTAACCGGGAATTTTGGAGCAATCCTCCCAGCGGAGGACCTCTTCTTCTCCACGACCACGTGCGGTGAGGTTCAACAATTGGCTCATTTCGACCACGTGCGGTCGTAGAGTTTGAACAGGAACGAGCTCGGTTTCTGATCTTTTGGATGGGCGAGATCGGTCTCGACCATTCCGAAGCGACAACGCCCTCGATTGCGAGTTGTCTTGATCGACATCGTCCTTCATAAAGACACAAAATCCTTCCAGTTCTCCCTTTCAAGTTTCTTAATAAAACTAGGAGTGACACCAAGCTGCGAAAGATTAGTGTCATAATAGAAGGTACCTTAGCCTTGCGAGGTTTGCGCTTGAGAGGTTCAAGCGCTTCAACCTCCTCGGCCCGGCGATTGCGGCCTCGGCGAGATACAACTACATTTGCCGCGGACCTTGTAGAGGTTTGGTCGAAAGACGAACTCGAACTTGCTCCCCCTTGTCGGCGATTTTACAAGTCGGCGTCTCTTGAGGAGGCGAGTCTTTGTCTTCGACAACCCGGCGCCAATAGTCATCGAGCGACTTCTTCGTCGTCTGGCGATTTTCCATGCCTACTTTACGTAAAGCAAAGCAGTAAAAGAAGAATCACTAATTAGTCGTAAGTTTTTCTATGACTAGTACCAAGTCGTAAGTTTTTCTCGACTTTTCTTGATTGTAAGATATTCTCGATCACCATTAGTCGTAAGTATCTTCTCGACTATAAAGTCCTAAAAGAGAATCAGTTTACGATTACCTTTAGGCGCTCTATCCTTTCATCTGCGGACAAAACCGCAATGACTTGAGGAACCGCCCTCGGGTGGCGGGGACTTCTCACGAGATGAGTCGACTCTGAGTCAACCTCGGCTGTGAAAGATGCAATAATGCAGATAAAAATATTAGACAAAGTTGAGAAAGACCAAGCGGAGAGTTAAGTCGACAATTGCTTACCCTCCTCATAGTCTCGGTGGGGTCTCCTCTTCCGAGTACCTCCACATAGGAGATGCTCGTTTCTTGAGAGGACTAATTCGGCGTGTGATGAAATCTTTCACCACATGCCATCCGGTCAACCCTTCTTCCTTCAAGTCCTTAATGGCTTGAATATAAGGGCTAATCCATTTGATATCTTGAGGTTGAATCCATGAAGATTTCTTTTCATGACCTTCCCCACGAAAGAAAGGTGTCTTGAGGTGACCTTCGGTAGAACCACCTCTTCCTCCGGCTCGCCACGAAGCCGGGTGAAACTCTGAATGTACTCCTTCGACTTGAGTCGTGGAGCTTGGACCCGACTTCCGCGATTCGGTTTGTCGAGCCATCCCATAATAATATTGGAGCAGCTCGAGATCCGGTGGAATCCCAGTGCGCCTACTTGGATACACGAACACACTCAACATGGTAATGGAATTGGGACCTAAATTCACTAGTTCCACCCCAAAGTGTTAAGTACTCTGTAAGAAAGGGGTGGGCGAGCAATCGAAGCCGCACTCTGTACGCTTGGAAGGCGGGGATTTGCCCATTTTCCCCGATGGCGATCTTTGCCCGATGGCGGAATCCACTTCACGAGCCTTCTCGGGATCTTCCGACATCGACCAAGGTCTTGATCTTAGCGCATCCATCTCCGATTCCTCCCATTCGAAACTCTCTTGGCCATTTCGCTCGAAGCAAGAAGTTTTTGATTGGGTTGGTGGCGGAGAAGATGAAACCTAGTCGAAGGCGGAGAAAGCAAGAGCTCGAAGAACATGGAGTGATTTGTGGAAAAGTAAAATCCAAGTCTACCTCTGGTAAGTTTTTATAACATACGATCTCCGCGTTTTGAAACCGTCCGGCTATAGGTCTATGATAGATGGTTGTACGCGCCGGAACGCTTCATCGGACAAGTCTATGAGAGCGGTTGCAATTCCCGGATGGTCCGTTCGAGAAAAAAGTAGAGTGCGTATTGTCACCTCAAGCAAAATTACATTCTTGACCAAGTCTTTCTAGTCGAAGGAAGTATCAATCGGAAGAGCTTTTCTCCGATTCCCTACCACGACCACCGAGCGGTCATAGGGGTTTTATGACTTTTTGATAGTCGTAAGCAACCTTCACGATCAAGCAAATTCTGGTCAAAGCAACACTCAAATATCGAAGAGTTTTTCCTTCGACTATCATTCTACAACATTCTCATGGTCGTAAGTCCATTTATGAAACCTTTATCAAGTAAGTTACTTTCACTTGAAGTGGGGGCTAGATGGCGAGGATCTAATAATCCTCATTTTATCTTTTATCTATAATTCTTATTATGGGTAAATATGATGTCACATAGTCCCAGGTACCCCTTATCTAAAAGGAGAAGCCCAATAAGTGGTTGTGAGTTCTTCTACAATCACCCCCACGAGTTGTAAGTCTTGCTACGACTATATCATGGTCGTAAGTCCTTCTCGACCACTACATAGTCGTAAGTCCTTCTCGATCGCTACACGGTCGTAAGTTCTTCTCGACCGGGTAAACTCGACCACCTTATAATCAAACCTACGGTAGTGGGTCCAATTGATTAAAGAATCAGAGCGGTCGCACGCACTATTATTCCGCTTATTAATGGTGCGTAATTACCATTATCTCGGAAGATAATTGCGGGCGGCGTGAAGAAGCGGCGCCGGTAATTCTGCCATCATGCGCGAATTCTTTGGATTAATCGGTAGCATCTCCCATGAGAACAAAGCGGCTACTTCTTCACGACTATATAAGGGCATTGATCGAGAGAGATAAGAGGCGTGAATAAGAGCCAGTCAAGTAGGAACACAAGTGCTATTCTCTGTAATAGTCTTAGCCTTTTACTTGATCATCAAGAATACCATACACACAGGATTAGGGTTATTATTCTCTCGGAGAAGGCTGAACTGTCTAAACATCCCGTGTCAATCCACTCTGCGTGATCTTATCTCTAGGAGACCCCCCGAATCAAACAATCTTTACGTAAGATCGGTTCTAATACACCGACAAGGTCTTTAATGGTTCTCTGAAAATATTATTGTTTTTCAGTTGTTGAATTTCTTTTATTTTAAATGATCTTCGACAGTTGGCAATATTGATATTTCCATGTTTGTTCTGTAACACCCCAGCCCAATACTGAGCCTAGAATGCCACCACACTTCACTTTAAACTAATAATTATCGACACACTATACTATTACATCAAGAAAACAACAATCAATATAACCATGGATCACAAAAAGAACATGCATAATTAATGATCAAGTGACAATAAATAAGCAATGGGAATTATAACCAAGTAAATAACCCAAAGTAGCATCAACCAATGAATCCAAATTAATAAAGCAAACAGTCTAGTCCAAATGATATCCTAAACTTTATTCAACTTCTAACATGTCCAAGTGTAAACCAATATTGAATGAAAAGATTATCATGGCGAATGATCATGTGATGTCCATGTGCTCTACTCGCTCTCAGTTACGGCATCCTCGAAGATCACCTAAAGACAACAATAGAGCAAGGGTGAGTCCACGACTCAGCAAACACATCGATATACAACGAACAATAATAAATCATCAGCATTCAATAACTTCATTATCATCACAGGTACTTCCATTTGATTCACATCCATTAATCTCATGTATCAATGCAAATCTAATCTATATGTCCACATGCACTTCTTTCGCGTATACCGGTATAGCGTGAGTGAATGCTCGCGACAACATTCACTCTCAAGCCCGTTCCTCCTCAAGGATCGGGGACCTCCTCCACTCCCGTGGAGTTGTGATCAATCATGATCACCTTCTCTTATGCAAAGATGCTTATGAATGCAAACATGCAAACTCCATCATAAACATCATATCCAACTTTTCATCATGTTTATCAACAACGATATAATCATACCAATTCATTGCTTGCAATTAAATAAAATAAAAGCACAACAACAATGGTAATAGAAGATAAAGAAAACAGTGATCGATCATTGATCGCTGTCTACCATGCACTTGCCTGTACTAGTTGCGACGCACAATTTGACTAGCAGATGGCAACAAGCACGACGCTTCTCCTACATTAAATACACACATCTCAATACAAGCTACAGCATCATAAGAATAACAATCAATATACATCGCTCCTACACGTCCCCAAATATAACACGTTACGCCGGTACCGAAAAGTTACCCATAGCTGTCTCGGTACTAAAACGAACGTAACTTTTGACTCGAAAGTCCGATCACAACAAACAACCCCATTCTGGATTCTTCACAAGATTATCCACATTTTCTTAGATTACGAAGACTTCTAATTAAATCATCTAACTCTCCGTATTTAGCCCGGAAAACCGATCTGTCCGCTTCGGAACAGCAGTCTTACTAAATTCATAACTTTTGTTTTACTCAACCAAAATGCGCGTTCTCAGATTCTACAGAACCATTGGACAATTATCTACGACTTTCATGTAGATCAAAAACTCTAATTAAGCTATTTACTATTTTTAATCTACAGTCTACCAAAACAGCGCCGAAAGACGACAACCGTAAAAACAGCAGTCTTCCGAAAATCGTATCTCGAAATCTACTTGTCCGATTGACATGGTTAAATATGCTATAGAAAGATATCGAAATTATCTACAATTAACTGGTAGATGAGATTTCCAAAATTTGCCATTAAGATACCCGAATAAATCGTTCAATAGAACAGCATGTTAACAGACACCTTAAACGGCCCCTCGACTAACCATTTCTAAAACCGCTCTCTAATTAATCTCAATCCTAACAGCTAACGAAATTAGCAAAACAGGTAGGAAATAAAATCACATATCGCTATCCACAAGAAATTGGGTTTCTATTTTTTCTCTCCTAGTCTTCTTCTTGTATTCTCTTACTGATCATGTTACACACACACACATACAAATCAAGAAGCAAGTTATCTAGCAGCCGGAATAGAACTAATGCAAATGCTCACGTGAGGGAAGGAAGATGGCTTCACCATTTGGCGAGAAGATGGCTTGACCAGAGCACACGGCGAGCGGCAAGAAAAAAGCAGCGGCGGTGCTTGGCGCTTCAGTGGCGTCCACGCCTGAGCGTTCAATGCGACCACGTGAGGCGAGCCTTGGCGATGAGCGGGCGGCTACGCGAGGAAGAGCGTGCGGCAGCGCCTGAGGAAAAAGTGGGGCGGTGGAAAATGGTGGTGGCGTAAGCTCGAAAAAAAAAAAAAGTGGGGTGATTTCGAGGAAAAGAAAGCGGCGGTGGCAGGAAAAAGTGATTAGGGTTTTCTAAAATAATTCCACCACTATTTATATAGCTCATAAAAATTCCGAAAATACTATTTTCCACGTATATTAAATTCTTTAATTACGCATAAGCCCTTAATACGCGATTATTAATATTATTATTATTTTTCAGAGTATTACATGTTCCTTCTTTCACATTGGAAAATAGCGACTCGTTTACTCGTTTGATAGTTTGTATAATGAGAGTTTTATGTTGCAAGTTCGTTAACATGAGGAAGCATTGGCTCCATGTATTTCTTTTGGATCATTCCGCGTCTTGAAGTTTAACGCATCTCTTTTCTGAGGATTAGTGTTAAAACCCTTTTTGGGGTGCCTTGTGGTGATTAAGTCGGAGATGGTAATCAAACAAATTGGTTGGCTACGGGTTCCTATTGGTCCCTAGATATTTTTCAAAAAAAAAAACAATTCTTGTCTTTCTGATTGTTGAGCTCTCTTTGCTACTTGTACACGATATTATTGACAAGATCATTCTTTTGGTAAGGGTCCTATCTCACTTGTTGATTAAGGGACAGTTAACCGTTTGGTATTTTGGGGAACGGGAATTAGCTTTTACAAAGTTTGTCGAAGAAAGTCTTGACTCTACTCGTTTCTTTTGGAGTAGTTGGAATGTTGGAGTTTAGAACCTCTCTTAAAAAAAATGTTGAAACCCTTTTCTAATGTTATGGTGGAGACGTGTGAAAGGTTTGTTTCAGCTTTGTGGTTTTTGTACTAAGTTTCCTTTCTAGAATAAGTTGTTATTACAATTCCATTTGATGCTGAAAAATTTCTATAACACGATTTGCCATGTTCCTTTAGAAGGTTTATTGACATGATCGGTAATGTGATGGCAATGTTGATTCCTTTATAAAGAAAGAAAGTTGTCGCCTTTCGTAATATTTCTAAAATGATCAAATTTCAGTTTTGTGTTCATGCTCTTTTGGGAATTCAAGTTCTTTGTGGTAAATATCGTTTGTCGAGTGAAGCGATATGTTGAAAAATTATAATAGTTCTTCCATGATGCGGTTGTTTTGATCTTGAATACCCGTTTGTTCCTAACGGTTAAGGTCGGATATTCTATTTTTGTGAGGCCTATGTTTTCAACTGTGGACTTTCCATATGTGTTACGAGTTCGTTGCCTAATTGGTTTTCCCCGAGTTACGTGTTCCTTGCAGTGGTAAGTGATTTCTTGATTGGTAAAGATCGTTTCTATTTGCCTCTTCTTTCGAGAAGGAATCAACCCATTCATTCCACGTGGGTCTTCGAAATGTTTTCTAAGTGTTGTTATGTGCCTAATGTTAATACCTGTAGTAAATTGATCGCCTTTGGTGACATCGTTCAAATAAGAATATTTCAAGTTTAGCTCTCACGGTACCTTGGAGCTCGTGAATCAACTGGTAACTGAAATTATTTTGGGTAACTTGAGGAATTGTATTAACCTATTGTTTCTTAAAGATTTCGTGTGATTTAGTCAGAAAGGCTCCTTGGTTTGAGTTAGCAAAGTGAGGTTGCAATAAAAGAATATTTTCGTTGATCTCTTGAGGCGAAGTTAATCCGTTTGCTTTAGTGAAATCTGTAAAGGGAAATGTTTGAGTTTTGTGGATGAGAACATTTGGATCTCGTGTTTCCCAAGTAGATGAACTGTTTCGAGCAAGTTGGCCTGTTGAAGGATCTTATCGATTCTTAATTATATCTTGTGGTTATTTGAAGCATCCCTAAATTTGTTGCTCTTTCCGCTCAAGAGATGGCGAATTTCAAACGTAATATCTTTCTTTCGTGTAATTTGTTATTTGCTATTCTCTTTTGAGGGATGTGTGCCTCCAAATATGAACTCAGCTTTCGTTTTCCAAGATCACCTTTATCCAAATATTTCTTTCGGTTTCCTGCTGGCCGTGATGAGCAACGTCTTTCTGTGTGAATAAATTTATCTTTGTTCACCTCTTCCTTTTGAGAAAGGATCACAGATTTGGGTTGCAAAGTGTTTACAAAGGGTAAGTTTGGCAACTGTTTGGTGGTAGATGAGTAATCGTAGCGGTGATATTTTGCTACCAAGTTATTGGAGGAGTAGTAGAATGTAGAATGGATTTGATCTGTATCTCTTGAGGAAAAAAAAATATTGATTCACATGGAATGTTTGGCTTCGAAGTAAGTCTGAATAGTGTTACGATTGAGTAGAACCTATGGTATAGAGAAATTCCAGAACTTTAGTTCATGTTAAAAGGTTGAGGATTATCGAAGGTATGGAGACCTTGATTAATTTTATAGAGTAACGCAATTGGATAAGATTGCGAGATTATGTGGGTAATTTTTGAGGATGTCAATAAGTGAGTATGTTAGAATTGTGAGAATGTTGTAGATTCAATCCATTGATTTCCCTATCTGTTATAATTGCAATTGGTACTAGAAGTCTTGCAAGTTAAATCTGGGCTTTGCATTTTCATGCTAGACCTTTGGTCAATCAATGATTGTGTGTAGAGAGAGTGGAATAATAGAGTTTCCTGAGTAGTGGGATGATAATTGATAGAATCTTTACGATGAAGTATATGAGCGTGCGTGCTAAGAATTTTGAGTTCTTTGTTCTTGGAAATTGGAGGTAATGTCATTGTGTGGGACCTATTACGTGTTGCTTTGAGCGCCTTCTATCAAATCAATTACGGTTAGTAGAACAAGTTATTTAGAGTATTGATTGGATTCAAAATAGCCTCTTCACAATGGTGTGGATGATGTATTTCAATTTGAGCATAATTTGAGGATGTTTAACTAAGAGGTTTAAGCTCATGTGGTAGGCGGTGAATTGAATTTCATTGTTCGAGAGAAATTTTATTCTTAGAAGCGAGGAAGCGTGGCAAAGGATGATTAGTGGGATAATGAGGCGTTTTCTTGATTCTCGTTTGAGTTTTGTGTCGTTGACTTGTATTTTCCGTAATTTGAGTTGGCGCGTGTTGGCGTGTTGATTCTTTCAAATTCGGACAAACCGCAAGTATTTGGTTTGGCGTCGAGTGATTTCCCCTTTGGTTGTCGTGGTGTTCATTTGTAAAGCGCTTATTTGGAGAATGGATTTGTTTTGAGATGATTGTCAAATTTGGAATCTAACCTTTTGGTGGAGAGTTAGCATTGCGTGGATGCGATGAGGACTCTATATTCGGTTGGATTATCTTCGTTTGAAGGTTGCGAAATTGGAAAGTTAGCATATCGCATTGACCGTCTCGGATCCTTATGCGAAATGCGCTTTATGCGGTGTGCTCGAGTGTTAGTCGAGTATCCGAGCAATTCAAGCTTGGGATATCCTTGTTTCAATCCGATCGCTTGTCCTTTCTAGTAGATCGATCGCGTAGATTCGAGGTCGAATCACTGTTAAGGGGTAGAATGTAATATTCGGGCTGAATCGAGTGAATCGGAGAAAGCGGGAAAAATCGTAACGATTAAAGAAGTGAAAATACTGCGAGAGAGGGGTTTCACTTGCATATTCTCAACAACTTTGGGCCACGGGCGCGGCCAGTGGCCCATAGTGTGGCCGGCCAAGAAAGGGGGCTCCCTAACCTAGCCACCCCACCTTCCCCACCTCTCCCACTTCCTCCCCCTTGTGGCGCCACTCCCATCTCCCTTCCAGCGCCTCCTCTTCCCTTGAGGTCTCCTCTCCCCTGCAATGGCAGCCCCGGCGATCCCCGGTGTTGTTCCCCAAGAGCCCCTCCGAAGTTGTCTCTTCCTGCCGGCGCGTCATCCATTCTTCGTCTTCCCGGTGGCCGGCTCTTGGAGAGGGAAGGGAGGAGAAGGGAGGAAGACCCGTGTGCAGCGGATCTTCGTCGTCCTACTGGTCTACAAGGGTAATTAGACCTCCGATTCGTTGTTTGATTCCATTAGAGTTGAGGATCCGATTGGATTTGTAGTTTCGTTTTGATTCTGTTAATAGATTGATTCTGTCCAATACGTTGTACCTCGGTTTTGGGCATCGTAGATGCCGAATTGGACATCTGTGTCTTCTAGAGAATTGTTTCTGGTTTCATTAGCTTTCTTTTGGCACCTGGATCACGAATTTTCACCCAGTAGATTAAAAGTTATGACTGTTTTACCACGTACTGCTCTGTCTATCAGAAATTCTGGGTATAGTCGGTTGCACCTAGGTTTTGATCTAGTTAGAGTCAGAATCAGGTCGGCCACCCAACTAGGTTTATGAAGATAATTTTACCAGGTTTCCAGGCTGATAAAGATCACTTTATTTGGATCAGTGGTTTAAAAGATAGAGCCTTTGCTTTAGGGCTGTTCTGAATTCTGGACGGACTGCAGTTATAGTTTTTCATTGGATGGTTAGACCTCTGTTTTGGCCGAATTAGAGTTTACCATCAACTAGTGTTTCGTAGCCAGTTAAGTTATGAAAAGATGAGCACTGGTTTCAGGTCTTTTGGACTTACGGTTAATTATTGGTGAATTTTCTAGTAAAACTGCCAGATTAGGGATATTTGGAATGTTTGGGTAAATTGATCAAATTGAATCTTTTGTTTGGTAGATTTGGCTAGAGATTGTGGGAGGACACGTGTAGTAATGCCTTACTCGTTTGTCCTCATTTCGATTATTTTACATTGTAGACGGTGAAGCGGTGAGTGGAGGGGTATCTCAATTACCTCCCAACCCGTTTGCGTGGCGAACAAATAACTTGTATAATATGATTGATGTATTATGTGATGTGTGAATGAATGATTATATTTGTTCGTATTTGTAGATGAATGCCATGTGTATCTTTTCATTTATGAGTACTATTCAATATTTCCATGGAATCACATCATGACATGCATAATTACCTTTGTAAGACCCATCAATTCCAGTATGGGCATTTGAAAATCCCATCAATTCCGAATGGAGTGCGTGAGTCCACCATTCCAATGTGGGCCACGTTGGACGATTGTATGAAATGTTCTTCATCACGATTACTTTAAGTGAACACCGGCGGGTGTTTTACTCGCTATCTACCGGTATATCTTTGCGATATGTCCAATTCCTTCAATGCATCATTCCACTTCATCCATTCATAAAGTTGTTTCAGTCAATGTTCAAATTATGAAGGTGATATATTGTTCATGGAATGTTTGATTGTTACATACAATTACTTCTTTGAGTCTTTGGCTCATTCTTGCTTTGTTGTTTTATTTAGGTAAATGACAAGGAAGAACGGTTTTCATGGTGGGTAGAACAACATGATGCACTCACTACCATAATCCAAAACATTTGAGAAATTAATATTGTCTTCTATTTATACCTGGTGTTGAATTGTAATAAGCCAACTTGGCCGTATTTACCATATCTCCCTGAAATGTTTATTTCCAATCCGTTGATTAAACTGTTGATGATTTCCTGTTCATGTATATCCTTGTGGTACGCCAATTCTAGTAATACTTATTGTTGCAAATTTTCTAAAGATTAGTGATTGTAGGTGACATCTTGACTTCCTTATAGTCAGGGTGTTACAGTGAAAGCTAAGCTAAAACACGAAGAGCCATAAAGGAAGTCTAGCAGACTATCACTTGATATGACAAGGTACAGAGTATGAAATCAAGCCATACAAGGATAATAATCAAAGCTCCACAGATTTTATTATGCAATGCAAGATATTTGAAATAAAAATGCATTATGATACAATGAATGCTAAAAGAAGCAAAATTCCCTCAAAACATCCATGCCTCAGTACTGGGATTTGAGATAAAAGATCTTGGTGTCCAGTACTGAGATGGACGATGCCTGGGACTAGCAAAAGAAGCAGCAGAAAAATGATCCGGCACAAAATCATAAGAATGCCCACGAGCACCACCTGGACCTCTCCAAAACGATCTACCAAAAGACCGATACTCCCCCTGTCTAGGTGCTACCCGTGGTCTCTCCTCACGATATCCTAAACCAAACTGCTGCCTGGACCCACCAAAAGAGTCAACGAAGTTCTCTACAAACCTAGGCCTATAAGTGGTACACTGAATGGGCTGCCTGACTCTAGAGACTACAGCTGAAGAAGAGACTCCTCTAATGGATCTCAAGGTGCTCACTCTCTTTTTCCTCTCAATCTTTGCTCTCCGAAAGCAAAACTCAACAGTGTGGCCCTCTTTCTTGCAGAAGGTGCAATGGTACTTGACCTTTTGAGGGGTCTGTACTGGTGAGACAGAAGCACCTTTCTTGCTAGAGTAAGTTTGAGCAGAACCTGCAAATTTAAAAGCAACCTTTGAAGTCTTAGGAGGTTCTTGCTCAACCAGACCACCTTTCACAACTCTAGTAATCTTTGGTGGGTGATTCTTCGAAAGCTCTAGGGACTTAAAACCTAGGCCACTGTTTTTCATACTCACCTTGGATTGGTCTAGAATCAAGTTGAGTTTCTTTTTCCCACTAGAAAACCTCTCAAGAGTCATTCTGAGGTAATCATTCTCTTTTGCCAAAACTCCACAATTAGAGCACTTTTTAGAATTGATTGCCTCAACATGTTTGCTCTTAAGAAGGTCCACTTCCACTCTTAGAGCCTCACAAGACACACAATAGGACTCTCCAATCCTATTCAACCGCTCCTTAAATTTGACTCTAAAAGCCTCTTGTATCTTACCAATAACAGTTTCAACTTCAGCATGCAACATACAAGAGGAAGAATCAATGACTTTCTTGGAAGCAGTAAGAGACATGGATTTTTCAATTTTAGCTTTCTCTTCAAGAGTCTTGTTTAATGCTTCAATCTCTATTGTAAGCTTCGGACAATTTTCACAAGATGCAGCTCTAGAGTAAACGACCATTTCGGTCATCTCTTGCATTTTAATCCTATTGTTCTTACAATGAGAGAAAGTGTGACTAGCATCAAATTTTTGCAATTCTTTTAAGGAGCTATCCAGTTTTAATTCTAGCAAAGCACAATTTGAGCAAGTTAACGGAATAGCATCTAAAGCAGTCACATCAAGCGGAATGATATTCATACAAACAGAACTAGACTTGAGAGATTCTAGTTCAGAAAGAGCATTTTTCAATTATTTTTCAACAGAGGAATGAGCATTGTTTAAGCTTGACAATTCATTAAGCAAGCTAGAGCATGATTCACATAAATCATCAGGATTAATGGATTTGAGCCTAACCACTTCTAGGTTCAAATTATCAATCATAGTATCCTGTTTCTTAATCAATTTAGCTTGCTTATGCAGTTTTTGTTCAGCAAGCGCTAAAGCCCTTTTTATGTCAGGAAGTGAAGGGCATACCTCATCAGGATCACTAAAAGAATCCTCGCTGTTGGAGGAGTCACTGTCGTGGCTGTTCTTAGCCATGAAGCACATGCCTGTGAAATCACGTGCCTTCTTCTTGCCACGAGAGTCACTCTTGTCGTCCTCCGCCTCCGAGTCCACATCTTCCATGCTCACATCCTCTAGAGCTTCAAGGACTCGGCTGACAAACTTGCGATAGTTTGTCTTCTTGGACTTAGCATCCCTCGCTTGAGGATGCCTTTGTGACTCCTTCTCCTCTTTGCCCTTCAGCTTGGGGCATCTAGAGCGAATGTGGTTGGGCTCACCACACTCGAAACAAGTGATAGGTCCACCTCTCCTCCTACTCCTCACATTGTTGTAAGCTCTCGTGAATTTTGTGTATAGGAGGGCTAAATCATCTTCAGGTAGTCTCTCAAGTAGCTCATCGCTCAAAGAATGCAAAGCAGACAAAGAAAAGCCAGATGAGCTAACATCAAAAGAATCAGAATATCTACCCTTAGATTGGTCGACAACTAAAGCCATTGAATCTGTCATGGGGAGACGGGAGATAAAATCAATCTCATGCGTCTTCAACCTAGAGTAAAGCTTATCCATGGTAAGCTCACTCATGACAGTGTTGTCATTTATGGTAGTGATCTTCATTCCCCAGACCTTCACATCCAAAGCACCCAAAAGCTGGCGTGCATTTTCAGACTCAGAAAAGACAAGATCAACAGCGCGGAGATCATGAAGAATTTTAGAAAATCTCCCCCACAGCTCATCTAAAGATTCACCAGGCCTTTGCTCGATCTTAGAGTATGCTTTCTTGGTGGTTACATCTCACTTCCTTGATCATGATGGACCCCTCGTGATAATCACAAAGAGTCCGCCAGATCTCATGAGCAGACAGCAAATGAGCAACACGCTCAAACTCAGATCGACTAAGACCTTGAATCAATAAATTTCGAGCCCTGCTGTTGTTCTCCACATATGGAGTGATCAAATTGTCATCGGCTGGCACGACATAAGGGTTTTTCACCTTAAACCAAATTGCGTGCCCTTGAGCCTCGATGTAGGCCTGCATTCGGGCCTTCAATAAGCAAAATCAACTCCATCAAAAACATGTGGCCTGATTGAATATATGTCAGTCGCCATGGCTCCAAAGACCGGTTAAGATCTATGAGAAGAGCTAACCGGCTCTAATACCACTTGTAGGACCGTAAAGGCGACTAGGGGGGTGAATAGGCGCTTTCTCAACTTTCTCGCCCAAATCAAATTCAACACGAACTTTACTCCTTTAGCTATGAAAGCTAAGAAGATCAGTAAGCGCACAGTGGAAGCCTTGTGCTGAATTTGATAACCCCGACAACCACACGACACAAAAGTGGAGACTTAATTTCAAAGGCGAATCTGAGGCACGGCGGTCGGCCAAGCTACCAAATGATCGGCCGAAGCGGTCAACGATCGGTCGGACCGGCTACTAACTGGCGGTCGGACCGGTGGAAATCGGTTCGACCCGGCAGTACTAGCGGTCTGAAAACGCGGGCGGTCGGACCGCCGTTATAAAATCGGTCAGACCGGTTCAGTCGAGTACTGAAAAATCAAGCCCAAATCCAAAACGAAATTTGATCCAACTTTTGATTCAACCAATGAAACTTGACCAAATTTCGAGCACACCTCCCTAATGATATTAGAGACCTATTTACGCGGCGATCCTTGGATCCACTTGCAGAATCGATCTCTCAGGGATTTAACAAAGAAGTGCACAAACCCTAGAAATATGAAAATCTTTGATTCAAGACTTGCTTGTGGGGGTTGAAGGTCTAGATGATTCTAGGAGTATCCCTACACATCAAAGCAAGACAAAGTGGGTCAATAGACCAAGTTTAACCACTTGAATCAAGGAAGCACCAAATTCATCCAAATGAGAGAAGAACACAAAAGAGAGACAAATGAACTCTCAAGCAAGCATCACAAGATTGATTGATCTCACAAGATGCTTACAAAGCCACTCCCTCAAGGAGGACAAGAGCTCACCAAGGAGCAATCACAATCTCTCCCTCTCTTCCTCTCCAAACCCTAACCCTAGAAAAGGCTAAGGGAAAACCAAATGAAGCTTCAAGGGGTTTTACATCTCCCCCTTCTCTATTTATAGGAGAGGCCTAGGGTTTCACTTTTGGGACCCATTCACACATGGGACCCACACACAACATCTGTTGAAGCAATCGCCTGCTTCACCACGTGTAGGTTGATCAGCGGTTCTCATCACGTCGCTAAGCCTCTCTTGTCCGAATCCCATCGGAACCTCCCAGAGACTCGCACCGACTTCCGCACCGCCTGATCCAACCGGTATGTCGAACCACCGTTCGATCCATCTTGCCCATTCGCACCATGCTTGAGTCACACGACCTCCCGGCATCCATGATCGTTACGGACCTCGGCTCTCCAAGCGTAGTCCCTATCCACCTTACCGTTGGCGTCGTTGACACTGCAAGCCACACTGTGCGACAATAGACAAACAAACCGTTTAGGAACAAGTTCTTCACAACTTGACCCACGTCGACTCCGCAATGCAATATACATCAATAAAGCATTGATAACCAAACATAAACCACAATCAAAACACATCAATGCAAACTTGGCTATCCTCCAAGTCATCGGTCGACCGCCCCACAAGGCCGGTCCGACCGATTCGGGCGGTCGGACCGATCCCTACGGCGGTCGGACGCCAGAAAAGACTTAGCCAAAATTCGACTTGAAAATCCGAAACCTTACGGAATTTTCAACTCAATAGAACTTTTGTTGGGAGCTCCAAAATGATGCGACCACATCGGAGACTCCCCTCACCTGCCTACACAACCTATTTTTGGCTTAGCTCCAAAAACACCTTTTCATCAAATCGGTCGGACCGGCCACCATGGCGGTCGACCTCTCCTGGTGATCGACCCAACAACGCCGATCGGACCGCTTTGTGGTGCGGCGACTGGCACAAACCCAAGCGAGATTTCGCAAACCAACAAAGCCATTGCCAATTGACTCATCATCCTGAGATCGTGCACATATCCTCACGATATCCACACATACCTTCCCCGAGGATCCCTCGACTCATTTTGGTAGTTTTCCTTGCCCCCATGCCGCCCTCACCGGCAAAGCCATGCCTAGAGCTGCCATGGCTGGAGCTGCTGCTCCGTCCGTTTCTTTCTGCTGGATGAAAAATCTCATTGCTTTGCTTCAAATATTTGTGCCTTGGTTATTCACACAAAAACTCAATGGGTCAGTTGGTTAGAGGAGGCGGGTGGTCCTTCAGTGCTACCTGAGGTCCCCCCAGTGGGCCAAGATTTTCTCACCATTTTTCAGATTCGGTGAACAGTATTTTAGCATAGTGTTTTTCTTTTTTTTAACCTTCCTGATGTCCGTTCTCCTTCGTCTGAACTCTAAATTCGTCAATTCTTGATCCTAAATTGTTGTAAATTCATTCTCTTTCTTCCAGTATTTATTTTGTAATTTATTTATTTTTCTGTTATTTATTTGTATCGTTTCGCGTGTATAGAATCCGACGCCGTCGACACTAGTTTGGACCAACCGAACACGGCAACCACAACCTACGTTGAAGGCGAGTCTCCTTTGACCACTTTGAACCTATGATAATGTGGATATCATGGGGATATGCTCCAGATCTTAAGATGATGTGACAATTGGCAATGGCTTTAAAGGTTTCTCGTTTAACGTATTTTCGGCAAAGTTCACGAGTGTCGGGCTTGGTGATCGACCAGCCTAGCGGATTAGACGGCCTAAGGAGTCAGGCGACAAGCCATAGCGGTGGTCACAAGAGAGGAGAATCTATTGCACTTGATCCCATAATTTTGGAGTCTCGGTCAAAAGTTCTATTGGTTTGAAAATTCCAGTAGGTTTCAGAATTTCAGAGGCTGAAATTGGCTAAGTCCCAACTGGCGGTCTGACTGGCCAATAGGTGGCGGTCAAACCGGCCAGGGTGGGCGGTCAGACCGGTTTTCACTTAGATCGTCGGCCTTCGTGGCGGCAATGTTCGGTTGTTAGGTCAAAGTCATGAGTTTCAGTGCATATGTGTTGCATGATGCATGTTTTGACTAACATGGGTCAAGTTGTGAAGAACTTATTCCCGAATTTGGTTTACTTGTCTATTGTTGTGCAGGTTGCTTGGTGGTCAATGACAGTCAACGGCGAGGATGATCGGGACTAGGCTTGGAGAGCTGAGGTCCAGAACGATTGACGATGCCGAGTGACGTCAATGAACTCAAGCGTGGTGTAAGATGGACAAGGGTGATCTATTGGCTAATCCGAGGCGCAGGATGGCGCAAGGTGTAGCTAATTGGGTCAAGAGGTGTTAAAGACGCGCATTAAAATGCGTGCGTGTGTGACCCGTTTGTTTTGGGCCTTAACGGGAGCCCAATTGAGTCAAACTTCTAGAAGGTCTAAGCCTCCACTATAAACAGGGGAGGAAGGTGGCTGCACCTTTGCTTCGTCTCTTTTTCAGTTGGAAACCCTAATTTTTCTTAGGGAGAGCTTTTGTGGAGGCTAGGGTTCTAGAGAGTTTGATGTGATTTCGTGCTCATAGATTGAGCTTTGTCCTCCATTGATGGAGAGGCTGTAATCTCAAATCATATCAAAGGAAAGATTGATCAATGTTTTGTCTCATTGCCTTCTTTCTCTATGTTTGATGATTTTGAGTTTTTCTTTGATCCATGAGTTTTTGATTGAATTCTTCACGTGATCTAGCTTGCTGTGACATGTGGGAATCTATCTAGGATCATCTTGATCATCAATCCCCCACGAGCAAGATTTTGGATCAAGTTTTTGTTTTGACTCGGTTTTGAACTCTTTTCGTCTCAAACGGAAAAGGATAGTAATTCTTCCAAGAATTTTCATAATATTTGATTGAAATAGGTTCCTGACATCATAGAGAAGGTGTGTTCCAAGTTTCATCAAGTTTGAAGTTGTAGATCAAAAGTTTCATCTATTTGCAACTTCGTCATCGAAGCTGTTTGATCTGTTCTTTAGGCTGGCGGTCAGACTGCCCAAGGCCACCGGTCAGACCGCTAGGTCATCGGTCAAACCGCCATTGACCCAGTGGTCCGACCGCCAGCACTGAGACTCGTCTTTAGCTTGTATTATTTTTTGTCGTATTGCTTAGGGGTTTAAATTGGATTCAATATTAGTCTTCCGTTGTACTGATATATTGATCTTCATAACTTCCATAGCTACTGGAGTAAAATCCTATTGAATCAATTATTTGTGAAAAAGTGAGTGTGCTCCTATTCACCCCCTGTAACACCCTGGCTATTCGGAAGCCAAAATATTACCTAAAGGATCTAACATGTAATCAACCAGCGGAAGAATTCAAACATAACTCATATGAGGACATAAAGAAGTCAAACTTTCATAAAGTAAGGGCAGTAATAAATGTTGAATCCAAACGATTAAACAAGGGAGGGATCAAGGACCACCAACAGTACTAAAGCAACCATGGCAACGGGAGGGTTATCAACCACATCAAAATTATTTGTTACAGTTCAACATTCTACAAATGAAAGGTATAATCAAATCTTAATATTAAAATAGAAGGAAGGTAAAAAGTGTGAATAGTGTGTGTGACTAGTCCCGCCCAGCGTCATCATCAATGATCACCTAAATAAATAAATAAAGCAAGAATGAGTCGAAACTCAGCAAGTACAGTAAACAATTGCACATACAAGGTTATGAACAAGTAAATCTCAATTCGAATTATGAACTTATATCTGAACACTTATGAGTATGAATTGAATGAATGGATGCATTGAAAGAATGGACTACTCAACCACTTATACCGGTATAACGAGTGATACACCCGTCGGTGTTCACTTAAGCCCGTACTTAACAAAGTCCGGGGACCCAAATACCGTATGAAGAATATTTCATACGGGTGTCCAAGATTGCCCACATTGGAGTGGTGGGACTTACATGCCCATACTGGAATTGATGGGTCTTTTGATTTCCACTCCCGTAGTCAAAACAAAAACGATGCGTGTATGGAATAAATCACATGGATTGAATCTTTATCACATAAGAATGAAAATAGTACGTTGCATAGGAACATGAGTAGTAAGTCTAGCAATACAACCACACACAATCATCAACATTCCATATAAAAAGACAAAGTACTTGCCTCCCACGCTGTGACGTGTTAGGAGGCAGCGAAGGTGCCCCTCCACTCACCGCCTATACAAATATATAATCGGGATAATGATAACCAGGTATGACAAAGCTACAAGTGTCCTACCATAACCATCTGTCTATCAAACACAACACACGGTTCCAACTGACAATTACACTAATCAGCCAGCTTACAGCCTTCTTGAACAGCAGTACGAGAAAAATCACAATTAATTATTTGGAACACGAAACGACATGAAACAAATGCCCAACGAAACATAACGCACAGAACTACGAAACTCTAGTTGACGGGGTTTATCGATTCATCCAAGAAAATTGGCTAACCAGCAGTTGAAAATGTCTGACAGACATCTGACCACACCACATAACAGCAGTAAAGAAAATATCATAACTTTCATTCTACAGATCCAATGGAGGTGATATTTATCAATCTGAAAATATTATTAAAAATTCTACAATAACCTAGTTGGGTGGAATTTCTGAATCTTAAAGTAACAGGGTCAAAATTAAGGAACAAACAGACAGTTCTTTCTCGTCAGATAGACAGAACAGCGCGCAAAAAATATATTATATCTCCTAAACCGTAAGGCGGAATCTCATGATCTTGGTGGCTATGGAAAGATAAAAACCAGGGCTGCAAAATGCTAGCAGATGAGAATACCAGATTCAGCTTCTAAGACGCTGAAACTGGGCGCACAACATACTCTACAGATTGGATCTAACAACAGAGGTAAAACGATCCAACTAATTGAATCGAATTCTCATCTCTTATGAATCAAACAGTGTGGGGAGGCCATTGTTACCATTGTAGAACCTCAAGAATGGCGTGGATCAACCTCTCGAAGAACCTCCCTCTCCCCCCCTTCAATGGCCGGCCAAGGCGAGGAAGACGAACGGTCGGCGTGACGGTGGGAGAGATCGGCTTCGGGGGAGACCTTGGGGCAGCGCCGGGGATTGCCGGAGGCCAGCACCAAGGGGGAGGGGAGGCGCCAAGGGACAGGGGAGGTGCTGGAATGGGGAGGAGGGGGTGGCGGCTCACGGGAGGGAGTGGGGAGGAAAAGGGGGAGAGGGGTTTTGGCCTAGGGTTAAGGAGGGGGGTTGGCCGACTTGGGCTTGGGCCCCCTTGGGGCGCCTCCCCCCTTCTTGGCCCACACTTGGTCGGCCAAAGGGCAGCCCTAGCCTGGGTCGGAAGCCCATGTTCCAAAATTCCCCCAAAACATTGAATTTTTAATTAAATCCCCTCGCTCGACTAATATTCTCTCAAATCGATGTTCGGGGTACTACACCCCCCTCTAGTCGCCATTTCGGTCCAACAGATTCGTAAATTATGTTTTCAGTTTTAAATTATTATGCATTGCTAATTTATTTAAATGATAAGTTAAACTGTAGGTTGTTTGTTAAAAACCTAAAGTTTGCTATTATCATCCTTAATATTTGATATCCTGCACCTTTGTAACCCTAGTATAGGAAGGTCTGCATTATTGAATACAATTTTGCAGAATAGTTTGACACGGTAGAATTGCTTAGACATGCTTTGTTCCTGTTTAACCTTTGGGGAAGAAAAACCTTTATTATTTGTTATGCTTTAAATTTTGAAAAATATTTGACATTAGGTAATGTCAATATTTGGAAACAAAATAAAAATGGTGGAAAATATGTTAGACTAGGGTGGGTGGCATGAGTCTGGTTTGTCTCACTTTGGTCAATTAGGGACCGACTCTTGTGTTTATTCAAACCAAGCATTACCGTACAACCACATGTCCTAAATGGGAAGGACATGGCTGAATAATTTACTATGTTCTAGCATTACACATTGGTGTAGATGGTAGGTTTTACACAGTAGTGCTGAGCGATGGTAATTGACGTCCATGTCTGTCAGGGCTTGCTCCGGATATTGGTAAAAGACGTCCAAGTCCGGGCAAGTTATCCCTCACAACGGTGAGCTCCGGGTCGATGGTAGATGACGTCCATGACTTGGGGTTAAGCTCATCGGGCGGGCTGGTGTTAGGATAAAGTATTGTAAAAGTCTTGTGACAATCGCTTAGTCGCACACCTTCTGGAAGTGTGTGAGCGGACAGTATAAGCTGATTGTCTCGTGTGGGTCAAGCTGTACAACCTCTGCAGAGTGTTAAAAACTATTCGAATAGCCGTGCCCACGGTCAAGGGCGGACAAGGTGCGTATACACATGGTAGATTTCAGTTTTGGTTTTAAAAGATTTATTTTGGGAATCTGGGAGTAGTTGGTACTCTTGGATTATGGTTCTAGCAGTTAGAGCCAGTTGAGCAACTAGAGCTCAAATCTTGAAAACCTGGCGGTTAGAGCATTTTTACTAATGTATGGTAGTTCGAACCTGCATTAGAGTTTAATTTAATTTACTTTATCTTTTTTCACCTTTTGTCAAATGAGCTTTTTAAAAGATGTTTAAACTTAAAATACTGCTTTGTGCAAATGAACCCTATATGCCCAATTGTTAAAGCTATGCATATGCATCACTTCCCAAGACTCGCGGAGTACTTTATGTACTCACATGCTACGCTCAATCAATCTCAGAAGTCTATGAAGATGCCGAGAACGACTACTACTTCGCCTGTGGCTTCGACGAAGGCTTCCCAGAGTACTAGGCTGTGTTTCCCCAGTCGAATACCGGTGGGAAATTTGATGGGCCACCACTCGAAGTTTACTCTTTTGTTGTTTCCGCTGTTGTAAGACTTAAGGTCTTTTAACCTCTTTTGTAATAAGTGACCAAAAGACTGGTACTCAGCTATTTATTAATGTTATTTTGTGATTCGAACTGGTTATCAACAATGTTTCCACTGTATGCACTTGCTCTTGATCAGGGACCTGCATGAAATACCACGGAGGTTCGGATTCAGAAATCCGGTCCCGACAGAGTTGGTATCAGAGCCGAGTCGAATGTAGGACGTGACCTAGTTAAAAATAGCAAGCCTTGAGGATTTATATTTTTCCTAAAAATTAATTTATAAACTTTTAAGTCCCTTTGCTACTTTCTTTTCTGTCTTAGTATCCTTTTCTTGTCTTTGTATTCATTATTTAAAATTGTTTACTGATCTTCTCTTGTTTTTCAAAATTTTGTAGATGCGGTTCATCAACTCTTGCGCTGAGAAGGAAGGAGGATTCTGCGCTGAGCTGTGGTTCATTCTTCAGGGATTGGGTTACATCCATCGCCCAGAGTACCACGGTTTCACCATCAACAAGTACAACAAGGATATGTGACGTGTTAAGATCACCATCTACGCCAAGGGTCACCTACAAGGAGATCGACCCTACCGCTTCATGGTAGAGAGAGACAGACAAGCTTGGAATGCAAGATGCTACCAAAGAAGCAATCATCCGTCTGGGGTTCCACTACCACACTGCCCTGGGATGCACTGCTTTTCGCTACTTTCCCTACCGCAAGAAGGGGGAAGTCTTCAGCAGGTTCAGAGCTGCTGAGAGGGAGGAGGACACCACCATCTCACACATGGCGTCTCTGATCAAGGCACAAGATGAGGCCTACGTGTTTATGGCCAACGAGTTGGAGCATGTTTACGAGAGTCTAGATGCTGCAGAGAGAGCTTGTCTAGCTGAAGGAGCCATCCCGTCCTTCCTGCATCCGTACGACTGCACGCAAGAGGGCGCACCGTCCTGATGACTGCATGACTGCAACGGTGTATCGCAGCTTGTTCACCCCTGCCACTCAAGGAGAGTCTTCTGGTACAGCTGTCGCTGCGGTCCCCTCTAATGCTCTCATCGTTGGAGGTGCTAGTGACTCGGTGGACCAGCCTAAGGAGCCCGAGCCTGTGGTGCGCGACATCGAGGTCGACGTTGAGGACAACGTTGAGGTTGATGCCGAGGACAGTGCTGAGAATGACTATGAGGAGCACCCTGACGAGGTTGAGTTTGAGGAGTAGTCCTTGGTCTTGAGTCTGTAGAGTCTGTAGTGTCCAATAAAGGTCTTGCGAATTTATACGATTATTTTGGTTGCTTTTATAGATTGGATTGTATCAAGCCTTAAGCACTTGTGATACAGCCAATCTAAAAACTATTTCCATTTAATAATTTTAGTTGGAGTTCTTTCTTGTTGAGCCTGTGTTGGTTGTTGTTTGGGATGCTAGTTTTACCCATGTTCTCTTATCATTGCTTTTCCCTCTTTTCTCCATGCTATCCTTGGACTGTTCAGATGGAGAACCCTGGAAGAGGACGTGGAAGAGGTTGCGCAGACAGCTTGTGGAGGAGGCCGTGCAGTTGGCGAGGCGAGGACTTGGAAGGGGTCATGGTCAACCATTTTCCGAGGAGCCAGTTTTGCCTCAAGCACCACAAGAACCTCAAGTTCAACCGAAGCAGTTATTTGAGGAAGAACCTTTACCGCCACCACCTCCTGGTCAGCCTCCGATGATGAATTTGGAGTAGATGATGGCAATGCAACTGCAATTACTACAAGCGCTTGCTCATAATCAAATCAATCAACCTGCACCAGTCCCTGCTCAGTCTTACCACCTACGTCTAGACTGGGGGAATTTATGAGAACCAGACCGCCAACCTTTGCCGGTTCAGTTGATCCTCTTGAAGCCGATGACTGGATAAAGGATGTCGAGAAGAAGCTGATCTTGGCTCAGTGTAATGGCTAAGAGAATGTCCTCTTTGCTGCTCACCAACTGAAAGCAACTGCAGGAACTTGGTGGGAAAACTATTGCGCAGCTCACCAGAATGTTCAGACTATTTCTTGGCAGGAGTTTTCTTGTGAGACCCCGGTTTATCGGGCTTGTAATGCTTCACCATCCGCTTGGCCCTAGCATCACAAATCAGATAATCCGAGACTCGAGACATGTATACTTCCCAGAAATGCAATATACACACCTCCTTACAAAGTTCATGCATCAATCCCATTCATTCACATAGAACCGAAGCAAAAGCAACCATCCAGAAGATAACATAAATAAAGGATAGTTATTACAAAAGAGAGGCCGACCGGCCAAATGACATATACATATAGAATTAAGCGGACGGTAATCAACACACATGCGCAAAGTATTGTCCTTCTTCTTTACGAAGATTGCAGGACAACCCCACGGAGATGAGCTAGGGCGGATAAAACCTTTTTCTTGCAGCTCACTCAGTTGCTTCTTCAACTCCACCAACTCGTTCGGTGGCATCCGATAATGCTTCTTTGAAATCGGGGCGGTACCGGGAACCAACTCAATGACAAACTCGAGGTCTCGAACTGGTGGCATCCCTGGAAGATCTTCAGGAAAGACATCAATGAAGTCACGAACGGTGGGGACTTCACTAATATCTAGAGCGGGCTTCGCTCCAAGCGCGAAGAGATGCGGGCCTAGCGACTTGGTGAAAAGCGAACTGCTTTCATGGGAAGGACTAGATAGAGACACACTTCTTGGCACAATCGATTTGTCCCTTATCTTTGAGACAACCAATCCATACCAAGAATTACATCTATACTTCTTGAATGGAGGAGGATAAGATTCGCGAGGAATCTCACTCCCTCAATTTCAATTGGGACATCCTACACTGGATTGACTCTCAACTCCGAACCGGAGGCGAATGAGCGATGGGATTAACAATGGAGTAAAGAGGAGCTCACTAATAGCGACAAAAGACTCATAAATAAAAAAATAAGATGCTCTGAATCAAACAAAGCATGCGAGAATGAGAGTTAACAGAAAGTGTACCCGGCCACGGCGTCGGGTGCCTCTGTGCCTCCTCTGCGAGAGATGAGGTTGACGCGACCACTACCCACACCTTGGGTAGTAGGGACTATCTTGAGTCTGAGAAGAACCACCTCGGCGCGTCCTCCATTGGGGCGAGTGCTCTGTATCTTCTTAGGGCATTGGTTGCATAATGCCCCTTACGGTTGCGGCGAAGCAAGTGACTCGGCGGCCGGGTTGCGGGGCTACCTGGCGACTCGCAGGTGCGTGATTGGGGCACGACTGCGAAGACGAAGAAGCAGTCTTGCGGCCTCGGGGGTCTTGAAACTGGCGACGCGACCCCGAGGAGCGGATTGAAGCGAGGATAGCGGCCCTAGAGGACTTGTGGGCCTCCACTTACGCTGCGGGAATCCTGGCGCTCTCCACGAGTGCTTTCGGCGACAATGGCCTTGTCCACCAAGGCACGGAAATCCGGAAGTCGACGATGGATAGCTTGTCACGAAGCTCCTCGGACAAACCATCCTTGAACTTTTCTTGCTTGGCCTCATCGGTGGCCACCTCCTCCGAGCATAACGAGCCAAATGGTTAAACTCGCAATGTACTCCGTAGCGAAGCGCCCTTGTCGGCGACAAGAACTCCTTCTTCTTGACCTCATCGGTAGGAGCGAATGTGACTCCGACGGAAGCGGTCGCGGAACTCCTCCCGGTGGCGGTGTGGCCGTCGCATGCATGAAAGCTCTCCCACCAAGACAAAGCGCACCCTCCGGTGGTGCGATGCGAATAACGCCTTCTCGTGCTCCACGCGCTGCGCTATGCGGCTTCCGCTCCACCGAGGCGAAGCCGATCGTCTGCGTCAGCGAGTCCTCGGACTGGAGAATGTGGGGTGGAGTGCGAAGAAACTCCATAAGTCCCCACGCGCCTGGTGTCCACTCCCTTGCCGGATCCGAAGCACCGGTAGAGGCGGAAGTGTTCTGTGCGATAATGTCGGAAGAACCCTCTGTCCTCTGCTGGTTGCGCTCGATTTGAAGAAGGACCTCGGCCATGGTCGGAGGAGGAGGAAGATCCTCGTCCGGACCAGCTGACTGGCCTTGGCCGCTACGGGTGCGTCCGGCCATCCTGTTACAAGAAACTTGGGTTAAAAACTAGACTCGAAAACAAAGCCGAAATGAAGCATAAAGCTAATGACTAGGGAAATGGAATACCCCCTAATCGAAAGCCAAAAACAACGAGTGTATAAACTTGAACATGCTTATAAAAAGACTCAAAAACAGTAACAAATTACCAACCAAAGCTCAACTTCCCAATACAACTAACCCGTATTGAATGAACGAGTAATTGATTGAGAAAATAAAAATCAGAATACAACGTCAGATCTAATACCACTAAAGAGCAAGGTTACATCAACGAAAATAGTGTTAGATACATAGCTAACTAATATCACGTCTTACCCTTCTATTCCCACAAGTTTTAGTTGATTAAACTCTCATTTTCTACCCCATTAGAAACCATCGAGCTTGCTTGTCCAGGAAATTGAAGTTCTTTGTGGCGATTTTGCATCAAGCTCCCGATCGAAGTCTTCCATTCTAGAAACTTCAAAATCGGCACACTTCAATTTGCCAAGCTCGATGGTCGATCGAAACCATTGAGCTCATTGTCTGAAATTGAGGTGTCTTGTCAGATTCGCATCAAGCCTCTAGCCAAAATTTTGATCCGAAACTTCAAAACCTAAGCACTTCAATTTGCCAAACTCAGTGGTTCCCAAAACCCATTTAAACGATAACAACTATCTTTGAAGGAAGGAGAGGAAATGAATTTTCAAACTCAAATTAGAGTAAGATGAGAGGAGAAAGCTAAGATAGGTAAGGAGTAAAATCTGAGAATTCCTTAAGCTTTCATAAATCATTTGATACTTTGAAATTAGGGTTTTCCAAAATATCCTAAAGACGACCAAGCTTGGGTTACTACGGTCAGTATGGCTCTGATACCAAACCTTGTGAGACCCCGGTTTATCGGGCTTGTAATGCTTAACCATCCGCTTGGCCCTAGCATCACAAATCAGATAATTCGAGACTCGAGACATGTATACTTCCCAGAAATACAGTATACACACCTCCTTACAAAGTTCATGCATCAATCCCATTCATTCACATAGAACCGAAGCAAAAGCAACCATCCAGAAGATAACATAAATAAAGGATAGTTATTACAAAAGAGAGGCCGACCGGCCAAATGACATATACATATAGAATTTGAACAGCGGAAGCAAAAGTGCCATAAGATGGCTATAAAACAAAAGAGCCAATCAGTGTGCCTTTAACCCACAAGGCAACCGACCGGACCGCCAAGCTAGTCGTCGAATCCACAGCACATCTCACAAAAGTGAGGCCCTAGGGGCTCACCTTCTTCTACAAACAAAAGCGGTAAGCAAAAGCGGTGAGTACTGAATGTACTCATAAGACTTACATGTGGAATAACAAACCTGTACATATACTACATGCAAGCTCATTGAAGTGGAGGCTGTACGTTTCATTTTAGCATAAAGCAAGTTTCCATTTGCAATAATGTAATAGATTGAAAGCAATTTAACAAATCTGTTCTTAATGTTCAAATAACCGAAAGAACGAAATTAATAACAGTAAATAGACAACAACAATCCTGGAAGTGACTAACCCATTAGTCACCACAACAATAGCATGAATTACCCATTCATACCAACCATGTCAAAATTTTAATTTTAAAAGGTTGTAGTCTAGTTCTTGCACGACCTTACCAAGCATGTCCATAACCTAGGACGAGGCTATTCGAATAGTTTTATACCCTGCAGGGGTGTACCAATGTACCCACACGCCAGACCGCCTTTTCGCCACATGATTAGCATACTTCCTTTGGTATGCCGGCACAGCTAAGTCCTACGAGACATTTCCAATATTGTGAATTAACTACGAGCCGCCCGTATGGATAGAAACCCATACGTTGTGTCGGAGTCATTGTAAAGCCTCGGTCAACTACCCGTCGCAGGTAAAGCCTTGGACAACTACAATGCCCCTCGAGGTGGAGAGCCTACCCGGAATCTCCACCACCGCACACCCAACACAAGAACACATATCCTTTTTCACACAACACACACAACCCCTCCTGCGACTCGGAGATAACACACGCCAAAGTACTAAGTCAAGAGAGGTCCCATATCCCTCTCGCGTGGTTAGCACGCATAAGCGCTTGGCTTAGTGACACAAGTAACTCGGTCCTTGATGACCTAGGCACCATTCCATTCACACCAACCGATCACACCAACGTACCATTGTGCCCAAGTCTAAAACAATTTTATTTTCAGTTTTTGACTTTACAAAGTAACAAAGCACAAGTGCTGTACATAATAGAATAATAAATAAATGTGTGATCAAGATCATCGACTAAAATCGATGATCGCCCATTACTACCGAAACTAAGCATTTCTAAGCAATTTCAATTCCTATTCTACTAAATGACAAGAGCTCATCCATTGAACTCAAATCATAGCAAATAACCTAGGCTCATGGTAGTAGAGAATACACAAGTCCTACAGATTATGCAACTATAGGATACTAACCATAATTTAACAACAAAATAGCAATGCATACATACAAGTTAAAATCAATATATTAGACTTGAAAAATAATGGGATTGGCATGATCAAACTGCTTGCCTGCTTGCTGTGGGTCAAGATGTTGCTGAGGATCAATAATGTTGTCTACGTGCTCCTCGGATCCTAACGAAAGAACCAAAAAGAACCCATAAGGCAAAAGAAACCGAAAAGACCCAACAGAGAACTTCAACAAAAGCTCTCAAAATTTTACAGTTGAAAGAGCATGATTTTTATGAACTAATGCAACAAGAACCAATTGATTTGGATTCTAAATGCAAAAGTTATGCTAAAACAATTTTGTCCAGCTCTAAAATATTAACAGTAAATAAGCAATGATTTTAACGAAATTTTCTAAACAGTGGAGCTACTGAAATTTTTAAAGAAAAACAAACACCACATAAGATGAACAACCCCACTGGATTCATCTCATTTGGAGCTTGCAAGAATTAGTTATGAATTTTCTAAGTTTCAACAATTTTTAGTGCATTAATAAATCATTCTTGAGTTACTTATGACAAAACACATTTTACTCTGAGAGATAAAGTTGAAACCTATTTTAGCATAAAGTTCAGTAAAAATGAAAAATAACAGGAGTGGTTTGATTGTTTTTGGAGTTGAAATGAAATAGTTATGCATTTTTGAAACTAATAGCATTTTTCAGTTCAAAAATAAATGACTTCCGGCTTTTCCTTTACTTTTCTCGGAAAGAACCGATGTGGACAAACGTGAGCCACTGATTAGGAATCCAACGGCCCACGAGCACTCACAGTACAGCAAACGCACGGCAGTCCAAAGATTCATCGGACGACGACCGTCGATCTTCGATCTAACGGCTAACATTGATCGACAACCGACGATCGAGAAAAACGACAGTACGCGTTCGACAACGAAAACAGAGGAGGTCACTAGCGGCTTGCCGGCGAATCGAGCCAAAACGGAGCAATCAAAGGCTACCAAACGACGCACGATAACGTTGCGCACCTGCTGGTACCAACCATACCTCGGATGGAGGACCAGAGCGGCGGTGCAACGGCGACGAGCGGCGGTGCTAAGCACTGATAACGACGACAATGCGATACCGCGACGTCGAAGGCTAACCAAAGGTTGCTAGAGCATCTAGAAGCTACCAGGATGCTACTAAAGCGAAACCAGAGGGGTTAGAGCACTCACCGGCGCTGGAGACGATGATGAGTGTTTTCGGCCGAATTGGGGGAAAACCGAAATTGAGCTGCTCTCTGCAAGCAAACGAAAAATCGAGTGAGGGCTATTGCTCACAGAGAGGGGAGGAAGCTGAGGCAGCAAGGAACTTGAGTGAGAAAGACCGGAGCACCACTTCCACTGCAAACTTTGAAGCTCGGCAATGGCAGCAATGGCGACCGAGAACAAATTCTTGAAATGGAGCTCGAGCAATGCACTAGCCGTGGCTCTGGAGCTCAAGGGTGTCCGAAAGAAGCTAAGGAAACCACTAGAGGAGTCTTTATAGCCGAAAAAGGAACGGGTAGCGCAACGGCAACACAACGGTGATGCTCACGGCTGAGGACGACCGATGGCGACGGGAGCAAGTGCACTCGAAGAGGGCGACGACTCCGGAGGCGGCCGGACGGGAGCAATAAATGCGGAAGAGCTGTTGGCCGAAAGGAGAAGTGACCGTGCACTGCCAACGACCGCAATCGCCGCCGACTCTGATTGACTCGGCCGCCTGGCGCTCGGGAGGAAGGCGACGGCGGCGGCCGTCGGATCCGTCGATTTCAATCGCTCGGCGCCCAAGCAATTAGAGCTCCGGGCGGTCTCCTTAGAGCGCAGATCGCACGATCGAGATCTAACGGTCGAAATTGAAAGCGCCCGAGGCGGCTGAGTCGGTGCCGTTAGTTGATCCGGTCGAACCGATGGCTTGAACCCGAGTGTGGCTTGAACCCAAGGAATAGTAAAAGCTGATTTTGAGTTATTTGCTGAGCTGACTTAGGATAATTAATTGAGATAGCAAACAAGCTCCAAAAATTATGAAATTTTAACTGGAGGTTGCTTACTAGATGATTAACCTTACATAAATTTTCCACAGGTTTTTATGCACTGTATTTTTCTCCAGAAATTCCATAAGGCTATAAATAGAGTTTGACCAAGGTTTGACTTGCCTCAAAAATTATCAAATAATTCCTGAAAATTATGAAATAATTCAGAGGTGTCAAATATCAACCCTAGGTCCAAGAAAAATTATTTCCAGAGGTTGGGCACAAGATTTTCATGAAGGAGGTTTATGACTTGAGTTCGATTTGGGGATTTTGATTTTTGATTTCACACAATTCTTTTACAAGAATTATGGAACTGATTACAAAAATCAAGATCAGAGAAATTTTTTTAATTTCTCCTCATTTTTATTACATTTGAAATACAAACCACATTTGGGATGTTACATTTCTGCTGCCTTTCGCACAGCTCACATTCCTATGGGAATGATGGAAATGAAGAAGAGAGAGTTCCATAAGCTACGGCAGGGCAATCTCAGTGTGTCTGAGTATCTTAACAGGTTCACACAGCTGTCAAAGTATGCACCAGAGGATGTTGCTAGTGAGGGAGCGAAGATTTGGCGCTTCATGGAAGGACTTGGCCCTAGCCTTAAGGTACATTTGATTTCAGTTGACTAGCCTAACTTCCAGCAGATGGCCAATAAGGCTCTCGTGCAGGAGGATGCTCAACGTCAGTTGTATGAGTCCCGTAAGAGAAAAATGGCTTTTCAGGCACAGCATGGAGCCAGCAGTTCTAGGTCTCGTATGAACCAGCTGCAATTCAACAGGCAGCCGGTGGCCAATGCACCCAAGACTCCAATGTCAGGACCTCGCCCGATCATGCACGGATTCCGCAACAACACTGATGCTCAAACGCAGCAAAATAAGACTTCCGCAGTTGGAGTTCAATGCTTTCACTGTCATGAGATGGGGCATTATGCTAGCAATTGCCCTAAGAAGCTTCAGAACTTAAATCCAGTGCGCTTCAACTTGGGGACTACACCAGCCCGTGCACCAGCTCCAGGACAAGGACGTGGCGCCCCTCCCTCAGACTCCAAGGACTCCGCAAACTTTTGGGAGAGGACGTGTTAACCACGTGACTGCAGAGGAAGCCCAGGAAGCACCGGATGTAGTTCTGGGTAAGTTCATTGTTAATTCAGTACCTGCATCAGCATTATTTGAATCTGGAGCTTCGCATTCTTTTATCTTGAAGAATTTTGCTTAAAAACATTGCTGGAATGTTTTTGAACTTAAGAACCCTGTGGTAGTCCTAACACCTAGAAAGGAAATGAGCACTAATACAGTATGCCCGGGAGTGGCTATAGATATAAATGGGGTTAGGTTCCTAGCAAACCTTATCTTATTAGATTCCAGAGGCGTTGATGTAATCCTTGGAATGAATTGGTTAACCAACTTTAAAGGACAGATTGATTGTGCCAACAGAGCCATCACCCTTACCAATGCTGAAGGCATTCGAGTGGAGTTTGTGTCTAATAAATCATCAAAGAAGAGTTATGTTCTAAATCGCCTGAAGGGCATATCTTTGGAAAGTGTGTCGGTAGTGCGGGAATACCCAGATGTATTTCCCGATGAACTACCTGGAATGCCACCAGACCGAGAGATTGAGTTCATCATTGACTTGGTACCTGGTACAACTCCTATATCCAAGAGACCTTACCGGCTTCCAGCAAATGAGCTAGCTGAGATGAAGAAGCAGATTGAAGAGTTGCTTGAAAAAGGTTATATTCGACCCAGTTCATCACCTTGGGGAGCACCAGTAATCTTTGTGAAGAAGAAGGATGACAACTTGCGGATGTGCGTGGATTATAGGTCCCTGAATGAAGTCACAGTCAAGAACAAGTATCCTTTGCCGCGAATTGATGACTTGTTTAATCAGTTAGAGGGAGCAAGTGTCTTCTCCAAGATTGATCTACGCTCTGGATATCATCAGCTGAAGATAAGACCATCGGATATTCCTAAGACAACGTTCACCACTCGTTGTGGTCTTTATGAATGTACTGTGATGTCATTTGGTCTAACAAATGCATCAGCATAATTCATGAACCTGATGAACAAGGTGTTTATGGAATACGGATAAATTTGTAGTGGTATTTATAGATTACATTCTTATTTACTCTAAGAATAAGAATGAGCATGAGGAACATCTGAGGTTAGTTCTAGACAAACTCAGAGAGCATCAATTGTATGCTAAATTCAGTAAGTGTGAGTTTTGGTTAAAGGAAGTTACTTTCTTGGGGCATGTAATTTCTGCTGGAGGAGTATCAGTGGATCCAGGAAAAGTTAGGGATGTTCTTAACTGGAGACAACTCAAGTCAGTTCCAGAAATCAGAAGTTTTCCTGGCTTAGCCGGTTACTATCGTCGTTTTATTGAAGGCTTTTCGAAGATTGCAAAACCCCTCACCGAGTTGCTCAAGAAAGAAAAGAAGTTTGAATGGACATTTGCTTGTGAGCAGAGTTTTCAAGAGCTGAAGAAGAGGTTAACTACTGCACCAGTGTTGATTTTGCCCGACATTCGGAAAGACTTTGAGATTTTCTGTGATGCATCAAAACAAGGTCTTGGTTGTGTGTTAATGCAGGAAGGCAAGGTCGTGGCCTATGCTTCAAGACAATTGTGTCCGCATGAGTAGAACTATCCAACCCATGATTTAGAGTTAGCCGCAGTGGTGCATGCTCTAAAGATTTGGAGGCATTACCTGATCGGTAATCGTTGTGAAATATATACCGACCATAAGAGTCTCAAGTATATTTTCACTTAGTCGGATCTCAACTTAAGGCAAAGAAGATGGTTAGAACTAATCAAGGATTATGATGTTGGAATACTCTATCATCCAGGCAAAGCTAATGTAGTAGCTGATGCTTTGAGCAGAAAAAGCTATTGCAATAATATATTGATAAAAGAAAGACAACTTACTCTGTGCAAGGAATTCCAGCGACTCAACCTGGAATTAGTTGAGGAGGGTTGTGTGAACACGTTGAGGTCCAACCAACTCTGGAAGATCAGATCATGGAGGCTCAGAAGGAAGACCCAGATGTCAAGGAAATTAAGGTCAATATGAGAAAAGGCAAAGCGCCTGGATTTTCATAAGATGAGAGAGGCATTGTTTGGTTTGGAAAAAGAATGTACCAAGTAATAAGGAAATCAAAATTTTGATTTTTAAGGGAAGCCCATGAATCTGCATATTTGATTCATCCAGGAAGCACGAAGATGTACCAAGATCTTCGCGAGAGATATTGGCGGTCAAGCGTGAGAAGAGAAATTGTTGAGTACATATCATTTTGTGATGTGTGTCAGCGGATTAAAGCTGAACATCAGAGACCTTCTGGATTGCTTCAACCATTAAAGGTACCTAAATGGAAATGAGAAGAAATTGGGATGGACTTTATCACTAGTCTACCAAGAATAAAATCTGGGTATGATTTGATCTAGGTTATTGTGGATCGATTATTTAAGGTTGCACATTTTATTCCAGTGAAGACTACCTACTCGGGAGACCGACTCGCATAGTTGTATATGTCAATAATAGTATGTCTGCATGGGGTACCTAAGAAGATTGTATCAGATCGAGAACCTCAATTCACTTCCAGATTTTGGCAAAAGTTGCAAGGAATTTTATGCACCAACTTGAACATCGGTACAACTTACCATCCACAGACAGACGGACAAACTGAAAGGGTTAATCAAATTCTCAAAGATATATATACTAAGAGCTTGTGCTTTAACCAATAGTGCAAGTTCGGATGTAAGTTTGCCATTTGCAGAATTTTTTTATAACAATAGCTATCAGTCAAGTTTGCAAATGTTGCCTTTTGAAGCACTCTATGGAAGGAAGTGCAAAACTCATTTGTATTGGAATGAAACCTGAGAGCGACAAGTGTTCGGGCCAGATGTTCTGAAGGAGGCTGAAGAATAGGTACGGAGGATTCGTCAGAATTTGAAAATAGCTCAAACCAGGTAGAAGAGTTATGCTGATAATCGTCGGCGAGATCTAGCTTTTGCACGGGAGATTATGTGTATCTGAAGGTTTCACCTCTCAAGGGAATGCATCATTTCAGAGTGAGTGGAAAACTTGCACCGAGATACATTATACCTTTTCCTGTACAAATCAGAAGAGGAGAAGTCGCTTACAAGTTAAAGCTTCCACCTCAGCTATCAGATGTGCATGATGTCTTTCATGTGTCTCAGTTGAAGAAATACCTCAGAGTTCCGGAAGAACAGATGCCTCTAGAGGAAGTTGAGTTGGAGGATGATCTCACCTATCAGGAGTACCCTGTTAGAATTCTCGAAGAAGCAGAACGTCAGACCAGAAGCAAGACTATCAAATTCTGCAAGGTGCAGTGGAGCAATCATTCAGAGAAAGAAGCAACATGGGAACACGAAGAAGATTTAAGAGCTTAGTACCCCAACCTTTTTCCCGGTCCATCCGAATCTCGGGGTTGAGATTCCTTCTAAGAGGGGTAGTTTTGTAACATCCCAAATTCCGCTTTCTCCCTAATTTAATTTCAAATTAATTATTTAAAATTGTCTAAAATTTATTTGGATCTAATTTGTATTTTATGTGTAATACTAGAAGGAAGTCTCAAATTCCAAAATTCATTGTCCAATCTAAATTCTAAAAATTCAAATTCAAATCTCCAGAAAAATATTCGTTTTAATCTCTTGGTCCAATCTATTTATTTATTCATTTTGCTCTTCTTTCTTTTTTCTTTAAAAATATTTAAAAATAGAAATTCGCGAGTAGTCACCCATCCCCCCGCTGCTCTAGCGGTGTGCTCACTTAACCTCCCATGAGCTACCAAGTGCCCATTTTCTTTTTATTGATTTACATACCCCATCCTTCTTTTTATTTCTTCTTTCCTTTCATCTTCTTCCTCCAGACCAAGTCATCTTTCTCTGTGCTCTTTCTTCCCGATAACAATGCAAGATAGCAGCACCACTCCATGTCGACCACCACCACCGACCTCACCTCCGGCCGTCGCCCCTCGCCGCACCTCCCCCGGTCCCAGCCATGCTGCTCCTTCCATTGCTCCCTGCCGGCCACACCACTGTGAGCTTCAAAAACTCCATTAATGGCTGTCGTCCGCCTCTCTCCTTCTTTCTCCTCTCTCAAAGCATTAAATTTGTTTCCATCTGAAGCGAAACGTTCGCATTAATCTCACACACGTTACCATGCTATCAATTGGACGTTTCCTCCTCTAAATGCAATCAATTTTACCATTTCTTCCAATTCATTTGAAAACGAAAACTGAAGTTTGTTTCCTGCGGCGTTCCTCGTCGACTCAAGCGTCTCCTACTCAGTTTAAAGAGAGCACCGCGTGTCCCTTGCTCTCCTTGTTAATTCGCCTCAAACCCCAACCTCTATCCCCTTTCCGTTTGCCCGAATTCCGTCGACGACCGTGCATCGCCAAATCACCTTCTCCAACGGACTACGTCACCATCAAAGGTTCTCTCTCCATGCCATCACCGCCATAGGTTTTGCATCGTCCCGTTCTACATCATGTTCCCCTCGCCCTTCCCCGAGCTTTGCTGGAGAGTCGTGCCACCATGAGGCCGTTGCTTTGGATCACGCCGCCGCCTCGAGTTGTCGCCGCCGAGCCGTCGCTTCCCGTACCTTCCCCGAGGATACCTCGACTCATTTTGGTAGTTGTCCATGCCCCCATGCTGCCCTCGCCGGTAAAGCCATGCCTAGAGCTGCCATGGCTGGAGCTGCTGCTCTGTCCGTTTTTTTCTGCTGGATGAAAAATCTCATTGCTTTGCTTCAAATATTTGCACCTTGGTTATTCACACAAAAACTCAATGTGTCAGTTGGTTAGAGTAGGCGGGTGGTCCTTCACTGCTGCCTGATATCTCCCAGGTTTGAACTCCAGTGGGCCAGGATTTTCTCACCATTTTTCAGATTCGGTGAACAGTATTTTTAACATAGTATTTACCTATTTTTTAACCTTCCTGATGTCCGTTCTCCTTCGTCTAAACTCCAAATTCATCGATTCTTGATCCTAAATTCTTATAAATTCATTCTATTTCTTCTAGTATTTATTTTGTAATTTTTGTAATTTATTTGTTTTTCTGGGTGCATCTCGAACTTGTTGTATTCTCGCTTGATGACCGTCTGGCGCACTTGCTTGTTTGGGACGACGAACCCTCATGGTAGGTCTCGAGAGTGTGCCAAATCTAGTACATGGTCTCAAGGAGAAATATCCTGTCACACTTCTGTCTAACAAGGCTGACATATAGGAGGTTCTTCGCCTTGTGGTTGTTATCCAAGAGGGCTGCACAAGCTGGCATAACAACCTCGGGCAAATCGAGCGGAGCTCAAACAACCTCCCATATGGCGTGACCTTCACTCTGAAGGTAGAAACGCATATGGTTCTTCCAATAGACATAGTCGAGCCCATTGAAGACATATGTCTTGGTGGAGTACTTCTCCATCGCCATGTTCAATGACCGGTTAAGATCAAGATTGAACTAACTGTGCTCTGATACCACTTGTCGTACCAGAATGACAACTAGAAGGGAGTGAATAGGAGCACTACTCTTGTTCTACCCCTACCAATTTCAACTTCTTCTCCTCAGTATCTCTGGAAGTTGTGAAGACCAGCAAGCACGAGCACAACGAAAGTATTGCACTGAAGTCAATGAACCCCGAGAGAAGAACACACAAACGCCTCACAAGAGCCTTTGGGCGGTCATTGCCGTGGTGACCGGTCGACCATGCTCAGTGGTCCGACGACCAAGTATGGCCGATCGACCTTTGTTTGCGAGAGCAGCCCGAGATGATCACACAAAGACCTAACTTCCTACTCTGTGATCCAAATCCTCAGGGACTTCAAATGTAGCTCATCAAGAAGGTTAGAACCTATTCCAATCGACAATTGGGACGATTGAAGCCAATGTTCCACAAATTTCTTGGATGATATCAAGAAGGCACAAGAATCGAGGAAATTCATATTTTGACCCAAAAACTTGCTCGTGGGTGGATGGATATCAAGATAATCATAGATGTATTCACACTTGTCCTAGCAAGCTAGATCACAACATGAACACCAAGAAAACCAAAGGAACAAGCAAAACTTGAGGAAATTTTGCTCAGATTGATTTGAGAAGATTGTTGGTTTACAACAACTATACTATAGAGAACAAAAGCTCAACACTTGAGCACACATTCAATCCATCTCTCACAAACCCTAGCCTCCTCTATTCCACCTTCCTTGAATCAAAAAATAGGGCTTTCACTTGGAAAGGCTTGAGAGGTTGCAAATCTGGACATCTCCCTTTTACACTGGAGGCTAGGTTATGAGAGAAAACCCTAACGGGCACCCGTTAAGCCCCCACACTAATAGGTCTAGGCTCCCTCAAACCCAAGCCTCCTCTACTCAACTTTCCCCAAATCACAAATTATGGTTTCTACAATATAAGTCTTGGGAGGCACAAATCCTGCACCTTTCCCTTTTATGGTGGAGGAAAGGTCAAAAGACAAAATCTTATCGGGCATCCGTTAAGCTCATATACAAACGGGTCTACACTCACGCACGCTTCTCAAAGAGAATGACGAACTGAGCTTCTCAACTCCGTCTCTTCATGATCTTCATCTTTACTTAACCTAAACTTTCTCTCCTTATGTCGTGGTTTCTCCAAAAGTCACCAAGGCGGTAATTTGGTGAATATATCAAAATACCCCTTCTCGATCCTCCTCCAAAGACCGAGTCCAATCATCATTGAGTAATCTCATGCTTCACTACGTGTAAGTTGATCAACGGCTCTCTTTATGTTGGCAAGTCTCTCCGTCGCTCTCCCGAAACCACCATGGCACTTGCACCAGGCCCCGCACCGCTTGATGCAACCCATTGCACTAAACTTTCCGTTCGGTCCTCCGTGTCTATATCACGCTATGCTTGAGTCCAATGACTTCACCGACACATTGATTGTTCTGGACTTCAACTCTCCTAGCCTAGTATCAATCATCCTCGTCGTTGACCTCCAAGCCTCCTGCACGACAATAGACCAAAAAATTGATTCCGGGCACAAGTTCTTCGCAACTTGACCCACGTTAATCAAAACTTGCATCATATAACACATATGCACCGAAAATCATGACTTTGATTAGAGAGCTTGTTTATATAAGACATGAATATTTATGGGTAGAGTGATTAGCGGGGCTATGCATGAGACTAGGGCCCCCGCCTCTCCACCTCTTCGTTGCACCCACCTCTCGCCATCACCCCTGCTTCATCATCGTCGCCCGCGCCTCTCTGCCGCCGCACCCACCTCTCCGCCGCCGCCCCCGCCCCCGCCTCTCCGCAACCACACCGGCTCTCCGCCGTTGCCCCTGCCTCTCCACCACCGCTTATGCCTCTCCGCAGCCACCCTCGCCTCTCTGCAGTCGTCCCTACCTCTCTGTTCTCTGAGATGGCAACTGTGAGATCGCGTGGATCTAGAGGGGGTCACGGGCTCACAACGCCGGGTTGTGACGACCACGGTCCTCGGTGATGGCGGTGCCCATGGCGATGGTGGCAGCTAACCATGGCTACGGCGACGGCTGCCCGGTGACCACTCTATCCCACCCTCCCTCCGTTTCCACAGTGCAATGGGACCAGGCCTGGGCTGGCACAGACGGCATGATGGCGGCATGGTGTGCCACTGGGTCATGCTTGGGATTGCCGGAGGCAAGTCGGGTCGTGTGGGGCCAGCACGGTCCTGACCCATGGCCCATCGGGCCCAGCCCAGCACAACCCAGTGCTGAGGTCTATATGTATATAACGCTAGTGTAAAAATGGAGTTCTTTAGTTTCGTGGGTTTTGAGTAATTCCTCTTTGTTTCCTTTGGAAATAAGGGGACCTTCTATGCTAGTGTTAAGGAGAGTTGTGATTATGTAGATGTTAGGCTGGACGATGTGAACCTTTTAGTTTAGTTTCCTTTTTTCCATCTTTGTTCCTCTATACAAACTACTCTTTTATCTTCCTAGGTTCTGTAGTCAGCTGAGGTGATATTTCACTTTGTCAGAAAAAAAAGGAGGATTACTGTTAGAAAAAATAGGGACAAAAGGAGACACAAATTTTTACATGGAAAACCCTTGCGGAAAAAAACTACGGGTGTCAACCAGCAATGATCACTATATGAGGAGTGTTTACAAATCGCAGGGAGTTATAATGAGGCGTCAACTCTCCCCTTGCGGCATGCAAGAGGTATATAAAGGGGTAACATGACTTAGAGCCTAAGTAGAAAATTTATCCGCTAATATGGCGTATTTAAATACAACCACATTAGGAATTCGGATCACATATCTCAACAATCTCCACCTCGAGATGAATTTCCTCTTGTAGCAAAATGAAGAATCATCAATCACCAAATAACCCCACAATAAGATAAAAATCATCGCGTGCCAATTAGTCTCTAGGACTAAACTGTAAACCAACTAAGCTTGAGCAAAGCTCAAACTTAGTAACAGAAACTGGCTTTGTCATCATATCAGCTGGATTACCATGAGTACTTATCTTGCACACCTTGACATCACCATGAGCAATAACACCTCGAATAAAGTGATATCTCACATCAATGTGCTTTGTTCTCTCATGGAACATCTGATCCTTTGTAAGGCACATAGCACACTAACTATCACCAAATATAGTAGTGTAAGAATTATCTCCACAAAGCTCAGTGTACAAACCTCTCAACCAAATAGCTTATTTACAACCTTCAGAAATAGCCATATATTTATTCTACTTCAGTGGTAAATAAGGCTACAGTAGCTTACAAACTTGCCTTCCAGCTAACAGCACAACCACCAATAGTGAAAACATAACCTATGAGAGACCTCCTATTGTCCAAATTGCCAGCATAATCAGAGTCAACATAACCAACAAGTTCATCTCTCGAATTCCCAAACTGCAAATGAGCATTAGAAGTGCCACGCAAATATCGAAAAATCCACTAAACTGCTTTCCAATGTTTTTTCCAGGATTAGCCAAGTATCTACTAAAACACTTAGTGCATGAGATAAATCAAGACGAGAACAAACCATGGCATACATAAGAGAACCAACTGCACTGTAATATGGAACTCTAGACATGTACTCAATATCATAATCTGACTCAAGACATAAAGCTAAAGATAATCTGAAATGCATATTAAAACGACGAAGGACCTTCTAAAGGAGTACTCACTAGTTTTGCATCATGCATATTAAAACGACGAATGACCTTCTCAATATAACCTTGTTGACTAAGGTATAACTTGCCAGATTGCCTCTCTCTAATAATCTCCATGCTTTGAGAAATTTCTTTGCTGCACCTAGGTCTTTCATCTAAAATTCATTACTCAATTGTGCTTTCAGTTTTGCTATTTCTAACTTATCTTTTGTAGCAATCAATAAATCATCAATATACAGAAGCAAATAAATAGTTGAACCATTAGCGGTCTTTAAATAAACACAGTTATCATAATCAGACCGCTTAAAATCATGAGAGAGTATAAAAGAGTCAAATCTCTTGTACCATTGCCTAGGAGATTGCTTCAAACCATAAAGAGATTTCTTTAATCTACAAACAATGTGTTCTTTTCCAGGAATAACAAAACCCTCAGGTTGGTCCATATAAATGTCTTCTTCCAACTCCCAATGTTAGAATGCAGTTTTAACATCTAATTACTCAAGTTCATAATCATGCACAGCAACAATACCGAGTAAAATGCGAATAGAACTATGCTTCACAACTGGGAAAAGACATCATTAAAATCAATACCTGGAATCTAACTATAACCTTTAGCAACCAACGTTGCTTTATACCTTGTTGGTTCAGTAGGAGAAATACTTTCTTTTCTTTTGAAAATCCACTTGCAATGAACAGGCTTCTTCTCCTTTGGCAATTTCACTAGTTCCCAAGTGTTATTATTTTCAAGTGACTCCATCTCATCATGCATAGCAGTTATCCACTTATTACAATCAGTGGAGTCAATAGCCTCAGAATATGATGAAGGTTCTGCATTACCTTCAATTTCTTCTGCTACACTCAAAGCATAAGCAATAATATTAGCTTCTTCAATTAACATCTTGGGTGGATTAATCTCCCTCCTAGGTCTGTCAACTACAATGGACCGTTGTGGTGGCTACTCAACAGTAGGAGGATTCTCAGCAATAGGTGCATCATGAACAATAATATTTTCCTTATCTGATGTGTTATCTGAGCCAACAAAATGATCCACCTGAACACTTGAATTCTGCTTACTCTTAATAGAAACATTAGTAGGCAGTTTATCATGAAGCGTAGCAGATTCATTAAATACAATATTTCTGCTAATCACAACCTTATGTGTCTCAGGATTCCATAATTTGGATATCGTGGGGATATGTGCATGATCTTAGAGTGATGAGTCAATTGGCAATGACGTTGTTGGTTTGATGAATCTCGCATTTTCGGAAAACTTCAGTGCTGTCAGGTCATTGGCGGTCCGGCCGCCAAGCCGATCGGACCCGGCCAGCGTGGCGATCCGACCGGCAATGCTTGCCAGTCCGACCGACCACAGTTTATGATGGAGTTTGGGGCTAGGCCAAAAATAGGTTGTGTAGGCATGAGAGGGGAGTCTCCTGGATGTGGTCACATAATTTTTGGAGCTCCCAGTCAAAAGTTCTATCCAGTTAAAAATTCCAGAGAGGTTGCAGATTTTCAAGTTGAATTTTGGCTAAGTCTTTTGGGGCGGTCAGACCACCGTTATGGAATCGGTCTGACCGCTGGGTAATCGGTCCGACCGGCATGGTAGGGCGGTCAGACCGGCTTCCACTTGCACTTCGGCCATTTTGGCATTGTTGTGTTGTGATGTTGTTTAATGCATGAGTTTCAATGCTTTATTGTTGGATATTGCATTGTTGAGCTAACGTGGGTCAAGTTGTGAACAACTTGTTCCCAGAGACGATTTCTTTGTCTATTGCTGTGCAGCTGGCTTGTAGGTCAATGACGTGAACGGTGAGTTGGATTGGGACTAAGCTTGGAGAGCTGAGGTCCAGAACGATCATGGATGCCGGGTGAGGTCGTGTGACTCAAGCATGGTGTAGAATGGACAAGATGGATCGAACGGGCAGTTCGTTACAGCTGGTTGGATCAAGCGGCGCGGGGGTCGGTGCAAGTTCCTTGGAGGTTCCGATGGGATTCGGACGGGAGAGACTTGCCGACATGATGAGAGCCACTGATCAACCTACACGTGGTGAAGCAGGCGATTGCTTCAACAGATTTTGTGTGTGTGGGTCCCATTTGTGTTGGGCCTTAATGGGAGCACAAGAGAGAAACCCTAGCCTCTCCTATAAATAGAAGGGGGGAGATGGAAAAAAACCCCCAAGTACTTAGGCACTCATTTGCAAAAAACCCTAGTTAGGGTTAGCGTTTGGAGAGGAGAGGTTTAGAGAGAAATTTGTGTGTGCTCTTGAATTGAGCTCTTATCCTCCTTGAGGGAGTGGCTTTGTAAGCAACATCTTGAATCAATCAATCTATTGATGTTTGTTCAAGGATGAAGTCTCATTTGCTTTCTTCTCTCTTTTAATGATTTTGGTGCTTCCTTGATCCGGGTGTTTATGCTTGGTCTCTTGACCGATTTTACCTTGCTATGATGTGTGGGAATACTCCTAGAATCATCTAGATCATCAATCCCCCACAAGCAAGTTTTGGATCAAGATTTTCATATCTCTAGGTTTTAAACACTTCTTTGGTAAAACCTAAAGAGATCGCTTATTCGAAGTGGATCTGGACGATAGACGCTACAAATAGGTCTCGGATATCCTTAGGAGGTGTGCTCCAAATTTCGTCAAGTTTCATTGGTTGAATCAAAAAGTTGGACCAATTTTCATTTTGGATTTGGGCTTTGTGCGCTGCCTCTGGACTGAATCGGTTTGACCGATTTCTCAGTGCCGGTCCGACCACCCGACAATCAGACCGCCAATTGAGCGCCGGTCAGATCGGTCCAGTGAGATCAATTATCCATTATTGTGTCTTGTAGTTAAGGGGGTAATCGAATTCAGCACAAGGCTTCCTCTGTACATTTACTGATCTTCTTAGCTTTCATTGCTAAAGGAGAAAAATGCGTGTTGAATTTGATTAAGGCGAAAAACTGAGAATGCGCCTATTCACCCCCCTCTAGTCGCCTTTACAGTCCTACAAGTGGTATCAGAGCCCGGTTAGCTCTTCTCATAGATCTTAACCGGTCTTTGGAGCCTTGGCGACTGACAAGTATTCAACCAAACCACATGTTTTTTATGGAGTTGATTTTGCTTATTAGAAGGCCCGAATGCAGGCCTACATCGAGGCTTAAGGGCACACAATTTTTCTTAAGGTAAAAAATCCTTATATCGTGCCAGCTGATGACGATGTGATCACTCCAGATGTGGAGGCCAACAGCAAGGCTCGGAATTTTTTGATCCAATGTCTTAGTCGATCAGAGTTTGAGCGTGTCGCTCATTTGCGGTCTACTCCTGAGATCTGGCGGACTCTCTGTGATTATCACGAGGGCTCCACTGCGATTAAGGAAGTGAGACAGAACCAGCTCAAAAAAATTTACTCCAAGATCGAGCAAAGACCTGGTGAGTCTTTAGATGAGCTGTGGGGAAGATTTTCTAAGATTCTTCATAATCTCCGCGCTGTTGACCTCGTCTTCACTGAGTCAAAAAATGCACGCCAGTTTTTGGGTGCTCTTGATGTGAAGGTCTGGAGAATGAAGATCACTTTCATCAATGACAACACTGTCATGAGTGAGCTTACCATGGATAAGTTATACTCAAGGTTGAAGACGCATGAGATTGATTTTATCTCGCGTCTCCCCAAGACAGAGTCGATGGCATTAGTGGTCGACAAATCTAAGAGTAACTCTTCTGATTCTTTGGATGTTCGCTCATCGGGTTTTACTTTATCAGCTTTGCATTCTTTGAGCGATGAGCAACTTGAGAAACTACCTGGAGATGATTTAGCCCTCCTATCCACCAAATTCACGAGAGCATACAACAAGGTGAGGAACAGGAGGAGAGGTGGCCCTATCACCTACTTAACAACATTCGCTCTAGGTGCCCCAAGCTGAAGGGTAAGGAGGAGAAGGAGTAACACAGGCATCCTCAAGCGAGGAATGCTAAACCCAAGAAGACAAACTATCGCAAGTTTGTCAGCCGGGTCCTTGCCGCTCTAGAGAATGTGAACATGAGAGATGTGGACTCGGAGACGGAGGACGATGAGAGTGACTCCCATGGCAAGAAGAAGGCTCATGACTTCACAGGCATGTGTTTCATGGCCAAGAACAGCCATGACACTGACTCCTCCAATGACGAGGATCCTTTTAGCGGTCCCGATGAGGTGTGCCCTTCGCTTACTGATATAAAAAGGGGTTTGGTGCTTGCAGAATAGAAATTGCATAAGCAAGCTAAAATGATTAAGAAATAGGACACTATGATTGATAATTTGAACCTAGAAGTTGTTAGGCTCAAATCCATTAATCCTGATGATATTTTTGATTCCTGCTCTAGCTTGGTTAAAGAATTGATAAGCTTAAAATCTGCTCATTCCTCTGTAGTGAATCAATTAAAAGATGCTCTTGATGAACTAGAATCTCTTAAGTCTAGTTCTGTTTGCATAGATGCCATTTCTCTTGATGTGACTGCATTGGATGCTATCCCTTTAACATGCTCAAACTGTGCTTTGTTTGAATTAAAATTGGATAGCGCCTTGAAAGAATTGCAAAAATTTGATGCTAGTCACACTTGCTCTCATTGTAAGAATAATAGGATTAAAATGCAAGAGATGACATAAATGGTTGTGTATTCTAGATCTGCTTAATGTGAAATTTGTCCTAAGCTTACAATTGAGATTGAAGCTCTAAACAAGACTCTAGAAGAAAATGCTAAAGTTGAAAAACACATGTCTTTTACTGCTTCTAAGAAAGTTATTGACTCTACCTCTTGTGTCTTGAATGCTGAAGTTGAAACTATTGTTGGTAAGATACAACAGGCTTTTAGAGTTAAGTTTAAGGAGCAGTTGAATAGGATTAAGGATTTCTATTGTGTGTCTTGTGAGGCTTTGAAAGTGGAAGTGGCTCTTCCTAAGAGTAAGCATGATGAGGCAATCAAGTCAAGAAAGTGCACTAGATGTGAGGTTTTAGCTAAAGAGAATGATTATCTCAAAGTGACTCTTGAGAAGTTTTCTAGTGGGAAAAAGAAACTCAACATGATTCTTGACCAGTCCAAGGTGAGTGTGAAAAATAGTGGCCTAGGTTTTAATCACCTAGAGCATTCAAAGAATCACCCACCTAAGATTGCAAGAGTTGTGAAAAGTGGTCTGTTTGAGGTAGAACCTCCTAAGCCATCCAAGGTTGTTTTCAAATCTGCAGGTTTTGCTTAAACTCTTTCTAGCAAGAAAGGTGCTACATTTCACCGATCTGAGACCCTCAAAGGTCAAGAACCATTGCACTTTCTGCAAGAAAGAAGGCCACACTGTTGAGTTTTGGTTCCGGAGAGCAAAGATTGAGAGAAAAGAGAGGATGAGCGCTTTGAGAACCACTAGAGGAGTCCCTTCACCTGCTGTAGTCTCTAGATCTAGGCAGCCTGTTTATCGTACTACATATAGGACTAGGTTTGTAGAGAACTTTGTTGACTCTTTTGGTGGGTCAAGGCAGCATTTTGGTTTAGGATATCGTGATGAGAGACCACGGGTAGCATCTAGATAGGGGGAGTATCGATCTTTTGGTAGATCATTTCGGAGAGGTCTATGTGGTTCTCTTGTGCATTCTTATGATTTTGTTCCTGATCATTTTTCTGCTGCTTCTACTGTTGTTCCCAGGCATCGTGCATCTCAGTAGTGGATTCCTAGATCTTTTATCACTAACCCCAGTACTGAGGCACATATATTTTCTGCTTGTGCTTTTTAGGTCCGTCGTGCGAGGAAGGAGGACATATGGCTTGTTGACTCCGGGTGTTCTCGACATATGACCGGAGATTCTAGATGGTTCTCCTCCCTCACACGTGCATCCATCAACGAATTGATTACATTTGAGGATGCTTATACCGGGACCGTGACTGCCAAGGGCACTGTGCGCGTCAACAACAAGTTCATGCTTAAAGACGTCGCTTTGGTAAGTAAGCTGAGGTATAATCTTCTATCTGTTTCTCAGCTGCTTGATGAGGGTCTAGAAGTGAGGTTTAAAAGTGGTGAGTGTAGAGTTCTAGATTCCTCGGGTGAGCTTGTCTTTGAGATCTCCAGATTTGAGAAGATCTTTTGTGCAAATTTCAGTATTTCTTTAGCTTCCAGTCCTAGATATCTTGTAGCCTCTGATTCTCATGATCTTGTTTTGTGGCATCGTAGACTTGGGCATATAGGCTTTGATCATCCGTCTAGAGTCAGTTGCAAGGATTTGATTAGAGGTTTGCCTAGGCTGAAGCCTGTTAGAGATCTTGTGTGCTCAGCCTGTAGACATGGTAAGATGGTGTCTGCTTTCCATCCACCTCTTACCTTAGTGATGACTGATGGACCAAGACAGCTTCTGCACTTAGACACTGTTGGTCCTTCTAGAGTTCAGTCAGCTGGTGGGAAATGGTATGTGTTTGTGGTTGTGGATGATTTCTCCAGGTATTCATGAGTTTATTTTCTGGCTTCTAAGGACGAGGCTTTTGGCTTCTTTAGAGAATTGGTCCTGAGACTCGCTGTTGATATTCCTGGAGCTTTGAGATCCATTAGGAGTGACAATGGGACAGAATTCAAGAATTCTTCATTTTCTACCTTCTGCTCTGATAGGGGAATTGAGCATCAGTTTTTTTCACCTAGAGTTCTGTAATACCCCGAAGGTGATTCGGCTTATTAGAAAAAGTTTCGGAAGAGGGAGCTAATCGAAAAACCAGAATCATCTTTTCACCGGGGGGTTTTCTGTGATTTCACGGCAACCTGGGCCTGGGCCACGGCCCAGGAGGGGCCCATGTGGTGGCTGGCCATAAGAGGGGGGGTTCCCATCCCCCAAACCCTAAACTCCACATTTCTCTACCCCTGCCCCACTTTGGAGCCGCCGCCCCCTTCCCCATTGCTGTGCACCGCCTTGTACATCGATTTTGGATAAGATGCGTTCATTTTATGTCCTGTCCATCTCTTAGCAAGTTATAGGTATTGTTCTTAGCTTTCCATAGCCACCGATATCACGTGATTCTGCCTTACGGTTTAGGAGATATGATATTTTTAGTGCGCGCTGTTCTGTCTGTCTGACGAGAAAGATCTGTCGGCTTGATCCTAGGTTTTGATTTAGTTAGAAGCATTTTCAGAACCTCCACCCAAATCGGTTATTGTAGCCCTTTAAATTATCTTTCAAAGCTGATAAAGATCATCTCCATTGGATCTTTATAATGAAAGTTATGATATTTTCTTTACCACTGTTCTGAATTTTGGGCAGATAATTGTTAGTGTTTTCATCTATTGTTTAGACTACTGTAGAGGCCGAATATGGGGTTTGGCCCTTCTAGAGTTTTATTCCTGGGAACGTTAGCTTTCTTTTGGCACCAAGATCAGGAAAATCCGATCTGTAGTTTGGGATATATGAATTTTTGATTATGAACTGTCCGATCTGTGAAAGCGAGGTCGATGGGTTTGTCCCTCGGTTTTGTTCAAATTAGGGGCGAATCAGAACCTTCACCCAACTAAGTTATTTTATCCCTTAAAATTATCTTTCCAAGCTGATAAGAATCATTCTCATTGGATCAATAGGTTGAAAGTTACGCTGTTTTTTATCTACGATCCGTATTCAGACAGACGTAGATGGGTTGTGTTTAGCTGTTAATTAGCCCTCTGTTTTGGCGAATCGGGATTCCGCCAACTAATATTTTATAGCCTGATCTGTTAAGATTCAGTGAGCACTAGTTTCAGATCTTTTGGAGTTCAGATAAGTAATTGTGATTTTCTAGTATCATTTGCCAGTTTAGCGTGAATCGGTACATTGGGTAAACTTGGTAAAATTGATCCGTTGTTTGGGTGGGAGAGATAGAGGGATGGAAGGGCTCTTGTAGCAATGTCATACCTTGTTATTCTTATTTCGATTATACATTTGTGTAGGCGGTGAGGCGGTGAGTGGAGGGCATCTTCGTGTCCTCCTATTACGTCACATCGCGGAAGGCAAGTACCCTATCTTTGTTTGGTGATGTTTCCAATTGTTTGCTTGATGTTGGGATAAATTGTGAATGCCTTTTTCTATCCATCCCGATGTTTATTTCATTTCAAGAAGATGATTCTTGTGATTAAAGAATTAGCATTCATTTCAGCTTGTTGCATTCCATTACATGCAACTAACTTGTGTGGCATCCTTGATATATTATGTTGTGTGGGAATGCATACTCATACTTGTTTACACATGTTGTTGAATGCCATGTGTCTTTTCCACTAATGTGTGTTATTCATTCATACCATGAGAAATCATCATATTCATTCATAAAATTCATTATGACCACGGAGTGGATTCTTTTAGTAAGTCCCATCAATTCCGGTATGGGCATTTGAAAGACCCATCAATTCCAGCATGGGCATTTGAAAACCCACCATTCCAATGTGGGTAGTGTTGACCACCATTCCAATGTGGCAACTTGGACACCCGTATGAAACGTTCTTCATACGGTGATTGGGTCCCCATACTTTGTGAAGTACGGGCTTAAGTGAACACCGACGGTGTATCACTCGCTATCTCCAGTATAAGTTGTGATTAGTCCATTCCTTCAATGCATTCTTTCATTCCATCCATTCATGTATTCATTCCATTCAATCATATATGTGTTCCAAGATTTGTTCGTAATTCAACTGGATTGTGTTGTCCACTCTATGTTTGATTATTCTTGTATGTACTTGCTGAGTCTTCGACTCACCCTTGCTTTGTATGTTTTAATTAGGTAATTGAGGAGAAGGCATGGTGATTTGGTGGGGTAGTTCGGCACACTGCACTTCACTTTTATCCAAACAGAATATTTATTATTACCTTTCAGTCAAGCCAACTTGTTAAATAAATTTCCAGATTTGTAATAATTCAACTTTGGTATTGCTTGACTGTTCGTGGTATTATATCTGTTTATCCATTCTTTTCCATGAATCTGGTGATCGTTTATTGTCATTCTTTAGAAATTATTGTTGATTGAATCTGTATAATCCAGCTTTAATGCTATTCTTAGTAGTTTGATAGTTTTGCGTGACATCTTGGCTTCCGAATAGCCAGGGTGTTACAAGTTCCCCAGCAGAATGGTGTTGTAGAGAGGAAGAACAGGACCCTTGTAGAGATGGCTCGGACCATGTTAGATGAGCATTCTACTCCTAGGAGATTTTGGGCTGAGGCGATCTCTACTGCTTGTTATATCTCTAATAGGGTTATCTTGAGATCTGTGATTGGGAAGACCTCTTTTAAGCTTAGATTTGGTCATTCACCCAAAGTCTCTCATGTCAAGATTTTTGGTTGCAAGTGCTTCATTCTTAAACATGGCAACCTTGATAAATTTGAGTCTAGATGTTCTGATGGTATATTTCATGGATATCCTGCTCATTCTCGTGGCTATCGTGTATTTAATGTTGACACTAACAAAATTATTGAGACTTGCGAAGTCACTTTTGATGAGGCTAGTCCTGGTACTAGACCCGATGCTACAGGTACACAGGTTCCTGATATTCAAGAAAGCATCTTCGTCGATGATGACTCTGAGGATGAGGACCCGATACATCCTCCAGTCACTTACGAGAGGTTGGAGAGCTGCTACTACTACTCCGATTTGGTGAGCGACCTCCTCCTATCTTCACCGACGACCTGAGTAGCTCTGTTCCTACCTCCACAGCCCGTGAGGTAGAGGCCACTTCTGCACCAGGAGCTCCTCTTCATATTCATCGACTGCATCCACCTGAGCAGATGATTGGGGATCTTCAAGAGCGAGTCACTCGCTCCAGGTTAATTTCTCCTGATTCTCATGCACATTCTGCTTTTGTCGCTTCTTTTGAACCCCGAAATATCACCCATGCTTTATCTGATGGCTCTTGGGTCAATGCCATGCATGAAGAGCTTGAAAATTTTGAAAGAAACAAAGTTTGATCCTTAGTTGAGCCTCCTTCTGTTTCTCATGTTATTGGAACAAAATGGATTTTTAAAAATAAGCAAAGTGAGGATGGATTGGTTGTTCGCAATAAGGCTAGGCTTGTAGCTCAGGGTTATTCCCAGGTAGAAGGCTTAGACTTTGAAGAGACCTTTGCTCCTGTAGCTAGATTGGAAGCCATTCGTATTTTACTAGCATTTGCAACATCCAAGGGTTTCAAGCTTTTTTAAATGAATGTTAAAAGTGCTTTCTTAATTGGTTTCATAGAAGAAGAGGTCTTTGTCAAGCAACCACCTGATTTCGAAAATCATAAGTTCTCAAACCATGTTTTTAAACTCTCCAAAGCCTTGTATGGACTGGAGCAAGCTCCTCGAGCTTGGTATGATAGGCTTAAGAGTTTCTTGCTTAAAAATGATTTCAAAATGGGAATGGTTGATAAAACCTTGTTCACTCTCAGGCATGGCAGTGATTTCTTATTGGTTCAGATTTATGTGGATGATAACATATTCGGTGGTTCCTCTCATGCTTTGGTGTCTAGATTTTCAGATTCTATGAGCAGTGAGTTTGAGATGAGTATGATGGAAGAGTTGACATTCTTCCTTGGTCTTCAAGTTAAACAACTGCAAGAAGGCACCTTCGTCCACCAGAGTAAGTATACAAAGGACCTTCTTCGGCGCTTCAATATGGGAAGCAGTAGGTCAATGTCTACTCCCATTGCCACAACCACCGTGCTGGACCCTGATGAGGATGGAGAGCCCGTGGACCAGAAGGAGTACTGCAGCATGATTGGCTCCCTCCTCTACCTCACAGCATCGAGGCCGGACATACAATTTTGATGTATGTCTGTGCGCTCGCTTTCAGGCTTCCCCTCGTGCTTCTCATCGTCAAGCAGTACGTCGCATCTTCAGGTACCTTCAACATACTCTTGACTTTGGACTCTGGTTTCTTCTTTTTCTGCTCTCTCTATTCGAGCATTCTCTGATGCTGAGTTTGCGGGTGTAGAGTGGATAGGAAGAGTACTTCTGGCACCTGTCATTTCTTAGGCACATCTCTTATCTCTTGGTCTTCTAGAAAATAGTCTTCATTGCACAATCCACAGTCGAGACCGAGTATGTAGCTGCAGCCAGTGGTTGCTCTCAGGTCCTCTAGATCCTATCCACGCTGCGGGACTATGGGTTATTTTTGGGAAGTGTTCCTCTTTTCTGTGACAACACTTCTGCCATAAACCTCGCAAAAAACCCAGTGCAACATTCTAGGACTAAGCACATTGATATTCGATACCATTTTCTGAGAGACCATGTTGAGAAGGGTGATGTTGTGCTTCACTTTGTAGAGTCTGAGCAGCAGCTTGCAGATATTTTCACTAAAGCACTTGATTCTTCTCATTTTGCTACTTTGCGGGGAGAATTTGGGGTTATTAGTCCTCTTGGGTTGTTTTGAGAGGGGTTTTGCTCTTTTTGCATTCATTGTATCATAATGCATTTTAAAATTCAAATTTCTTGCACATGTATTATAAACTTGTGGAGCTTTGATTATTATCCTTGTATGGCATATTTTCATACTTTATACCTTGCCATGTCATGTGATAGTCTGCTAGACTTCTTTTATGGCTCTTCTTATTTAGCTTAGCTTTTGCCTTGCTAGCTTTATATCTATGAGCAAAATTGAATCAAATCATGTTTTGTTGGATCTTGTGACTAGTTTTGCTTTAGTGATCCTCTCATGATTCATGTCATGTCATATAGGTTAAATTGAGTTTTGAACTGAGTTTGAGCTGTAAAATGAGCTTTGTTAATTCTTAAGTCATGCAAATGAAGAATGAGTTTTTATGTGCGAAAAAACTGATATCATCAATTCTTTCTCATGAGACTGTTTGCCATTGCACTAGGCATGAACTCAGGGGGAGTTTTGGATGACCTAGAACATTCTTTTAAGCTTCAAGCTTGAGATGGTCGCGGCAAGGCTTAAGATCCAGCACAAGGCTATAAAAAATATATATATCATTTTCAGCAAAATGCTCAAAAATGCTAAGTGCTTGATTAAATTGCTTCATATTTGAACTCCTAATGCTCAAAATGCCTCAGTTTCTCGTTTCTGGTCTCCATTTTACTTATAGACATGGCTTGACTCATTTTTTGATACCTTGGTGAAACTATGATATTGAGCAACTTATCATGGTATCAATTCATTTAATCTCATATTATTGCTATTTTGGTCTTAGCTTTGTAGTACATGATTTGCCATGATTGAACACAGCTTCTTCACTTAATATGGCTTAGTGTAATACTTGTACTGTCTTCATGGATAATCTTCATGCCTCCTTTTGCTAAAGTTCAAAAATAAAAAATTAGTCATTCCTTCATGCTCTAACTTTTTCCTTGCATCTTGATGAATTCATTGTCAAAGGGGGTGAAAGATTAGAGAAAATATGATTTTTAGAGCTTTTGGAGTCATAAAGGGAAAATGTATTTTCTGGAAATTGGTTATCATTGTGAGTGGATTCTCTTGGTTTTATTGCCTTTTCTGATTATATTTGCAAATCTAGAAGACTCACAATGATCAAAGGTCAAATAGAACATTTGTTCGTTAATATGGACCGAAGTGAGATTTTTGGCTACTTTTTGGAAATTGAAGCTTTTGTGCTCTCTTTGCCTTATCTCGCTTGCCTATGCTATTTTGAAGCCAGCTTGGTCGTTTCCTAAGCTTTATTTTGCTTATGGGCCAAGTTGTGCCTTTGCACAAAAACCGCGAGTATTTTATCTTTCAAACCACCAAACTTCATTTTCTGGTAAATTGCCAATGTGTTCATCAAGGGGGAGATTGTGGATATCGTGGGGATATGTGCATGATCTTAGAGTGATGAGTCAATTGGCAATGGCGTTGTTGGTTTGACGAATCTCGCATTTTTGGAAAACTTCAGTGCTGTCAGGTCATTGGCGGTCCGATCGGCCAAGCCGCCGGTCAGACCGGCCGTGTGGCGATCCGGCCAAGCAATGCTTGCCGGTCCGACCTGGCCTGATTTATGATGGAGTTTGGGGCTAGGCCAAAAAATAGGTTGTGTAGGTATGAGATGGGAGTCTCCTGGATGTGGTCACATAATTTTTGAAGCTCCCAGTCAAAAGTTCTATCCAGTTGAAAATTCCAGAGAGGTTGCATATTTTCAAGTTAAATTTTGGCTATGTCTTTTGGGGCGGTCAGACCGCCGTTATGGAATCGCTCCGACCGATGGGAAATCGGTCCGACCGGCATGGTAGGGCGGTCAGACCGGCTTCCACTTGGACTTCGGCCATTTTGGCATTGTTGTGTTTTGATGTTGTTTAATGCATGAGTTTCAATGCTTTATTATTGCATATTGCATTGTTGAGCTAACGTGGGTCAAGTTGTGAAGAACTTGTTCCCGGAGACGATTTCTTTGTCTATTGCTGGGCAGGTGGCTTGCAGGTCAACGACGTGAACGGTGAGTTGGATTGGGACTAAGCTTGGAGAGCTGAGGTCCAGAACGATCATGGATGATGGGTGAGGTCGTGTGACTCAAGCATGGTGCAGAATGGACAAGATGGATCGAACGGGCAGTTCGTTGCAGCTGGTTGGATCAAGCGGCGCGGGGGTCGGTGCAAGTGCCTTGGAGGTTCCGATGGGATTCGGACGGGAGAGACTTGCCGACATGATGAGAGCCGCTGATCAACCTACACGTGGTGAAGCAGACGATTGCTTCAACAGATTTTGTGTGTGTGGGTCCCATTTGTGTTGGGCCTTAATGGGAGCACATGAGAGAAACCCTAGCCTCTCCTATAAATAGAAGGGGGGAGATGAAAAAAAAACCCCAAGCACTTGGGCACTCATTTGCAAAAACCCTAGTTAGGGTTAGGGTTTGGAGAGGAGAGGTTTAGAGAGAAATTTGTGTGTGCTCTTGGATTGAACTCTTGTTCTCCTTGAGGGAGTGGCTTTGTAAGCAACATCTTGAATCAATCAATCTATTGATGTTTGTTCAAGGATGAAGTCTCATTTGCTTTCTTCTCTCTTTTGATGATTTTGGTGCTTTCTTGATCCGGGTGTTTATGCTAGGTCTCTTGACCGATTTTACCTTGCTATGATGTGTGGGAATACTCCTAGAATCATCTAGATCATCAATCCCCCACAAGCAAGTTTTGGATCAAGATTTTCATATCTCTAGGTTTTATACACTTCTTTGGTAAAACCTAAAGAGATCGTTTATTTGAAGTGGATCTGGACGATCGACGCTAGAAATAGGTCTCAGATATCCTTAGGAGGTGTGCTCCAAATTTCGTCAAGTTTCATTGGTTGAATCAAAAGTTGGACCAATTTTCGTTTTGGATTTGGGCTTTGTGCGCTACCTCTGGACTAAATCGGTCTGACCGATTTCTCAGCGCCGGTCCGACCGCCCGACAATCAGACCGTCAATTGAGTGCCTGTCCGACCACCAAGCAGTCAGACCGCCAGCACTACACCGGTCCGACCGGTCCAGTGAGATCAATTATCCATTATTGTGTCTTGTAGTTAAGTGGGTAATCGAATTCAGCACAAGGTTTCCTCTGTGCATTTACTGATCTTCTTAGCTTTCATAGCTAAAGGAGAAAAGTGCGTGTTGAATTTGATTAATGCGAAAAACTAAGAAAGCGCCTATTCACCCCCCTCTAGTCGCCTTTACGGTCCTACACATAACTTATATCATTTGACACCAGATATATAACCAAGAAAGATGCACTTAATAGCTCTAGGCTCTAATTTTCTATTAACAACATAAGCATAAGCAGTACAACAAAAAACTTTCAATTCTGAATAATTTGCTGCGGAACCAGACCATACCTCAATTGGAGTCTTCTTTTCAATTGCAATAAAGGGAGACCGATTAATAAGATAGCAAGCAGTGGAAGCGGCTTCAGTCCAAAAACGTCTATGCAAACCTGCATTAGATAACATGCAACGAGCCTTGGAAATGATGGTCTTGTTCATACACTCAGCTACACCGTTTTGCTGAGGAGTATGGGGAACGGTGTAGTGCCTGACAATGCCTTTAGTCTTTCAATATGATTTAAATTCTTTAGAACAGAATTCCATCCCATTATCAGTACGAAGTTTATTTACCTTCTTTTTCAGTTTGCCTTTCAACCATAGTCTTCAACTCTTTAAATGTTGAAAATGCTTCTGATTTATGCTTCAAGAAATAAGGTCACACTCTTCTAGAGTAATCATCAATAATTGTTAACATATAGCTAGCACCTCATAGCGATGTCTTGGTAGATGGCCCCCATAAATCAGAATGCACATAATCTAAAATACCTTCTGTGGTATGAACTAAAGTATTGAATCCCACCCTCTTGTGTCTGCCAAACACACAATGCTCACAAAATTTCAGCTTGCCGATGCTATGTCCATCAAGAAGTCCTTTCTAGATCAATTCTACCAAACCAATTTCACTCATATGCCCAAAATGTATATGCCAAAGATTAGTAGCATCAGAATCAAATAACGAACTTGAAATTGCAGCAATATTACCTGATATTGTAGTACCTCGCAGATGGTACAGATTGACAGATTTTAATATCAGCTTTTATCACAACAAGAGAGCATTTTGATACCTTTAAAACTCCACCTTCACCTGAATACTTGTACCCTTTAGCATCAAGGGTACTCAAAGAGATGAGGTTCCTTTTCAAATTTGGAATGTGCCTCACATCTGTCAAAGTTCTGATAATAACATCAAACATCTTGATCTAAATTGAATCAATTCTTACAACCTTACAAGATAAGTTATCACCCATCAACACATTACCTCCTTCAACATGTTCATAGGTGGCAAACCAGTCCCTATTAGGACACATATGAAAGGTACAGGCAGAATCAAGAATCCATTCATCATTGTCTTAGCACATCCAGCAAAGGCAACAAGAATTTCTCTATCAAAACTTTCATCAGCAACAAGGGAGGTTTTACCTTCATCATCTGGTTTACCTTTTGGCTTTTAATGGCCAGCTCTTTTATTTATTTGGTAGCTTCCAGCATTCAGAGATATCGTGCACACTTTTTTTTGCAATATTTACACGACTTGTACTTGCCTCTTGACTTCGACCGGTTCTTGTAGTCGTTCGAACTTTTGCCTCAAGATCCATTATTTGAGTTCTTCTCCTTTTGCCTGCCACGAATAAACAAGGCTTCTCCTTGCGAGCTTGAATTTTCAGAAGGTACCATATGTTTCATCTTCTCCTTAGCATGCAAAGCTTTATAAACTTCATTAAGCGTGAGAGTATCTCTACTATCTAATATGGTATCTCTGAAATTTGAAAAAGAACTAGGCAGTGAACACAAAAGAATAAGACTCAAATCCTCATCATCATATTTTACCTCCATCGACTATAGGTCGGCAACGATCTCTTTAAACACCGAAAGATGATCAAGCACGGATCCTCTTTCTTGCAATTTCTGAGAGTACAATTTCTTCTTGAGATGCACCTTGTTGGTGAGATCCTTTGTCATGCAAATTTGCTCCAACTTCAGCCATAATACAACAAATATCTTCTACTTCAAAACATCCTGCAAAATATCATTTGATAAATGAAAGTGAATCTGAAATAAAGCCTTACGATCTTTACGCTTTCATCTGCGGTCCATGCGATAGGTTGTTTCTCAAAACCTTTCTATGCATCATTTAAATCCATCTGTGCCAACACGGCCCTTATCTTGACTTGTCACAGCGAAAATCTTGTGTCTCGACCCAGGAGTGGAAGATCATACTTCAAAGTCGCCATGAGGAATAAAACCTAAAATTTGCTGGTACTAATCTGTATAAACCTAGCAAAAATTAAAACCTATTTGGTACACCTTCTGTGTACGCAAATTAAAAAAAACTCTTGGTGCACTTCTCGTGTGGATGTAGCAAAATAACTCCAGAAAGCACAAGCCAACAACACTTCTGGTTTTGCTTTCTCGGGCTTCGAGCCACCCTTTTTCTTTGCTATCTTCAATTGCACTTGGTTGGCAAATAATCAAGGAAAAAAAGCAATAGAGACTGTTAGCTCCATGTGATGTAAAGATGGCTAGGCACGGCTGCTGGATCTTGTACTTGACGGAAGCAAAAGTTGGACCGAGGGGATGTGAACCAACAAATCTTCGGATGGTGGACGCTTAATGACGAGAAGATGGCGCGTGTTTTGACCGAGGCGAGCGACGACGCGCTGTTGCGCATAGATGCCCACTTTGCCAGATTTGATCTGTTATTTTTTTCTTCGTATCTCTTTCAAAACCCTAATCGCATGTGCTCTGATATCACTTGTTATAAAAAAATAAGGATAAAAAGATACACGAATTTTTACGTAGAAAACCCTTGCGGGAAAAAACCACAGGCGCCAACCGACGATGATCAGTATATGAGGAGTGTTTACAAATCGCAGTGAATTATATTGAGGCGTCAACTCTCCACATGCGGCATACAAGAGGTATATAAAGGGGTAACAGAACTTAGAGTTCAAGTAGAAAACTTATCCGCTAATATGGCATATTTGAATACAACCACATTAGAAATTCGGATCACATATCTCAACAATTACCCGCAGTCATTGGCAAGAACCAGAGTGCTTCTTTATATCAGACAGGAATAGTATGGATGGAGTGATTAGCGAGGGCTATGCATGAGACTAGGGCAAATAGGAGTAATTTTGAAATTGTATTATAAAAAAGTCTCAGGATAAAGTTATGTAGAAATTCTCTAGAGTTGAGACTTAGAGAGATTTCTCAACGTACAAACTTGTCTACTGCATGTAATTGGGTGATCAATGCAGTGCGGGGTGGAAGAGTGTATGCAAAACTCAAAGCGGGAAAGGTAGGTACTTCGATAGCCAAAAAGGACCTAGCCAAGGAGGTCCCTTGTTACCATATCTGTCCCATACTGTTAGAGATGGAGATTGGCTAAAAACATAATTTATCCTGCTGATAATACTAATAGAGCTGAACAATTTTCTGCCCTATTCAATTTTATTTTGGTGCTATTCCGTAGCTTTATTATTTTGTTTACTACGAGGGGGCAGAAGTCCCTGGTGTTGTTAATCCATATACTAGGATTGATGGCAACCTATGAAACTTGTTTCCTTGTTCTAAATGCTAACCGTCGTTCTCTTGTTCCGACACAGGCCGATATCACATTGGGTGTTGAGGCAGTCTGAACAATTGACTTTGCGGGAACTTTGTAAATAGCACTAGTGTTAATAGTACGCTAGCTATGAGAAGTGCTACTGCATGAACAAGTGCTGCCATTTAAACAAGTGCTGCCATGGATTCGTCCTGAATGTTTGTATAATCATGATTGGCTTGGCTTGCCTGCATGTGTTCCCTTGTTCCAGAAACGGGCTGTTGATTTAGGTACTGCTCAACTGTTGAAATCTTAAACTTTTAAGCTGCAGTAAATGTGGGTTTTGGCTGACCTGCGGTTGACATGGAGCTTTTTTTTTTTTAAAAAAAAAATAGTGCTGCTTTTATGTATGAAAAAAAAATGCAGCTAAATTGGGTGCAGGTGTTTCAAGAAACATATCGTTTGCTTTAGTTGCTTATGAAAACGTTTACAGAGAGAGACAAAAACAATATTTCCGTTGCCGGGACTCGAACCCGGGTCTCTCGGGTGAGAGCCGAGTATCCTAACCAGCTAGACTACAACGGATGATGTCCAAGGTCTGCTGTGTTCTATATTAAACCAATAATAATGTTTTTTTAACCAATAAAAATATTTTCTTTTTAAGGTCCGTCGCTCAGATGTCAGAAACTTCAAGTTCCGTAGTTTCATGGGATGATAGGTTGCCTTTATTAGTCCAGTCTGGCTCAATGGAATGCTTGAGGAGTGGTTCCAGTACATATATGTGAGGTGGGAAAAAAAATCCAAGTTAGTAATGTTTTTATTCCACTTTAATATCTAGCCCTTATTACAGATGAATAATGCTTAAGCCACCTCGATCCATGGTAAACAAAATCTTAGTAAAATTCATTCACTCATCTAATCACATCATTACACAAGCCTCTCTCCCTTGTATGCTCAAATCTCACTTTTCTCCTAGCTAAGCCCAACTGCCAAATCCCCCATCCACAGTGTATAGACCCTTTTAAAGGGTCTTAAGGTGACACATGTGAGTGAATTTTAACTGTGTAAAAATATCACAATGTGTAGTACCCCTTTCTTCTATTGGTGGGACCCACACCCAAATAAAATTTCTCTCAATCATCTTCTCTCCTCCCATGGAACCGGTCTCTAGCTAAGTCCCTATTTCTATTCTCTCTCCGCTAAAAACACCTTATCACAATGTGTGGTACCTCTATTCTCTTTTTCTCTCCTCTCTCCTCTAAAACCCCCCTTCTAAAGCCACACTATGGATGCTCTCAGACCTGGCCAGCTGAATAGGCTCACATGAAGAACAAGACAGCTACGAGGACATAGCAATTGGATAGGATAGGATGTGACAATTCTGACTTATGGTGTCTTAAGTTTGAATTGGGTTTACTGGCAGAGAGTAGCTGTGGACCATCCTTTCGCTTAAGGTGGTGCTTGCTTGCAGTCATGTAAGAAGACACATGACATGCCAGATTCATTATCTTAAGACCTAGCGTGAACATGTGCATTTTGGATCATTCAAGAATAATGTATGTGTACTTTGATGAGAACCACAACATGCACCGAGGCAAAACAATGAAGCAAGTTATACTATTTATTAATATCGCAAATTGCATCATCAACACAGCTGAAGTCCATGAAACTAATCAAAACCAGAATGACTGGAGGAGATCGAACCGTAGTACGGTACTACTTGTTGGATTATAACCAATAAATAATTGGGTTGCAACTTGTCTATATAGGATAAAGGAAGTTAATTGCTCCTGGGTAATAATAACTGAACTATCGTTGCTCCTTACTCTGCAATCCTAAGATTAAAAGCAGGACTCACGCATTACCCTATGAACCTCTATTTTTCACATTCTAAATCCGAGAGTTGAGTATTCCGAAGAATTCATTTGCACTTCCCTTATACAACATATAGCAGCAGCAGTACAAACATATAGCTTCTTGAACAGTAAAAAGTCACGGAGGGTGAACAGTAAAAAGTCACGGAGGGAGTCTGCAAAGTTATTGCTGCAAGATTCTCCATAGATTTTGGATGTGGTTGTTCACATGTGTCCTGTAAACATCCGTCCCGTTGGATGAGTAATGAACAACGCCATTGCTGGTACTGTTGCTCTGGTTGATGAAATTTTAAGCATCTGGATCTGTCTTCAGAGTTATTTCAGAAATACAACCGTTGCTAAGGGAATTTCTGAGCCTTCTGATGTGGACACAAACTACTCTACTTTTCACATTTAGTCAACCATCACTAATGCACAATACACAAGTGGCCAAACATAGGGCACAAGGTGCCGTATTACATCAATAAACTCCTAACAAACCAAACCAATGTCATTTGACTTCTCACTTTTAGTATCAACAAAAAAAAGCACCACTCAAGCACAAAAAAATTCAACTTTCATCATCCTTCGCGAAAATCTATACCCATACAGGAGCACAACAGCACCAGGACTTTACAAAGCGCCTTCCTTCAACAGATTTCTTTATGTAGAAGAACACCAACTATTGACATCTCACCAGTCGATGAAGGCTGAAACATGAAGCATTGTGCTCAGTACTTTCAAGAAGAATGGCCACCCACTCACTAATTTCATCTCTACATTCACATCTCATTTTTATAGGCACAAGAAATTTACATCCAAAGACAGGTCACCCTATGAACATATACTTGTCGATCCGTGGCTACGTAAAACGAAGCACGAAGGAGATCTCATGAAGTCCTTAGCTGCATTGTTACCTTGTGAAGGTAGTTAGCTGTGTAGGTTTGCTAACCGTGTCAGTTCATGTGAAGACAAAAAAGAAAAGCCTGTTTCACATCACTTATGAGGTTTATGAGCAAGAAGATGAGGTCTAGGCCTAGCCCTTGTGATTGTTTCATCGCTGTGTCGAATCATCTCGGACAATTTCCAGGGCTTCTGCCACTTCCACTTGAACTGCAGTAACCACTGGTGGTGGCTCCTTTTCCATCTCCAGAGCTTTCCCGATTGCCCTGCTATCGAACCTTCTTGCCAACAGGCAACTGTGCAATAGGAACCATCTGCATTGAATATCATCGATGGAGAAAATATGAGAGAGAGAGAGAGAGAGAGAGATAATCAGGGAAAAAAGAGATCAGGTAAAGATCTAGAACCTTAGGTTGCTGTTTGTTGAATGCAGCCATCCCTTTGCTGGGGCTATTTACAATTCCAGCAGAGTACTTCAGCTGCTTCTGTGCAGGAACTGCAACCGGGGACAGTGGTGTGTTGGAGTCATCAGCAGAGTGCTTCGCAGAGCCATTTCCACTTCCCTGCAAGGTGTAAATTTGTCATTAAGAATTTTTCATGTTATATATTGAATGTTGTACATCTGCTTCATATCATGTACTTAGGAATCAAGTGACTCAATGTTTTATCAGTTTGTCCATCTACTATACCCTAGGGCAGATTTTCCTAATTTTCCCTAAAGCTGTACATTTAGATTGCATGATGACCATGGGCCAAAATCAAGTTGCATATCTATTTTATTGTAGCAAGTGATTGTTTTTGGGAAAAATCTAAAGATAGTTTAGTCATGTTGTTCATCATTCATCATATCTTTTTATTCCGAGGGATCATATTGTCGCAATCTGAGAGAAATCGCACGGAGGTGTAGTGGCCATGATGACTGTCTGCTCTCTTTGCTTAATCTGCTTTTCCATTTCCTTCTACGTGATTCGCTATGTCGAAGAATGCCCACAAGCTCCGTCATTTGCTCCTTCATTTCCTTGATTTCAATTTCCTTCTCCCTTACTTGGCATCTGATTTCAACAGTAAAGAGAGGTATCACTCTTTGTTTCAGACAATATATTGAATGAAACAGGCTTTGAAAGAATCACCCTTTCAATTTTTTTGAAAAAAGATTTATCTTTTTTACATGGTATCACAAAAGGCTAAGTATCTCTCTTTCATTCACATATTGCAACACTTTCAAGAAAAAATAAAACAGGCCTTTTAAGTTCAGGTTTTACCAATAGAGAAGTCCTGGTAGGAGAGATGACATCATTATAATAGATGACAAGAGAGCTAAGAGTGCAAGTTGTCATTCCTAATTGAAAAGTCACACCAGACTTTTAGCAAAAGATCAGGTACTAGAATTTCAGCTATTTCCTAAAAAAAGGAAGGGTTTTTAGTTCCAGGTTCTACAAATTGAGATGAAAAGTATGGAACTATGGATGATGCTGTAATTTTAAACAACGAAGATGCCAAAAGTACAAAAAAAAACCTTGCATCCGCGGCAACATTAAATATGTACTGCAGCAAACTCTTTGCCTCTCCCATTGACCGCAACTGATTCCAACGACCACGCCCCGAGAATGCGCGTTCTCTTTCTTCAGCTTCTGACAATTGAGAAGCCATTGCAACAAGAGTATTTGAAGAGATTGTCACCATGCTCTCAAGTGATGCTATCCTGGCTTGTCTTGCATTTGGTGACAAGGTATTTGCCCTGAGGATGAAAATTGCAGCCAAGACATGCATGAGCATTTAGAAGCCCTGATTGCAGATTTTGATACAATATGGGAATTTAATAAGTTCAATCATAACTAGATTGCGGATCTGGATACAGTGTAAGGATGAAATGTTCTTTTATATGACTTAATTACATATTTTGTGATAACACATGGACTATAGATGTGATTTCACTAAAAAGATACCTAAAGTACAAAAGAAAACAAGGGAGAACAATTACCTAGAGTTTCCATTCTTCCCTCTCGCGGACTAGCTGCACCAGACTTGACATCTTCTTGCTTCAAAATGGCAAGCTCCTCACCAAGTGCAGCACGCCTTTAAAAACATTTTTATTAGCCATTATAAATTATGCAATAAAAATGGTAAAGAAACTCTGCAATTTACAATTGAGAAGGAAAAATTGAACTACATACAATTGACTTTGCTTTTCATATTCATTTCGGACTTCATGGACATGCACCATGACTTCTAATTCTTGATCTAGCCATTTTTGCAGTGATTTCTCACTCATCTGTGTTATCAAGAATATTTTTAGGGATATATTCATAATAAACATCAGAATTTCTTGGTTAAGTATGAATAGATCTTACATGAGAGCCAGGAGAAGTACCGTTCATTCCAGCTATGTTTGGAGGAAAGCAGAACAATGGAAGTGTTGTTAGATTGGAAGTATTAATTATACTGCAAATACATAATGTCATAATGCAGAGAGAGATACCTGAATTATCACGACCTGAAGATTTCCGAGCTTCTAGTAACTCTTTCAGCCTTTTGGTAGCCATGGCAGCCTCTTCAGTCTTCCTCTGGAGAATCTATACATAAAAAGGTGCACCATTTTTTTATTCAATTTATATCAGTAGACAGGATGAAATGGGAAAAAATTGAAACACAATTATATGAATGAAAATATGTTAAGTTGTGAACTGTTTAAAAGACACTATGTCAAAGAAGCATCTCTGAAAGTAAAGCTGAGTAGTTTAAGCATAAGCTAGTCCAAACAACGATTTTAGTTCGAATAATGTCTATCCGGCCGTCCATTTAACATTAGGATTGGTGATGACTTAACGCCGTCAGCTACATCAGTAAGCAATTTTCGCTCATGAATGCGGTAGTTAGCATTTAATTGGTGCGGTACTAAGCTTTTTACACGGTAATATTTGCTCATGAGTGGGTAGTTAGCATCGTTTGATTTTAATCATTAGTTGGGGCTATAAACTACGTCATGCATTAATCACAATGTTATTTTGTCATCACTCAGTGCCCGAGGGACAAATTATGTCAAACTTAAAGGCAAAAGTAATCACTTTTGTCAAAAGTGACTAGTTTTGTCTGTAATCATGGTGTTGGTGTTCGCCATCAATCACAGTGTTGAAGGGACATGACTAGTTTTGACCTTAATCACATCTGTCGGTTTTAACAAAAGTGTGAGCAATAGTAGATTAATCACTTTTGTCTCCTTCAACACTGTGATTAAAGACAACACCTTTGTCTCTTCAACACTGTGATAAAAGACAACATTGTGATTAATGACAAAACTAATCACTTTTTTCACTTCAATTCTATGATTAAAGACGACACTACTCGGTAAGCACAGTGTCTACCAAAAAAAAACACTACTCGGTAAGTACATTGAAGAAGTTGCATGCACCAACCAAGTGATGCATAGCGGAGTTGCATTAATCGCAACATCTAGCCATCATTTGTTGTTGCATTAATGCACACTAACCAAACAAATATTGCATGAACCAACCAAATGAATCATGAGAAATTTGTTGTTGCATTAATGCGCAACAACAGATAGCCATCATTTGCTGCAGGATACGTTAACTTAGCATGTGATAGCATCTACAAAGCCCATATCCCAATGTCAGAACAAACACTCCCGATAAGGGGGACACCGGCTCCCTTGGGCATGAAGCAATTTTTCAACGTCTAAAATATAGTTAATTTTTCCGTTCACTTGCCTTTGAAAAAAAACACACACACACGCATTATACCATTTTCTCTTCTTGTAATATAATTTTAGAAGAGAAACTTACCAATTTTTGCCTCTGATTAAGTGCTTGAAGTTTGTGGCGTTCATACTCATTTCTCCGTCCCTCCTTCCGCAACTGTATTTAGCAAACAGAAAGTGAGGACCATGCTTTTTCACAATGATCTCCAAAAACATTCAACTTTATCTATACAAATATTACAACAGAATCATTACATAAATACTGGACATATACCAAAACAGTAACTTATGACAAATTTAAAATTCATATTAGAAAACTACAAGTGAATCATTTTGCCAAATGCATTTTGTTATGTGCTTCTGTGCCACTGCAAACAAAGGCAGGCATGGGTCTCTAAGTAGCTATGGACCTATGGCCACATCATTTTTACCTGGTTCATGTTTTGATTGAATTATAATTTGTAACACAGTAATTTCAGTTACTAACTTCATAGTGAGTTATTCATACCTGAAGAAGTTCCTTTTCACGGGAAGCCTTCCATTGCCGGAACTGTTCTGATTCTTGTTTGATTTTGTGTTGTAGTTGTACCTGAAATCATAAAAGGTTGGCCTAACGTGAATGAGATATTATCAATATCACTTACATATGATGTAAAAAATGATGCATTAGGACCAAAGTTATTACAGACAAGATGAGAAAGGGGATTTGCAAAAAAAACAAAAAAGATGAGAAAGGGAAAACAACCTTCTGTGCCTTTATAAATTGGATTTCTTCTTGCAATTTCTTAGCAGCTTCATCACTCTTTTGCTTTTCCTTCAAAAGTTGAAGTTGGTTCTCCTGCTTTTTCTTGAGATCTAGAATCTGCAGTGCCGGTTTTTTTTTTATGACCATCATGTACCAAACTGTGAAATTTATTTGAACACATTAAGAATCGCTATTGACCTGTGCTTCAAGGGTTTTTAATTTTTGCAGTTGGGCATCCCGCAACTTATGTGTCTGACCGTCTGCATTTAGGCTTTCAACTTCAGCCAACAATCTGTCCCTTTCTTGCTGAAATTTTTCATAATTTTCTTATAAGATTAGTATCTTTCATGGGCAAGGGCTAGCAATATGCAACTTTTGATGACTGAATATGGTAATGAGAAGATATTGTGACAAACCTGTACAGCTCTTTTCTCTTCTTCGAGCTCTTCGAGTTCCATAAGTTTCTTTCCAAAGTGTTGCTTAAGTGCAACAGTATCATATCCATACATTTTCATCTCAGACTGCAAAGTGTTTCAGAAAATTGAATGTAAGATTCTTGACAAGCATGGGCAGAATAACATGAACTTACTCAGAAAAAAGGTCAGAATAAAGTTTGTAGATATCATATTGCTTTGCACTTTCAAGTTACTAGAGTAATAAATAAATGGTACAATTAATGATCCTTGTAACTTAATTGATGATGCATTTTCAATGCACAATTAATGATCCTTGTAACTTAATTGATGATGCATTTTCAAGACAACTCTAGCTAGACATACATGAGATTGTCAGACTCTACCACTGCTCCTAGTGTCCAAGACAGCAGGCCAAAGAGAAGGGGTTGGGGACACGTATATTAACTAAAACTATTATAGCAAAACTCTACATACTGTCATATGTATGAGTGCAATTTTTCTGAGGGGAACATATTGGTGTAATTTTATTTACTTTAAATGAAAATTCATTTCCAGTTTTTGTCTCGAGAAATGTTTTGGTTCACCATTCAGACAAGAATCCTGAAAGTGTCAGATACTACAATCCAATATGAAGTGCAACATGTGGTGATGAACATGAGTATCCAAATAAACAAATTATGTAACAGTGAGAAGCCCAAAGACCATTCAACAAAATTTACAATGAGTCTACATATGCCGTGCACAAGTGAATGCATATGTCATTCATGAGTGAATATTAACTGGTGTATTTGTTATTTACAAGTTTAATGGTGAAATAATTTTCATTGCCAAACGTTTGATACCTCCTTTTGCTCCAGTTGTCTGTTTAGTTCATTCAGCTCTTTGCCCATGCTATCCTGCAGCATTGTGTATTCCCATTCTTTGGCTACTTCATCTTCAATATCTTTAGGGTTGCCTGCTGCAGGTAGGGAAAATTAGTGGGATAATAAGGAAAGCAAACATAAATTCCAGGAAAAATAAAAAATGGAAATAGCAGTGACCTTGTTCTTGTTTTGAGTCATGGTTTGAAATTAAACCAAAACATCTGAACACCCAAAAGAAACTACTGAGGTGCTAAAAGAATACCTCCTACTGAGTCTGTCATAGGGACATCAAATGGCTCTGTACTTTGCAAGCTTCTTTTGAGCCCTTCACCTTTGGTATAGCCAGTTCCAGTTTTCTGAAACAAAGAGCCGATATACCACTTCAAGTGAGTACTAGACATTGTGTTATGTCATTATTTCCCCTTTTTCTTTGTGAGAAACAGACACATTTTGTTTTAAGTGTCCCCTCACAAGGCTTTTATGGTGTCTGGGTAGAGATGCTTTTGATGGGAGAGGAGCACCCTTTTCAGTGAATGGTTTTGTTTCTTCACAGTTGGCGCTGGAAGGTGCAAGGATCAACAAGGCTTCTTCTCACAATAATGGCAGCTTTTAGTTGGATTTTGGGGCTAACGAGAAATGACTACGTGTTTAAAAACCACCTTATCTCGTCACCTCTTCAGGTTGCTTACAAAGCTTTATCCTTCTTGCAACATTGGAAGCTTTTGGTGCCGCAAAAACACAAGGCATGGAAACTATGGTCACGCACCTCCAAGAAAGCATCTGACTGCTCCAAGCTGAAGCTCCTGCTCATGATGGTGTTGGCTAGTGTTTGTGATGGTGTTGCTTTTCATTAGTAGGAGTGTTTTGTTGCAAATATGTGATCTGGTTCTAGTCTAGACTCTAGAGTCTGTAACTGGATGACGGAATCTGAAATTTCTGCTCTCTTTTGTGCTAAGAGGTAGTTTGGTAAGAGCTGCTAGTAGTAGATTGTACCAAGTATTGTAAGCTGGTGTCCCCAGCAGATACTATCCTTTTGCTTTCAAATAAAGAAGGGCAAAAAGTTGCCTTTAGTCTAAAGAAACCGACATTATTGTGAAAAGAGCAGTGGAGGCGAAAGTCGTATACTTGTTTTCAAACGTAAAATCTCCAAAAGCATACATAAGGACTCATCCACATACTTGCAGTTCAAGTTCACATGGATCATTGTGGGAATGGTTGCGAAGGTCATACAGTTCCCTGCAAAGGTCTTCGTTTGTTTGTTCAAGCCACGAGATCCTTTCCCTGAGACCCTGAAAATTGAACTCTTGTTATTCTGATTCTTAGTGTGAGTGAATGCGTAGTACAGTCTAACTTTGTCGATGACATTGCAAATAGATTAGAAAAGCATTTACCTGAACATCGTCTGATCCAACTCCCCATGAGCTGAAATGAGCTCTGCTTGCAAGTATTCGATCTGCCGGCGCATACTTTTCATCTCATCAGCAATAGGATTTCTGTTGACCTGGAAATCAGGAAAGTAAATAGCAGAATGTGAAATAAGCACCATGAAAACAAAGATAACCTATTGAGTAAAGAAAACATAGATATATGTAAGATATTTTTCAGAGGAAACTAAAGAAAATGAACTCACAATAGGCTTATTCTGAATGTTACGTGCCCTGTTGGCATATTTCAAAGTGTTCAGTGTTTCTTCAGCATTAATATCTGCTGGACTAATACAGGCTGCAGGAGAAAATATAGATACATGTCAGTTGAATTTAAGTTCAATCAATCAAGTTTATGAAATTTAAGTTCAAATTAGGTGGAGAGCCCCCGTCCTCCTCTCTCACACACACACACTTATCTCCTCTTGTACTCCTGCTGTAGTGTCCAATTGTTAAAACCAGTGTTACCCTAGGCACCAGTCGGGCGGCAGACCAGCGTCTAGCGCCTAATCGCCGTCTAGGCGGGGGGTAATCGGCTAGGCGGGAAGGCTACGCCTAGTGTCTAGGCAGACGCCTAGGGGAACACTGGTTAAAACAGTTGTTTTGCCACCAAGTCTTAATAAAGTTCTTCAAGTGCACCCCCCTGGCCTTACCGTAGAGTTCCACAAAAAAAATTTAATGAAAAAAATGTTTGAATCATATAATGGGATGCATATTGCCCACTAAAGGAATGGAATATAAATTAAATCAGTTTATTTATTTATTTAAAAAAAAGATAAAATGAATCACCTATCATTTCAATTGTGATTTGACCGCCAATTCTAGACCTTTTATAGATTTATATATATTATCAGAAATCAGCACTAATAATTCTAAATGTTATGACTGTAAGAGTAAATGATCTCCAACAAGATGAATTACCTATCATTACAGTCTTGCTGTTTCCACCCAGGGAGTCCTGTAATGAAAAAAGTAGATGTAAATCAGTAGTAATATGACAACAACTAAGATACTAAGAATAAAAATATCTGCTGTTGAAACATGAGTTGGCCTGCCTTTTTTTTATTGAAAAACAGCTATGAAATCAATAACATTTCTGTAAAGGACACATTTGTGCAGTTGGGTGAGAAGAATATTACCTGCATAAGGCGAGTGAGTTTGCTGTCTCGATAAGGGACATGTGCACCCTCTTTCCTCTTTTTCTCATCTCCAAGAGCACTTATAACGTTGCCAAGAGCAAGAAGTCCTCTATTGATATGAACACCTAATGACATGAGGCATAAATTACATTTAGTTTGGAGCCAAGATGATCATGGATTAAGGGTTTAGATAAAACAAGAAACATGTCAAATACCTTCCTTGAACCGAAGGCCATCTGAACCAGTTCGCTTAGCCCGTTCTGACCCAGCAAGATCTACTAAGTGGAGTTTGGCACAGAGATAATCTTCATTCAATTCTTCGATAGGCATTCCATCTGAAGCCATGATGGGATCTGCTTTGCGCATCTGCTCCAATGTGATTGTGAAGATGGCATGGGAACGACTATTACATGCCGAAACCAAAAGCATGAAGTTCATTAAATTTTGTATAATTTAGTAGTGGAAAATCAGATAGCCAATCTGATTGAATGTGTACTGAAGTACTTGACCAGAACAAATTATTTAAAATTGGACAAAACATTGTTTTTTTATGGGAAGGACGGAACATTGACTAATTCTGCAAAATGTCCTACACTGATATAAGTGGGGATAAATACAGCAGTAAACATTGAGGCAAGAAATTGAAACCTGCACTGGTTGCCAGTTTCCAATCTCAATGATGCTATTTTCTTGTCATCAATTATGAGAAAATAATCTGCTTCCTCCAAAAGGTAAAGGATGATTGGGATAATGTTGCTAACCTTGACTGGTTGTTCATGTTGGTACTTCCAGTTGCACGACTGAGAGAACCTTGCTCAAGGCATGCAGTCATTTCCTTCTGAGTACTGACATGCACTTCTGTCGATCCTGCTAGCGTTATGACCCCATTTGACGCTTCTCGGATCTGCACAAGAGGTTTCCCTGGCACAGACAATTTTCCAGCGTGTCCATTGCCATTCAAAATTTTGCTAACAGCAGCAGCAGCAGGATCAAGCAAATCCTCACCTCTTCTTTCAAAATCTGTTTAGAACGAATGCATGGTTAAATTGTATAAAAGACTAGTCCACTCTACTTGATCCACTCCATTCAATCAAATTTGAGCAGCTCATATACCTCGATGAATGAAACACGTAGCTGGAACTCTACTTGATTTTTCAGTTTCTCAATCTTGTCGAACAGCGACGCCATGGCTCGTGGGATAATTCCGATATGTGACCCCTCCTTGCATGCCGTCCCCATGGTGTATGTCTTCCTGATCCAGTCTGTGAAAGGGCAAAAAGAAAAGAAAACACTTTAAACGATCAGCATTACGGGCCAAATCCACTCGAAACGATAGACATTTCGAGGTTTCTGGGAGCAAACACACGCTGCTCCATCATGGCACAAACAGCTGGGAAAAAAGGATTGTTGTTCCACCACCACATGATGTGCTGCTGGCTTTAGCATCTCCCCGCAACGTGGTGGTCCAAACTCTTTGCTATGAATGGGCACATGGGAGCAAAATGATTGACTAGAGCAAGGTAAAGCAATGGCGTGATACTTAACCTGGCCGTATGCGAGCACGGTAGCGTTGTACCCCTGGAACAGGCCCTCCACCAGCGGCGCGACGCACTCGTCGAACATGGCCGCCGACGGTGTGCCGGTGCTGCCGTACACATGATCGAAGGTGAAGGAATGGGTGCCAATCTGGACCTGCAACCAGCCAAAACAACACAACGTTAGTCACAGCTTTCAACAAAGCTGCTGCAGCTTAGGCCATCAGCAATGTGTGGATTTAGCCGGTTCGAACGTCAGTTCTGGAGTGTTGAGGTCGACTCGATAAAAAGGAGCTAGCGGATTCCAGCAAAAAAACGATGAACCGAATCAAAGTTAGGATGCGGGTTCGATCGAATACAATAATAATATCCTATATGATGATTACTGGTTGCACTAACTCATCACCAAGGGGGTCAGTTCTGTTGGCTTGAAATCCCTCGTTCCATCTAGCTCTGATCGCCGTCGCCACGCTGGTCCACCGCGATTGGCCACCGTCGTCGAGCGCGGTTGTTGGAGATCCTTCGGGAAACGCGTTGCATCCGCCGCGGTTGTTGGAGATCTGACACACCGTCCTTGTGGGCCGCTGTGCAGTCGCCGGGAACCTTGTCACCGTCGTTGGGAGACGCAGCTCGAAACCGGGATGGTGTGCAGAGTGGGTTGGATGGGCCAGGGAAGGATACCGGCGATGGGAGGGGCGGCGAACGGAATTTAGAACTGGTCGTTGAGGGATCGGGCTCAGCTGAGGAATTGCGCGGCGGCGCTGTGACGCGGACGGGAGGAGCACGAACGAACGGGGGGCAACAGAAGGGGTTGGGGTTGGGGGTTTAAAAAGGAGATATTTCCAGCGGTTAAAAAAAAATCGTTTTAGGTATCCAACTAATCTGTAAAATATAACTTTAACTACTAATTATTATTACAATATATTTGTAAAATCTAACAAATTATAATAATATAAAAATATTTTTCAAGACAAATCTACACATATTTTTCAGGTATCTAATCTAAATATGTAAAAAGATATTGATAACCAAAGTATCAAAAATTTAACTGCACGTATTCTAAAATAACTTGTTCAGGGAAGTATTTGAAAAAGGCGGAGATATTTTTATTTCTTTTCTTCCTTTTTCTTTTACCACGTGGGTCTTAATTAAGAATATGGACCAATTCTGCACACCGGAGGAAAATATATTATGTTTTGTACACGCTTCTAGCATGTCTTTGAACCGACGTGAATTCGATACCAAATTTATCAATATCATTCACATGAATTCGATATCAAATTTATCAATATCATTCCGATACAGACCGGTATGGCTGGTATATACCATTCCACCATCAGCCCTACATTCCGTACCAATCTTGATTCCGGTCATATCGGTCTTAATACCGGACAATACCGATCATACCAGCGGAATTGATAATACCAACGGAATTGATAGTAGTGTCTATTGAACTCATTAAAAAAATATTATATTTGATCCTACTATTATGTATTGAGTAATATTATAAGTAAAATTTAGTATGAATACAATTTAAAAATATATATTATTATATTTACCTCTAAAATAGTACACCGATACGATCCGATACTGGAATGTATCATTCTAATACGGTATGATCTTCAAATTGGTACGGCCAAATATGTTCAATGCACTAAAGATATCATCGTTAGTAAAGAGTTTGGAGAAAAGGAGAATAAGAAAAGAAAGTTCACAAAGATCAAGAATTTATTGACACCCAAGAAAGATCGAGAAGAATGTGCCACTGACAGCTGGAGATAGAGAACATCTAGAATTTTATATATATATAAAATTGGAAAAAACATAAGCCAGATCTCGGATTAGAGTGAAATTCTTCAGGTTTGTGGAAGTTAATAAATAAATCTCTCTCGAAAAAGAAAAGGAAAGAAGCAAGAGTTGAGAAATTGAAAAATTAGATCAACAAAACTGGACAAAAAACCCGGGTGATAATTGCGTGATGCTGACAGAATTCCTGCCCAAATAAAGAAAAGCATGAACATCATCGAGATTGAGGCAACTCCGCTCCAAAAATGAGTGAAATTTGGTACTGCCGACAGGGGGAGGGGGATTCAGTAGAGAGAAACATGGGAGAAAAGGGAGAAGGAAGACTCCCGAGACTCATTTAATGATCAACAAAGGAAGAAAGGGAAAGAAAATAACTGGGCATATCTATCATAGGGAACTAAAACAGCGAAGCAACCTAGATTCTCCCTGAATTTTGACAAGTTTTGTTTTGGGAGAAACAGACCACATTAGAGGATCTTGATTTCCAAAATCGGGAGAAAGAAAAGAAGTTTGCCAGTTGATCTCTTCTGAGCTGGGCTGTTCTTGACTGAACAGAGTAACCCGTCAAAAAAATTCTTCATTCGGAGAAATTAGTGTGGCTGAACATCCTCAAAAATCGGCAGAAAGTGTCAGTCCAGTCTCTGAATTTTAAATACAAAAAAAATAAATAAAATGCAGCCATATCTTAGTCGTTCTTAGGGGAAAAAACCAGAACATTTATCATATTGGCAGAATTGGACTGAAAAGCAGCCTGATTTCCCATAAAATCATCCAAAAATAAATGCCGCACTATCCGTAATTGGCAGGAGGAGTCAATCCAGTGCTGAATTGAGTCATGTACTAGTAAAGAAAGAAAAAGATAGAAAACAATCAAACAATTCCATCCAAAAGAGAAGAAACTTGGGTGAAGGACGAAGAAAAGAATAATAATGTCAACACAGACAGAACACAGGATTGGGAGGTCACCTGAGGCTTGCCGGGCACGACGGTGACGCAGTCCTTACAGCCCTGCAGCTTCTCATCGCCGATGAGTGGCCGGACGTGGACCGCCACCTTGACGCAGCAATCCTCGCCGTGCTCCATTGTCATCTTGGCTACCGACCATACAACAAGAACAGCAAGAAACACTCCCTTTCTTTCTTGCTCCAATGCAGGCACCAAGAAAGGCTTCTTGAAACAAGGCAATAAGACAAGGATGGGAGAGAGAAGAGGAGTGAAGCAAGGATTAAAGAAGGGGTGAATGAAAAGGATGGTCAGTGCTGAGTAACAGCAGCCACTACTGCTGATCAATCCTCCTCCTGCCACACCATCATGGTTTCTTGGGTTGTACTGCAATATATCCCTCTCTCTCTCTCTCTCTCTCTCTCTCTCTCTCTCTCCTCCCGTGCAGTGCAGTGCAGCTTAGTGCAGGGGAGGCTGGGGATGTTGGAGATTCAGATGGAGATGGGTTCAGATGGATGGAGATGTTGGCGTGGTGAAGAGAAAGGAAACTTCACCCACACTTCTGCAACCACTGCTGCCACCACCACCCCTTGATCCAACTGCAACTACAAATGCTGCTGCTTCTGCTGCTGTTGCTCCAAACGACTCTCTTATTGCCAATCCTGGATCTTGTTGGTTTCTTGGCTCCTTTCCTTGGTGTTCTTGGGAACAAGGGAAGGGAGAAGGAGGCTCCTTGCCCCGAGGTGTTTGGTGGTGGGTGGAAAGAAATGGAGGAGGGGAGGACAAGGAGGAGGGGTGCGTGTAGGTGGGTGCTTGTGTGCCTGTGCCTTCTTTACTAATCTTTTTGGTTTCTTCCTTTCTCTTTCCTTTTCTCCTTTTGGTGAGCGAGTGCAGTGCTACCGCTTTACTGCTGCTGCCTGGATTGTTACCACTGTCCCTGCAACAAGGACATGGCATCTTCTTGGTTGTTACCGAGCCACCCTAGCAGTCTCTCTCTCATTCTTTCACCTCCCTTAACTAACTACTCCCGTGACAATGTGCTCCGGATACAGTACATCCGATGAATGATTTGCAGGTTTTTATCTTACTTACGGCCTTTGCCCCGTAATTCTAAGCCTCTGACTTCCGTTGATCGCTCGCAATTCTGAGCAGGCAGCGTAGAACTAGCGTGTACAACTATAGCATTTTGAGTTTTGAAATCTGCATGTAAATGCAGCAAAACTGCTCCTGAAATCTATCCTTCCATGCAGGCACTTTATTACCTATTCAATTCTTCGAGGTCGTTCAATATATGCTTCTCTTCTTAGTTCTTACCCTAAACCACCGATCAATCGCCTCTAGTTTTGTTAGTTGTTCTACCTATGAATCTCAAGGTGGAGATGCTACTGTGCTATAGCCAAGACTACGGATAGGCTCAGCAGTTTCTGATTCACCAGAGTATTTGGCTAAAATGTCATGTTGTTTATTCGTAATAGCAAAAGTAGACTCGGTTTACACAAAATTACAAAAATAGCATCACGAAATGCTAAGCACGGGCCACGTGTTAGCGACGTGGTGCCGCAGCAGCAAACATGTTATGCTCGCGGACCGCTGCAGGTTCCGCCTTTGTTATTGGAGCGCTGCAGGCGTCTATCACGCTTCTGGTTCGTAGAAGAATGATGTATGGTTTTGGTTTTTTGCCATTTAGTGATTAAGCATGTATAAAACGATGCAAATTCTTTCTACGGACTGGGAGTAGGAACCTATGGTGCTCTCTAATCACGGTACAACTCAGCTAAAAACTCGATCCACTGCAAGAGACAGTGGATCTCTTTTTGTAGCTATATTCGTTGGGTCTAGGGCCAGTCAGGAACTGACTCTTACTGAGTGATGGATAAAAAGAATATAAAATTTTCCAAAAAAAAATACTAGGAGAGCCCAGCTACGACGATGCATCAAATTTAGAGCAGAATAATCGCAGACTGCAACAAAAATATGGAGTAAACAGATGGGCGCTCCCTCACAATTTGTACTCTCGACCGCGTGTCAAGATATTATAGGACTGCACATCAGAAAACATATTGTATGATTGCACATTTGGACAATGCATCTGTTGAGCACCTCTTAACCAAACTATGTTTTTTTTTTATCGTTGGACTTGAATACTTTCGAATATAGTAGTGGTAATAAAAAAAACAATTAACTACACTTATTTAGCTCCAAAATCGGGGAGTTGGCACATTTTTATACCATGTTGAATATTATCAGCTGCGCTGAAAGCCATTTAAACGAGCAATGAAAACGATGGATTCGTAGACTACACAAGAAATCTACGGTTCTAGACGGACACAACACACGTTAAACTACCAAATCAACGAGTTAGATTGAACAGTTTTGTGATGTCTAATTTTTCCTGCGGTAAGATTGAACCTCGGTCCTCAATTGTTCGTCTTTCGCTTTGTCTCCACCCCTCCACCGCCACTCTACCAGTAACACCGTCGCCCTCCTATCCCACAACTGTAACAAAAATGATGGGAAAAAAAAGGCTATAGTTACTAGAATAGAAATCATAGGGTAACTACTCTACTACATTTGTCAAGCTTATATTATCCATGATGATGCAAAATTCGGTCACAAGATGGGCGATAGATGTCGAATTTGGACCATTGTTGGATCTAAAATGAAGCAACTGCATTTCGGACGAGAGGGCTGCATTTGCTATTTTGGTATTAAAAAAAAAAAAAGCTAAATGAGCGGAAAGCTCGTAAATTAGCATGGCTATGTCATGGGACAGCTGAGACAGTAACTTGGAAGCTAAGGTGTCAATTCGGTTGTCTATTAACATGGGGAGGAGTGGATGCTTGGATGTGGGGGGTTAAACAGGTTTGGTCCAGAGTTACATGGCTGATGTTAACTCATTACCTCCACTAACAGTGACTCAATGCGTAGTTTATGCAGAGCAGGTGATGCCCCTATCACATATGGCATTATCATATTGTTTGTAAAAAGTGCTTTCTTTCATATCAATGTATAGCCGGTAGTTAGCCAATCTCATGTGGCTTCAAGCACAATTTATTTCCTCCTCCTTCTTTCTCTAATTTTTTTTTAATCTCTTTGTTTATTCATCATTTTGCAGTAAAGATATTCAGAGAGCAAATTTGTTGGTGAGATTTGGTTGTGAACTGCTTAAAGCTAGCTGTACCAGAATATACACACCAGTATGGGCTACCTGACCTCTTTTTCACCCTTTTTTTTCTTGCTGCTTTGCTCTTTTTACATAATTTTTTTTAATGAACCAAGTCATCACCATTACTTGGCATGTATGTGGGTGGGGGACCACAGGCTTGTGCGTTTCTCAATCAAAGGGGCCATCTGTGTACACAGGAAATTTCCTGGATCATAAGGCTTTATGTAGTTTATGGTTTACATGTTACAATTGGAACCCATTTTATTTGCACATTATTTCTTTTGTTCATGATACTTTTAATGCAAAAAAATAATAATGTAAAATTGTCCCCAGCTATTTTTAGTGTTTCCAACTATATCTGTTAATACTTGCATTAAGATGTACATTTGAATAATAATATAAAGCTAATATTGCTTTCTTGCACTCTCAAGTTCTTAGAGTAACTAGCTAGGTTTGATCATGGAACTCAATTTAATAGCGGGGTAATATATACTAAATTTATCATGTTTATAATAGATGATCATCATAGCCTGATCCACTAGGAAAAGAATTGCTTGTCATATTTGAAGAATCATTATATTAAATACTATAGTGGCGTCAGACCTGTTGGAAAACTTTCAGTTTGTTCAGAAGCCTAACAAACTCATAAAGTAATTTATGTTTGCCAAAACAATTAATCCATACACGTATCTAAGAAGCAAACTCATAGAGTAAAGTAATTTATGTTTGCCAAAACAATTAATTCATACATGTATCTAAGAAGCACTTCAATTAATTTGTCCTATTTACTTGGCCTTACAAATTAACTTGTGACAACTTCGTGCAGAAGATCGTTCCAACCAGAACACTAGTTTTGTAGAGCTTAGATAACAAGTTAATTTTGGGCCGATCTAGTGCAAACCTGCGACTAGTACTACATATCATGCTAGTTCTTTTGATTAGGGCATTAGATCAACATGAAAATTGAAAAAACAACTACGGATGTAGTTCTCAATGTGTTCCTGTAGAATTTGAAGTACAAACCCAATTAGTACTGAGAGAGAGAGAGAGAGAGAGAAAGGCAAAATTTACTGCACAAAGTACCACTTCCTTTTTCCGGTTTATTTATGATTCGTCATATAATTCACTATTTTGTTTCACTTAGGAGATTGAGCCCAATCTTTGGGCAAAAAGAGAGAGGGAGCGCTACACAACATTTTAATTTTTAAAGGGCCGGCTGGGGTATCACACATGATAAGTCCATTGAAATTAAATTTCATAGTTTTTATTCAGTGGTGATACTAAAGATTTGATCCCCAATCCAAGTAAAACATCGCAAGCTTTACTCCAGTGCTCCAATGGATATGTTTTAGTAACCATATGAAAATGCCGCAACACAAAATTTAATTTTGTACCGCCAATTTTATCGATCATGTAATTAATCAATTTAAGTAGAGATGGCAATTCACCATATGCATGTGCCCACGCGTGTGCACAATGTTACCTCGGCCTAACAATTCCTTGTATAAACAGAACCAGCTAGGGAAGTAGCATATATTCAGCATCGCATTACTTTGCGTACCAAATTATCTTTAAAACTTTCATAAAACAAGCCGGCGCCCTCCATAATTTCCCGGGACCTGCTCTTGATCTGCACCCACCTTCAATATATTCAGATTTGAAATTTTCTGGCTGGACACATGGAAATTCCACTTGTCCCCTGAAAGCTGGAAGTAGAATTAAGGAGCAAGGAAAGAATAAATGGGCGCATGTGGAGGGTAAAACCTAACCTAGGCCTGCCCAACACAACACACCATGCACCCACTGAGGGCTGTAGCAAACTAGCAGTAGTACTTCCTTCGTTTCGAACTATATTTGTCCATGGTCTCAGGGGTATTTGTTTCAATATATTTGTCCATTGTGAGAATTTGGTGTGTCGATATTGCAGTTTTCCCCTCTCTACTCCTACTTAAATGATTTAGAAGATATATGTATGATTATTTCTCATTAAATATTCATTATATTTAGTGTTTTTCTTGGTCTGCATGCACGATAAATTATGAATAAATATAGCGGAACGGATGAAGTAGTAGATCGATAGTGCGGGCAATGTTCCTTTCTTCGGAGCACGGGAACGGCTGCACGAAGACGACTTTGGAGATGGCGGCATGCAAGCGCTGCATGACAGCTAAGCCAGATACATTGGCTGGTCAAGAGAAGAGAAGAGAAGCAAAGCAAAGCAACTCACTGCAGCGAGCACAAGCACACCGAACATGCACATGGCCACTAAATATGCCATGACCCAACATGACCCCCTTCCCTCACATGCGATGGGGAGGGGAAGATGGATTGTTCCCCCACTCTAATTAAAGAAAGGGTAGCACAGTTGGTTGGATGGGCCGGGCAGCAAGGAATGCCAGCATTTCTTAGCTTGAGATGCCCGCGGTAAGTTTCAGTTTCCAGCACAGGTCGCCTCTCCATCGGAATCTGATCCTCTGCCGTTTCTAAGGCACTGGAGATGGGGTTTTCGACTTATTTGGCGTTGTTTCGCGGGGAATTAGCAAATGTAACTCCCTTACAATCGAAATGACAAAATGTACCAGGCGTGTGCCTACAAGGCAGTGGGGGCACAACAGCGAGGGTGCAAGGTGGTGGGAGCGCGGCAGGCCGGTGCCGCACGGTAGACGACACATGACGCCTGCTGGTACATCTGTGGAGATATTTTTGTCATTTCGAGTGGGAGAAGGCTATATTTGATAACTCCCCGTGAATCAGCACTAAATAAGCCAAAAACTTCCAGAGATGTGCCTTCCTTTCGCGGGCGTTGGATAAAACGAGAAACAGAAACATGGTGCCCAAATATGACACAAGAGTGATGTGGACTTGAATTGGCCTGCTTGGTGTGCACCAGTGTGGTCCATTGAAACATACTCGGGTCGCCCATTGCTGAGACATATAATATGGAACAGTTTATCTCAATTATGATGTGCGCTAATCATAATGATTAATCCCCAATTATTGCTGCATTAGTAGTTTTGTCATTTGAATACAGCCTGAATTTATTTTTAAATCACAATTCCAAACTTTTGATCATCTCGAAATATACACATCTACTTTGTGGGGTTTTTTTTTTCCCCTGGCAAAACACTGTTAGTAATTTTGTGGGCAACAAAATTGCGTTCATATGAAGGATATTTTCGATGATTTTTTCTTTCTTGCGAGGGGTACTCTCGGTGAATTTTGGGAAGACAAATTTTCTTTTAGAATCTCTCAACCAAGCTATGTGACCTTGTAGCCATCACATCTTTTCTTTTTCTTTATAGAGTAGCATAGCTGCGATTTATTTAAGAGTGGCGTAGAACACATTCTTCTTAAACAAAGTGTAGGCTAGGACACAAGTTAATCTTTTTTTCTCTCCTCATCGGCAAAAGCTGTCAAAGGGAACATTTTAGAAGGTTCCAAGTTTGTGGTAGACCCATTTCTTGCGCAGGTTACTGGACTGAATTTGGGAGAGAACAATGCAGAGTTGTAGAATCAAATTTTGATCTAGCACTGTCATGTAATTTGGGTTCTAGACTCTGTACTAGAAAGCCAGAAACTTGACCCCTGTCCCCTGTACTATAATAATCATTGAGCATATTGGGCTCGATCGTGTCCTACCTTGCAATCACTGCCGAACAACGACTTTTTTTTTAAGGGAGAAAGTGTAGGAAAAGATCCTACTGTCTATATATTATAATATATTAAAAGATTACAAGAGAAAAGAGTACGAGAGAACGAAGAGGGAGACAAAACCAGTAAAGGTTATCTCTAGACACTCTTGATAAGAGACAAGTATTTCTTCTTTGCTCTTGGATAAAGCCTGGACTGGTCATCAGCCGGGCCGAGGTATCGGGTTATTGACCTGGTGGTCGGATTGGTGGGTCAATCATAAAAAAAATAGGAAAAAAATCGATGATACACACAAAAAAAAAACAATGATAATTAAATAATTTGAATTCTGAACAACAAATTAAGTCAGTAAAAAGGGATATGATATATTCACACAATAACGAGATCATTCAAACAGTTTATGTTCTAGTCTATTTTTCTTATTTGAATGAATATGTTTTATTATGCTTCAATTCTTCTCATATCCAGATGCACTACATGTTTAGCTTAATATAGGAATTGCCAACTCACATCTTATTATATATGTCTTAGATCTAACTATATATTACTCTAATTGGAAAATAGCACGGTAAAAATCTAGCGCTTATATCTTAACAAATACTAGAGAGTAGAGACAAGCAAAGCAAGCAAACAGGGAAACGCATCATATATTGCTGATGGAGACAAAGCTGAGCAGAGAACGGAGGGGAGCTGCCAACCGAAGTGAAAGAATGAGAAAGATGGAAATTATTTTATGTGTGACCGCCAATTTCACAAGGGGATTCTTACTAAAACCTAGAAGCACCCAAAGTATGAACATGCTCTCCAGCTTTGTCTTGAAAAACTATTTTATTTCAGGGGTTTTTTGATAATTGGCCTAGTGAGCAAAATCTGATCGGGTTTTTTTCAGGTCAATTGTATTTCCGGTCTTGTGAGTGTGCCCGGCCCGGCAAAGACTTTGGGTCTGGATTTTTCCGATTCAACCGCCGGTCCAGTCCGAGTTTTATAACTATGCCTCGGATAACCAAGCCAATTTTTTTTTAACCGTGACAACGAGTCATGTGTGGCGTGAAGCTTGAACGTAAGTAGATATAACTAAACTTATTTGTTGGTGGTTTGATTAGCACTTTGAATTTGTTTGTTAATTTTATCGTAGTGCAAGACTACATTGATATTTTTTTCCTTTTTGGAATGCGTAAATTTTAAAAGAATTTTGGAGGAAATAAAATATCCACGTTAAATTTCCTCTTGCTCCAAGTAGCCAGGCCGTGAAGTCAATCGTGTTTTTTTCCTCTTTAAACAAATTCACGATTCCTAAATTGGGCGCCGAATCGGGATACACGGAGTCCAATAGATACGCTGCCAGTTGAGACAGTGGGCATTGTTAGACTTGGAAAACGTGTGTTTGCTCTGAATCAATTTAATAATTAACTAATCCTTAACAATATCATGAGGTGAGTCTACAGAGAGAGAGAGAGAGAGAGAGAGAGAGTCGATGTTTCAAGGTCCGTTTGAATCTCTGAATTGAATTGGGCTAGTAGAAATGGAGTCCCAATTCAATTTCTGCTGAAATTGGAATTAGGGACCAATAATTGAAATTAGGGACAATTGGTCCCTAATTCCAATTTTTGTGTTTGGTTGTCAATTTGGTTGTCAAGGAAATCACAACACGGAAATGAACTCTCAAGGCAGATCAAATTTATGTTTGGATGCAACTTGAAAATGAATTGACACATGGGAAGGAAACGAACCAAGAAGCTCAATTTTGACCAGACTTGTACGTTGAGAACGGTGGCCAGAGCCTCGCCAGAGTATTGATCGGATCTGGACGCCAGGGGCGGTGGTTGTGGAGAGGAAGCGGAGAGGTGCGTTGTCAATAAAGGAAGACGACCTCGTGGCGGCGCCGGCGGCGGAGAATATGACGTTGTGGCGGCGCTAGCGACGTCAAGGTCGTCGGTGGATATGAAGAGGAAGAGGGGGGGTGCGGCTTTAGCGGTGGACTACGATGTGGCCGCTAAAGGACGAGAGTCGCCTACGATAGGAAGGGAGAAGTGGGGAGTTGCCGATGAGGGGGCCATCGGAGGAGGGAAGAGTAGCCGGTGAGGGAGCCACCAGAGGAGGGGAGTTGCCGACGAGAGGGGCTCCGGAGGAGGGGAGAAGTGCCCGGCAAGGGGGCTCCCAGAGTAGGTGAGGAGTGGCTAGCAAGGAGGGAGGCGAGTCAAGGCGTGGAAGTGTTTTGAGTCGGGACATTGATTCTTCTCGATTCAGAGGGGTTGGGGTCAGTTTTGAGGTGCTGTCGGGACCCAAAATTACGATTCAGGACCCTCTGTGTTTAATGCACTAGCCCAGGATCACGCTAGTGCACACAGTGTTAACAAAGATGGAAGTCGATCCATACAAGCGAATAGTAACATAAACGAATAACTTTGATTAATAAATAATGGTTTTGACCTTAAGGTCGAGTTACAATTACTGAGCCACGCAGGGCTAACAGAGAAAATAAACGACAGCGGAAACGAAAAAGGTAGTGGCACCCCATCGATTCACCACAGGCAACCGACTGGGATCAAGACCTCACGATTAAGCACCTTCGATGTACTCGTCCTCAAATGCTGGTGAAGACTCCTCCTCTGCTTGATTCGTCAAAACAAGCGTGAGTACACACCGTACTCACAAGCCACACCACAGAGATGCAAAATGTATATATGCGGGCTTTTTACAAGGAAAGGCATTTTGTGGCTCTTTTGCATAAATGCAACCTTTGCAATTTAATACAATTTCATAGATTGAAAGCAGTAAAACCAATAGACAATAATAATCTTAACAAGTTATTTCACAAAGACACACACTGACCTAACAAAGTTATTCACATAGCTAGATGATTTAATCACATAGCTCCCTTCCCACACAGCTTTATGAAAACATCTACCCCTAGTGTGAAATTCCGAGCATGTCCATAACAGGGACGCGGCTATTCGAATAGATTAAGTTACACTCTGCAGAGGTTTGTACACTTTACCCACAAGATACACTTAGTGTAGCTAACACTAAGCATAACAAAGCAATTCAGATACCTTATCTTACTATGCTAGGCCCGTCTTAAAACAGGCATGTGGTCGTACAGGAAGCTCAGTTCAATGACGCACATGGTGAGGTCCTTAATTGACCAAGGCAAGACTTCCAGCTAACCAAACCACATAGACACAGTTAATATTATTCACACAGTCCCACAGTCCACCCTTTCACACAAGATTCACCCTTGCCTCACCCAAATCCTTTTACCACCCTGGTTGATTTAAGTGCAACATATGCCACAAAGACACATAGTACACACAGTTTGTTCACACAGTCTCATATTCACTTAGTCAATTTATAACTGCAGTATACATGACAAGTGATTCGTGGCATGGCTAAGCAATCTAATACGCATCTAACCAACCCACGTTGGTGCTACCATATTTACCAACTAAATACCAACTAAGGTGACAAGGAATCAGGACATAGCAATTAACAAGGATGGCATAACAATGTAGGATTAACTACTGCACCCAAAAGCTTTTAAATAAATACTTAAAATTAAGATGCGAGAATTTGAATTAAAATACTTTTATAATCTTGGGAAGCAAAATGGTCAAGGGTATAGCTTGCCTTGGAATAGGTTCAAGTGCTGGTCTTGATCTTGAAAGCTCCTTCTTCCTCAAACCTTCCGAAGTATCGTCAAGTCTACCCGTAACGAAGCAACAACAAGAAAATAAATAACAGAAGTAAATAACTCTGATAAAAATAATTAAAATCTCCAATAAATAGATCTTGATTTTATACAAATTTAGAAATTTGAATGGATGGATTTGGAGTTAGGATGCAAAAGTTATGAGGTTTCAAAGTTTGAAACAAAAGAAAACCTAAAAATAGGATTTATTGGAATTTCAATTATTTTCAATAGAAAAATCGGATTATTGCGCAAGCATGACGTCGTGAAGGATTTTCCGAAATTAAAAGAATTAAAGAATTAAGCGACATGTGGGGCCCACATGTCGCTGACCCGCCACGTGGACTAAGTCCACCGAGCCCTCGAGTTGAACCGGTCTTTGGCGTGGCGCACCTGCGCGCGTGTGGCGCCGACACGGCGCCACGTGGTCGCCACGCATGCGCCACGAGGCGAAACGGTGAGGTGGAGGTGACGTGGACGGCGGCATGAGGCGGCGGCAAGACGGAACCAAGGGTTCCGTGAATGCAGCCCCCGGTGAAGGTGGGTGGTACCACGGTAGAGGGCGCCAGTGCAAACCTAGGGTGTGCTCCCGGTGCTCAGGGCGAGCGGCGGCGGCGAGGCTTTGGCGGAGGAGGTGGTACAGGCTCGACGGCGACGTTAGAGGGCTCCTCCGCGAAGGCGAGGTGAGCACCGGCCAGCGGCGTCACGGGAATCCAACGGTGGCGGTGGCGACGACGAGGACGACGGAGGCGCGCAATCGAAGCTCCAAGCCCTCGGTGTCGGCGGCGGGAATTCGCGATTCCATGAGCACAGGCGAGAGAGAGGGAGGGTGGTGGCCGGGATGGGTGACGCGAGGGGCGCCGGGCTCTCCTTTATAGGGCCCGGAGGTCCGGGCGGCGTGGGCGTGGAGGTCGTGGGCGGCGGTTGCGGCTTGGGCGCCAAGGCGCGAGGAGAGGGAGAAGACTTGGAGGTCGTGCGGAGGAGGCGCGAGTCTCGCGCGCACGTCCGAGGGAACGGGAGGTTGAGGCGCCGCCGGCTTCGGCGTTGACCGCCAATGGCGGTTGCTGCTGGCAAGGCCGCAGCGTGAGAAGAACGCGCGAGGGCGAAGGCGTGGGCCCACTGGCGATGAGACGGGAGGCGAGAGGCAGCGTCTTGGCGAGATCGCCGTCAAATTGACGGACGCACGCGACGAATCGGGTGAGGTGAACAGGATCGGGCCGAGGGAATTCGCCCAAATACTATTTGGAGATTTAAAATAGCTTTTCTTTTTAAGAAAATAGCAGAAATTCAAATAAGCAATGGAAAATAGCAAATGATCTTGGAAAAATTCTAGAAAATTCTAGGAAATATAACCAAGCTCATAGAATCCAAATAAAATAATTTTGGTAATTGTTAATGTTGGGATTAAGCTCATTAAATCGGTTTGTCCTTAAAGTCCATATTAAGCTTTTTAAATTAAAATTCAAATAAATCCAAATGGTGAATTTTCTTAATACCATTGTTTTAAAAGATTTTAAAGCTCAAAATTGGGATGTTACAAACCTTCCCTTAATGGAATCTCGACCCGAGATTCAAAGCTAGCTAGAGAAAAGGCTAGGAACTCGGCTTTCAACTCTTCTTCACGCTCCCACGTTGCTTCTCCTTCCGAGTGGTTACTCCACCGACTTTGTAAACGAACGGTCTTGCTCACGTGCGGCATTCTCGCGACATCCATAATCTTGACCGTTTGCTCTTTGTAGGTGAGGTCTTCTTTTAGTTCAATCGAATCCAACGGTGCTTGTTCTTCCGCACACGAAGACACTTCTTCAGCTGGGAGACGTGAAAGACATCGTGTACTCGCTAGCGATTGTGGCGCTCTAATCGATAAGCCACTTCTCCACGACGCTCCAAAATCTTGAACGGACCAACATACCTAGGGGCAAGTTTCCCTTTAGCGTGGAACCTTTTCACACTCTCGAGGCGCGAATCAAGATACACAAAATCTTCTAACTCAAAGCGAGATCACGACGACGATTGTCGGCATAACTCTTCCGCCTCGATCGAGCTATCTTTAATCTCTCTCGATCATGGACACTTGCTCTTACGCTTCTTGAATAATATCCGACCAAAGATCGTATGCGTCGGCGGTTTCGACCGGTTCAACGGGTTCTGAGCACGACCATACAAGGCTTCAAATGGTGACATTTGTAGACCGCTTGATACTTGTTGTTGTACGAGAATTCGCATATGGTAAACTCTTATCCCAACGAGTAGCATTTGCTAACGCATGTGCTCTCAAAGATATCCTCCAATATCTCGATTAACCCTTTCATCATGTCCATCATGTCTGGGATGATACGCAGATCGAAATTCAGTGAGTCCCTAAGGCTTCATGTAAACTCGCCAAAATCGGAGGTGAACCGAGATCCTCGATCGACACAATCTTCTTAGGCACACCATGCAAAATGACGATCTTCGACATGTACACCGCAGACGATCTCTGAGTAAGTGGTTTTGGTGGTAAGAAATGAGCAACTTTAGTCAGACGATCCACTATTACCCAAATCGAATCGTAACCTGATTGAGTCTTGGGTAACCCAGTAATGAAATCCATTTCGATTTCTTCCCACTTCCATTCGAATCTTCAAAGGTTGCAATGCACCTGCCGCCTCGATGCTCGCTTTAACTTTTGACACACGTCGCACAAGGCAACGAACTCTGCGACTTCTCGCTTCAGATTTGGCCACCAAAACTTATTCTTAACATCTTGGTACATCTTAGTACTACTAGGGTGAATCGAATATTTTGAGTCATGGGCCTCCTTCAAAATTAGCGGTCTCAATCCATCAATATCCGGGACGCAGATACGCCCATTGTTCCACAAGATGTCTTGATCATCTATCGTGAAGTCCTTGAACTTCCTTCATCATCTTCTTCTTGATGTCGGAGAACTCGAGTCCTTGGTTGAGCTTGCGAATCGCTTCTCCAAAGTAGATTGCACTTCCAGATTTGCCATGAATCCTTTAGATACTACTTCTAGCTTCACTTCGAATTCCTCTTGAAGTTTCGAACAAAGCTCTTTCACTTCCAAGGCATTACGGTGGCTCTTACGGCCAAAGCGTCAGAACGACATTGGCTTTACCAGATGGTAATGGATTCCAAGGTTATAATCCTTTATCAATTCTAGCCATCTTCTCGCCTCATATTGAGATCCGATCGAGTGAAAATATATTTCAAGCTCTTATGATGCAGATATACCTCGCAATGATACTGGATGAGGTAATGACGCCAAATCTTTAAGGCATGCACTATCGCAGCCTAACTCCATATCATGGGTGGGATAGTTCTCTTCATGCGGCCTTAATCGCCTTGACGATAAGCGACGACTCTTCCTTCTTGCATCGGGACACATCCTAATCCTTGACGAAGCATCGCAATAGATATCAAAATCCTTGCGAATATCCGCAAAATCGATGAAATGAAGTCAAACATTTCTTCAATTCTTGAAAACTTTCTTCACAAGTCAGGGTCCAGTAAACTTTTCTCTTTCTTCAACAATTGCGTAAGAGGTTTAGCAATTGATGAGAATCCTTCAATGAAACGACGATAGTATCCCGCCAATCCCAAGAAACTACGAATCTGAGTGACAGTCTTGGGCTGTTCCCATTGTAGTACTGCTTTAACTTTACTGGGGTCAACGGCTACTCCTGCAGCTGTCATCACATGACCAAGAAAATCCACTTCCTTTTTCCAGAAATCACACTTGCTAAACTTAGCATACAACTGATGTTCTCTGAGCTTCTCTAGAATTAATCTCAAATGTTCGGCATGTTGTTCTTCTGACTTTGAGTAGACCAAAATATCATCGATGAATACAACTACAAACTTGTCCAGATACTCCATGAATACCTTATTCATCATGTTCATGAAATAGGCAGGGGCATTGGTCAGACCAAAGGACATGACTAGGAACTCATAATGTCCGTACCGCGTTGAGAAAGCGGTCTTAGGTATATCCTTGGGACAGATCTTCAACTGATGGTAACCTGATCGCAGGTCGATCTTCGAGAATACTCCGGCTCCTTTCATTTGGTCAAACAGATCATCTATCCGGGGTAATGGATACTTATTCTTAATAGTGACTTCATTGAGAGACCGGTAGTCGATGCACATTCTCATGCTTCCATCCTTCTTTTTGACGAACAAAGCGGCGCTCCCCAAGGCGCATTTAACTAGGCCTCACAAAGCCTTTCTCCAAAAGTTCTTCTACTTGCTTCTTCATTTCTACTAGCTCATCGGCTGGCATCCGATAAGGTCTCTTCGAGAGTGGTGCTGTCCCTGGCACTAGATCAATGACAAACTCGATGTCACGATCCGGTGGCATTCCTGGTAACTCTTCCGAAACACATCCGATACTCTTTGACGACCGCACATCTTCCAACGAGGCGGTCTTCAGGCTATTGACTAGCAGATGTCCATTACGTACTGAGGTAGATAGGAACTCCACTTTGTTTCCTTTGGTATCCTCGATGGTAACGGCTCTTCGGCCACAATCTAGCACGGCTTTGTGCTTGGTTAACCAATCCATGCCAAGGATGACATCTATGGTTTGGGTGTCTAGAATAACCAGGTTAGCTAGAAACTCAACTCCAGCTATGAGTAACTTAGCCCCTAAACAACCCATACTAGAACTTAGCTCGCTCCGGTGGTGGACCGACAGAGTACGCTTAAGGTGCATAACTTCCAATTTATTCTTGGTTGCAAAACTCCGAAACAAACGAATGCGAAGCTCCGAATCAAAGTAGGCAGGCAGTCGAATTTACTAGGAACTTACCCAAGACAACCACGGTGCTTCTGGCTCCTTCCAAAGTGACGTGATTAACACGACCTCTGACCACTGACTGAGGCGCTCCTCCTCGTTGACTGGTTCCCTGAGAAACTCCTTGGTTGTTCTGCACTGGGGTCTTGGCAGGTGTTGCTCCAAGGTTGAAGCGAACCGGAGTGATAGTTCCTTTGAGGACACCGTTAGCGAAATGCCCGGCCGACGGCAATGGTAACACACTCTTGGTTCATTCTGACGATTGTTGTTTCCTGGGGTGGGGTTGACTGGTGTAGGGTTACGAGAATGCTGAACAAAAGGACGAGGTGTCAAGGCGTGCGGTGTTCAAAGAACTCGTGGCGAAACGATTAAACCGGCGTGGCACTATCCTTGCCCTCGCTTTGTTGTGGTGGTGGCTTCCTGTTTGAATCATCCTACGCTTGCGGTAATCCTCCAGCTCCTTGCGTTTGTCCTCCATAACCAACGCCTTGTTAATCAGCTCCTGGAAATCTGGGAAGGTGTGGGCAAGCAGATTGACTTGTAGTCCTGAGTTCAGACCCTTCAAGAATCGACTCGCGAGACACGCCGATGAGCGACGTCTTCTGGAGCATAGCGAGCTAGCTGAGAAAACTTGTTCAGGTAGTCAGTCACTGACATACCCCCTTGCTTGAGAGCGCGGAACTCGTCCTTCTTCAGATCCATAATGCCTTGGTACATGATATCGCGAAAAGTGCGGAGAACTCTTCCTGTGTGATATTCTGCGGTGCTCCATGCGGCTGCAGAAGTTTTCCCACCACTCGCCAGCCTATGCCCTCCAACCGATGGGTGGCATACAAAACCTTCTCATGATCGCCGCATTGGGTGATCGCAGCTTCCTCTCAATCACGCGAAGCCAATCATCGACTTCCTTTGGCGAGACATGTCCGGAGAAAGTTGGCGGACGTGTCCTCATGAATTCGACCAATTTGGGCGGTCCACGATGACTGTGAGCAAGCCGGGCTCTCCCGATGATGGTTGTGATTATTGTTGTTGTTGTTCATGGCTCGCATCCGTTCATCATGGTGTACATCATCTGCGCTCTGTCTTTGCCATGAAGGCTCCAAAGTTACGTAAGTCAATAGGAGGTGCTTGGGGTGGTCTTGCTCCGTAGGGTTTGCTCATTGCCTTCGATCCTTGGGCTCGCCCACTTGCGTGCAGATGGCGAGTCCGAACCATCGATGAGGTTCCATGAGTTAGATAAGGTAGAGAGCACAAGGTGAGTTAAGAACTAGATAGGGATAGATTAAACCCAACAAACACTGACTCAAGAAACTTGAATGAAATAATCTTCATTAATAGCTTAATAGCATGGCTGCAACAAATGCCTAAGGGCCTTTGCGGCTCATACTTGCACAGGAAAATGAAGCGAACCTAAGCACACAAGCTACCGCCTAAAGGGCGACTCGAAAAGGAAGCGGCTAAGGTCGACTAAACCGGACTTAGACGAACTACTCGAAAGCCTCCAAATCCACGGTGGCGCCCCGCTGGTGTAGACTCGAGTTAGCGGCATCGTCATGAATCGATTCGATGCCCCCCGGATCGTGCGGAGGGAGCATGCGTGCTAGGTGCAGTACTGGCTCCTCCATTGTGCAACCTCTCATCGATCCTCTAGAATCTCCTCCGGTCTTCCTCGGCTTCTTCGCTCTTAGGATCTTCCTTTTGATCATCTTCGAGCTCATGCCGACCGTAGAGAGCTTGCTCTAGTACGGCGATCCTTTCTCGGCTTCCTCCCGGGTTCGATAGGCGCACCTCGGCTCGGTGGCGGCCATCTCCGCGACTCCTCTGGGCGGTGTGTGAACGTGCAAGATGCACCATCGTGGCATGGCCTTCTCCGCTTGTAGACGGAAGCGCAGATGTCTCCCCAAGCAACTCGGGATGATAGCGGAAAGCGGTGTGTGGCGATTCTTGGCGTAAATGTGGCGAGACTTCGAGCATGGCGGTCGTGGCGACTCTGGATTCCTTGTGTGAAGGTGATCCTCCGACCGAGATGTACAAAGGTCGTTGCCTCTAGTGTTCCTCTGGCATAGATTGTCGGCGCAGACTATACCACGATCCGTCCGTTGACCATGTACTCACCGCCACGGTACATCGGGCAATGAAGCCTCAAGTGTCCAGCGAGCTTCCATCGCTGCGGCAAGTCCTCCGTTGCTATCTCAGAAGGTCTGAAGGTAAGGCATCTGTCAAGGCAGACGGGGAGGTAGGAACCATGTTAAAACAATGGGAGAGTAAAGAAGTTATAGCAATAGATGAGTTAAGAGAGATATAAGAGGAGTTAAGCAATTCATTTAGTCTTGCAAGTTAATTTTCTTTTAGAAAATAATTTGAACACTCGAACGGCCAATCTAACTAAGGTCTAGACCTACATCAAGATGGCTCTGATACCACTTTTGTCGGGACCCAAAATTACGATTCAGGACCCTCTGTGTTTAATGCACTAGCCCAGGATCACGCTAGTGCACACAGTGTTAACAAAGATGGAAGTCGATCCATACAAGCGAATAGTAACATAAACGAATAACTTTGATTAATAAATAATGGTTTTGACCTTAAGGTCGAGTTACAATTACTGAGCCACGCAGGCTAACTACGAGAGAAAATAAACGGCAATGAAACGAAAAGGTAGTGGCACCCCATCGATTCACCACAGGCAACCGACTGGGATCAAGACCTCACGATTAAGCACCTTCGATGTACTCGTCCTCAAATGCTGGTGAAGACTCCTCCTCTGCTTGATTCGTCAAAACAAGCGTGAGTACACACCGTACTATAAGCCACACCACGAGATGCAAAATGTATATATGCGGGCTTTTTACAAGGAAAGGCATTTTGTGGCTCTTTTGCATAAATGCAACCTTTGCAATTTAATACAATTTCATAGATTGAAAGCAGTAAAACCAATAGACAATAATAATCTTAACAAGTTATTTCACAAAGACACACACTGACCTAACGGGTTATTCACATAGCTAGATGATTTAATCACATAGCTCCCTTCCCACACGCTTTATGAAAACATCTACCCTAGTGTGAAATTCCCGAGCATGTCCATAACCGAGGACGCGGCTATTCGAATAGATTAAGTTACACTCTGCAGAGGTTTGTACACTTTACCCACAAGATACACTTAGTGTAGCTAACACTAAGCATAACAAAGCAATTCAGATACCTTATCTTACTATGCTAGGCCCGTCTTAAAACAGGCATGTGGTCGTACAGGAAGCTCAGTTCAATGACGCACATGGTGAGGTCCTTAATTGACCAAGGCAAGACTTCCAGCTAACCAAACCACATAGACACACAGATTAATATTATTCACACAGTCCACACAGTCCACCCTTTCACACAGTATCCACCCCTTGCCTCAGTCCAAATCCTTTTACCACCCTGGTTGATTTAAGTGCAACATATGCCACAAAGACACATAGTACACACAGTTTGTTCACACAGTCTCATATTCACTTAGTCAATTTATAACTGCAGTATACATGACAAGTGATTCGTGGCATGGCTAAGCAATCTAATACGCATCTAACCAACCCACGTTGGTGCTACCATATTTACCAACTAAATACCAACTAAGGTGACAAGGAATCAAGGACATAGCAATTAACAAGGATGGCATAACAATGTAGGATTAACTACTGTACCCAAAAGCTTTTAAATAAATACTTAAAATTAAGATGCAGTAATTTGAATTAAAATACTTTTATAATACTGGGAAGCAAAATGGTCAAGGGTATAGCTTGCCTTGGAATAGGTTCAAGTGCTGGTCTTGATCTTGGAAAGCTCCTTCTTCCTCAAACCTTCCAGAAGTATCGTCGAAGTCTACCCGTAATGAAGCAACAACAAGAAAATAAATAACAGAAGTAAATAACTCTGATAAAAATAATTAAAAATCTCCAATAAATAGATCTTGATTTTATACAAATTTAGAAATTTGAATGGATGGATTTGGAGTTAGGATGCAAAAGTTATGAGGTTTCAAAGTTTGAAACAAAGAAAAACCTAAAAATAGGATTTATTGGAATTCGAATTATTTTTCAATAGAAAATCGGATTATTGCGCAAGCATGACGTCGTGAAGGATTTTCCGGAAATTAAAAGAATTAAAGAATTAAGCGACATGTGGGGCCCACATGTCGCTGACCCTACCACGATGGACTAAGTCCACCGAGCCTCTGAGTTGAACCGGTCTTTGGCGTGGCGCGCTGCGCGCGTGGCGCCGACACGCGCCTATGTGGTCGCCACGCATGCGCCACCGAGGCGAAGCGGTGAGTGGAGGTGGCGTGGCGCGGCGAGGCGGCGGCAAGACGGAACCAAGGGTTCCGTGACAGCAGCTCCGGTGAAGGTGGGTGGTACCGGCGGGTAGAGGCGCCAGTGCAAACCTAGGGTGTGCCGGTGCGGTGCTCGGGGCAGCGGCGGCCGGCGAGGCTTTGGCGGAGGAGGTGGTACGGGCTCGGCGGCGGCGGCGTTAGAGGGCTCCTCCGGTGGCGAGGTGAGCACGGCCAGCGGCGTCACGGGAATCCAACGGTGGCGGTGGCGGCGACGCGAGGATGACGAGGCGGCGCAATCGAGCTCAAGCCCTCGGTGTCGGCGGGAATTCGCGATTCCGGAGCAGCAGGCGAGAGAGAGAGTGGGTGGCGGCCGGGATGGGTGACGCGAGGCGCCGGGGCTCTCCTTTATAGGGCCGGGAGGTCCGGCGACGTGGCGGCGTGGAGGTCGGGCGGCGGTTGCGGCTTGGGCGCCGCGTCGCGAGAGAGAGGAGAAGGCGTGGAGGTCGTGCGGAGGAGGCGCGAGTCTCGCGCGCACGTCCGGAGGAACGGGAGGTTGAGGCGCCGCCTGGCTTCGGCGTTGACCGCCAATGGCGGTTCTTGTTGGCGCGTCCATGCGAGAAGAACGCGCGAGGACGAAGGCGTGGGCCCACCTGGCGATGAGACGGGAGGCGAGATGCAGCGTCTGGCGAGATCGCCGTCCAAATCTGATCGGACGGACATGACGAATCGGTGAGGTGAGCGGATCTGGCCGAGGGAATTCGGCCCAAATACTATTTGGAGATTTAAAATAGCTTTTCTTTTTAAGAAAATAGCAGAAATTCAAATAAGCAATGGAAAATAGCAAATGATCTTGGAAAAATTCTAGAAAATTCTAGGAAATATAACCAAGCTCATAGAATCCAAATAAAATAATTTTGGTAATTGTTAATGTTGGGATTAAGCTCATTAAATCGGTTTGTCCTTAAAGTCCATATTAAGCTTTTTAAATTAAAATTCAAATAAATCCAAATGGTGAATTTTCTTAATACCATTGTTTTAAAAGATTTTTAAAGCTCTGAAAATTGGGATGTTACAGGTGCTCCCTTGCTAGTTGTCTCCCAATTCAACTAGTATTGATCCATAGTTCCAATTCCAATTCCAAGGATATCCAAACAGTAGATAACCTCTTCTGATTCCAATTCTTGAATTCTGAGGCCAATTCCAACATCCAAATGTATCTTGATCTATACATTCTAATTATATTCATACTTTTTTTAAGGGGAACTGTAGGAAAGGATACGACTGTGTATATATTAAATACTATATATAAAGACAATTTACACAACATAAGAAAATAAAAGCCTAAATAGTTACTCCTACAATCATGAAAGAATGTCATTTTTGGATGCGTGCAGTTAAACTTTTGAAACTTTCACTATCGATATCTTTTCAAATATTTAGATTGGATACATAAAAATCATGTATAGATGTGTCTTGAAACGTGCTTCCATAATATTATGATTTTATTGGGTTTTATAAATACATTATAATACAAATTAGTGATCAAAGTTATGTTTTCGGGACTGTGTCGATGTCTTGATAATATATGGTCCCCAAAACTCAACCTTGACCACTAATTTCCATTGTAACATGTTATACTCGGATACAACTTTTTATGCATGGCAACCCCCGAATCGGATCAGAGTTTGTGAGATACATCACGAGCGTGCACAGTATCAAGAACGAAATAGATGAATCTTGTAGAGAACGAAATAACGACGACAAAGCAACCACAACAAGAGAGAAAGATTTGATGAAGCTGGCCCAAATTCCTTAAGCACAACCTCAAAAGAGAGTAAGTTTTCGCTCTCTCCCAATCCTCTCGAATCTTTTAGGACCATTGGATTCTTGTCTTATATAAGAATCTAGTGCTAAAGAATAACCTAGCCTCTAATCCTCTCCTACCATCGGATGGGTTCATTTTGCTTGGCTTACTTCTTTCTTGGGTTCCTATGGCCACCCCCTCATGGGTTTATATACTTCGTTGTAGCACACTTCTCCAAGTCCTAGTAGGTCAAGATATGGGTCACATTACTCAACAATCTCCCCTATTGACTCTTATTCGTTGAAGTCACCGTGTTGCTCCAAGAATTCACTCCAAGTCAGCTTCGCATATGTTTCGTTTTCCATTATTTTTTTGTTTTTTTTGCTCCCAGCTTTGGGAGCTCCCCCACTACTAGGGCTCAAGCTCATCACCACAATGTGTGTGTCGGTATGCGGGCTTGGCCACCCAGACACTCCACCTAAGAACTCGTTCCTTATGTAGTTTTGGTTAACCATATCTCCTCTTCCTACAGCCCTCCATACTATAGGTTTGTACCGCCTCCAAGCTCCACCTGCTCATCAGTATAGCATGGTTAGTCCCACCACGTCTTCATTCTTCCAACAGCTCGCACCTTCGCCTTCACGAGTACCAAAGTTTACAACCATCTTTGAAGTTCCACACATAACTTCATCTGAGATCTGAGTACCCACCATTGACAAAACAGTTTGCTTCTCCGGGCCAAGATTTTTGTTAGACTTCTCATAGGTTGCCCTTTCTTTAGGTTTACCTATTAATCGGTTTCTTCTATTGCTTTAGATACTTTTATTAATTACCTGACCTTTGCAACTAACTCGTATGATTGCACCTCGAAGTGATACCTCATAACCTTCGAGTTCAAGTGACCTCACAGATATTAGATTCTTTTTAAGCTGGGAACATAACGAACTCCCGTCTGTGTGCAATATGTGGCATCATACATCTCCAATGTAATTGTTCTCACCTCAGTAATTGCATACTCCTTACAATTTGCTATGAATAGTATCATGTGTCGGGCGTAGAGATCCTTCGTCGAACATCTCCCTCGCCGTACATATGTGGAAGCAACAACCCGAATCTAATATCCATCCATGAGAAGTACCTGATTGACTAATGACTAGTACATTTAAATCATCTTTGAGGATGCACATCTCATTTGCTTAAAACTTGGACATTCTTTTATCATATGACCTTCCTCGTCACATAGATAACATACACATATGCCCTTGCTCTTGCCCTTCTTCCTATGATTATCGCTTTTGCCTGCAATACCTATCACAACCAATACTTGATCACTCGAGGATGAAGAATCTGATGGTTTCTTCAAGGATTCCACCTCTAATAGATATGCAACTGCCTTATTGAAGTTAAGAGTGCTTTTACCGATAATAATATTCATCATCAGTTGCTCCCATGGTGGTAGTAGAGATGATGCCACTATGACTACTTTGCCGTTCTTCTCAAATTTCTCATCCACACTAGTCAGTTGTGTGATAAGTTTTTTGAGTCTTCCTCCATATGCAACATATATAATTGCCACTTCAGCACTGTAGGACCGTAAAGGCGACTAAAGGGGGGGGGGTTGAATAGGCGCTTTCTCAACTTTCTTGCCTTAATCAAATTCAACACGAACTTTACTCCTTTAGCTATGAAAGCTAAGAAGATCAGTAAGTGCACAGAGGAAGCCTTGTGCTGAATTCGATAACCCCCTCAACCACACGACACAAAAGTGGAGAATTGAACTCACTGCTCGATGAGCATCTGGCGGTCGGACCATTTGAGAGCAGCGATCGGACCGACGTTTAACGAGCGGTCGGACCGGCTACTAACTGGCGGTCAGACCGTTGGATATCGGTTCGACCCGGCAGTACTGAAACCGGTCAGACCGATTCAGTCCAGTACTGAAAAACTAAGCCCAAATCCAAAACGAAATTTGATCCAACTTTTGATTCAACCAATGAAACTTGACCAAATTTCGAGCACACCTCCCTAAGGATATTAGAGACCTATTTCTAGCAACGATCCTTCAGATCCACTTCGTAGAAACGATCTCTCAATGTTTTACCGAAGAAGTGCACAAACCCTAGAAATATGAAAAACTTTGATTCAAGACTTGCTTGTGGGGGTTGATGGTCTAGATGATTCTAGGAGTATTCCCACACATCAAAGCAAGAGAAAATAGGTCAAGAGACCAAGCTTAACCACTTGAATCAAGGAAGCACCAAATTCATCCAAAAGAGAGAAGAACACAAAGGGAGACAAATGAACTCTCAAGCAAGCATCACAAGATTGATTGATCTCACAAGATGCTTACAAAGCCACTCCAACAAGGAGGATAAGAGCTCAACAAGGAGCACACTCACAATCTCTCCAAACCCTAGCTTCTCCTCTCCTCTCCTCCAAACCCTAGAAAATGAAGAAGGGGGCCAAATGAATGCTTAGGGGTTTTACATCTCCCCCCTTTCTATTTATATGAGAAGCCTAGGGTTTCACTTTTGGGACCCACTCACACATGGGACCCACACACACATAACTATTGAAGCAATCGCCTGCTTCACCACGTGTAGGTTGATCAGCGGCTCTCATCACGTCGCCAAGTCTCTCCTGTCCGAATCCCATCGGAACCTCCCAGAGACTCGCACCGACTCCCGCACCACTTGATCCAACCAGCTGCACCGAACTACCCGTTCGATCCATCTTGCCCATTCTGCACCATGCTTGAGTCACACGACCTCACCCGACATCCATGATCGTTCTAGACCTCAGCTCTCCAAGCGTAGTCCCAATCCACCTTACCGTTGACGTCGTTGACCTGCAAGCCACCTGCACAGCAATAGACAAACAAATCGTTTCCGGGAACAAGTTCTTCACAACTTGACCCACGTTAGTTCCGCAATGCAATATGCAACAATAAAGCATTGAAGTTCATACACAACAATGCCAACAAGGTCAAGCTTCAAGTCATCGATGGTCTGACCACCCCACACGGTCGGTCCGACCGATTCCAGGCCGGTCGGACCGATCCCACTACGGCGGTCGGACCGCCCGAAAGGACTTAGCCAAATTTTCAGCTCGAAATTCCGAAACCTTCTGAAAATTTCAACTGAATAGAACTTTTGACTGGGAGCTCCAACAATGATGTGACCACATCCAGGAGACTCCACTCACTTTCCTACACAACCTATTTTTGGCTCAGCCCCAAAAACCACTTTTAGGTCAGGCCGGTCCGACCGGCAACCACGGCCGGTCCGACCTCTCACGGGCGGTCTGACCGCCCCACACAACCGGTCAGACCGCCTGTGGTCTGACAGCCTTGGAGCAAACCCGAAAACGCGAGATTTTGTAAACCAACAAAGCCATTGCCAATTTACTCATCATCCTGAGATCGTGCACATATCCTCACGATATCCACAATCTCCCCCTTGATGAACACATTGGCAATTTCCCAGAAAATATAGTTTTTCGAATTGAAAAGTAAAAAATTCACCGTTTTCGCATAAAGGCACAACTTGGTCCATAAGCAAGAAAGAGCCTAGGAACCGACCAAGCTGGCTTCAGAAAAGTATAAGCAAGTGAGATAAAGCAATGAAAGCACAAAAGGATTCAAATTCCAGAAAGTAGCCAAAAATCTCAATTAGGTCCAAATGAAAGACAATTGTTCTATTTGACCTTTGATCATTGTGAGTCTTCTTCAATTGCAAATATAATCAGAAAAAGGCAATGAAATCAAGAGACTCAACTCACCATGATCACACAATTTCAAAAGGTTCAATTTTTTATTTTATGAAGTTTTAGTTCTTTTATATTAAACCTTAAGTAAGAAACCAAAAGCTCCAAAACAGCATTTTCTTCACAATCTTTCTCCCGCTTTGACAATGAATTCATCAAGATGCATGGGAAAAGAAAGAGTATGAAGGAATGACTTTATTTTTTTTAAACTTTAGTAAAAAGGAGCCATGACTATTATACATGTAGACAGTACAAGTATTATACCAAGCCATATAAAGAGTAGGCGCTCTATTCAATCATGGCAAAACATGTACTGCAAAGCTAAAATCAAAATAGCAGTCATCTGAGATTAACAGAATTAATATCATTAAAGGTTGCTCAATGTCATAGTTTCACTAAACGCAACCAAAAATGAGTCAAGCCATGTCTATAAGTAAAAAGAGACTCAAAACAAGAACTGAGGCATTTTGAGCATTAAGAGTACACTTTTGAAGCAAAACTCAAGCACTTAGCATTTTGAGCAATTTCCTAAAAGGATTTTTTTTACTGTGCTAGATCTCAAGCCTTGCCGCGACCATCTCAAGCGATAAGCTTAAAAGAGTGGTGTAGGTCATTCAAAACCCCCCCTGAGTTCATGCCTAGTGCAATGGCAAGCTGTCTCATGAGAAAGGATTGGTGAGATCAGTTTTTTTCGCACAGAAAATCTCATTTTTCATTTGCTTGACTTAAGAAATTAAAAAGCTCATTTTCATGTCAAAATAAGTTCAAGACTCAATTCAACCTATATGACATGGCAAGAATCATAAGAGGATCACTAGAGCAAAACTAGTCACAAGATCCAACAAGACATGATTTGATTCAACTTGCTCACAGATATAAAGCTAGCAAGGCAAAAGCTAAGCTAAACAAGAAGAGCTATAAAAGAAGTCTAGCAGACTATCACTAGATATGACAAGGTATAGAATATGAAATCAAGCCATACAAGGATAATGATCAAAACTCCACAAATTTTATTAAACAATGCAAGACAAGTGAAATGAAACAGGCATTATGATACAAAGAATGCAAAAAGAGCAAATTCCCCCTCAAAACAGTCCAATAGGACTAATAACCCCTAACTCTCCCGCAAAGCAGCAAAACGAGAAGAATCAAGAGCTTTAGTGAAAATATCAGCAAGCTGTTGCTCTGACTCTACAAAGTGAAGCACAATATCACCCTTCTCAACATGGTCTCTAAGAAAATGAAATCGAATATCAATGTGTTTAGTCCTGGAATGTTGCACTGGGTTTTTGGCAATATTAATCGCAGAAGTGTTGTCACAGAAAAGAGGAACACTTCTCAAGGATAACCCATAGTCCATGCGTGGATAAAATCCAGAGAACACGAGAGCGACCATCGTTCGCGACTACATACTCGGCCTCGGTGTGGGTGTGCAACAGAAAGATTTTCTAGAAGACCAAGAAACAAGAGATGTGCCCAAGAAATGATAAGTGCCAGAAGTACTATTCCTATCCACTCTACACCTCGCAAAATCAGCATCAGAAAATGCTCGAATTGAGAGAGCCGAAGAAGAAGAATACCAGAGTCTAAAGTCAAGCGTATCTTGAAGGTACACGAAGATCGACGTCATCGCTTGACGATGAGAAGCACGAGGAAGCTGAAAGCGTGCGCCTGGACATCTGATAAATTGTATGTCGGCCTCGTATTGTAAGATAGAGGAGGAACCAATCATATCTGCGGTACTCCTTACGGTCCACGGGCTCTCCATCCTCATCGGTCCCACGGTGGTTGTAGCAATGGGAGTAGACATTGGCCTACTGCTTCCCGTATTGAAGCGCCGAAGAAGGTCCTGTTTATACTTACTCTGGTGAACGAAGGTCCCTTCTTTCAGTTGCTTGATTTGAAGACCAAGGAAGAATGTCAACTCTCCCATCATGCTCATCTCAAACTCACTGCTCATCGAATCTGAAAATCTGGACACCAAAGCATGAGAAGAACCACCGAATATAATATCATCCACATAAATCTGAACCAACAAGAAATCACTGCCATGCCTGAGAGTGAACAAGGTTTTATCGACCATTCTCATTTTGAAATCATTTTCAAGCAAGAAACTCTTAAGCCTGTCATACCAAGCTCTAGGAGCTTGTTTCAATCCATACATGGCTTGAGAGAGTTTAAAAACATGGTTTGGGAATTTTTGATTTTCAAAACCAGGAGGTTGCTTGACAAAGACCTCTTCTTCTATGAAACCATTCAAGAAAGCACTTTTAACATCCATTTGAAAAAGCTTGAAACCCTTGGATGTTGCAAATGCTAAAAGAATGCGAATGGCTTCCAATCTAGCTACTGGAGCAAAGGTCTCTTCAAAGTCTAAGCCTTCTACCTGGGAATAACCTTGAGCTACAAGTCTAGCCTTATTGCGAACAACCAACCCATCCTCACTTTGCTTATTTTTAAAAATCCATTTTGTTCCAATAACATGAGAATCAGAAGGCCGCTCAACTAAAGTCCAGACTTTGTTTCTTTCAAAATTCTCAAGCTCTTCATGCATGGCATTGACCCAAGAGGCATCAGATAAAGCATGGGTGATATCTCGGGGTTCAAAAGAAGCGACAAAAGCAGAATGTGCATGAGAATCAGGAGAAATAAACCTGGAGCGAGTGACTCGCTCTTGAAGATCCCCAATCATCTGCTCAGGTGGATGTTGTCGCTGAATGTGAAGAGGTGCTCCTGGTGCAGAAGTGGCCTCTACCCCATGAGTTGTTGAGGTAGGAACAGAGCCACTCAGATCGTCGGTGGGGATAGGAGGAGGCTGCTCAGCTGAAACTGGAGTAGTAGTAGCAGGCTCTCCACCCCTCTCAGAGGTAGCTGGAGGATGGTTTGGTTCCTCATCCTCAGAGTCATCATCGACGAAGATGCTTCCTTGAATTTCAGGAACCTGTGTACCTGAAGCATCGGGTCTAGTACCAGGACTAGCCTCATCAAAAGTGACTTCGCAAGTCTCAACAATTTTGTTAGTGTCAACATTAAAAACACGATAGCCACGAGAATGAGCAGGATATCCAAGAAATATTCCATCAAAACATCTAGACTCAAATTTATCAAGGTTGCCATGTTTAAGAATGAAACACTTGCAACCAAAAATCTTGAAATGAGAGACTTTGGGAGAATGACCAAATCTAAGCTCATAAGAGGTCTTCCCAACCACAGATCTCAAGAAAACCCTATTGGAGATATAACAAGCAGTAGAGATCGCCTCAGCCCAAAATCTCCTAGGAGTAGAATGCTCATCTAACATGGTTTGAGTCATCTCTACAAGGGTTCTGTTCTTCCTTTCTACAACACCATTCTGCTGGGAAACTCTAGGAGAAGAAAACTGATACTCAATTCCCCTATCAAGGTAGAAAAAGAAGAATTCTTGAATTCTGTCCCATTGTCACTCCTAATGGCTCTCAAAGCTCCAGGAATATCAACAGCAAGTCTAAGGACCAAATCTCTAAAGAATCCAAATGCTTCGTCCTTAGAAGCGAGAAAATAAACCCATGAATACCGGAGAAATCATCCACAACCACCAAAGACATACCATTTCCCACCATCGAATGAACTCTAGAAGGACCAAACTGTGTCTAAGTGAAGCAGCTGTCCAGTCCATCAGTCATTACCAAGGTAAGAGGTGGGTGGGAAGCAGACACCATCTTACCATGTCTACAGGGGCGAGCACACAAGATCTCTAAAGCCTTCAGCCTAGGCAAACCTCTAATCAAGTCCTTGCAATCGACTCTAGACAAATGATCAAAACCTATATGCCCAAGTCTACGATGCCACAAAACAAGATCATGAGAATCAGAGGCTACAAGACACCTAGGACTGAAAGCGAAGAAATACTAAAATTTGCACAAAAGATCTTCTCAAATCTGGAGATCTCAAAAACAAGCTCACCCGAGGAATCTAGAACTCTACACTCTCCACTTTTAAACCTCACTTCTAGACCCTCATCAAGCAGCTGAGAAACATATAGAAAATTATACCTCAGCTTACTTACAAAAGCGACGTCTTTAAGCATGAACTTGTTGTTGACGCGCACAGTGCCCTTTGCGATCACGGTCCGGTAGAAGCATCCCCAAATGTAATCAATTCGTTCGGATGCACGTGTGAGGAGGAGAACCATCTAGAATCTCCGGTCATATGTCGAGAACACCCGGAGCAACAAGCCATATGTCCTCCTTCCTCGCACGACGGACCTAAAAAGCACAATCCAGAAAACATCCGTGCCTCAGTACTGGGGTTAGTGATAAATGATCTAGGAATCCAGTACTGAGAAGCACGATGTCCGGAGCAGCGAGAGAAATAGCGAAACATGATCGGGAATAAAATCATAAGGATGCACATGAGAACCACCTAGACTCTCTCAAACGATCTACCAAAAGATCGATACTCCCCTGTCTAGGTGCTACCCGTGGTCTCTCCTCACGATATCCTACTCCAACATGCTGCCTAGACCCACCAAAAGAGTCTACAAAGTTCTCTACAAATCTAGGCCTATATGTGGTACGATAAACAGGCTGCCTAGCTCTAGAGACTATAGCTGGGGAGGGGACTCCTCTAATGGATCTCAAGGCGCTCATCCTCTCTTTTCTCTCAAGTTTTGCTCTCCGGAAGCAGAACTCAACAGTGTGGCCTTCTTTCTTGCAGAAGGTGCAATGGTACTGGACCTTTTGAGGGGTCTGTACTGAAGGAGTAAAGGCACCTTTCTTGCCAGGAAGAGTTTGAGCAAAACCAGCGGATTTGAAAACAACCCTGGATGGCTTAGGAGGTTCTAGCTCAAACAGACCATTCTTCACAACTCTAGCAATCCTAGGTGGGTTTTTCTTTGAATGCTCTAGGGGGTTGAAACCTAGACCACTATTTTTCATGCTCACCTTGGATTGATCAAGAATCATGTTGAGTTTCTTTTCCCACTCGAAAACTTCTCAATTGAGGTAATCATTCTCCTTAATTAGACTCTCACATCTAGTGCACTTTCTAGACTTGATTACCTCATCACGTTTACTCTTAAGAAGAGCCACTTCCACTTTGAAAGCCTCACAAGATACACAATAGGATTCCTTAATCCTATTCAACTGCTCCCTAAATTTAACTCTAAATGCCTCTTGAATCTGACCAATCATGGTTTCAACTTCAGCATTCAAAACACAAGAGTTAGAATCAATGACTTTCTTAGAAGCAGTAAGAGACATGGATTTTTCAATTTTAGCTTTTTCTTCAAGAGTCTTGTTTAAGACTTCAATCTCAATTGTAAGCTTATGATAATTTTCACAAGATGCAGCTCTAGAGTAAACCACCATTTCAGTCATCTCTTGCATCTTAATCCTATTATTCTTACAATGAGAGCATGTGTGACTAGCATCAAATTTTTGTAATTCTTTCAAAGAGCAATCCAGTTTTAATTCTAGCAAAGCACAATTTGAGCAAGTTAAAGGAATAGCATCTAAAGCAGTCACATCGAGAGCAATGGCCTTCATACAAGCAGAACCAGACTTGAGAGATTCTAGTTTATCAAGAGCATCTTCCAGTTGATTTTCAATAGAGGAATGAGCAGATTTTAAGCTTGTCAATTTATTAAGCAAGCTTGAGCAAGAGGCACACATTTCATCAGGATTAATAGATTTGAGCCTAACAACTTTTAGGTTCAAATTATCAATCATAATATCATGTTTCTTAATCATTTTTGCTTGCTTATGCAATTTCTGTTCAGCAAGCACTAAAGCCCTTTTTATGTCAGCATTTGAAGGGCATACCTCATCGGGATCACTAAAAGGATCCTCGTTGTTGGAGGAGTCGCTGTCGTGGCTGTTCTTAGCCATGAAACACATGCCTGTGAAGTCATGAGCCTTCTTCTTGCCACGGGAGTCACTCTCGTCGTCCTCCGTTTCCGAGTCCACATCGCTCATATTTACATTCTCTAGAGCGGCAAGGACCCGGATGACAAACTTGCGATAGTTTATCTTCTTGGGTTTTGCATCCCTCTCTGGGGATGTCTTCGTGTCTCCTTCTCCTCATTGCCCTTTAGCTTGGGGCACCTGGAGCGAATGTGGTTTGGCTCACCACATTCGAAGCACGTGATAGGTCCACTTCTCCTCCTATTCCTCACCTTGTTGTACGCTCTCGTGAATTTGGTGGATAGGAGGGCTAAGTCATCCTCGGGTAGTTTCTCAAGTTGCTCATCGCTCAACGAATGCAAAGCAGATAATGAAAAACCAGATGAGCTACAATCGAGAGAATCAGAAGAACAACCCTTGGATTTGTCGACCACTAATGCCATCGACTCTGTCTTGGGGAGACGCGAGATAAAGTCAATCTCATGCGTCTTCAACCTCGAGTATAGCTTATCCATGGTAAGCTCACTCATGACGGTGTTGTCATTGATGGAAGTAATCTTCATTCCCCAGACCTTCACATCAAGAGCACCTAAAAGCTGGCGTGCATTTTCAGACTTAGAAAAGACTAGGTATCAGCGCGGAGATCATGAAGAATCTTTGAAAATCTTCCCCACAGCTCGTCTAAAGACTCCCCAGGCCTTTGTTCGATCTTAGAGTATACTTTCTTCAGCTGGTTCTGTCTCACTTCCTTGATCATAGTGGACCCCTCATGATAGTCACAAAGAGTCCGCCAGATCTCATGAGCAGACCGCAAGTGAGCAACACGCTCAAACTCAGATCGACTAAGGCCTTGGATCAAATAATTCCGAGCCTTGCTGTTGGCCTCCACATCTAGAGTGATCATATCGTCATCGGCTGGCACGACATAAGGATTTTTTACCTTAAGCCAAATAGCGTGCCCTTGAGCCTCGATATAAGCCTGCATACGAGCCTTCCAATATGCAAAGTCAACTCCATCAAAAATATGTGGCTTGGTTGAGTACTTATCAGTCGTCATGGCTCCAAAGACCGATTAAGATCTATGAGAAGAGCTAACCGGCTCTGATACCACTTGTAGGACCGTAAAGGCGACTAAGGGGGGGGGTGAATAGGCGCTTTCTCAACTTTCTCGCCTTAATCAAATTCAACACGAACTTTACTCCTTTAGCTATGAAAGCTAAGAAGATCAGTAAGTGCACAGAGGAAGCCTTGTGCTGAATTCGATAACCCCCTCAACCACACGACACAAAAGTGGAGAATTGAACTCACTGTTCTGGACTGGGTACTGGCGGTCAGACCGGCTGGAGACAGGCGGTCGGACCGACGTTTAACGAGCGGTCGGACCGGCTACTAACTGGCGGTCGGACCGTTGGATATCGGTTCGACCCGGCGATCTTGGCGGTTTGAAAGCTGGCGGTCGGACCGCCGTTGTAAACCGGTCGACCGATTCGATCGATCTTGAAAAACTAAGCCCAAATCCAAAACGAAATTTGATCCAACTTTTGATTCAACCAATGAAACTTGACCAAATTTCGAGCACACCTCCCTAAGGATATTAGAGACCTATTTCTAGCAACGATCCTTCAGATCCACTTCGTAGAAACGATCTCTCAATGTTTTACCGAAGAAGTGCACAAACCCTAGAAATATGAAAAACTTTGATTCAAGACTTGCTTGTGGGGGTTGATGGTCTAGATGATTCTAGGAGTATTCCCACACATCAAAGCAAGAGAAAATAGGTCAAGAGACCAAGCTTAACCACTTGAATCAAGGAAGCACCAAATTCATCCAAAAGAGAGAAGAACACAAAGGGAGACAAATGAACTCTCAAGCAAGCATCACAAGATTGATTGATCTCACAAGATGCTTACAAAGCCACTCCAACAAGGAGGACAAGAGCTCAACAAGGAGCACACTCACAATCTCTCCAAACCCTAGCTTCTCCTCTCCTCTCCTCCAAACCCTAGAAAATGAAGAAGGGGGCCAAATGAATGCTTAGGGGTTTTACATCTCCCCCCTTTCTATTTATATGAGAAGCCTAGGGTTTCACTTTTGGGACCCACTCACACATGGGACCCACACACACATAACTATTGAAGCAATCGCCTGCCTCACCACGTGTAGGTTGATCAGCGGCTCTCATCACGTCGCCAAGTCTATCCTGTCCGAATCCCATCGGAACCTCCCAGAGACTCGTACCGACTCCCGCACCACTTGATCCAACCAGCTGCACCGAACTACCCGTTCGATCCATCTTGCCCATTCCGCACCATGCTTGAGTCACACGACCTCACCCGGCATCCATGATCGTTCTGGACCTCAGCTCTCCAAGCGTAGTCCCGATCCACCTTACCGTTGACGTCGTTGACCTGCAAGCCACCTGCACTGCAATAGACAAACAAATCGTTTCCGGGAACAAGTTCTTCACAACTTGACCCACGTTAGTTCCGCAATGCAATATACAACAATAAAACATTGAAGTTCATACACAACAATGCCAACAAGGCCAAGCTTCAAGTCATCGACGGTCTGACCGCCCCACACGGCCGGTCCGACCGATTCCAAGTCGGTCGGACCGATCCCACAACGGCGGTCGGACCGCCCGAACGGACTTAGCCAAATTTTCAGCTCGAAATTCCGAAACCTTCTGGAAATTTCAACTGAATAGAACTTTTGACTGGGAGCTCCAACAATGATGTGACCACATCCAGGAGACTCCCCTCACTTGCCTACACAACCTATTTTTGGCTCATCCCCAAAAACCACTTTTAGGTCAGGCCGGTCCGACCGGCAACCACGGCCGGTCCGACCTCTCCACGGGCGGTCTGACCGCCCCACACAACCGGTCAAACCGCCTGTGGTCTGACAGCCTTGGAGCAAACCCGAAAACGCGAGATTTTGCAAACCAACAAAGCCATTGCCAATTTACTCATCATCCTGAGATCGTGCACATATCCTCACGATATCCACAAGAACCCACCAATTTGTTAGTGATTTTGCCACATACTATTCTTCTAAGTTACTCCATAATTTCTTTGGTGAATTATCCTTGATCACCGAGTAATTTACTTCATCGCAGGGACAGACGGATTGTACTAGCAGCCTTCCGCTCCATCATCTTCTGGTCTTCATTGGATTTCTTTTTTGGTTTTTCCCCTTTAAGAGAATCGATTAACTCTTGTTGGATAAAAACATCCTTCCCCACGCATTGTCACATATTGAAATTTCCTCCACCATTAATTTTTTATGTTTGACTCCATATTATCGACATCGATCTCGATCTAGTGCTTCATGATGCTTTCCCAACCATCTCACAAATCATATTAATCTGGCTTTGGCTCAGATACCACTTGTTATATTGTGATACTCATCACTATGCACAACAAACCCCCAGATAAGATCAGAGTTTGTGAGATACAACACGAGTGTGTACGGTATCAAGAACGAAGTAGGTGAACCTCGTAGAGAGAATCGAAATAACGGCGATGAAGCAACCACGACGAGAGAGAATGAATTGGTGAAATCGTTTGTAAATTTCTTAAGCATGATGTCAAAAGAGTACAAGGGATTGTCACTATCCCACAACCACTACTACAAAAAAAGGTAATCACGAATGGTTTAAAATCATCATCATAGATGGTTTTTTGAACTGTCTGATTTTTTGGGTCTGTGAAACTATGTAGTCATTACAGACGGTTTTTTAACTATTTGTGAAAAAACTATTACAAACGGTTCTAAACAAAAACCGTCTGTGATATTACCTCTTCACAAATAGTTTTTAGCACAACCAGTAACACAAATGGTCGCTAAACCAAAATCGTCTGTGCTTGTATTTAATACAGACGGTTTTGGTCAACCGTGTATGATGAGACGTCCAGTATTAGCATTTTTGTAGTAGTGAACCCTCTCGAACCTTTTAGGATATTCATATCCTTGCCCTATACAAAAATATAGTATTAAAGAATAACCTAGCCTCTAATAGTGTCATGTGCCCTCTACTTCGGACAAGTTCCTCTTGCTTAGCTTGCTTCTGCTTGGGTTCCTATGGCTACCTCTCATGACTTTATATATTGCCCTTAGTCTTCCTCCAAGTATAATCCTTATCCTATTATAATTATGGCACACTTCTCCAAGTTCTAGTAGGTTAGGATATGAGTCACCTTACTCAATAGTAATATATTTGTAAAATCTAATAAAACAATAATATTATGAAAGTATTTTTCGAGACAAGTATAGAAATGATTTTTAATGTATCTAATCTTAAAATTTAAGATATCGATATATGAAGTTTTGAAAGTTTGACTGCGCGTATCACAGAACGACATGCGAGTTTTTTTTTACTGGATGGAGTAGATAGAGTAACCTAATTACGTAGGGTACGTGCATTCATTGCCTAAGTATTCGGTATGTACGCATGTAGAGTAGATAGATGCAAACCTGGCAATACCTCTAATACGTGACACCCGTGCGAGTGACGTCTACGTTACGAGTGACACAAGTAGCTTTCAATACATACATACATACATACATACACTATTCTTTGGCCAAGCGTAGAATAACTATTCTACGCCTAGCCAGCCCACCGCGCCGGCCGTGTGCAGGTGGAACACGCATGCGTGCAATCCTCCTTCGGGGTAGCCCAATAAGAACATTTTTGGGCCAAGAACCTCACCCGCCAGACACCACACATATCGGAAGTAAAACACAACGTGTGTAACAGTAAATATAACATCATTTTTACTGTCAAATTACCACGTATGAGCTCTATTCATATTGATAGTAATAGGTAGTGTATGTGACAGTAATTCTAATACCATTTTTACTACTGGACTATCTTATAGCGTACTATTTTTTTGGGACACGGTCACACGATCCGCACACACGCGACAGTAACTTACAATGGTGATTATAATACTGTTTCAGTTTTGTCTCACCCAGAACAGAAAGTCGTTTGGTTTAGTGAGTAAAGTCCGTGTACCCCGATCTTTTTCCTTGTCCGTCCAAATCTCAGGGTCAGGATTCCTTCTAAAGGGGGTATGTTTGTAACATTCCAAATTTTGGCCCTTTTCAAAAATTTATTTCAAATTAATTAATTCAAAGTGTTGGTCTTATTTTGATTTTTTGAATTCATTTAAAATCCATATTGGAAATTGGAAATTGGAAATTCAAATCCTATTTCCATCATCTCAATTCAAAACTCGCCATCAATTTCCAAATTCAAATTTGTCTTTTGAATTTTCCTAGAAAACCACTAGGCCATTTTTCCCATTTTTTTCTCTTTCCTTATTTCTCCTTCGCTTCTTTCTTCCATTCATCCTTGTCGTTGCTCTGCTTGCTCTATGCCTGCGCCCAAGTGTGCCTACGCCTTGCCCATGCCTGGTCGCGCTAGCCCACCCCGCCTGCGTGCATTTCGCCCATGTCATCATGCTACAACCATCATTGCACACATTCAATTCATCAATGGGTTGTCAATTCCGACCGTTTCCAAAACCCGGCAGTAACAACACCGTCGATCACACTCGTAGACGTGTCAATTAAAACTTCATCCGAGCCTACAAATTGAAGTCCCGTCACCTCTTTCACCACTATCACATCTCCTCTAAACCCCATAGCCATCGGAGCTCCGTCGTCGTCGAATTCGCCGTCTTCCCGAGCGCCGGCTGCCACCTCGTGTTTTGCTCCCGTCGCTCCGGTGAAAATTTTGATGTCCTAACCATGTCACGTTGTGTTCCCGAGCTCCATGATCATTTCCCCTCAATCAATTTCACTTTTGGTTGCAGTTCATCGTCATATTTCATCGTTTCTTCCTCTAGGCCGAAATCTCCTCCGTCGCTCGATCTCCTTCTCCAGTGAGTTTTTCACCGATTGGACCGCGTCATGACGTGTTCCCGACCTTCTTCTACCTAGCCCTCACCTCGATTCGGCTGATTTGTCACCGTGGAGAGCCACCACCGCTGCAGTCTTCTTCAGCACCGCCGGCGCTGTCGCCCCGAGCCTCCCCGACTAACATGGCAGCTCCCCTGCGTGCCCGTGCTGCCGATGCATGCATTGCCTCCACTGCCGCATCGCTGCATCGCCGGTGCCATCGTGCCCCTGCGCGCCCCCTCCGCCGCTGGCCTCGTGCCCCTCCGGCGCCGGCACCACTAGGTAGGGAACCCCGCCGGGGTTCTATTTTTCTTGTCGCCGCCTGCTCCCACGCCAGTGCCGCTCCCGTGTCACATAGCACCTCCTGTGCTCTACACTATTCTCCGTGTTTTGCTCATTAGTGGCATTAGTGGCCCACAAGTCATACTCTATCCCCTTTCTGTCTCTCTCTCATTCACTAACAAATGGGGCTAGGTGTCATACTATGCCTTTGTATTATCAAATCATAATGGAATATTCCATGAATTTTCCCTCCTCAATTTCCAGGAATTTTCAATTTTGATAAACTTCCGGATGCTCATTCTCTTCATATGAACTTCTAATCAATCGATTCTTACTCATAAATTCATCTAAATTCATAATATCTCTAATGGTACAAAATTTATAATTTTTAGATTTTATTTTATTTTCTATTATTTATTTTATCTCGTTTTCGCACGTGTAGAATCCGACGTTGTTGAAGCAAGTTTGGAGCAACCGGAACGTGTGACCTCAACGTTCGACGAAGGCATGTCTCTTTTGATCATATTGTACCTATGTTTTCCTAAATATGTTTTAAGTTTCAAAATTATTACTGTTGGACCGAAAAGGCGACTAGAGGGGGGGTGAATAGGAGCACGCTCACTTTTTCCCAATTAATGAATTCAACACAATTTCACTCCAATAGCTATTAGGAAGCTATGAAGATCAATATACCAGTACAGCGAAAGACTAGTATTGAATCCAATTAAATCCCTTAAGCAAAATAACAAAATCAACTAAGATTACAGAATCACAAAGCACTGGCGGTCTGACCTCTGGACTCAGCCGGTTGGACCGATTGCGGGCGGTCGACCCATTATTGTCTTTGGCGGTCGGACCGCTCAAAATCGGTCGGCCGGTCTTGATAAATGATCGACCGGAGCTCTAGAACCGATCAAAGCAGATAAAATCGGCCCGATGGCGAAGTTGTAATTAGGTCAAACTTTTGATTCTCAACTCCAATCTTTACTGGAACTTTGCACACACCTTCTCTATGCTATTGAGGACCTATTCAATCGAATATTATGATAATTCTTGGATAGATCTGAGTAATTGCCAATTGAATAACGAAGGTCTAAAAGCGGGCAAGAACGAAAACTTGATCCTAATGCTTGTTCGTGAGTGATTGATGATCAAGATGATTCGAGATAGATTCACACATATCACGACAAGCTAATTTACGTGAAAAATCAATCACAAACTCGCGGATCAAAAAAGCCCTAAAAATCACGAAATCGAAAGCAAGACGAAAAGAGACTTATCTCAAGCAAACCTTGCATAGATTAAGAACGTGATCGTTCTTTGGATTACACCACACCATCATGGATCGTGGTCAATCCAAGATCACGAAATTCTCCTCAAACCATGAAAAGCCCTAGCCTCCCGTCAACTCCCTAAGCCAATTAGGGTTTTGCAAGCAACAAAAGAGGTGAAAAGCAGCAGAGTGAGGTGCGGCCCCACCTCCTCCTATTTATAGTGGAGGCCTAGAATTCTCTAGGGTTTGACTCAATTGGGCTCCGTTAAGGCCCACTAACAAGCGGGTCACACACGCACGCGCCATAAGCGCCGTCTTTAACTTTTGACCTAAACCGCTTCACCATGCGTCATGGATTTGCCAATAGGTCACCCTTGTCCATCTTGTGTCACGCTTGAGTCGTTGACCTCACCCGGCATCGTCGATCGTTACGGACCTCAACTCTCCAAGTCTAGTCCGATCCTCCTCGTCGTTGACCGTCGTTGACCACCAAGCTACCGCACAACCATAGATAAGCAAATACGATTAGGAACAAGTTCTTCACAACTTGACCCATGTTAGTCAAAACATGCATCATGCAAATCATATGCCATGAAACCAATGACTTTGACCTAACAAATCAACATCGCCACGAAGTTGGCGGCGTTCAAGTCAATCCGGTCGGCCGCTCCATGTGAGCGGTCGGACCGCTATGGTCGGACCGCTTACGTGAGCGGTCGGACCGCCCCTAGGGACTTAGCCGAAATTCATGCCCTGAAATTCCGAAACCTACTGAAAACTTTAAACCAATAGAACTTTTTACTGGAGACTCCAAAAATCCTGAGACAAAGTGCATTGGGATCCCCTCACTTGCCTACAACACCTATTTTTGGCCCACTCGTTTTGACCACTTTTAGGTCACGGCCGGTCCGACCCGCCTTGCATGGCGGTCCGACCGATTTGGGACCGGTCGGACCGCCGTGCTAGGACCGGTCGGACCGCCCCTGTCCAGAATGCCTGTAGCTTTGTCGAAAACTCGTGAAACGACAAACCGTAAACACCATTGCCAATTATCACTTCATCCTAAGATCTGGAGCATATCCCCATAATATCCACACCTACTTACATAAAATGATAAGTTCAAATCATAGGTTGTTAATTAATCCTAACTTGATATTATTGTCATTTGAAGTTGTTATCCATGATCTATTGTCACCCTAGCATAGTAAATCCCTGATATTGATTACAATATTGCTGGAATAGTTAAAACGGTATGCTTAGATATACGTTGTCTGTCATGATCACCCGTTGGGAGGAAACTTTTATTACCTTTTTACAAATCTTTTTTGAGAAATGTATGGCAATATGTATTGCCAGTAGTTTGGAAAAATAAAATAAAATGGTGGAAAACTTGTTTAGACTAGGGCGAGTAGGTTGAGTTTTGACTATCTCACCTTGGTTGATTAAGAACCGACACTTGTGTCTATTGAAACGAGCACTATTGTACAACCACATATCCAGAATAAGAAGGACCTAGCCAACTAATTTACCGAGTCCAAGCATTAAGCTCAAATGCCATAGTGACATGTGTTCTCTTGATTATGGTAAATGTACTACCATATCTTGAGATGTGCAGGTTATGGTAAATGTACTTCCATATCTTGGGTCGTGTATCATGGTAAGTGAACTTCCATATCTCTCGGGGCTTGCATCGTATGTTGGTAAATGAACTCCACGTTCGGGCAGTTTATCCCCCACAACGGTGAGCTCTGGGTCGATTGTAGATGACGTCCATGACTTGGGGTTAAGCTCATCGGACGAGCTGATGTAAGGATAAGGTATTGTAAATGCCTTGTGATAATCACTTAGTCGCACATCTTTCGAAGTGTGTGAAGCGGATATTATAAGCTGATTATATCATGTGGGTCAAGTGGTACAACCTCTACAGAGTGTAAAACTATTCAAATAGCTGTGCCCACGGTCAAGGTGCGGGCAAGGTGCGTTTTCACATGGTAGATTTTTGTGTTATTTTCAAAGAATTATTTTAGGAATCTAGGAGTAGTTGAGACTCTTGGATTGTTGTGCTAACAGCTAGAGCCAGTTGGGTAGCTAGAGCTATACTCTTTAAACCTTGACGGCTAGAGCATCGATACTAGTGATCGGTAGCTAGAACTTTAACTAGTGAATCAATTATTTATTTATTGAAACTATGTTTGAAAAATGTACTTTATGTAAAATATTTAAATATAAAATATTGCTTTGTGCAAAAGAACCATATAAGCCTTATTTGTTAAAGTTATGCATATGTATTTTTCTCAAGACTTGCAGAGTACTTTATGTACTCACGTGCTACACTCAAATTAAATCTCAGAAGCCTTCAACGACACGGAGGAGGATTACAACTACTTCGCATGCGGCTTTGATGAAGGACACCAGGAGTACTAGGCAACGCTCCACAGTCGAATGCCAGTGGGCAATTTGATTGGCCATCAATTAGAGTTTAACATTTGATGTTTTCGCTGCTGTAAGATTTGAGGTCATGTGACCTTTATTGTAATAAGAGGCCTTAAGGCTGGTATTTTATTATTACTTTTATGTTGAATCGTGATTCGAACTTGTTATCAATGTTGTATCCACTATGTGCATTAGCTACTGATCAGAGACTGGTATAGAAATACACAAAGGGTTCAGATTAAGAAAGCCGGTCCCGACACACAGTGACATACTCCTTCCTCTTCTTCTCCGTCAAGAGATTCAAGACCAGAATCCCAGAACTTACCCAATGCAATATCAAGAGCTTGTAGATCCAATAGAAAATGAAATACTAAGATTTTTGGATCTCTCTTCCATGTGTAAAACCCACACTTTTTCTCACATTCTCCACACACAAGCAAGTCATTTGCCAACCATGGTCGGCTAACTCAACTAGCTTCTTCGGCTCCCTTTGTAGCTCCTTCTGGGTTTGCTGTGGATTCCTCATCTCTTTGCATAGCTCTATGAATTCTCCTGGCTCCCCCCTATGGGTAAATTTATTTAGTGTCCTTGAAAATAATATCGCGAACGAGGTTGAGTGCAAATTACCATCGCAAATATAAAAAACAAAAAAATGCTATTGTCATCACGTTTCCCATCCAAAAACAGCAATTAGAGCCTTTCTTAGAGAATAGTTCGATAAAACACATATTAAATCCGCAAAAATACCAAACAGAGCTAACGAATTCTAGGCAAATTCAAAGAAACTCCCTCATACATTTTGTGCTTATAAAAATATTTTCAACCTAAATTTGTCTCTCATTTTGTACATAGTAAATAATTTTTAAAAACTGAAAAAACCTTTTAAACTAGAAAAATAGCAATTAGCTAGCTCTAAAAATTCTATAAAAATTTCAGAGTGGTTAAATGGGGTATTTTGAGTTTAATTAAATTTGGTTTATACTTTTACACTGTAAATAATTTTTTAAAGCTAAAAATACTTTTAAAACTAAAAAAATAGCAAAATAGCTCTAAAAATTCTATAAAAATTTTATAGTAGTTAAATAGGTTATTTTGAGCTTAATTAAAATATTCTCAACATAAATTTAGTTTTTATTTTTGAAATACAATTACATTATTATTTTTAATTTTTTCCATTTTTATGTTACAACATCCCATTTTGCCCATGTCCCAAGTTAAGCCTCGCCACCACTGTCTTCATCATGGGCGGTTGTTTGTGGACGAGAAGCAATGGTAGAGTGACATATGGGACCAATCTTAGCAGAAAAAGAAAAAGAAAAAGAAGAAGGAGAAGAGTGAGGGTAGAAGAGTTATTTCATACCCTTGGGATGGAAAACATGACAGCAATGATATTTTTCATAGGTTTTCGTATTTACGATGGTATTTTTCAGTTGATCTCGTCTACAATGGTATTTTGTAACTCGTGAACGATTACGATGACACTAAACAAATTTACTATTTTTTGTCGCGGTCAAAGCATTTTCTTCGCTTCCTGCTTCTGCTATTCCGATCGGAATAGGATTGATAAACCTGACGACAATTCACGTGAGATTCCTTTTCGTAGGGGTTTCGTGCGAACAAATTCGTGTGCAGAGCAGCACCGTATGTGATACTTGGGCACGTCGATCGGCGCCCGTACATGTGACTTCATGTGACTAAAGGAAGGAAGGAAGGAAGGAAGGAAGGATGCATGGTTGTCAGTGGCGTTCGTCGGCATGCATGTGTGTAGTGAGCTAGCACAATGTGGCCAGGCCACAAGATCGTAGGCTGATCGTCGCTTTTGCCGAAAGCAACCGATCCATCCATCCATCCTCTTAATTTTTCTCGCTTTTTCTTTAAAGGACTTTCTTGCTTTTTGTTTTTCTCGAATCCAATCCCAGCGAACGAATCGAGTCCTCTCATGGCAAATCAATGCCACTATATTAATTTGTTGAGCTTTTTTTTTTCTTTTCTGCCGGAGAAGTTGGGTAAGCCTTACTGTTTTTTTTTTTCACGCGAATGGGTGCAGTTCGCTATCATACTCATTTTTTAAGGCCGGGCAACCGAGAGGCCACGGAATCAAATCCTGGAAAATCCAGGACAGATTCACCTAATCAACATATAGTTGATGCTACCGAAACGATACATTGGTACCTCACAAGTTGGACTAGCTATTGGTTTTGTACGGTCGAACGACCAATGCAAATTGGTCCCTGAAAGTGGGCAATGGACCCCGCTGCCTCACGCCGTCGTTGTTGGTATGCATATCGAGTATATATATTGCTCTATCATTTTATTGAGAGGGCACAAGGTGGACACGTATACACTCAACTTATACGTGGTGTACTATGTATACACATGTGGATTGAACCCAGACAGGGGCTGGTCGTTCACCCACGCACCAAGCCAATTAATCGAGCTAAGGCTCGGCCCTCTGTTGCTCAATCTTCTACTAGCTAGATAGGCTGAACGATGGATTAATAATGGAAACCTTATATACTCTATCTAATAGGGGGAAGAGATCGCGGCTGCTCAGGAGCTCCATGTCAGCTTCCGTGCGAGAAGGCCCCTATACATTTCAAAATCACGTTTAGGTCCTTGCGTCAGGTTTTTGTGAAAAGCTCCACAATGTTTTCAAAATCGCATCGAGGTCCTCTATGTCAATTTTGTTTTGAAAAGCCCTACGATGTATACGTAAGGTTTTTTTTTTGCGAAAAACCCCCGGTGTTTCCGAAATCACGTCAAGGTCTTCTACGTCAGTTTCTGTGGCGAAAAGCCCCATGTTGTTTCTGAAATCACGTTGAGGTCCTCCACGGGATTTTTCTTCTTCTAAAAACTCCCCTGTGGTTTACAAAATAACGTCGAGATCCCACTACAATTTTGCAAAAAAGCTCCTATAATTTTCAAAATCACATCAAAGTCCCTCAATCAGCTCTACGGACTCAGCGTCGTTTACCATCCTAGTTAGCTTTAGGGGAGCAATATTAATATATAAAACTTACAAGTGGGAGCTGAGATGGATCATCGCTAGCATGCATCACGTTGCCTTCCTTGATTGATTAATTCCTCTCTCTCTCTCTCTCTCTCTCTCTGTGTGTGTGTGTCGTGTTTACCACGAGGACAGCCAGCTTCTAGTGTTTGCTGTTGCTTGCAAGCTACTAGCTAGTACATGCATGCAAGCATGTGGGTCACGTAATAATTGTTGCTAATTAAGTACGAAATTAACACTGCTAGCTAGTAGTACAAATTTGTGTACAGTACGTACGGCCGCAGATTAAGTTGCGGCCAAGGGAGAATTACGGGTAGCACATACATCATGCATGAAAGCGCCGGACAAGTCTCGTCGTCTTCCTTGAGAATTAAGCTAGCATCCCATCACATTTTTTCTTGTCAGAACAGCTAAGTGATCAACACGACACTAGTTGTCGAGCTACGAGGATTCATACAGTTAACAGAATATATATATATATATATATATATATATATATATATATATATATATATATAAAAGCCTTTTTGCTACATTCGGGTGTAGTTACTCCCTATTATGTATCTCACAACGTAGATAGTATCTTGTGCAACCGAGAGTATGTATATGTAGTATAAGAGTATATAAGACCACTTATGTGGTATTTATATATTTTTAGGGGTGGTATGTGTTGATATTGTGATTCAAATTGTCTAATATGTATGAGTCTGAATCAGTTTTCATATTAGCGGAAATGTTTCCTACTTGGACTTAAGTCCTTTACCCCTATATATACCTCTTGTAAGCTGCACGGGGAGAGTTGACACCTCATTGTAACACCCTGTAATTTGTAAACACTCCTCAAATAGTGATCATCGCCGGTTGACGCCCGTGGTTTTTCCCGCAAGGGGTTTCTATGTAAAAATTTGTGTCTCTGTTTGTCTCTATTTTTCCTAACTGGTATCGGAGCGTGGATACTAGGGATGGAGAGACAGAGAGAAAAATATAGCAGATTGTTCCACGCCGTCGTCGACTCATCGAGTCCGTCGTCCTTGGGCGATCGGCGCTCGTCCTAGGCGGAAGCACGTCATCTAGTGCACTCGCTCGTCCGTGCGTCGGCCCAACCGGCGCAAATTGAAGACATCTTGTTTTCTTGTTCTCTAGCAGTTGGTTCTCTGTTTTGCATCAGAAAGCTTCTAAAGTCTGTTTCTGCAGAGAAAGTTCGTACCGATCAGAAGTGATCAAATGTGTTTTGCTCCAACACTCCCCCCGCGCTGTAGTCGGCCTATAGTCATCAGGAACGTACGTCAACGTCGAGGACACCGTCTGGGTGTAGTTGTGCCACGCTTGAAAGGTCCCAAGAAAATATCTCTTTCTTAATCATCACCAAACAAGCTCCAATGGATTCACGAAGCATTTGATTCACTTTTTTTTTTTGCTTTGTTCGAGACATCTAACATTTTAATCACCAAGCAAGTTGACGGAAGTGGTATGTTTGGATATATATATATATATATATATATATAGGATAAATCTTTTCTACCTTCACCAGGTGTAATTCTTTCATCATCGATATCCACTTAAAGAAACTCGTCTCGCTTTATCACTTTGGGTATACTCATATACTAATTATAAGATATTCAATCTGAACCACATGAAAAATTTGTAAGGCAGTCCTTAGTTTTAGCATATTTTGTAAATACCTTCATATTTGCACTAAAAAGAGTATGTCTAAAAATTTGTACATACCACCCCGAAAATGTGTGAATACCACCTAGGTGGTCTTATATACTGTATACTACACATACATACTCTCGGTTCATGCAAGATACTCTCTACGTTGTGAGATACGGAATAGGGAGTAACTACTCCCGGGAGTAGGAAAAAGGCTTCCTATATATATATATATATATATATATATATATATATATATATATATATATATATATATATATGTTTCGTCCACATGAGATTTGTACCTAGAGATTCAAAGTCTTAGGTTTACACAGATCAGTACCAGCAAATTTTATGTTTTATTCCTCATGGCGACTTTGAAGTATGATCTTCCAGTCCTGGATCGCGATACAAGATTTTTGCTGTAGCAAGTCAAGATGAGGACTGTGCTGGCACAGATGGATTTGGATGATGCATTGAAAGGTTTTGAGAAACAACCTATCACATGGACCGCAGATGAGAAGCGCAAAGACCGCAAGGCTTTATCCCAGATTCACCTTCATGTATCAAATGATATTTTTCAGGATGTTTTGAAGCAGAAGACATCTGCTGCATTATGGCTAAAGCTGGAATAAATTTACATGACAAAGGATCTCACCAGCAAGATGCATCTTAAGCAAAAATTGTAATCTCACAAATTGCAAGAAGGAGGATCCGCGCTTGATCATCTTTCGGTGTTTAAGGAGATCGTTGTCGACCTAGAGTCGATGGAGGTAAAATATGATGATAAGAATTTGGATCTTCTTAGAGGCGATTCTGTATTGGTGGCGGTACTGTAATCGCCGATTACGGGTTTTCGGTTGAATTTCGTTAAATTTTGCTTGAAAATCAATCAAAATTCAAAATTCGAAATTTGAATCTGCAAACTACGGAAAAACCGACCGGGATTTCAAATCCGGCCCCAGAAACCGGTTATCGGTAGCATAACCGTGATTCTGGCCGTATTTCAATCCATGGTAGAGATACTATCACACTTAATGAAGTTTATGAAGCTTTACATGCTAAGAAAAAGATGAAACATATGGTACCTTTTAAAAATTCAAGTTCGTAAGGAAAATGCTGGTTTATTTGTGGCATGCAAAAGGAGAAGAACTCAAACAATGGGTCTCGAGGTAAAAGTTCGAACGGCTATAAGAACCGGTCGAAATCAAGAGGTAAGTACAAGTCATGCAAATATTGTAAGAAAAGTGGGCACGACATCTCTGAATGCTGGAAGCTACAGAATAAAGAAAAGAGAGCTGGCTATTATAAGCCAAAAGGTAAATCAGATGATGAAGGTAAAGTCTCTCTTGTTGCTGATGATAGTACTGATGGAGAAATCCTTGTTGCTTTTACTAGATGTGCTAAGACCAAAGATAAATGGATTTTTGATTCTGCCTACACCTTTCATATGTGTCCTAATAGGGACTGGTTTGCCACTTATGAACCTGTTGAAGGTGGTACTGTAAGGTTGCAGGAATTGGTTCAATTCAGATCAAGATGTTTGATGGCATTGTTAGAACTTTGATAGATGTGAGGCACATTCCAGATTTGAAAGGGAACATCATCTCTTAGAGTGCTCTTGATGATAAAGGGTACAAGTATTCAGATGAGGGTGGAGTTTTAAAGGTATCAAAAGGCTCTCTTGTTGTGATGAAAGCTGATATTAAAACTGCCAATATGTACCATCTGCGAGGTACTATAAGATCAGGTAATGTTGCTGTAATTTTAGTTCATTATCTAATTCTGATGCTACTATTCTTTAGCGTACGCATCTTGGGCATATGAGTGAAATTGGTTTAGCAGAATTGAGCTAGAGAGGACTTCTTGATGGACATAGCATTGGCAAACTAAAATTTTGTGAGCATTGTGTGTTTGGCAAACACAAGAGGGTGAGATTCAATACTTCAGTTCATACTACAGAAGGTATTTTGGATTATATGCATTCTGATTTATGGGGGCCATCTACCAAGACATCGCTATGAGGTGCTAGCTATATATTAACAATTATTGATGATTACTCTAGAAGAGTGTGGTCTTATTTCTTGAAGTATAAATCAGAATTATTTTTAGCATTTAAAGAGTGGAATACTATGGTTGAAAGGCAAACTGAAAAGAAGGTAAAGAAACTTCACACTGATAATGGGATGGAATTCTGTTCTAATAAATTTGAATCATATTGCAAGACTGAAGGCATTGTCACGCACTACAACGTTCCCCATACTCCTCAACAAAACGATGTAGCTAAGCATATGAACAAGACCATCATTTCCAAGGCTCGTTACATGTTGTCTAATACAGGTTTGCATAAGCATTTTTGGGCTCAAGCCGCTTCCACTTCTTGCTATCTTATTAATCGATAGCCCTCTATTGCAATTGAAAAGAAAACTCCAATTGAGGTGTGGTCTGGTTCTCCAGCAAATATTATTGTTCATGATGCACCTATTGTTGAGAATCCTCCTATTATTGAGCAGCCACCACAACTGTCCATTGCAGTTGACAGACGTAGGAGGGAGATTAATCCACCCAAGAGGTTGATTGAAGAAGCTAATATTGTTGCTTATGTTTTGAGTGTAGCAGAAGAAATTGAAGGTAATGCAGAACCTTTATCATACTCTAAGGCTATTGATTCCACTGATTGTAATAAGTGGATAACTGCTATGCATGATGAGATGGAGTCACTTGAAAAGAATGATACTTAGGAACTAGTGAAATTGCCAAAGGAAAAGAAGCATGTTCATTGCAAGTGGATTTTCAAAAGAAATGAATATATTTCTCCTACTGAACCAGCAAGGTATAAAGCAAGGTTGGTTGCCAAAGGTTATAGTCAGATTCCAGGTAGTGATTTTAATGATGTATTTTCCCCAGTTGTGAAGCATAGTTCTATTCGCACTTTACTCAGTATTGTTACTATGCATGATTATGAACTTGAGTAATTAGATGTTAAAACTGCATTCTTACATGGGGAGTTGGAAGAAGATATTTATATGGACCAACCTGAGTGTTTTGTTATTTCTTGAGAGACCATGTGAGTAGGGTCCCCTTTCGAGTGATGAGTATTTGACGCTGTGTTGAAAAGTTTGTGATTGGATTCATTGCGTTTGCGCTGCTGCTGGTATGTTTCTGTACTGTGCGGAACTTCCGGTTTTGGAATGCGGAAGTTCCGATAATCGGAACTTCCACCCTGGTAAAACGGAACTTCCGATTAGCCTGACGTTTGTGTTCTGGTGTGTCGATAATCGGAACTTCCGCTCCTGGGAACGCGGAACTTCCGATAAACCTGACAAGTGCCTTCTGCTGTGACGATAATCGGAATTTCCAATCTGGGAGTGCGGACGTTCCGATAATCGGAACTTCCGCAATGGTAAGTGCGGAACTTCCGATTATGGGCAGAACTGTGCAGAAAGGCATAGTTTTGATTTTGAGTTGTGAATTGATTTGAGTTAAATGCAAATGATGATTCTATTATCTTGAGCAATGCTATGTGATGTGTTTCTTGTTTGTCTTGGTTGCGGGGCATCGAGGCGAGTCGTGGCGAGACATGTGGAGACCGGACTAGGCGCTTGCGGCGTTGAGGTCGAGCAGTAAAGATGTGTCGAAGGCGGCGTGCACTCGAGGCGGTTGCGAGTCGTGAACAACAAGGAATGCGGAGCTTCGAGAAGGTGTCACGAGGCGAAAGGGTAATTTCAAAGCGGCACAAGTGGAAGCAGGCTCCGTTAGGGTTTAGCCGGCATAACGGGTTGGAGACCCGTTAGCCAAGGGCTATAAATAGAGGTGAATTCCTGGTTGTTTGGTTGGACTTTTTGGTGAGAGAAAATTAGGGTTAGCTTTAGCTAAAGAGCCTTTGGAGAGGTTGTTTTGCTTTTTGAGAGGTTGTTGGTTTGGAGAGGATGAACTGAAATTTGTGTAATCATTCCTCTGTGTTTGCCTCTGTAATCTTTTGATTCCTATCAATGAAATTCTGAGGTTTTGGTTCTTTGTTTATGCCTCTTCTTTTCTCTCTGTTACGTTGAATATCTAGGGTTTTGGTGAAACTTTTGATTCCTCTCATGAGATGGCATGAAACTTGATATCTAGAGTCTTATTGATATTGCTAATATATCCTCAAAGTTTCATGAGCTAAGAATCTAAGAATCTTGCTAATTGTGGTTTTTGGTCTTTCTTGCCAAATATTCAAGAAATCCGATTTTGCTTTGATTAATGGATCTTTGTCTGCGATTCTTCTCCATGGGGTCAAGATGTTGTTTAGGATGATGTCCTGTGAGACTTGACCTGAGAAGAGCATTAACGAGTTAGTATTTTGGATTTTTGGCAAAACCCCGAGCGTCTTGTTCTTGATCGGGACAATCGAACTTCCGATTTGTACAAAGGCGGAACTCATGGCGGAACTTCCTTGGAAGAAACGAGAACTACTGCAAATCGGAACTACGCAAAGTAGAATCTGAGACTTCCGATATCGTGAACAACCCATTTTGTTTAACTCTTTGGATTTGATTCACATCACACCTTTTGTTTAATGAAAGTTTTGGATTGCTATGTGGACACTTGAGAGGAGGATCTTAATTTTAAGGCATCATTCACCCCCTCTGTTGCCATTTGGTTCTTCAATTGGTATCGAGCGGTTAGCTCTTTTTGATAGATCTTTAACCGGATGCGTGAGCCATGGCAACGGACAACTATTCCACCAAGCCTCCGTCTTTGATTGCTGGATTACCCATACGGAAGAGCCGAATGGAAACATACATCGAGGCTCGGGGTATGCCATCGGCGGAAGGTGAAGGTCGATTCATTTATTCTGCCGATGAAAACATCAATATGGGAAACATGCCGATGTTGAGGCCAATGCAAAGTCAAGGAACATTATAATCCAAGGTTTGAGCGGCGAGTTTGATCGCATCTCTCATCGGCGTCGGCTTTCGACATCCGGGTGACCCTCGGCGCTTACCATGAGGGCACCACCGAGATCAAAACGATTCGACGAGACGATTCAGCGAGAGTACAACAAGTTTGAAATGCTTCTTTGGCGAGTCCCTTGATGAGTGCTGCGTGTTTTCACAAGATCTTGAGTAACCTCCGGCGGTTGGTCTTACATACCCGACTTCGGACAATGCTCGTCGGATGCTCGCGACTCTTGATTTGCGCGTTTGGGAGATGAAGGTGACTACCATCAAGGATACCACGGACCTCGACTTTGACTCTTGGCGCACTTTACTCGTGCCTCAAGACTCACGAGATTGACATAGTCTCTCGAAGGTCGAAGTCACAGTCGATGGCCTTAGTCACCGATCCCACTTTTGGATCTTCTTCTGATTCTCTTTGCGGTTTCTCCTGGTACGCTCTCGTGACATAGCGATGATCGGTTAAAGCGACTTCGATGAACAACTAGCCCTCCTAGCTCGAAAGTTTTCCCATGCTTTCAAGAGAAGGAGTCATGGAAGAAGAGGAGGACCCGTGATTTGTTTCGAGTGTGGTGGCCCCAACCACATCCGAGCAAACTGCCCCAAGCTGGGGAAGGGCAAAGGTGACTACGACGGTCCGAGCAAGAACGACTACATCGACAAGAACCGCAACATGAAGCCCTCAGCATCTGCTCAAGACAAGAAGAAGTTCCGCAACTTTGAGAAGGCCAAGAAGCTCTTCCATCGCGTCCTCACCGCCTTGGCGACCTCAACTTGTGACGTGGAGGGATAGAGCGGCAGCGAGGCAAGGATGATCAAGATCCCAGGGCGGTGGCGACTTCATCGGTATGTGCTTCATGGCCAAGCGGGACCGGCGTCGTGACAATGAGCTCTCAATGACTCGGATGAGGTAGGTCCCTCCTACGACCAGCTCAATGATGCATTTCTTAAGCTAGGGAAGTTTTATGCTAGATCTAGAGCTAGGGTTAGTGATCTTGAGGAGGAAGTAGATAGACAATCACGGGAGCTTACTTCACTTAGATCTGCTGCCTCCCATGATGATTGTGATACATGCTGTGTTTTGATTGGTGACATGGAGAAATTAAGGACCTCACATGATAGTCTGACTTTTGAGCTTGATAAACTTAAGGTGGAGTATGCTAGTATGCTTTCTGAACTAGAAATGAGTAGGGTAGCACCTAGTTCATCGACTAGTGTAGAAACTACTTCTTGCACCTCATGTGAGGATAAGGACAATGCTTTTAAAGGTCTTTATACCATGTTGCTTGATCGCTAGAGATTTGTGAAAGTTGTAATAATCGAAGATGAATCTAAAGCAGGCGGACCACAAAATCCACTGAACTACAAGCCTTCCTTCTTGAGCCTATTGCTTCATGTGTGAGCTGTCCCAAACTTCTTCTTGAACTTGAATCGTCTCCAAGCAGTTTCAGAACTAGTTGATGACAATAACAAATTGGCCAAATTTGCTTCTAAGGACCTGTTAGCTCACCATGCGACAAGCGTGAAAACTCAAATATGAATTGATTGTTACGGATAAAAATGTGTGAAGATAACTAAGGACCTTCTAGAGAAGCAACTATCCGCTTGTAATGTGTGTCTTGGGAAGAATCATGAGGGTTTGGTAGAGGCGCCTAGCGACGTAAACCAAGCGGCTAGTAGTAGGGACTATTCCCCAGTCGTTGTGCATGCACAAGCCAATCTTTCCTTCTTTGTTGGTTCTTCTTACGCTCTCTTATCCTCTCTTGTTCCTTCTCCCCTGCTCTTCTTGCACCTCTCTCTTTGGAGTGTCGGTATCTTATGAACACTCTCGAGAGGTTTGTAGGAGGCAAGAAGAAGCTCAACCTCATTCTAGACCAATCTAAGATTTGCAGATTTAATCAGGGTCTAGGATATGATTTCCATTAGGACATGAGGAAGCATCCACCTGTCGTGCTCAGAACCATAGCACCAGGTGTGATCAAAACTAAGCCCAGGACTGAGAAAGTCAATTTTAAATCAGCGGGTTTTGTTCAAAGGATCTCGGCGACAGGTGATTCCACTGCGGCTTGACCTCTCGAAGCGAAGTATCATTGCACCTTCTGTCAGAAGGATGGACACTTGTTTGATCATTGCTTCAGGCGCACCAAGATCGCGCGTAGAGATCGTGTTGAGTCTTTTAGGCGCATTCAGGGTCAGCCCCAGACCATGAGTGCATCTAAGACTAACACGAGGTCTAGGTTTGCAACTGATGATTTAGGGCAGCATCGAGGACTTTGTTTTTCTGAGTTTTCTGATTTTCGTCCTCATGCTCCCTTTGGTCGTGACTTCCGTCGTGTTGAGGTAGATCTCGGTTTCCCTTCGAGATGGCTACCGCGGCGAGATCGACATGTTGCGAATTCGACTCGCTCTTCCATAGCAATCGGATTCAAAGAATGACTTCCAGTCCGCACTACAGACCTTACGGCTCGTTAGTGACGAGAGGCGTAGGGTAGATAGAGAGTCGGTCTTGCTTGACTACTTCATCTATTCGGCGTGTTCTTGAGTATTAGGTGCCAAAATCACTGTTGATTCACCCCAGTACTAAGACTTTTTACTCTGTTTGACTCGAGTTGGCAGGCGAGGAAGGAAAGGTTTGGCTTGTAGACTCGGTTGTTCTCGCCATATGACCAGGAGATTCTCGTTAGTTTTCTTCCATAGCCCGTGCTCCGGTGATGAGATGATCACCTTTGGAGATGCTTCGTTTAGGCGCGTCATTGCTAAAGGTACTATCGCATTAATGATTCATTTATTACGAAAGATGTTGCCTTAGTAAGTAAGTTGCGTATAATCGCTTTGATCTCTCGACTCACCGATGACGATTTCGAGGTGAGTTTTAAAAACAATTGCAAAATTTTTTATTCTTGGGTGTAGTCCGGTTTTGGATTTCTCGTTATGGGAGGATCTTCGTCTTGATTTCTCCGAGTCTTTTGGTGATCCTCTCCGGTGTTTAATTGCTACGAATTCCGTGATTTGACCTTACGGCATAGGAGACTTGGTCATATAGGATTTGATCATTTGACCCGAGTTAAGCGCCACGATCTAATTAAGTGGTTTGCGAAACTCAAGATGGTCAAGGATCTAGTTTGCTCTCCATCTTGACGGCAAGATGGTTCCGCTTCTCACTCTCTAATTCTGATAACAATGGTCGATGCACGGGACAAGCTGCTCCATATGGATCTGATTGGCCCGGCTGAAATCTTGATCGGTGGAGGAAGTGGTATGTTCTTGTCATGGTCGATGACTTCTCGAGGTACTCTTGGGTGTTTTTCTTAGCCTCGAAGGATGAGACGTTTACTCATTTTCGTGGTCTTTTTAGTAGGCTTTCTGTTGAGCTCTCAGGTGCATTACGAGCAATTCGCAGTGATAATGGCACCGAGTTCAAGAACTCCTACTTTGAGAGTTTCTGTAGTGAGACAGGTGTAGAACACCAGTTCTCTTCTCCATACGTCCCTCAGCAAAATGGCGTTGTGGAGAGGAAGAACCGTACTTTGGTCGCGATGGCCAGGACAATGCTAAATGAATATTCTACACCTAGGAAGTTTTGGGCTGAGGCTATTGCCACTTCATGCCATGTTTCAAACAGAGTTTTTCTTAGGGCACTCTTGCATCGCACTTCTTATGAGTTGAGATATGGGCGAAAACCCAGTGTCTCGCATTTTCGTGTGTTTGGTTGCAAGTGTTTGTGGATATCGTGAGGATATGTGCATGATCTCAGGATGATGAGTCAATTGGCAATGGCTTTGTTGGTTTACAAAATCTCGCGTTTTCGGGTTTGCTCCAAGGTACATCGGACCCAGTGATCGGCCAGGTTGTGTCTGGCGGTCGGACCGCAGTGGAGGTCCGGCCGCCGTGGTGGCGGTCCGACCGATATTTTGAAAAGTGGTTTTTGAGTGAGCCAAAAATAGGTTGTGTAGGCAAGTGAAGTCTCTGGATGTGGTCACATCATTTTGGAGCTCCAGTCAAAAGTTCTATTCAGTTGAAATTTCGGAAGGTTTGAATTTGATTTGAAAATTTGGCTAAGTCTTTTAGGGCGGTCCGACCGCGTTGTGGATTGGTCCGACGGCTGAAATCGGTCGGACCGGCCTTGTGATCGGACCGACCGATGACTTGGAGGTTAGCCAAGTTGGCATTGAGTTATTTTGAATGTGTTTTATGTATGGAGTTCAATGCTTTATTGTTGCATATTGCATTGTGGAACTAACGTGGGTCAAATTGTGGAGAACTTGTTCCCGGAAACGATTTGTTTGTCTATTCTTGTCGGTGGTGGCTTGCGGTCGGCGGCGTCAGCGGTGAGGTGGATCGGGGCTGCGCTTGGAGAGCCGAGGTCGAGCGATCATGGATGTCGGGTGAGGTCGTGTGACTCAAGCATAGTGCGAGAATGGACAAGATGGATCGAGCAGGTAGTTCGATGCATTTGGTTGGATCGGCGGTGCGGAGTCGGTGCAAGTCCTAGGAGGTTCGATGGGATTTGGACGCGAGGACTTGGCGGCGTGTTGAAAGCCATTGATCAACCTCTGATGAGTGAAGCAGGAGTTTGCTTCAATAGTTATGTGTGTGTGGGTCCCATGTGTGAGTGGGTCCCAAAAGTGAAACCCTAGGCCTCTAGTATTAATAGAAAGGGGGGAGATGTAAAACCTCCAAGCATTCATTTGAGCCCCTCATCCTTTTTCTAGGGTTTGGAGAGGAGAGCAGAAGAGAGCTAGGGTTTGGAGAAAGTGTGTGCTCCTTGTGTGAGCTCTTGTCCTCCTTGTTGGAGTGGCTTTGTAAGCATATTGTGAGATCAATCAATCTTGTGATGCTTGCTTGAGAGATCATTTGTCTCCCTTTGTGTTCTTCTCTCTTTTGGATGAATTTGGTGCTTTCTTGATTCAAGTGGTTAAGCTTGGTCTCTTGACCTATTTTCTCTTGCTTTGAAGTGTGAGAATACTCCTAGAATCATCTAGACCATCAACCCCCACAAGCAAGTCTTGAATCAAAGATTTTCATATTTCTAGGGTTTGTGCACTTCTTTGGTAAAACCTTGAGAGATCGATTCTCTGTGATGGATCGAAGGATCGTCGCTAGAAATAGGTCTCTAATATCCTTAGGGAGGTGTGCTTGGAATTTGGTCAAGTTTCATTGGTTGAATCAAAAGTTGGATCAAATTTTGTTTTGGATTTGGGCTTGACTTTTCGGTTCTGGACAAAATCGGTTTGACCGATTTTGTAACGGCGATCAACCGCCCATTTGAACCGCTTTCGATCTTTTAGGGTCGAACCGATATCCAAGCTGTCCGACCGCGATTAGTAGCGATCCAAGCCTTTCGTTGAGCGTCGGTCCAGCCCTTTGTCTCCGGCGGTCGACCTTGATGCCAAGCCGACTAGTGAGTGCTTGTCTCTATTTTTGTGTCGTGTGGTTGAGGGGGGTTATCGAATTCAGCACAAGGATTCCACTGTGCGCTTACTGATCTTCTTAGCTTTTACAGCTAAAGGAGTTAAGTTCGTGTTGAATTTGATTTAGGTGAGAAAGTTGAGAAAGCACCTATTCACCCCCCCTAGTCGCCTTTACGGTCCTACAGTGTTTTATTCTGAAGTCTGGGAACCTAGATAAGTTCGAGTCACGATCTTGTGATGGGATCTTTCTGGGTTACTCGACTTCTTCTCGTGCCTATCAGTGCAGGCTGAGTCTAGCAAAATGGTAGAAACCTGTGAGGTGACCTTCGATGAGGCTAGTCCGGGGACTAGGCAGGTGACCTTCGATGAGGCCAGTCCAGGGACTAGGCCTGATATCTCTGGTTCTCTAGAGCAGTCTGAGTCCATCTTTGTGGACGATGAGGAAGACGGAGATGAGGGTTGTCTACCTGATCCAGTTCTTTCTCCTACTCCTGTGCCTTCTTCCACCGCACCTCGAGGAGACCAGCCTTTGCCTTCTGCTTCTTCTGAAGCTAGTGGCTCTGTCCCTATCTCATATGCTCATGAGATAGAGGCCACTTCTTCTTCTCACCCTGGACCTCCAAGACACATTCAAAAGGACCATCCTTCAGAGCAGGTCATTGGAGATCTTTTTGAGCGAGTCACTCGTTCAAAAACTGGCATGTCTCTTTTCTGTCTCCATTCTGCCTTCGTCGCCTCATTTGAGCCTAAAGATGTTTGTCATGCTCTATCTGACGAGTCTTGGACAAACGCTATGCATGAGGAGTTGGAAAACTTTGAAAGGAACAAGGTCTGGTCCCTTGTTGAGCCCCCTCAAGGTCACAATATCATTGGGACCAAATGGGTGTTCAAAAACAAACAAAGTGAAGATGGGTTAGTCATTCGAAACAAGGCTAAGCTGGTAGCTCAGGGGTACTCTCAAGTTGAGGGTCTAGATTTCGAAGAGACCTTTGCCCCTGTAGCTAGACTTGAAGCCATTAGAATCCTGCTTTCCTTTGCAGCTTCTAAGGGTTTCAAGCTTTACGAATGGATGTCAAGAGTGCCTTCCTCAATGGCCTTATTGAGGAAGAAGTCTATGTCGAACTGACCTCACAGGTTTCGAGAACCCCAAATACCCTAACCATGTCTGAGCTTTCCAAAGCTTTGTATGGACTCAAGCGAGGCTCCCGGAGCTTGGTATGAAAGGCTTAAGTCCTATCTCTGTGAGCCATGGTTTTGAGATGGGTAAAATTGACAAGACCTTGTTCATTCGCCGTCTTGGCACCGATCTTACGCTTCGTCCGGATCTACGTGGATGACATTATCTTTGGCGGCTCTCGCATGCTCGTTTCCCGCTTTTCCGATGTCATGAGCTCGGAGTTTGAAATGAGCATGATGGGCGAGTTGAGCTTCTTCCTTAGCTTCCAAATCAAGCAGACTCGGGAGGTACCTTTCTTCATCAAGGCAAATACACTCGAGACCTCCTGAAGTGTTTCGACATGAATGATGAAAGCGATATCAACTCCGATGGCATCTCTGGTGCTCGGATCCGGATGAAGGCAGCGAACTTTGTTGACCAAAAGGAGTTCGAGGAGCATGATTGGCTCTCTCTTGTACCTCACGGCCTCGAGACCGGACATACATTTTTACATGTGTCTTTGTGCTCGATTTTGAGCTTCTCCTCGCGTATCTCATCGTCGAGCGGTGAAAGCGCATCTTTAGTACCTTGAGCTACCATTGACTATGGCATCGATACTCTTCCTCTTCTTGTCTATCTCTTAGAGCCTTCTCCGATCACGGACTTTCTTGGTTGTAGGATAGATAGGAAAAGCACCGCACTTGCCAATTCATTGGCACTTCTCTCGTCTCTGGTCGTCGAGGAAGCAATCGGTGTTGCTTGATCCACTGCGGAGGTGAGTCACGTTCTGCAGCCGATTCTTTGTAGCCAAGTGCTGGATGGTCTCGACCTGCAGGATTTTGGGTTATCTATCATTGCGTTCCACTCTTTTGTGATAACATCGTCTGCGATTTGCATTGCCAAGAACCCGATGCAACATTCTCGGACCAAGCATATTGATATCGATATCACTTTCTTGAGACCATGTAGAGAAGGGTGACATTGTGCTCGGTTGTGGAGAGTGAGCACCAGTTGGCGAATATCTTCACTAAGCCTCTGGGCGACTCTCGGTTTTTATTTCTGCGGGAGAGCTTGGGTGGTTTGTCCTTACGGAATTTCTTTGTGAGGAGCTTTGTGCTACTATTATATTATATTATATTATATTATATTATATTATATTATACTATTACTCCTTTACGGTTTCATTTTTGGGTCAAAGTCCTTCCAGCATAGGTTAGAGTGGTTCACTTGCCAAATTGCTTTTTGCTACTTCTTGTCTTGTGCTTCTAGGATCTTGCTTATTAGTTGTTTCTTCCTTCTCTAAGTAGAGCTTACTCACTTCTTATAGGTTCTAGCGAGGGTGGGCCACCCTTGGGTAGAGCGGGGGCGATGTTGCTCCTTAGTGTATGAGTTGATCGGTGATAGTCCTAGATTCATATGGGGTAGATAAGAACACATCTCGAGCGATAGTTTTCTCTATATCTTTTCTATGCTCTAAAGGACTGCCTTTTCTGTTTTACTTATCAGATTCTCGTTTTTGTTCCTTTGGTTCAGGGGGAGTTATTCTTGGTTATTCCATACTCTTAATTTTGTCATAACTCAACCTGAATTAAAAGATGCATCTCATTCTGAAGGGAATTTGGATTTTTGTGCATTTCATCAAGCATTGCATGATAATCAAATGGAGCCTTGTTTATTATCCCTTATGATCTGTTTTCACTATTTTACATCTAGCCTTTATGCTAAACTGCTAGATCTATCATGACTTTTTATGTGTAGTTTAGTCTTTGCCATGCTAAAGTGTTTAAAAAAAATGCTAAACTTGAATTAAAATCTTGTCATGATAGCTCTTGAGACTAGTCTGGTTGAAACTATCCTTTTATGATTTTCGCCATGTCAAGTAGGTGAGTTGAGTCTGAATCTCTTTTGAACTTTTGAGTAAGCTATGTGGGTTTGGTAAGAAACATGACTTATCTCTAATCATTTGGTCTAAAAACTTCAAAAGCAAAATGATCTCTTTGTGCGAAAAACCAGATCTCACCAAATCTTTCTCATGAGACGGCTTGCCATTGCACTAGGCATGAACTCAGGGGGAGCCTTGGATGACCTAAGATCACCTCCTTAAGTCTGTTGCTTGGAGTGGTCGCATAAGGCTTGAGATCTAGCACATGGTTAAAAAAAAAAGAAAAATGGTTGAAGCTTAGGAGGCAGTTGTGGATGGCACCTAGTCCAGAGCTTGCTTTACTGAGATAAAACCATAAAAAGTCTTCAGAAAAAGAAAAACGTGCTAAAATTGCTTATCATCAGAGAGACCAAGTTCTGGATAAAATAAGTCTTTCTTCAATGATAGCACTCTAAAGCTCATTGATGAGTCTTCTTGGTTCAACTTAGATTATTTGACATGGCTTGTATCATCCTTGGATGCCTTTAGCTAGACTGCAATCTTGGTTTAATTGACTTGCTAAAGAATTGGATCATTAATCAGATTATGGATTTTCTGTCTTAGCTATTCTCTACATCAATTGTCATGATCTTGATAGCATTCTTCTGTGTTATGGCTTGGTGTAATTCTCTAATAGTCATTTTGGATAATCTACATGGCTCCTAATGCTTAAAATGAACATCATATAGTCTTTTCCTCCCTTTTCTACATATTGATGATTTTATTGCCAAAGGGGGAGAATTTTTGTGAGAAAAAGCCTTCTGGAGAAAAGCCTTGAGTTTTGTGTGAAAATTGCTCTTTCATCTCATCTCAAGTCTTTCTCTTTTGTCAACTTGGTCTTGAGCTTAACTACTCTTGTTTAGACCTTGGTTGACTGTAAACTCAAACTCATCTTATGCTTTTTCGGTAATTGTCAATATACTCATCAAGGGGGAGATTGAGAGACCATGTGAGAGGTCCTCCACTCTGAGTGATGAGTATTTGACAAGTGTGTTGATTAGATTGAGAGTTGAGTTTTCGGTTTGGATTGTTTTCGATTTGAGTCGGAAATCGGAACTACATTGTGTATGGGCGGAAGTTCCGATAATCAGAACTACTGGCGTTGGAAATAGGATCTTCCGATTTTCACAGGTTTTGAGTTGGTGGCGGCAATCGGAACTTCCGCTCAAGGGTAGCGGAGTGTCAGATAATACCGATATTAAGGTTCTCTCGAGATGAAAATCGGTTTGAAAATGCAGGTTTCTGGATGTTAGAAGATCGGAAGTTCCGCAATGGTAAGCGGAAGTTCAGATAATCTGACAAATCGCGGATGTTAGAATCGGAACTTCATTTGTGGTAAGTCGCGAACTTCCGATTGTGTCGAGAATGCAAAGAAGGTTATTTTGTGATTTTGATTTTGTATGAGTTTGAGTCTTATACAAATGTTGATGCTATGATATTGTGCAATGCTATGTGATGTGTTTACATGCATGTTGACTCAGGCATCAAGATGAAGCCGTGGCGAGACAAGAGGTGATCGGACTAAGCGCGCGGCGTTGAGGTCGAACGGTCGGATGTGTCGAAGGCGGCGTGAATCTTGAGGTGGTTGCGTGTCAAGGACAAAGGTGTACGGAGGCTTCGGAAGGTGCGCAAAGGCGAAAGGGTCTTTTCATAAGCGGCAAAAGTGGAGGCGGTTCCGTTCGGGTGTAGCGGGCTTAATGGGTTGGAGGCCCATTAGCAAAGGCTATAAATAGGGAGAACCACAGGTTAGGGTTAGACTTTTGAGAGAAAATTAGGGTTAGCTCTAGAAAAGGATTTGTTTTGCTTTTGAGAGCTTGTTGAGAGGAGAGTATGAATGAAATCTTTTGTAATCATTCCTCTTGCTTTACCTCTGAATCAGTGTTTCAATCCAATGAAATCGAGGTTTTGATTATTTGACTTTGCAACTCTTCTCTCTCTCATTTCATGTTGAATATCTAGGGTTTTGACATATCTTTTGATTCGTCTTAAGAAATAGCATGAAACTTGATATCTAGAATCGTTTTGATATTGCTATTACATCCTCAAAGTTTCATGAGCTAAGAATCGAGAATCTAAACTTATCATTGGTTTTGGTCTTTCTTGCCCTTCTTCAAGAAATCCGTTCTTGGTTTGATCATTGAATCTTTGTTTGCAATTATTCTCCATGAGGTCAAGATGGTGTTTAGGATGATGTCTGTGAAACTTGACGGAGAAGAGCATTCAAGATTTAGTTTTGGATTTTGAAAAGAAACCCGAGCGCCTCGTTCTTGGTCGGGACAATGGAACTTCCGATTGTCCATAAGCGAGAATTACAGCAGCGGAACTTCGACTGATTCGGAACTACCGAGTGCTGGAAATACCGAGTAAAATCGAACGTCCGATATTTGTGAATGCATGGAACTTATGATTAGTTCTCACGATTTTGTTTTACTCTTCTTGAGAGGGTTTGTAGATCTTATTTAATCTGATGAAAGGGAGTTCTTAATTTTAAGGCACCATTCACCCCCTCTCTGTTGCCATTTCGGTCCTTGGTGTGTGATTCCACCTCAGAGCCACCTAATAGTGATAGGGATAATACCTTTGTGTTGTCTTTTGTCTCCTACTAACCATGTCGGTGAAGGATTGGATGCGCAAGAGTGTGTTTTGAGGAAGAGCTCATGACGCTATTGGATGAACAACGCACTACCGTTAATGAGGACATCGGCCGGAAGCTTCAAGCTACCACGATCACATTACAACGCTCAATCAGCGATAGTATTGCGCGCTCACTACGCCTCGAAAGAATGGTGAACCGACCACCAAGCGTTGGTCGTGTGGAACCTCATGGTGCAGCCCATGACCATGAGTTTGATAATGATAATGAGATGCCGCGACCACGATGCCTTTGATGCGACAACGGAACCGGTGAACTTCAACCGTCAAGGTATGAGAGGTAATAATGTTCAGCAACATAATGCGCGTGTTAATGATGATCCATATGCTAAAGTTAAGTTCTCTATACCTCTTTGCGGGTGCTTATGATGCTGAAATATATCTAGATTGGGAGATGACGGTGAAACGAAATTGAATGCTCACTTAGTTCGAAGTGCATAGAGTTAGGCAAGCCACAAGTGAATTTAAAAACTTTGCCATCATTTGGTGGAATAGGGTATGCACCAAGGATTAGCGCCTACTACGTGGGATGGTTTAAAAGTTGCTATGCATAATGATTTGTCCCACCTTCTTTTAAGCGTGATTTGCGTAATAAATTACAGCGCTTAAACCAAGGTAATAGATCCGTAGAAGAATATTATCAGGAGCTACAAATTAGCATATTGCGTTGTGATATTATTGAGGATGAAGAAGCCGCAATGACACGTTTTATGGAGGATTAAGGCGTGAAATTCGAGGACATAGTGGATTACAAAGAATACGATAGCGTTCTAGATTGTTCCAACTTGCATGTTTGGCGAAAAGGAATTGCAGGGGCGACAACGAGGCCAAGGAACAACTTTGGGAGCATGTCTACACCATGACGGTCGGGGCAAGCCAAAACAGCCCCACCTTGACTACACTGCTGCCCCCTCCACGAGTAGGGCGCTTCGTGACACCTCGACCACATCACATGCACCGAGGTAAGTAAAGTTACTAGTGTGCGTGCACCAACCAAGAGTTCTTCGTCGGTTGCTTCCTTTAGTCGTACCTGCTGGGATTGTGTGCCACCGTTGCAAAGGAATGGGGCACGTCATGAGGGAATTTGCGATCGTGAGCATACCTTGCCACCAAAGGCGGTGGTTATGTAAATACTAGTGATATTGAGGACGAATATGTACTTGCGGCTAACATTGCGGTGGAGGAGATGAGATGAGCGGTGATCTTTGATGATGTAGAGGAACAAGTAGGCATTGTTGTTGACACCGAGTATCATGAGAGCCTTGTTGCATAATGAGTCTTTGGCGCACAAGTGGAAGGCTGAGCAAAACCAACGGCACAACTTGTTTGGACAGTTCTCGTGAAGGACAGAGCTGCGAGTCATCATTGATGGAGGGAGCTCAACAACCTTGCAAGCTCGAGATGGTAGAAGCTTGGCTTGACCACACAACCACACCCACGTCCCTACTACATCCAATGGTTCAATTCGTGTGGTAAATTAAAGGTACACAAAGTTGTGAAAGTGCAATTTTAGCGGGTAATTACAAAGATAGTTCGACTTTGATATCGTGCCGATGCAAGCATGCTCTTTGTTGTTCGGTAGACCTTGGATATATGACAATGATGTTTTGCACCATGGTAGAGCTAATACCTACTCATTTTCACATAAGGGTAAGAAGATTAAGTTGTTACCTTTGACACCGGTGAGATTACGAAAGATGAAGAAGAGCGCTAAAAATGAAAGAAACACCGATAAGCATGATTACGAAAATCAGCAAGTAGCAAAGCGTGTTTTCCACCCAAAAGGGAGAAAGTGGCGTCTAGTCCTAAGTCGAGGGAATTAAATTGAAGGGATGTGTTATGATTGCCACTAAATCTGAACTTAGAAATTTGTAATAATGAGTGCCATGCTATGCTTTGATATGCAAAAATGCCTTATATTAAGCTTGAGGACATAGCTAGCTCTTTGCCTCCTATTTGTTGCTAACCTTTTGCGGGAGTATGTGGATGTATTTCAAGCGAGGTACCCCGGGATTACCACCTATTCGAGGAATTGAATATCAAATTGATTTGATCCGGGAGCTATTTTGCCAAACCGTCTGCGTATAGGACCAATCCGGAGGAGACTAAGGAAATTCAGCGATAAGTCCAAGATCTTTTGGATCGTAGATGCGTAAGAGAAAGCCTTAGCCTTTGTCTTTGTTCGATTCTTTTGGTTCCTAAGAAAGATGGTAGTTGGCGTATGTGTGTTGATTGCAGAGCCATTAATAACATTACTATAAGGTATCGTCATCCTATCCCAAGGCTAGGCGACATGCTAGATGAATTGAGTGGTTCTATTATTTTCACAAAGATTGACTTGCGGAGTGGTTACCACAGTTAGAATGAAATTAGGAGATGAATGGAAAAGCGCTTTTAAAACTAAGTTGGATTATACGAGTGGTTAGTGATGCCTTTGGTCTAACTAATGCACCTAATACTTTTATGCGTTTGATGAGCGAGGTTTCGTCCTTTCATTGGAAAATTTGTGGTGGTTTACTTTGATGATATCTTGATTTATAGCAAGTCACATGAGCAATACTTAAATCATATCGTCTGTTTTAATGCTTTGAGAGGCCTACGTTTGTTTGGTAACCTCGAGAAGTGCACCTTTTGCACCGATCGAGTTGCATTTCTTGGTTATGTTGTGACACCACAGGGCATTGAGGTGGATGAGACAAAGATTGTAGCCGTCCAAAGCTGGCCGACGCCTACTACTGTGTCACAAGTGCGGAGCTTCCATGGCCTTGCTGGATTCTATCGGCGCTTTGTGCGGGATTTCAGCACCATTGCCGCACCATTGAATGAATTGACAAAGAAAGGAGTGCCTTTCCAATGAGGACCTGCACAAGAGAAGGCATTCAACTTGTTGAAAGAGAAGCTCACCCAAGCACCCTTACTCCAACTCCCTGATTTTGGTAGGACTTTTAAAATTGAATGTGATGCCAGTGGAATTGGGATAGGTGGTGTATTGATTCAAGAAGGTAAACCAGTTGCATATTTCAGCAAAAAACTAAATGGGCCTAGTTTGAATTATTCCACCTATGATAAGGAATTGTATGCTTTAGTTCGAATACTTCAAACTTGGCAGCATTATCTATGGCCCAAAGAATTTGTTATACATTCGGATCATGAATCGCTAAAACATATTAGAAGTCAAGCTAAACTGAATAAACGACATGCTAACTGGGTAGAATTTATTGAGTCATTCCCATATGTTATAAAGCATAAGAAAGGTAAGGATAATGTGATTGTTGATGCGCTCTCTAGACGTTATACCATGTTATCTCAACTTGACCATAAGATTTTTGGTTTGGAGGCCATCAAGAGTTTATATGTCACTGATTTGGACTTTAAGGAAGTGCTTGAACATTGTAAAGGAGAGAAGACATGGAATAACTATGTGCTGAATGATGGTTTGGTCTATCGTGCTAACAAGCTATGCGTTCCAACTAGCTCTTTTCGTCTTTTGTTGTTACAGGAGGCACATGGAGGAGGTTTGATGGCGCATTTTGGAGTAAAGAAGACAGAAGATGTGCTGGCCACCCACTTCTTTTGGCCAAAGATGAGGCGTGATGTCAAGCGCTACGTAGCTCACTGCACTACATGCAACAAAGCTAAGTCCCGTCTCCTTCCACATGGACTTTATATGCCTCTTTGTATTCCTAGCGCCCCTTGGGAGGATATTTCTATGGATTTTGTTTTAGGATTGCCTAGGACAAAGAGGGGGAGAGATAGTATATTTGTAGTAGTGGATCGATTTTCTAAAATGGCACATTTTATATCTTGTCACAAGGCGATGATCCTACAAACATAGTGATTTGTTTTTCAGGAAATCATTAGCTTACATGGAGTGCCCAATACTATTGTCTCGGATCGTGATCACGAAATTTTGAGCCACTTTTGGAGATCACTTTGGAATAAATTGGGGACAAAGCTGCTGTTCTCTACTACATGCCATCCCCAAAGCGATGGACAAGCGGAGGTTATCAACCGCACGTTATCCACCATGTTGCGGGCTGTTTTAAGAAAAACTTGAAGATGTGGGAAGAGTGTTTACGCATGTTGAGTTTGCTTACAATAGGTCGATACACTCCACCACCAAGGTAAGTCCATTTCGGGTAGTGTATGGTTTTAACCCCGTGCTCCTATTGATTTACTACCTTTACCGACCTCGAAAAAATTAATCTAGATGCTAAGAAGCGTCTTTGCATTTATTCTCAAGTTGCATGAAACCACTAAAGAGAATATAGAGCATATGACCGAAAGGTATAAGGTTCTTTGGAAGTAAAGGTAGGAAAGTTGTAAAATTTGAACCGGTGATTTAGTTTGGGTTCATTTGAGAAAGGATAGGTTTCGAATTAAGAAAATCAAAGTTGATGCCTAGATTTGAAGGACCGTTTAAGATAATTAAGAAGATAAATGATAATGCATATCAATAAGAATTACTGCAGATTTTGTGGTTAGCCCCATATTTAACATTTGATTTGAAACCATACGTGGGAGAAGAAGTTGAGCTTGAGTCGGGGCGACTCCAATTCAAGAGGGGAGTATGATGAGGACATCCTCCTTCGGATACATACGACACAAGACCCTCCGGATCTGGTCTTTGAACTACGGTCCTATGACAAGAGCTAAACACGTCCTTAATCGATCAAGTAAAGTCGTTTCTAGAAATTTGAGTGTATTATTTGAGAACTCTATGATCTTTGCCTAATGGAGATGATTTACTTGTACTCGGGAATCTCGACTACGACCCGTTCAAGAAGGTCTCGACCACTACAAGAAGATCTATGACCACTATAAGAAGACCTCACGACTAGTTGATTCGATTGGAGCAATCTCGACCCGAGCGAGCACAATACTCGTTGGACACAATCTCGACCAAAGATAGCATGGACTCCTCAAGACCACCCTAGGACCGATCCTCTCGACGGATCTTCGACCGAAATCGCAACACAAGGTCTTTGCGTCACCGTTTTGAAACTAATAAGACTTTGTAAGCGTAACGAGGTGGAGTCCGGGTTGTATGCGCTTCATCCGGCCGCACAACCCTATGTCGACCTCCTCCGTTCCCTATATATATCGATGGCCGCCATAGTTTAGAGGCGGGTTTTCTTAGATTATTACGCCAATTGCGGTTTCGCCGATTATCGGTTTGAGAACCCCACTTGTAAACTTCATCCATATCCGCAATACAATTGATTGCATCTACCTTGTTCTTGTGAGTTGCTTGATTGCTTGTAGGAACAATAACCTTCGTGGTAAGGTCGATCGCGTGCAAGCGTGGTCGATAACGACGAGCGTTGGGTGTAGCAATTGCGGTGACGATCTGTTGGTGGAAGCCTCAAAGCGTCAACGTCCTCACGACGAACCAAATCGAACCTATCGGAAGATCGGGCCGCCGTGACTCATCAGAGGGTCTCATTGATCAATTGAAGGGAGCTAAAATATTCTCCTAGATTGACCTTCAGTCAGGTTATAACAAAATTCGAGTTCGGGAGCAAGATATCGAGAAGACGGCTTTCTCTGCATGGTATGGCCATTATGAGTATAAGGTTATGTCTTTTGGACTAACAAATGCTCCAGCAGTTTTCATAGAAGCCATGAACAGTATGCTACACCGATATCTTGATGATTTTGTTGTAGTATTCATTGATGATATCCTGATTTATTCCAAGACAGAAGAGGATCATGTCCAGCATCTAAGGTTGGTTCTTGAGACTTTAAGAGAGAAATAATTTTATGCCAAGCTGAAGAAGTGTGAATTCTGGATTTTTGAAGAAGTGCGAATTCTGAATTTCTGAAGTTGGGTTTCTGGGCCATGTAATCAATCAAGAGGGCATTTTAGTTGATCCTAGCAAGATCTCAACGGTGGTAGAATGAAAAAGGCCAACCAATGTCAAGGAAGTGAGGAGTTTCCTGAGTTTAGCTGGCTATTACCGACGCTTCATGGAGGGTTTTTCAACCATTGCTAGGGCGATGTCTTAGTTGACACAGAAAGGCGTCAAATTTCAGTGGTCAGATGCATGTGAGTGTAGTTTCTGTACTTTGAAAGATAGGTTGGTGACCGATCTAAGTCTTACTCTTCTTGAGCCTAGGAAGCGTTTAATAATTTATTCACATGCGTCTAGAGTTGGACTTGGTTGTGTGCTCATGCATGATGGCAAGGTGATTGCCTATGCATCGAGACAGTTGAACAAACATAAGCAGAATTATCCTACTCATGATTTAGAGCTTGCCGCAGTGGTTCTTGCCTTAAAGATCTAGCACCATTATTTGTACGGTGAATCTTGTGATATATTCACTGATCACAAGAGTCTGAAATACATATTTACCTAGAAAGACTTGAACCTGAGACAGAGGAGATGGTTAGAGTTGATAAAAGACTATGATCTCACCATTGATGTCGGCTGGCAAAGCGAATGTTATGTGAGATGCTCACGAGTCGCAAGGCGACACCTCCTACTCTCAGTTGTCTTATTGCTAATTTTGAGCGTATGGATATCTCCTTTTGCTTTGCGGGCACCGCCCAGACCGAGATTCAATTACTTCTTAAGTCAGCCATCCCAGATCGAGAGCGGGAAGCACAACAACATGATCAGATGCTCCAGCGAGTGAGGAAGCGTTTAGTTGAGGGCAAACAAGGCCACTTCAGTGTAGATGGTTCTGGTGCGTTGCATTTTAAAGGCCGCCTCTGTTTACCACAGGGGGCTCAGGTCAAAGATGAGATTCTATGGGAAGCACATCGTACTTTGTATATTGTACATCCTCGTGAGACCAAGATGTACAAGGACTTGAAGAAGATTTTCTGGTGGAAAAGGATAAAGGTCGATATCGCTCAATATGTAGCATCTTGTGGAGTTTGCCAGTGGGTCAAGGCTAACCATAAGTGACCAGCAGGTTTGTTGCAAGCTTTGGAGGTTTCAGTTTGGCCATGGGATGACATATCCATGGATTTCGTAGTTGTTTTACCTCGCACGCAGCGAGGGAAGGATGCTATTTGGGTCATAGTGGACCGGTTCAGTAAGTCTGCACATTTCATTCCTATTCGTATAACCAATTCAGCAAGTGATTTGGCTCCTCTCTATGTGCGAGAAATAGTGCGGTTGCACGGGGTGCCTAAAACCATTGTTTCTGGTCGAGATGCCAAATTTGCCTCCAAGTTCAGGGAAAGTTTGCAAAGTGCTTTGGGCACACAGCTTCGTCTTAGCACCGCATTTCACATCAAGCAGATGGTCGATCTGAGCGCACCATTCGGAACCTTTGGAGGATATGCTCGGATATTGTGTTATGTCTTGGAAGGGAGGTTGGGAAGATCACCTAGCTTTGGCAGAATTCGCCTATAACAACAGTTATCACGCTAGCATTCGAGCTGCTCCGTTCGAGGTTCTTTATGGGCGGAAGTGCGAGATCCCGTTGTCTTTGGGATGCGATTGGAGCGCGGCGATTTGCGTCGATTGGGTTCAACAAGCTGTGGCGAGTAGTAGAGATAAGGAAGAATCATTGGTTTGCTCGGAGCCGAGGAAGAGCTATGCAAATATCGAGGCGAGATTTGGAATTGAAGTGGGGGCGAGGTTACATTGAGAGTATCACCTACCAAAGGCGTAGTGCGGTTTGGCACCAAAGGGAAGCTTAGCTCGAGGTACGTTGGACCATTTTCAATCGTGGCACGAATTGGGAAATTGGCTTATCGCTTGGATCTCCCTGAGTCCATGCGCGTGGTTCATAATGTGTTTCATGTATCAATGTTGAGGAAATTCTTGAGAGACCCAGAGCATGCTATTCCATTAGAGCCGTTGAGCATTGAGCAGGATCTTACTTTTGAGTCCCGTTCAGTGAAAATTCTAGAAGAGTCAGAGCGGGTTCTGAGGAACAAGACTTTGAAGTACGTCAAGGTTCTTTGGTCTCATCAGACTGAGAGAGAGGCCACTTGGGAGCTAGAGTCTCGCATGCGCGAGCAGTATCTAGACCTGTTTGCTTCCGGTACGTGTTAAATTCGTTGATTCCAATTCCATGGCAATTCAAGCTTGTGTTCTTTTCGTCGGTGAGAATTCGATGTCGAATTCTGTTAAGGGGGTAGAATGTAATATCTCGAAAGTCGATTAGAGAGAACTTTATTCAATTTTGAATTTCTCCTAACAACGAAGTGTTCAACCAGCGAATGGCTTTAAAGGTTTGTCGAATCACGCGTTTTCGGCAAAGGTTCAGTTCTGTCTGGTCAATGACTATCGGCCGGCCGGTGGCTATCGAGCCAGACCGACGGAGGTGGTCCGACCGGCCCTGGCGGTCGAGCAGGCTGGGAGCGGTCGGACCGGCCATAGGCGGTGGTCGGACCGGCCAATACAAAAATTGGAGTTTTGTGCTGGGCCAAAAATAGAGGGTGTAGGCAAGAGAGGGGATTCTCATACACTTGGTCTCATAATTTTTGGAGCTTCGAGTCAAAAGATCTATTCGTTTGAAATTTTCAGAGAGGTTTCGGCTTTCAAGTGTTGAATTTTGGCTAAGTCCCATACAGGCGGTCGGCCGGCGGACAGTGATCGAGCCGGCCATTGAATAGCCATCGACTAGTTTTCACTTGTATCGTCGACTCTCGTAGCGGTGATGTTTGTTTGTTGAGTCAAGTTCATGGGTTTCACTGCATTTGTGTTGCATGATGCATATTTTGACTAACGTGGATCAAGTTGCGAAGAATTTATTCCCGGATTCGATTTCTTGGTCTATTGTTGTACAGGTTGCTTAGAGATCAACGACGGTCAACGGCGAGGATGATCGGGACTAGGCTTGAGAGCTGAGGTTCAGAACGATCAATGGTGCCGGATGAAGTCTATGGATTCAAGCATGACACAAAATGGACAAGAATGACCGAACGGGAAGTTCGGTGCGGCGGGTTGCATCAAGCGGCGTGGGGGTCCGTACAAGTGCCATGGTGGTTTCGGTGGGAGCCGGATGGGAGAGACTTGCCGACATGATGAGAGCCGTTGATCAACCTACACGTGGCGAAGCATGGAACTGCTTCATGAAGATTGGACTCGGTCTTTGGAGAAGGATCGACAAGGGGTATTTTGGTAATATCACTAAAAATACCAGCTTGATTGCTTTTGGCTAAACCGCAGCACAAGACGACGCAAGGAGAAGCGGTTTAGGTCAAGAGAAGATGAAGACGGTGCTTTAAAATGCGTGCGTGAGTGAAACCCGTTTGTGTGTGGGCTTAACGGGTGCCCAATAGGAAACTCTTCTAGAAGGTTAGCCTCCACTATAAATATGGGACAGTGTTGTGCACCTCCTCAATCCTTTTGCTTATTTTTGCAACCCTAGTTTTGTTTTTGAGATTTGGGAGTGGAGAGGTTAGGATTCTTGAAGAGGAGATTGATTGTGTGCTCATGTATTGAGTTTTGTCCTTCATGTTGGACTGGCTGTAAACCAGCAACAATCACAAATCAATCTATGCAAGTTTTCTTGAGATGAGTCTCTTTGCGTTCTTGCTCTCTATTTTGTGATTTTGGGGACGTCTTTGATTCTCAAGTTTTCCTTCGGTTTCTGCCCCTAATCTTACTTGCTGTGATATGTGGGATATCATCTAGAATCATCTTGATCATCTCTATCCCACGAGCAAGGTTTTTGATCTAATTTTCGTTGACTGTTGGAAATATGCCCTAGAGGCAATCATAGAGATGATGATATTTCATTATGTTCATGATTTTGATAATATATTATCATGTTTCTTGAATGAATCATTTGTTATAGATCAATAAGTACGCGACTTGTTGGTGGAACTCTTTAACTTATATGATGTCATTCTAAATGTATCCCTATTCGGATGTCCTTTGGTGAACACGGTGACTCTATGACTAGCACATGTATTGATTGATGACCTTGTTTCACCGGCCATGGATATGGAGATATCGAATCAATAATGTGAGCACATGTTAGAGAACATGGTGTTGGATAGACCCATCATTGAGACACTATTGAGATTGTTATGAATCTTTGTGTCATTAGTTGGTCTCAAGTAATGATGATGTATAATCCTTAGACCTGAGATCAACATGGTTTCCTACATGTGTAATAGCACTCTTAGGGGTTGCCAAACGCTACTCCGTAACTAGGTAGTTATAAAGGTAGCTTTCGGGTATGCTATGAAATATGTGGAGGGATGTGACTGGCCGAGATGGGATTTGCCCCTCCTAACATAACAGGAGAGATGTCTCTGGGCCCCTCGTGGTGATCGGATAAAGAAAGTGCATGGCCATGCCACTAGTGGTCGAAGTGTCGACCACATGATGTTATCCGATACTCGATCGAGAGAGTATTGAACAGTCCATGGATGGCACATCATCTCACCTGGAGTTCAACCAGACATCGTGAGGCAAAGGGATAATGCATGAGTAGGTCGCTTAGTTTGATCAGTTACGGACTAGTCGTATGGAGATACGTCTTTGGTGGTAGATGTGGTCAAATGTAATCACATAATGGTAAGAACACAGTCGTAAGGAGTTCTGGTGGTCGTGACCAATTACAACCTGGTCGTATAGAGATACAAACTGGTCGTAAGTGATGAGGACCTAATCATAGATCATATTACATCAAGGTTCGTCTGATATATTCAATGTGTCTTTGGGAATCGTTATGTGCTGCTAGGTACCGCTAACGACTAGTGATCGAAAAAGAGTTTCTGAATCATAACCGATTTCACATGAACCCGTGGGGTCGCACACTTAAAGGGCAAGGATCTGTTTTGAATGGTGATCCGAATTCGTATAGGCTACGAGTTCCTAATGGGCCTCAGGTACGAGACCCATCATGGATGCCTATATAAAGAGGGGCGATGGCATGGGGTGCAAGCTGAAGAGGATGATGTTTAGAAGAACTTCTGAAACCCTAATAGCCACGCCTTCTTAACCACGCTGCCGGTGCTAACACTCCAGCGTGTGGTGATCCTGCCCCGTACGTGTGGATACCTCGGAGGTGTTGTTGCGAAGCATCAGCACTAGGACGATCTGAAACTCGTGACGCTTACGAGTCGGAGGATAGCGTGTGAGTGAGACCACTCGGAGGAAGCGACGCAGCGGCGTGTCACGACTACTCGAGGAGGAGGCGTCGTGAGTCGACTTCTGTTGCATGAACTCGCTACAATGACTCTACTTCCGCTACGAGTCGACGCGTCTAGCGGTAATCTTGTGATCTATTACTTGCGGTGGTTTCTTGGTTGCGCGGTAAAATTTTGTTTGTGCTATCATAGCCTTGCCGCGTTACCCTACATTGACTCGGTTTTGAACCATCCTTCACTCAAATAGGAAAATATCAGAACTTTACCAAGGATCTTCACGATCTTTGATTGTAATAGGTTCCTGATATCCTAAAGAAGGTGTGTTCCAAGTTTCTTCGAGTTTAGAGTTGTAGATCAAAAGTTACATCTATTTGTAACTTCGTTTTTCGGGCTGATTTCACTCTTCATCATGCTGGAGGTCAGACCACCCAAGGTGACCGGCCCGACCGCCCAAGGTGACCGGTTCGACCGCCATTAACATAGAGGTCAGACCGCCCATTACTTGAAAATTGAGTTTTGGTTGATTTTGGTTGTTTTGCTCCGGGGTTTAGATTGGATTCAATACAAGACTTCTGTTGTGCTTGGATATTGTTCTTTATATCTCTCATAGCTATCGGACTGAAAATCATGTTGAATCCGATCTTTGTGAAAAAGAGATCGTGCTCCTATTCACCCCCCTCTAGTCGCCGTTTCGGTCCAACAGAAACAAATCGAAGAATTACAAGACAAGGGTTATATTCAACTAGGTCATCACCTTGGGGACCACATGTACCGTTTGTCAAAAAGAAGAATAATAATATGAGGATGTGTGTGCATTGCATATCACTAAATGAAGTCACAATCAAGAACAAGTATCCGTTACCCAGGATTGATGATCTCTTTGATCAGTGAAAGGAGCAAGTGTTTTCCCCAAGATTGACTTAAGATCTGGTTATCATCAGTTCAAGATTAGACCAAAAGATATCCCCAAGACTGCTTTCACCATAAGATATCGACTGTATGAGTTCACTGTGATGTCATTTAGTTTAACGAATGCAATAGCTTATTTCATGAACATGATGAATAAAGTATTCATGGAATTCTCATATAAGTGTGTGGTTGTATTCATCGACGACATTCTCATCGACTCGAATGATGAGGAAGAGCGTGAGAAGCATCTCAGGACAGTTTTGGAAAAACTCAGGGGGCAACAGCTCTATGCTAATTTCAGTAAAAGTGAATTTTGGCTAAGCCAAGTAGCTTTTCTCAAACATATCGTGTCAGTAGGAGTTGCAGTAGATCCCGCAAAGGTTGAAGCCGTAATACATTAGAGGCAACCCAAATCCGTCACCGAAGTGAGAAGTTTCCTTGGTTTAGCTAATTATTACCGAAGATTCATCAAAGATTTGTCCACAACCGCCAGACCTATGACTCAGCTTTTCAAGAAAGAGAAGAAGTTTGAATGGACAGATGCTTGTGAGCAAACTTTCTCGGAATTGAACAATAGACTAGTATTTGCACATGTGTTAGTCTTACCGGACATCTGTAAAGACTTCGAGGTCTTCTGTGACGCCTCTCGTCAGGGCCTTGGATGTGTGCCGATGCAGGATAATAAAGTAGTGGCGTACGCGTCTCGCCAATTGAAACCTCATGAAGGAAATTACCTGACGCACAATTTGGAATTAGCCGCAATTGTGCAAGCCTTGAAAATTTAGCGGTATTACCTCATCGGTAATCGCTGTGAGATTTTCACAGAGCACAAAAGCTTGAAATACATCTTCACTCAGCCAGAACTAAATCTCAGGCAGAGGAGATGGTTAGAACTAATAAAAGAGTATGAACTTGTAATCCATTACCATCCAGGCAAAGCGAATGAAGTGGCAGATACCCTAAGTCGAAACGGGTATTGCAACACTATGATGGTTCAGGACAATCAATCAAGATTGTATGAACAATTCAGGCATCTAAATTTAGAGATTGTTAACCAGGGTTGTGTAAACAATTTGGAAGTTGAACCAACAGTTCAGAGTCAAATCAGAGAAATCAGAATGAAGATGAAGACATCAAAGAAATAAAAAAACATTAGAAGAGACAAAGTCCAAGATTTTCTGAGGATGAGCATGGTACCATCTGGTTTGGGAACCGCACCTGTGTACCTAATCATCAGAAAACAAAATAGTTGATTCTGAAAGAATCCCATGAATCACCTTACTCCATTCATCCAGGAAGTACCAAGGTGTACTAGGATTTAAAAGAGAAGTATTGGTAGGTTGGTATGAAGTGAGATATTACTGAATTCGTTGCACGCTGTGATGTATACCAAAGAGTCAAGACAGAACACCAAAGACCCACTGTGTTGTTGCAATATTTACCGATTCCCGAATGGAAGTGGGAACAATTCGGCATGCACTTTATCACCGAATTGCCTAGGACTCAATCAGGACATGATTCCATCTGGGTCGTGATTGACCATTTGACTAAAGTGGCACACTTCATTCCCGTCAAGACCACTTACCAAAGTAGTAAATTGGCAGGGTTGTATATGGCCAGGATCGTTTGTCTACATGGAATACCCAAAAACATAGTGTCCGACAGAGGTTCACAATTCACATCTAGATTTTGGAAAGCTTGCATGAAGCCTTGGGGACTAGACTCAACTTCAGTATGACGTATCATCCTCAAATAGATGGACAAACAGAACATGTAAACCAAATTCTAAAAGACATGCTTCGAGGCTGTGCAAAAACAGAACATGTAAACCAAATTCTAAAAGACATGCTTCGAGGCTGTGCAATAAACTATGGGAAGAGTTGGGATCAGAATCTTCCTTATGTAGAGTTCTCGTACAACAACAGCTATCAAGCCAGCTTACAAATGTCTCCATTCGAAGCATTGTACGGTAGGCAGTGTAGAACCCCTTCCTTTGGGATCAAGTCGGAGAACATCAGTTCTTCGGACCTGAATTGATTAAGGATATTGAAGGAAAAGTAAGAATGATAAGAGAACAATTGCGAGTGGCTCAATCCCGACAGAAGAGTTATGCCGCAGAGAATTGTCCTTTGAGACATGAGATTTTGTCTATCTCAGAGTAACTCCACTCAGAGGAGTAGGAAGATTTCAGACCAAAGAAAAGCTCACACCAAGATTTATTGGACCATACAAGATTTTGGGAAGAAGAGGCAGAGTCCCCTATTAGTTAGAGCTGCTGGCATATTTATCCGCAGTTCATAACGTCTTCCATGTGTCGCGACTGAAGAAGTGTCTTCGAGTTCCAACGGAGCAAACACCACTTGAGAGCATCGATCTTCAAGAGGATCTCACCTATGTGGAGCAGCCGATCAAGATTCTTGATGTCGTAGAGCGGGTTACCAGAAGCAAGATCATCCGTTCATACAAAGTTCAATGGAGTAACCACTCAGAAGAAGAAGCTACCTGGAAACGAGAAAAAGATCTAAAGCAGAGTATCTCCACCATTTTGCTGACCAAGTCTGAATCTTGGGGTCGAGATTCCCTTAAGAGGGTAGGTTTGTAACATCCCAGTTTTTTGGGCCTTTTCAAAATTTTCAAATTAAAATTAACCATTTGATTTTATTGGATAAATAAAGCTTAAACTTGAAATTTTAGAAAATAAAAACAATTTAGTTTGAGTTTCAAACTTCAATTAATTAAAAGTTTAGTTTTTTTGAATTTCTTGGTTTTTGTTGGTGTCAAATGTTAAAAAGAGTATTTTTAGTATTTTATTAAATTTTTTGGAATTTTAAAAAGGGTTTTACTATTTGCTTAAAAAATAATTTATTTTTCAAAATAATTATCTAAAGTTAAGCTAAAAATAATTTTATTAAGTTCCAAATAATTCAAGGAATTTCTATGTATTTTTCTAGAAATTTTGAACTCTATTTGTTATTTTCAAAAAATTCTATTTCATTTAACTCAATTTCTCAAATACAAAAAGTAATAAAAATCTGGGTTGCTGTTCACGGGCCGAATCTTCCCTGACCCATTCCTATTACTCCAAGCTGGCCCAACTCCCGTGCTCACCCGACCCATCTCGCGCGCCAACCTGCGCCTCCCGTTGCCTCTCATTGCCGGGCGGGGCCCGCATGTCTACGCCCTCCCTTGTACTTCTTCCTCCCCCGCTCCTGTTGCCCATTGCAGCCCACTCGGGCACGCCCGCATCACCGCTATGCAGAAGTCGTCGTATCGCTCGCGTTTCCCTCCCCTTGTGCTCCCCGTTTCAACGAGCATTGAATGCTGGGATTCCCACCGCCACCACCCCCCCCCATTTTCTTCCCCTCCACTTGCTCTCATCCCCTCCTCGCCTGCTCATTTTGCATCGGCCAGAGCTTTGCTCGTGCGCCCGCCCGTTGAACCTCCTCTCTACTCCTCCTCGGCAGCTATAAAAGCGAGCACCCGGAGCCTCTAAACCTCCTCTCTCTTTCCCCCCTTCTCCCTCCCTCTCTCACTCTCAATCGTTGGGATTTGGAGCTCCAAGAGCTTCGCCCGAAGCTCGCACCACCGTCGAGGGTCCTCCACCGCTTTCGTCCTCACCTTCGGCACCACATGGTTGCGGGCTACACCATGCGCGCCTCCCCATCGCCGAACCGTCCCCGGAACCCCGTCGCCGACTTCGTCCGCTCTTCGCCGTCGCTTCCTCTGCTCGCCGGCGGCCGCCACCGTGTTCATCGCCGCCAAAGCAGTGCGCACTGAAACTCCCTCACCTCCCTCTCCCTCTCGATGCCCTCGCCAAGACTCGCCGCGGCGCGTAGTGCCGACGAGCCTACGCGCCTGAGCCGCCGGTGTGGCGCCACCTCGGTGCCACCTCACCGCCTTCACTGGCGTGGCTGCCTACGTGGCCCAGCCCACGTTGCGTCGCCACTACGCAATGAGCTAGGTCCACAGTGGACCTGCTTGCCATCGTGGGCTTGGTCCATGGCCGTGGGCCCCACATGTCAGCCACACAACATTTTTCTTAAGGAAAATAATTCCGGTCGAAATTCAATATTCCAACCGCTAACGCCATGCTGGCACAATAAATCAATTTTCCTTTAAAAATAAATCCAAATTTTTTGAAAATCTTAATTTCATCATTTCATGTATTTTCAAACTTCCGGGAGCCTGTTCTCCTCCGTTGGAAATCCGATTCAAGCGATTCAAATTTCTAAATTAATCTAAATTCAAGATCTAGCAATATACACTAAAATTATTCAATTTGGATTTCACTTGAATTTGCTTCATCTTCGCGTGTAGATTTTGAAGACTCCGGGGAACTCGAATACTTCGAAGAAGTATATCCTCAAGCATTTGAGAAAGACAAGTTACATCTTTGATCATATTGAATCCCAATATTTCAAATTATTTAAATTTTGTTTAAACTATTATTGCATGCGTATTTAAATTCAAGTAATTTAAATCCCTATTTTAACTTTGTAGTTATTCCTAATTCCTTTGTACATCCAAACTTGAATATTGATTTAACCACCCCTTGATACCATAGCTAAAATCTAGTTGGTACATTAGTATGAACTAGAACATATTGCAAAACTCTATGCTTAGTCGAAGCTTAGCTCAAAAATATTTAACTTAGGAAGTTAGCCAAAAGTTCAACTATGATTAAAAAATAATACTGTGGTATGGCCTATACCATAGAAATTTATAAAATGATTTTATGTGGTAATAAAATAAAAATTAGTTTGGACTTGGGCGAAATGGATGTTTGGATGGGTGCATATTCATGCACCGGATCGATTCATTTTTATGATCGAGTCCCAAGGTTCTTTTGGAAATTTGCCCAAGTCAATTAAGGACCGGTTTTCGAGTCCATTTTGCTAAGCCCTATCGTACTACCACATGTCTCGATTGGGAGGGACGTTGCTAACTAATTTGCAATGTTCCATCGTGGTCGTGCCATCCGGTTGCATGGTTGTCTTTTATGACGTACTTTTTATGTATTCCCACCTAGCGCGAGAGAGGGCCTGAACCCGTCGGGTTTCTATCCAAAGGGGGTGAAACCTTAGCGAGGCGGGACTATGATGGGATGGTGTATTGTAAAGGTGTCGTCACATGCACTAGACTGCTTACCTAAGGTAGTGATCGGTGGTATCGACGGATGCTAAATAATTTAGAGAAGTCTTGTCATGTGGGTAAAGTTGTACACCTCTGCAGAGTGGTATGAACTATTCGAATAGCCGGGTCTATGGTTATGTATGTTGGAATTGATCTCGGGCATTTGGCCCAACGGCCAAATGCCCAACCTCGATCGCATACGATCGGGCGCCCGCCCAAAGGTGGCGGGCCCTGTCGCCAGCGCCACATAAAGGAGGTGGGGCCAGGCGGCACACACACAAAGTTTACCGTCGCGCCTAAACTCCACCCAACAAACCTAGTCGATCCTAAGGAGTGCCGTGGCGGCGGAAGTCCACCGCCGCCACCGACGCGATCGACTACCGCCGGCCTCGCCTCCGCTCGGGACACGCCACCGCCGTCGACTCTCAGACCTCTCCACCGACCATGGCTAATCCTACCTCATCTACGCACGACGGTAATCCCTCTCTCTCTCTCGGTCACTCTCGGACCCGATCCAAAACCCTAAGAATCCCGGATCGGAGAGATCAAAAGAAGCCAACAATGGTATCAGAGCCATCAAAGATAAGATCCGGATGGCAAAAGAAAAGATCGGAGTAGATTCAAAGAAACCCTAACCCGAAACCGGAAACCCTAGAACCCTAGAACTCCAGATCTAAAAACATCGGCTCTTACGGATTAAGGGAGGTAGGCGGCCGGGAACTTCGTAGTCATGGTCGCCGTTTTCCGTCGCTCCAAAACCCCGAGGCGCGTCTCGGCCAGCGTGAAAGCGCGCCAAGGAGCCCCTCGGCGGCGACGCGCTCCTCGGGAGCGCGCGCCAGCGAGAGGCCCAGGCGGGCGAAGAAGAAACCCGGCGTGAGAGAGAACCCGGGGCGAGAGAGACGGCGGAGGCGAGCAAATGAACTAGGGTTTCACAGGCGCGCGGCTGGTGTTTTGTTCGCGGAATCGTCGCTCGACCGTCCGATTCAAAGCAATGGTGAGATCAATCGGATCGGAGAATGGCGCGTTGCTGGCTGAAATTCAACCGTCGGATGTAAATCGAGCCAATTAAAAACGTGTCATAAAAACCCTAGCGGTAGTAGCGGGTTGGCCTTACGATAATGGGCGAAAAAAATTAGGGTGGGCGAATGGCGGTTTGAACGATAAAGTGACCGGTTTTGCCTGATTTTGGTAGGTTATGAATAGTAACACGAAAATTGAATTTAATTGTTTTGAAGCAATTTTGAATGAATTTCAATAGAAAATTGATTAAAATCTACATTAAATTTTGCACCAACGTGTTATTATTTCCGGAGATTAAATGTATGATACAATGCTTACGAATAATTGATTATTTTAGAATAATTAAAGTTTTCGCTGCAAAAGTTAATGTTGATAAATTCTTTTAATTAAATTCAAACCAACGGGAGAATTTAATTTTTTAAGAATTGTTGTAAGTTATGATATTGTTATTTTCTGACTAAAGTTGATAATAACAATATTATAATTTTAATTGATGTTTTTTATGCATTGTTTCTATTTACTTAGCGGTGATATAGTTTTAATGTATAGATATAATTGTTTTAATTGTATGTCGTATTTTTGACCAACGTTGGAAATAAGACATATAATTTTAAAGTTACGTTCTCACTTTATTTGATCTAAATTTTCAGGAGGATACAACTTGATGAGTTGTATCAGAGAAATACCCACTCTAAAAGGAGACAATTATGGAGAGTGGAAGAAAAAGATAGACTTAGCGTTTATCTTAGCTGAGGTGGACTGGGTCCTCACTACAGCACGACCCACTGAGCTTATGGCACCAGTGAGGGGTCAAAATGAGGATGATACTGCTTGGCAGAAAAGACAGAGAGATCATGCTCCCTTACAGATGTCTTATGACCTAGAGCATAAGAAATGGACCACAGCCAACAAGAAATGTATGGCTGTGATAAAGAATACGATTGAGCACGCAATTGTGGGCTCAATCGCATGATCGTGACATCACACGAATACCTTGATAAAATAAAGAGCCGTTCTTGGCTCTTCAAAGACATATGCAACACGGTGATTAAGCGACTTGTGAAGAGAAAAGGTATTCGGTGGTGGGATAAGAGAACACATATTGAGGATGAGCAACTTGGCATCCAAGCTTAAACCAATGGATTTGGCACTCAAGGATGAGTTCCTTATTCACTTGATTTTTGCTTCATTGCCAGAAAAGTTTGACACTTTTGTTGTCAATTACAATATGCAGCCCGATAAATGGGACTTAGAAAAATGCATAGCTATGTGTGTTCAAGAGGAGGAAAGAATTAAATCCTCACATGGTGGATCTATCAACTATGTGAAGGATAACAAGAAAAAGCACTTCAACAGTACCTCCTTCTCAAGGAACAAGGAAAAGCCTCATCCATCGGCCTCAACAGAACAAATTTCTTTGTAGACAAAGATCGGTGTCTTCATGCAAGAAGGCCGGACATTACAAGAAGAAGCATCACGATTACTTAAAGATGATAATGGCAAAGAAAGGTGAGAACATTATTACCTTCATAAATGAATGCTTTTATGTGCAATATTGAAATCCACTTAGTGGATTGACTCAGAACAACTGTTCATGTTGCTAATTCCTTCTTGGGATTCCGTTCGACGAGGACTACGCAAAGAAAGCGAAAGATGCATTAAAGTCGCAAATGGAGTCCAAGCGAAGTTGAAGTGTTGGCGATCTTTCATTAGAGTTAGCTAATGGCTCCAATCTTTTACTTAGAGATGTTCTTTTGTTCCCTCTTCTGAGAGGAATTTGATTAGCGTTTCCAATTTGGACAAAGATGGTTATGATTGTAATTTTGGAAATGGCAAGTCACGAAATATTATTTAATAAAGAATGTGTTGGTCTTGCCATATTACAAAATGAGCTTTATTGTTATCATTGTGTGATGATGTGAATGTCGTATGCGATAATGGGAGCGTCGCGTGCGAAAGTGAATGAATCCTCGTCTCTGAATGTAAAAGTAAAGCTAAAGAGAACTCATAATGAATCGTCGAAATTATGGCTTTGTCGTTTAGGCCATATTTCGAGGGGAGAATAGAAAGACTAGTTAAGAATGAAATTCTTCCTCTATTAGAGTTCTCGGACTTAGAACAATGCAGAGAATGCATTAAAGGAAAATATGTAAAGAAAATTAAGAAAGGCGCAAAAGAAGCACGGGAGTTCTACAAATTGTTCACAGACATTTGTGGTCCTTTTCCTATGAAAAGTGTGGATGGTTATGACTCGTTCATAACATTCACGAGATGACTACTCCGTTATGGATATATTTATCCAATCAAAGAAAGAAATGAAGCCTTGGATAAATTCAAAATATTTAAAGTGAAGTTGAAAACCAACACGATTTAAAGATTAAGATAGTTCGATCGATCGTGGGGGAGTACTACGATCGACATACCCCATATGGACAAGTTCACGGACCTTTTGCGAGGTTCTTACGGGAAAATGGCATAGTAGCCGATATTCTACAGGCGAACCTCGGCAAAATGGAGTAATTTGAAAGAGCATGGCCGTACCACGATGGATATGGTGCGAAGCATGATGAGCTACTCCACACTCCCATTGAGTTTATGGATGGGGCGTTAAAACCCGCCATTCATATTCTCAATAGAGTGCCTAGTAAGTCGGTGCCCAAAACACCGTGCGAGTTGTGGACGGGAAGAGTTCCTCACTAAACCACTTACGTGTGTGGGGAGCCCTTTGAGGCTAAAGTATTTAACCCAAACCTTGGGAAGCTAGATCCCAAAGCGATGAAGTTGTCATTTCATTGGCTACCCTGAAAAGTCAAAAGGTTTTCGTTTCTCTGTCGCACGGATATACAAAGTTTGTAGAAAGCGAGACACGCTGTCTTCTTAGAAGATGAAATGATGAGGGAGCATGGTAGCTCGAGAAATTGATCTTGAAGAGAAGCGGGTATATGTGCCCACTCAGATGATTCAAGAGCCACTCTTCCCACTACTGCTGTCCGACAAGCGGTACAAGATCTTGTGGTGCGGCACTGTTATTGTTTCTCTGTGGCAACAATGAATGAAAATGAGGAACTGTTCTTGAGGATCCTATAGAACCCATTGCCACAAATGAGGGGAACAACGGCGACCTCAAATGAAGATGTACCAAATGTGGAGGCCAGGAGGTCTCAAAGAGTAAGAAGATCGGCTATTTCGATGATTATCAGTTTATCATCAGAGGAATTTCAAATGGAGGATGACCCCACCTCATTTGAAGAAGCCATGAAGCGAAAATTCCTCAAAATGGCTTGAAGCTATGGAAGAGGAAATGAGGTCCATGAAGGCTAATAAAGTCTGGGACTTGGAAATTATTCCTAAAGGAGCCAAAACAGTAGGCTGTAAATGGGTCTACAAAACAAAACTCGACTCCCAAGGAATGTAGAAAGATACAAAGCGCGACTTGTGGCAAAAGGATTTACACAAAGAGAAGGGATTGATTACAATGAGACATTTTCTCCAGTCTCATGTAAAGATTCCTTCAGAATCATAATGGCATTAGTAGCACATTATGATTTAGAGTTACATCAAATGGATGTAAAGACGACATTTCTTAATGGGGATTTGGAGGAAAATGTTTACATGGCACAACCAAAAGGTTTTGTCATGGAAGAAAATGAAAGAATGGGATGCCGCCTAAAGAAATCAATTTATGGGTTAAAGCAAGCTTCAAGACAGTGGTACTTGAAGTTTGTGAGTACAAAAGAAAATTTGGGTTTAAAGAGAATGTAGAGGACAAACTGTGTCTATACAAAATTTAAAGATGGGAAATTTATCTTCCTAATCACTGTATGTGGATGATATCCTCTTGGCTAGTAGTGATGTCGATGCACTCTTTGAGACGAAGAGATTTTTGTCCTCAAACTTTGATATGAAAGATCTTGGTGAAGCTTCGTTCGTTCTAGGGATCGAAATTCATCGGGATAGAAACAAAGGGATATTGGGACTATCACAAAGACATATATAGAAAGTCTTAAAGAAATTTGGGATGCATAAATGTAGTCCTTCACCGCACCTATAGTCAAGGGCGATGGATATAGGGATTTTCAATGCCCCGGAACCGATATGAGATCGATCAAATGAAAGCGGTTCCATATGCTTGGTATTGTCGGAAGCTTACAAGTATGCTCAAGTGTGCTGCATACGACTTAGCTTTTGTTACTGGGTTACTTGGCGATTCTAGAGCAATCACGGAATAGAACATTGGAAATTGATAAAGAAAGTCTTGCGTTATTTGCAAGGAACAAAAGGCCTCATGATAACATCTGAGAAGATCGATTTACTCCATATAGTGGGGTATCTGATTACGATTTTGCGGAGATGATAGAAAGTCGACATCCGGATATGTCTTCACTCTCATTGGAGGAGCTATATCGTGGAAAAGCTCAAAGCAAACCGTCACTACATCGTCCACAATGTATCCGAGTTTGTAGCATGTTATGAGGCTACAGGCGGTGAAGCGGCTAAAGAAGTTCATACCGGTTTAAAAGTGGTTGACGACATCAATAGACCACTTAAGTTGTATCTGCGATAATAAACCAAAGATAATGTATGCCCACAACAATAAGTCAAGTGGTGCTTGCCAAACACATTGACATAAAGTACTATGTTGTGAAAGATAAAGTTAGGGATCAAATTATAAGTCTTGAGCATATAAGTACCGCAAAGATGTTAGCGGATCCGCACTAAAGGCTTACCACCCAACGTGTTGAGAGAACATATAGGCGGCACAGGTTTAAGGAAAGCCTATGATTCTGGACTAAAAGATGGCCCAAAAGATTAAAGTAACTATTTGAACAAGGAGGTGTATTGTAGTTTGTTGAATCTATCGGCCATTGACCGTGACGATGAGACACGTTCTATGCACCAATTTGTGATGGAATGAGTAAAGTCAAAAGTAATTAAAGATAAAACATGATTGAGATCAAGGGAGAATGTTGGAATTGATCTGGGCATTTGGCCCAACGGCCAAATGCCCAACCTCGATCGCATACGATCGGGCGCCCCACCAATTTGGCGGGCCCTGCCGCCGCCACATAAAAGGAGGTGGGAGCCGGGGCGGCACACACACAAAAGTTTACCGTGCCGCCGCCTAAACTCCACCCAACAAACCCTAGTCTGATCCTAAGGGGGCGCTGTAGCGACGGGAAGTCCACCGCCGCCTCCACCGACGCGATCGACTACCGTCGGCCTCGCCTCCGCTCGGGACACGCCACCGCCGTCGACTCTCAGACCTCTCCACCGACCATGGCTAATCCTACCTCATCTACGCACGACGGTAATCCCTCTCTCTCTCTCGGTCACTCTCGGACCCGATCCAAAACCCAAGAATCCCAGATCCAGAGAGATCAAAAGAAGCCAACAATGTACATGCTAGCAAATCCACTCCAAGTTAAATTTTGGTTTTGGTTTCAAAAGACTTGTTAAATGGTTTTGTAGTTCTATCCAAACGGGAATTGGGTGGGTAGCCTCGTGATAGGAAGATATCCTTCACCACTTATTGATGAATGTTATCTGACTATAAAACTTCGAAAATGAATTTTAGTTATAGAATAACTGTTTTGGAACTTAGTATGGATATTTGAAAAGAAACATTGCTTTATGTAAACTCAACCCTATAAGTCTTCCTTTGATATATCATTGCATGCATTATAACTCTGTTATGGGTGTAACTTACGGGGCACGGTTGTTTGTGCTCACTCCTGCTTAATAAATTATTGGTCAGGAGAAGAATGCTATGAGGAGAATGAGAACTTAAACGACTAGGCTACGCCCCAGACGATTGCCTGTCGCGAATCGTGTTGTCTATTTTACTTCTTTTGCTTTTGTTGTATTTTGCTTATTGTCTATATACCCCTTTTGTAACAACTTTAATTATTTCAATATCCGAGATGTATATGTGAATGATTTTTCGTACACTTTGAGACAGATTAAGTTCGCCCTTATTCATCAGATTTATGAATCCATTCACCGTCTTAATTTGCTGCGCCATGGGATGAATCATGAATTAATATAGACTTTTGGGATATGAACGGAAGATATTCAGTTGAGCTGTCTCCATTTCTGAGCTCGTTTATCACAAAAATATGAGTCGATCTTAGCCTTCTTCGTCCACCGATGCAATCACGAAACAGTCAAACTTTTATAAGAACCACCTAAAAACGAAAAAACAAAGATGGGAGTATTTTAAGAATGTCAAGAGTATTTTAAGAATGTCAAGAATGTTAGGTGATTTGTCCAACACGGATTTTGCACATGCTACACTCCGTTGGATCAAGATTTGAGGGTTCATATTGAGTGAGGTTGAAAATTAGGGTGGCAGTTATTTTTTTAAAATATTGGAGTCCAGATCTTAACCATTGATCAAATGACCCTGATCGAAAACTATAGTTACAATCCCTTACCGCAATTGTTTCATGCAAGATCAACAATCTAGATCAAGCGAACTAGGTAAATATACAACACGCAGTTGGTTAGAATCAAACTCTAACCTTAGGGCATGTACAAGTACAGTCAGTTATTGTCTGTAGTAATCTCTATAATATTTGTAGACAGAACTAAATACAACTCATATAATGATAATTTCTACTGACAACATTGAAACAATAGCAAAAAAATATATCTATTAGGGCCTTATAGACTGTTTGTTGTATATCAGACAACTTCTTTATCTTTCCCTGTTCTCTCACATCGACTTCATAAAAAATCTTATATAACAGAGATTACAGACATATGATATCACCCCATTGTACCTGCTCTTGGAGCCATAGAAGTTGGAAAAACTAACGGTTGGGTATTCCTTTTTATTTCTTTCGATGTAGCATGTCTTAATTTGAAATGTTGATTGGATGGCAACGCGCTACATATGTAGCTTTGCTGTAGTCGCTACACAACCGTGTAACGGATTTGTGAGACCTTTAATTTGCCAACATATAATCCTCAATATTTGATTCGATCCCATTGTGAATGTATGTTGGTCTCGAAAATGCCATTGGAATTATGGACACTTTATCAACGTTCCCGTGATCACAAAGACATCATTCAGAAAGCAAGGACATATATTAATTTTTCAGCATGCATGTAGCACAAGGATAGATTCTTACCTTCTCTCTTTTGTCGATTAATAGAAAGAGAGAATAAAAAGTCTTTTCGAACACACCTGCCGACCAAAAAAATAATCATATAGCACGATGCTAAAAAAATTCTAGGTAGACTAGATTTGATGAATGACTTCTCACCTGATCATAGGAGAGTTCAAACAAACGCGACATCAATCTAATAGTATAATATTCGGTCAAGTGAAATAATTGTAGCTTGTGATGCACGTACAAGCGCCAGTTTTTAGCTTATCGGCCACTCCTTCGACTGTTCTCATCTCACAGGAACAGACCATCACACCATCAATTTTATTTCACGCTTCATAGTTCTGTATATGCAGCATCAGTTTAGAGTCATGTTTAGAATGCACGAAATCAAAAAAATGGAGGAGCATGATATATGCACGAATAGGATGCAATATCCAAGAGTGATTTTCCCACACTTACGTGGACCTCCATGCACTATCCAAGGGCTCAAATGTTCTTGGAGACTGCTCCACAATTTTTCTACACGTATTGTGTACCCGTATATTATACATAGGTGTAAATGGGTGGGTCCCACCATACACATCCCCACAAAGCAAATCCTCCCATCTCTCTCCTCACACTTAGGATCTGTTTGGTAGGACTCTGCTCCCAAATTCTCAACCCGAGTAGCTGGAGCCCAATGTAACACCCTGTCTATTCGGAAGACAAGATGTCACCTAAAAGGCCAACCTACTATCCAATTCCTAATATTAACATCACATTCAATGCTAAAGAAACGATTAATCAAGGTAACAATCTATAGCTTAATAACAGTTCATCAATAAATTAAAACAAGAATAAACCAAAGCGAGAATAATGAACCTCCAAGTGACAATTATTACAGTCCATTACATTATAATTAAACCGAATAAACGTAAATAGAATTTTAACGAATGAATGATTTATTCAAGTGCGTGGAGCGTCTTTGGACTACACCTCCCGCTAGCAACCGTTTACCGAATTCACCTAAAACAAATAAAAGCAAGAGTGAGTCGAAACTCAAGAAGCACAACATATACATTCACAAAGAACACTCGAATCGAACAATCTACCAAGTAATTCATTTACTTCCATGAATTCTGAAAGCATGGTATGAATGAATGCATTGAAGGAGAATGGACTTTCCACATGTTTATACTGGTATAACTAGTGACACACCCGTCGGTGTTCACTTAAGCCCGCTCTTAACCAAGAGCGGGGATCCAAGTCCGTATGAAGAACGTTTCATACGGAATGTCCGAAACTGCCTACATTGGAATGGTTGGTCTTACATGCCCATATTGAAATTAATGGGACTTAATCAAGTTTCCACTCCCGTGGACAGCAACTGAATTATGTATGCATGGAATGAAATGCATAACTTGAACTTCATCTCAATGTATCATCGAATAAGGTATTGAACTCTACCACATCAAACTCAAATCACAGGAATATTCATAATTTACCAAGTTATCATGCATTCATCGAATTCACACAAATTAAACATTGCACTTGCCTTCCGTGTTGTGACGTATTGGGAAGCAACGAAGGTGTCCTTCCACCCACCGTCTCACCGCCTACACAAGTATTACCACGGATTATGGATAATAGAATATGGCACAGCTACACGTGTTCTACGATGCTCTCTAATCAACCCACACACCCCAAGGGTTCAATTTGACCTCTACACAAAAAGTCCAGATTATCAATCTACGGGCAGTTGTACGAGACAATTCGCCATTAATTATCTGTAACTCTAAAAGACCTGAAACCAGTGCTCACTGATTCTTAACTGATCAGGCTACAAAACATTAGTTGGCGGAATCCCCTGATTCGGCCAAAACAGAGGGCTAATTGACAGCTAAACACAATCCATCTACGTCTGTCCAGAATATAGATCAGTAAAAAAGAAAATGGTGTAACTTTTAGCCTACTGATCCAATGAGAATGATCCTTATCAACTTGGAAATATAATTTCGAGATATACAATAACTTAGTTGGGTGAAGGTTCTGATTCGGCCCCTAATTTGAACAAAACCGAGGGACAAACCTACTGACCCCAGTTTTCAGGTAGACTGAACAGATCGCATTCAAAAATTCATATCTCCCAAACTACAGATCGGATTTTCCTGATCTTGGTACCAAAAGAAAGCTAACGTTCCCAGGAATAAAACTCTAGAAGGGAAAAACCCCAGATTCGGCCTCTAAAGTACCGTAACTTGCCGCGCAACGTTCTGATCCAATCTGTAATTTCTGGAACTCTAATCTGACGCGCTCAAATGATCTCTACCGCAACAAAAACCGATCAAACAATTAACCGAGGTGCTCGTTACCCTTGAAGACCCGTAGCACGACGAAGAACCACTCCCCGCTGGTCTCTCTTCTTCTTCCTTGGCCGGCCACACCACAGCGAGCAACCGGCGAGGAAACGGCCCGCCGGAGGACATATCGGAGGAGGAGCGCCCGGGGATCTTGGAGAGCAACCTCGGGAGCACCAATGGCCGGCGACCAAGGGAGGAGGCGCCGGCAATGGAGGGTGGAGAGGGGAGGGGTGGCGGCTAGGTGGGAGGGGATGGAGGCGGCTAGAGTTTGGGGGGAGTGGTGCCCCCTTTATGGCCGGCCACTTCATGGGCGTAGGCCCCTCTTGGGCCACAGGTGTGATGCGGCCAGTTGCCGGAAAATAACGATAACCCCATGCTGATTGGAATTTCCGCGAAATCTATTTCTTTTTCTCCCTCTGACTTCTTTCTTTTTACCGAATGCGATTCCGGAAAATTTTAAATCTCGTTTTTGAATAAATTCCAAACTATACGACCTAGCTGGATTTATAAGGTATTACACCCAACTAATGTGGGGTGCCCGATTTTCTCGACGTAGAACCTCTCGATAACTTGTGTATCCTGACGAACCACCGGTTGATCCCCCGCGCTAATGCACAGACTTGTAACTCTATGGAAAATTTGCCCAAACACACACTTGATTGGATCCTCACCGACCACAAGCGAAGATCGTCGAACCCTCAATTCCCAGCGGAAAAGAAAGAACGACCCCTTGTTCTCAACGCTCAATTCTCTCTGTTTTGGCTATAAGCACAACAGGAGAATCAAGCAAAAGCTTTGAAAATATATTAAACGTGGTATGAGGTTACAATGGGGGTCTACCCCTCGATATATAGTGTACCTTCTCCTCCTCATTGCTGCCAAGAGGCCTTACTCTTACTCTAATTCGGAATTAGAACTCCTACTCCAATTCCGACTCAATCTAAAACAAAAAGGAAACTCTAATTTTATAACCATCATATTGTTTCGGTCATATATTTTGACACAGGAGGAATTTCGGAGTGGGGGAGGATCCATTGGATCGGTCTTGAAGTTATCTTTCCAACAAGCCCAAAAACACTCGAATCGGACTCCGTTTGTGAAAGTTATAATCGTTTTATTCCGTACTGTCCTGTTGATTCCGAATCCGAATTTGATACTGATTCCGAATCCGAATTTGATTCTGAGTTGATTTTGAATTTGATTTCGGTTGGGGTTATGGGAGATCTGATTTTGGATTGAAAATATTATCCAAAACTTGAGCTTTAAGTTCTTGGGCTTCATCCCCTTTTGCTCTCCCATCACACGGCTTCCTTTCTCCTTGATCAGTCGCATGGGCTGCTTGACTTTCTCCTTCCCAACCGCTTTGACCTTCTTATTCTTCGTCACTAGGCAACAAACATGGGTACCCTCCTCCTTGTGCTCCTCTATTGCTTTGGCTCCGGCCTCCCTCTCGATTCCAAAGACTTTAAACTTGTCAAACCTGAGAATGCACAAAGTATTGCTTTTACGTAGTATCCAATTCTCACGGAAAACACAAAGAAACTTGTTAAAAAATAATTACACCTGTTGTTTGAGAAGTGTAGCTCTTGCTTCATAAACAGCCTCATAAGTAGTCGGGATATCCTCATCACCAACGAAACATCTAGTCTCCTTATTTTTTAAAATCAAGAGCACTTGAGGAGTGGACCAGCCCGTAGTTCATTTTCTTGGAGTGAGGTTGGGATTGCTCCTTGCAAGAATCTACCCCTAGCTACGTAATTGACCATAGAGTTGAAAAGAAATTACCCACCATTTACCAGTACACAAAACCACCCCACCTCTCTTGTTGGCTCTCCCCAGCGCATTTCTCACGTGTGCCGCCCATGTCTCCACACACATGCCCTCCATTCCCTAGTCATTGCCACATATCGGGAGGCCAATGCTGTTGACCTGGAGCTCTTCGTCGCTAGTCCCCTCGACACTACAGTCGTCCCGTCCCTCTTGTCGCCAAACTCGGTCTTGCGCATCCACGTTGCTAGCGGTTGAGGATGACGGTGCGAGATGGTGGTGGCAAGTGGATCTTGTCAGAGTAGAGGAAGATGACGTTGGTTGCACGCTCTACACCGTCACCATGGCTAGTGGGTGGATCTAGCCTCGCCCTTGCTGGATCCGGCATGGAAACCGCCGGATCTGGAGGTCAACGAGGTGGAGGAGGCCGACACGGTTGAGGATGACGCCGGCGAGGTGGGGGAGATCTGATGAGGCCCTAAGTGCATCTACTACGGTAGTCAATATCCCTAAGCTGCAAGTGTGTATTAAGCCTCAAGTTGAGCCTATTATGCATCAATGGAGAAAAAAATAAGAACCAGGTTCGGCAAAGAGCAAGGATAGGGAGGAATGCCGACCGGGGAGCTTTAGCGGACATGGGAAGACACAAGAATAAAGAACTTTGCATGTTGTAAAGTATACAAGAGAATTCAGCCAAGAAAAGACAGAAGAACCAAATTCAAACTCTATTCCGAAATCAATACATTTTCAGCCTAAGAATCCAAAATGGATTTGGATTGGTGCAATTCTAATTCGGATCATTCTTTAAAATAAGTTAATTATAAATTACTTGTAATAGGATAGTTTAATCTATTTTCAGCAATTAGAGTAGTTTAAATTTCAAATTAAAGGAGTTCGGAATAAAAGTACCTTTGGTCTTGTTCATGAACGATCGCAAGTCGATTCGTTCATTGCTACGATCCGACTCGGATTACTGTTCATGCTACAGTACCGAGGCGGTTTACTGTTCACTGACTATATATTTAGGGGTAGAGCCCCGTTGTAAGCAAGTTAGAGTTGATTAAAATACAGAAAAGTCACAGGTTTTTGTGGCGCAAAATGAATACATGCGTTTCGGAAATTCCCATCTAGGGTTTTGTGATTGCGTGAATATTGGAGGGAGGTTGTTCTTCCAAGATCCGTGATTCCTTGTGGATCATCTCACCAATTCGTAGCATACTCGATTGCTCACGGTTTGGTGTTGTTCTTCCGGTTTGATTTTGTTTCTCTCTTCGGATTGATTCAACATCAACCAAGTGTTACTTGCTTTGGAGATATACTTGCTCTTCTATTTTGCCAAATCAAGAGAGAGGAAAGCGGGAGTTTCGCTTCATTCAGAATTGAAATACAAGTACCGTGAAAGATTGGGCCACATTACGCATCAACCCACGTTGATCCGTATCATCTTGGTATCAGAGCGTGGTTGATCACGGTACATGGAATTTTTCTTCTTGGTACATTGAGGTTGATCATCATGTCAAAAACTAGCCAATATGGTTCTAATGGTGGATCGGACGAGGAGCCTACGTACGGAGATACACTATTACCAGACGTACGTGCTCAGTTTGATGCTACTACCGGCTATTTTCTTTGTCGCGAGAAGGTTTTACGCCATCAACTTGAAGCTCAAATCCAAGGAGTGCAAGACACACTGAACGATCGTCTCAATGCAAATGAACATCGTATGATGGAAGGTTTTGACCGTCTGAATCTTGCTATCCTTCGCTTGGAGGAGAGGCTACCACCGCCACGAGGAGCAAATGTACCGGTGCTGCCCCAACCACAACATGGACGTGCACAACGTGTTGTATGCCATGCCGGAGATGACTTCTATGCTGCTGATTCGGAGGAGGCCGTTTTGGATGATCGTGAAAGACATCAACGACGTCCACGACGTGAATACTTTGATCGTCGAGGTGCTGGATATGGTGTTCGTCATAATGGAGGTGAATATGAAGATGGCTGTATCGGGAGAATCAAGATCACCATACCGGAGTTTAAGGGCAGATCTAATCCGGAGGTTTATTTGGAGTGGGAGATGCGTGTCAATCAAATTTTTGACAACAACCACTACTCCGAAGAGAAGAAGGTTTGTGTTGCCTCTATTGAGTTCACCGAATATGCTATTATTTGGTGGGATCAATTGAATCGTGCAGGGGAACGTCCTAACACTTGGGAAGTAATGAAACAAGCTATGCGGGAACAATTTGTGCCGGCATACTATACAAGGACACTGCATACAAAGCTACAACGACTTACACAGGGTGCTAAGACGGTGAGCGAGTACTATCAAGAGATGCAAGTGCTCATGATCCGTACAAGTGTGCGTGAGTCGGCGGAGGCGACCATGACACGCGTTCTTTGAAGAAATTTGAATGAAGATGTGCGAAACCGTGTTGATTTAATGCAATATAACATTGTGCAAGAATTACTTCATCAAGCGGAGCGTGCTGAACAATGGGTGAAGGACACTCAAGAAAGGGCTGGCCGTACCACTCATAGCACTTTGATACGTGCAACTTCACATGATGGAGATGCGGGATCAACACCTAAACCGGTTGCATCCACTATACCAGTTCGTAGTACATTCAAGGAAGCTTCAAAACCTATTAGTGCTGCAGGCAAAGATGCCTCACTTGCTGATTTGAGTGCATTCTCTACGGCTAGAACTAGCAACATTGAATGTTTCAAGTGCAAGGGCCGAGGTCATATGAAGAAGGATTGTCCAAACATGAAGACGGTGTTGCTTACACATGATGGCTATGCAACAGAGAGCGACAATGATAAATCTGAACCTTTTGATGAATCTGAGAAGCTAGAGCAAATCATTTGTTATCCCGAACAAGGTATTAGCTTGATGGCTCAAGCGGTGCAAATGATAACACCGTTATTGTGAGGAAGGGAGAGCGACATCATATCTTTCAAACCGATTGCAAGATCAAAGAAAAGGTGTGTAAGTTGATTATTGATAATGGGAGTTCGACCAACATGATTGGTAAGAATGTGGTGGAATCACTCTCATTGTCCACATGGAGGCATCCTAAACCATATTACATCCAATGGCTCAACAACGTCGACAAAGTCAAGATCACACACAAGGTGAGAGTGCCACTTACTATTGATGGCTATGTCGATAAAGTGGAGTATGATGTGGTACCAATGCATGCTGGTAATATTCTATTGGGACGTCCGTGGCAATTTGATCTGAATGCTACACATCAAGGACGGTCCAACCGATATACATTCATGCACAAGGGAGAGTTCCATGCTTTGGTGTCAAAGACTGATGAAGAAATCAAGAGTGATTTGGTTATGGTTAGCAAGAAGAAGGCCGTAAAGACTACACTAAAACCAAGGACGGTTTTGCTTCAAGAAGGGGAGGATGATGAGGCCCTAAGTGCATCTACTACGGTAGTCAATATCCCTAAGCTGCAAGTGTGTATTAAGCCTCAAGTTGAGCCTATTATGCATCAATGGAGAAAAAAACAAGAACTAGGTTCGGCAAAGAGCAAGGATAGGGAGGAATGCCGACCGGGGAGCTTTAGCGGACATGGGAAGACACAAGAACAAAGGACTTTGCATGTTGCAAAGTATACAAGAGAATTCAGCCAAGAAAAGACAGAAGAACCAAATTCAAACTCTATTCCGAAATCAATACATTTTCAGCCTAAGAATCCAAAATGGATTTGGATTGGTGCAATTCCAATTCGGATCATTCTTTAAAAGAAGTTAATTATAAATTACTTGTAACAGGATAGTTTAATCTATTTTCAGCAATTAGAGTAGTTTAAATTTCAAATTAAAGGAGTTCGGAATAAAAGTACCTTTCGGGTACTATTCATGAGCGAGAATCGAGTCGATTCTTGTTCATTGCTCTGACCGACTCGGACATTGTTCATGCTACAAGCATCGATGCAGAAGCGGTTCTTATTCATCGGCTATATATTTAGGGTAGAGCCCGTTGTAAGCAAGTTAGAGTTGAATAAAATACAGAAAAGTCACAGGTTTATGTGGCGCAAAATGAATACATGCGTTTCAGAAATTCCCATCTAGGGTTTTGTGATTGCGTGAATATTGGAGGGAGGTTGTTCTTCCAAGATCCGTGATTCCTTGTGGATCATCTCACCAATTCGTAGCATCCTCGATTGCTCACGGTTTGGTGTTGTTCTTCCGGTTTGATTTTGTTTCTCTCTTCGGATTGATTCAACATCAACCAAGTGTTACTTGCTTTGGAGATATACTTGCTCTTCTATTTTGCCAAATCAAGAGAGAGGAAAGCGGGAGTTTCGCTTCATTCAGAATTGAAATACAAGTACCGTGAAAGATTGGGCCACATTACGCATCAACCCACGTTGATCCGTATCAAGATCGGTGCGGTCGTCGGAGTAGAGGTAGATGATGCTAGTCGTGCGCTCTCCATCTCCACCATGGCTTCCGGGTGGATCTATCCAAGGGCTCAAATGTTCTTGGAGACTGCTCCACAATTTTTCTACACGAATTGTGTACCTGTATATTATACATAGGTGTAAATGGGTGGGTCCCACCATACACATGCCAACAAAGCCAATCCTCCCATCTCTCTCCTCACACTTAGGATCTGTTTGGTAGGACTCTGCTCCCAAATTCTCAACCTTAGTAGCTGGAGCCCAACGAGACACCTAGTCTCCTTATTTTTAAAAATCAAGAGCACTTGAGGAGTGGACCAACCCGTAGTTCATTTTCTTGGAGTGAGGTTGGGATTGCTCCCCGCAAGAATTTGCCCCTAGTTACGTAATTGACCCTAAAGTTGAGAAGAAATTACCCACCATTTACCAGTACACAAAACCACCCCACCTCTCTTGTTCAGCTCTTACCCCCCCTCATTTCTCACGCGTGCCGCCCATGTCTGCTCTCTCTCACACACATGGTCTCCATTCCCTAGTCATTGCCACATATCGGGAGGCCAATCTTTGTTGACACGAGCTCTTCATCTTGATCCCTAGGCGTTGCGATCGTCCGTCCTCTCGTCACCAAACTCGGTCTTGTGCATCCACATTGCCTGCGGTTGAGGACGACGGTACGAGATGGCGGTGGCAAGTGGATCTGGTTAGAGTTGAGGAAGATGATGTCGGTTGCCAGCGGTGGAGGAGATCGGTGCGGTCGTCGGAGCAGAGGTAGATGATGCCAGTTGTGTGCTCTCCATCTCCACCATGGCTTCCGGGTGGATCTGTCCTCGCACTTGTCGGATTCGGCGTGGAGGCCGTCGGATGTGGAGGCCAATGAAGTGGAGGAGGCTGACGCTATTGAGGATGACGCTGGCATGGTTCGTCAATGCCTTTTTGGCCCCATCCGCACTCGACCTGCTAGGATGCTGGGGGAGGCTGCCGAAAGGGCACACTCAGGGCCGACAGTGTGGGAGACGAAGAGGTGCACGAGTCCCCTACTACCTCGCCCCCGATTTCCTAGCAGGATACCGCCAGTCGTCGACTCACTCCCAGCCGACCGCCTGCCCCCTACTCCCTTACCGCTGCGTCTATTGCAGCCATGGCACATCCTTTGAAGTTAAGCACGAACTTGCTGCCCCTCCTCTTGTTGGCTCTCCTCCTTTGGAATGTATAAATCAGATGAAATTTTGTAGTAATATTTGTTGGATTCGGCCCATTTTGGTTGTGATGTGAAGGATTGTGTAGGGTTTGGCTAGATCTAGAATTTTTTGATATGTGGCATTGTAATTTTCAATTAATTGATTGGTGATTAGAATGTATGACAGTGATTCATGGTAGATGGTTCATGAACCGATTGATTATGGCAGATGGTTCATGAACTAATTTTTATCCATGAATCCATAAAAATGTTGACTTGTGCTTGCTATTACTTTTCTGTTTGTCCATGAAAATGTTGGTAGTGTATTCATGCATGAACCGAAATCTCAAATCTCATGTTTTCTTTTTAATTGCAGATGAAACAAAAGCTCAATGATGTAATTTTATTTTGTCTTTATCTGTAATGCTAATACTTCTCTGTAATCCTGCGTGTGCTTCAGTGTCAATTGTGAGATGAATTATTGTATTAATTGTGAGATGAACTCATAGCTTTGTTCTTGTAATTGATAGATGAATGATCCAACTTGGCAATAATCAAGTGCCTAGTAGTATGCAATATCAAGCACCTAGTCATTTTGGGATGAATGGTAGTACTTTTTGTAGTCTTGTGATTTGTGAGTACTAGTAGTATTAGTGTCGATTTTTGAGTATTTGTATCTGAAAGGATAATGCTTTTGGCATGAACTGGTGTATTTGAATAGTGTATTGCACACAAATTGAAACAGTCTTGGGAAATTTGTAAAGAAATCTCCAAAATTTATGTATAAATAGAAAGGAGTGCGATACAAATAGACTTAGGTGTTAAAATAGGGGTAGCATGGCCTTTTTCCTCAAATCCCCATTTTTAGAGTTTTTAGAGCCAACCTCTTACCAAACGCTTTTGTTAATCAGCTCCAAATTCTTAAAGGAGTGGATCCTCTGAGAATAAGTAGTTGGGAGCTAAAAAATGAGGAGCAGAACCATACCAAATAGATGCTTAATTGGTACCCATGTCTCTCTCTCACTTACCCATCTGTCCTTTCTCTTCCCCATAGTCAAGTGGAGGCTGGCGATCGACGAGGAGGCTGCAACGTGGCGATGGGGGACATCGCGGCTTATCCCTTCATGGTTGTCATTTGTAGTTGCTGCTAGATTTGCCCTCATCCCCATCTCCCTCAACTCTCTCTCTCTCTCTCTCTTCTTTGAGCGGCGGCCATATTTGGCGGGGTAGAGCGTGGTGGAGTGGATATCTCTAGACGGAGCTTGCGCACCCAGGTGGAGCGCTGCCGGATCCGGTCTCGTCCCCACGTGTAACCACCAAATCCGGTGGCCTTGTCACTGGATTCGACATCTCAACTACCTAGGAGGTTGAATCCGCCCGTCTGGTCGTCTCTGACAGCCTCATCCTCGTCCTTCCTGTGGCCATCTAGCCTCATATGGCACCGATAGCTATTCCATGGGATCGTGCCACTGAAGTTGTGACCCTGTCAATGACTATTGGCTCTCGATTTTTTTTAAATAATATTATTTTAAAAGAAAATTACACAAACAAATAGCCAGCCCAAAAACTTACAAAACAGGGTTCTTGTCACTGGTTGAATTGGCGACAGGCTACTGTCGCCAGTTCAACTGGCGACAGGAACCCTGTTGCCTTCTTGTCGCCAGTTCAACTCCCTATCGCCAGTTCAATTGGCGACAGTGACTCTTTCCCCTATAAGAGCTCCATAAAACCCTAAAATTTGGCACATGACTCATTTTTATTCAGAAAAAAGAGAAAGAGGAAGGGAGAGGAGTAGAGGGGGAGAGAAGCTAGTGATGCACTGCCCGTCCGGTTGCCCACTTATGAGGTAATTTTTTGAACCGAATGAATTACATAGTTTTGGATGTACGATTGCGTAGTGCAGTATGTTATACATAATTTTTTTGGTGGTTAGTCTTATTTTAGATATGTGGTTAAACGTGAAAATGTTCTTCTTGGTGCAGTGCATCAATTATGTCGTACGTCACTAATTTTAAAATTTACTACGGCCCAGGGACTATTCTGGAGGGTCCCGAGGGAATTGATCTGCGTTATTTCTAATCAGTGACCGTGCATCTGTCAAGAGCAGAGGGACGTATATGGGGCACTGTGATGCGGTGGTTATTTCACACATTCCAAGTGGACCGTGATGTGTATGATCTGAGATTGAGTTGCTTTGCCCCCCGAGCAACACAGCCCATATATTAGGTGTTAGTGCAGCTGAAAGGAACAAGGTCATGGCAGTCATATCTACGCGTGGCAAGAGACAGAGAATGGGATCTGGTTCTTCTGGCCTAGGCATAGACCAAGCCCACTCCTGCATCAGAAGTGGGTGGTGATGCCAAATAAGAAGTCGGTGACTCCGGCCACAGTATGGCACACACAGTGTCGGAACCTCCCAGAGTTGCTGATGCTGTCAACGAAGACCCTATAGAAGCAGCTCCTTCAGTTAGGCAGGCCAGTTGGCTTACTGACGAGAGTGAGGAGCTGGAAGCCATAGTGTAAAGGATGGATCAGGAATTCCAGGACTACAATGCATTGTCAGAAGAGAAGGATTCGACGACGAGGATGATGTGGACCAGCTGGCGGTTCCATCCGAGTGGAACACATACTAGTTCGATAACCTCGTCATTAACGAAGACTCTCGTGTGCTGTGGGAGTACGACCAGAGCGAGGTCAGGCAAGGAGCTGTGTACAAATGCAAGGATGTCGTGCAGGAGGTGGTCAAATTATGGGCCTTGTCGGTACGGCACACATTCACAATCATCAAGTCTAACCCAAGATGCTACGACGTGAAGTGTGAAATAGAGGGATGCTCTTGGTGAGTGAACACATTTCAGCCTAAGTGGGACACCTACTAGAAGTGCTCTATAGTGGTCCCGCACACGTGTGTCATCATTGAGTCAGTACAGTCTCACAGGAACCTGTCATCAAGCTTCATCACCAACCTCATGCATAGTGAGATCGTGGATAATCTTGATTTTGAGCCATAATCCATCATTCGTGCGATTGAGACAATGTTCTAGTACACAATCAGCTATGGCAAGGCTTGGAGGGCAAAACAAAAGGCATTGTAATAAAGGTTCGGCACGTTCTAGGATTCGTAACACAACCTCCCCAGGCTACTCCGAGTCATACAAGACAGGAATCCCATCACTCATGTCGACATTTAAGACGCTACACATCCGAAGTGGGCCAATAAGAGGGTACTACAGTGAGCATTCTTCACCTTTGATCCATGCATCAATGCATTCTGGTACTGCCGTTCAATCTTGTGCGTAGATGGCACATTGCTGACTAGAAAGTACAAGAGCTAGATAATGACCGCAATAGAGACGGACAGCAACAATCAAGTTCTTCCCGTAGTATTCGCTTTCGTTGAAAGCGAGAACATGGACAGCTGGTTGTGGTTCCTGAAGAATGTGAGAATTTCTATTGTACAGGGCCATCCAAACATATGCATCATTCATGATTGGCATACCGGTCCGCTGAGTGCAATAACCCAGCTACAACAAGGAGATAATGAGCCACTTGCATGGGTAGATCAGCAGAGCAGGTGGTGCATGAGACACTTAGAGGTAAACTTTTATAAGCAGTTCTGCAACAAGGATCTGATGAGCCTGTTCAAGCAGCTGTGCAACCAGAACCAGCAGCAGAAGTTAGAAGCACTCTAGAAGATTTTGGATGAGCGAACCCGGACGCCTGTAAGGGAGGCAATAAAAGGGCCGCTTGCTACCGACTGGCCCTGAAGCATTGCCACAGCTACTCACAGATGGTCCTAGTTTGACGAGGAGGATGGGGGTGCATGTGAAATGCTTCTCGAATTAGATTGAGCATGAGCCCGAGAAGTGGTCGTTGCTGCATTATAGGGGTAGTGCTTGATATGGTGTCATGACAACAAAACGTCGTCCTCAACGTACAGGCTGATCGTGTATGCTCCCAAATTCAGCTGTGGACGTCCCATCTGGAAGCGCTCGAAGGAGCACAGCTGCAGAGGTAGTAGGCATCCAAAGAGGATGGAGCTGTTCTGGGCCCGACGGCACACGTCGCACAGTGCGCGGTACGTCACGCACAGCACGACCGGACCCTAGGTGTAGGGCTAGATCTCCTCCACCGGCCAGTCTGCAAGCACACATGCATACCGAACGTAGTGCTTGTCGACGTTGTCACCGTGGGACCCCAGGAACATGACTCACCTGAATAGCCACAACAGGTAGGCCTCGAAGTGCCTCCTCATTGTCTCATCGGGTGCGTCCTCTGCATACGCTCGGGCTGCAAGAAGACATATACACGTCAGCAAGGTTCACAAATGAATTTATGCGAGAGGACAATAGTTACGAAGACTTACGAAGAACTAGAAGATCTACCTCAGCGTTGGCCAGTGCAGCCTGCTGAACTCGTGGTAATCGCTGTCCGGTGGCAGCACATCCTGGAACCTCGCCAGGGGGTCCGTGCGCCATGTGGTCGGGATGTCATACGCCGTCATGGGGAAGGTTGTGCAGGGCAACCTCGTCAGGAAGCTCAGGTCCTGTAGCGTCGGCACCATCTTCCCGCATGGGATGTGAAACGTGTGTGTCCCCAGCCTCCATCGGTCGACCAACGCCGTTAGTATGGCTCGATCGTATGGAAAATGCCTAGACGTATGACCAGAACTGTGGTCCTGGTCATACTCCCACGTCACCTCCACCATCCGTGCCAGCGGAAGGAGGCCTGCCGCCCTCAACCTACGTCGGATCAGGTTACGAACGAACGTTAGTCCACACGTAGTAGTCAGGGCACAAATGAGTACACGAAGATCGCAACGACACGTACCTCGCGCCTAGCTTGGGTGCAACCTCCATGCCCTGATGGAAGTGCGCAGCCGCAACGCGCCAAGCTCAATCACTGCCTCGCCCTCCTAGGGGAGGATGGTACTAAGGCGGCTACGGTGATGTAGGTCAATCACCGGGTCAAGCAACTCGTACGACCACTCGACAGCGTGGCCTGGGTCCACCATATCTGAAAATTTAGTGCATACATTGTAAAACTACGAAATATGTAATAAGGTAATAGGAAGCGGCATTAGCAAAATAATTACCAACCACAGATAGAAACTAAATTTAAGCGACAAGTCATAAAGCGGGATTACACTCTACCTATCCCACGGAGCTAAATAAAGCTAGAATTATTTCGATTAGGTTCTACCTACCCTAATTAGTTGCTCTGGATTTTCTTTACAAATTTAAAATATGTCATGTTATTTTCCTGGTTATAAATTTATTCCCAACATTAACAATATAATTACTGCAAACAAATGGGGAGCTAAATAAAGCTGGGATTATTTCGATTACGCTCTACCTACCTCGTACAAAGCTTAAATGATATACTACATAATTGGACTACATTTATCTAATATACTAAATTCTATGTCGCTTTTTTTGTTTGCTAACCGACAATGTTTTGACATAATGTACAAAGTTTCAAAAAAATGTACGTGCAAGATGGTCGATCGAATCCAATGCTCCATCTATCTCTCCTCTGCGATGAACTGGTAGAGCTTCGCTACCTTTCTTCTCCCCCCTCGTCTTCTCTTTCTGTTTTTTTCTGGATTTAAAATAAGCTTTGGAGTGAATTTTTGGGGTTTTTATAACCAGATTGCTATCGTCGGTTCAACTGGCGATAGGAAACCTGTCACCAGTTGAACTAGTGATAAGAGCCTGTCGCTAGTTTAATCGTCTCTTATCGCTAGTTCAACTGGCGATAGGAACCCATTTTTGATATGTTTTGGACTAGTTTTTTTTTGTACTTTAAAAAAAAAAATACATTTTTTAAAAAAATTCCCGGGTCCCTACCGCCAGCCTGTATGGAATGCATGAGACCAAAAATACAAGAGCAGGAAAAAAAACCGTAGAAATAGGATGCCATCACCTGTAGAATCTAAAATTACTAAAAACACATGAAAACTTCAAAACAGTCGTTTGGCTGTCATAACACACAAAGGTTACCTCATGTTCGTATGGTTCCATTCCATAGGAATTTGAAATATATTCATAAGAACATTTTCTTCGTTCCAAACGACATCGTGTGAAAAATTTCCTGTAGTGTTCAAAACCTTTAAAACTACTCTATTTTGTTTTGTTCCAACGGGGGCCTTAGAGAAATTGATTCATGACAATAAAAGGATGCCGATGGACTGCTCAGTAGAGCGAACCGTTTGACACTTGTTGCATCAGCTGAGCGAGCGCCCCTCAGTTAATTCAAAATTTTCCTACAGTTCAAAAAAAAAATGTTACGGCACACCATGTAATAAGCACTACTAAAGACAAGTTTATGTTTGACATCTAAATAATAAATTAATCCTCAACCAAGTTTAGTCCCAACTTGGAGCGTAGGAAGTTATTCGGAATTTTATAGCAAACAATCCAATTCCTCGACGAATCTAGGATTAAAAAATCTCGCATTACAAATGGACGCCTTGTGGTTTCTTCGTATTTCCTCTGTATTTTAAAGAACTATTCATGATAGTTTTAACACAATGATTTGCCCTTTTTGTTTTGTCAATTTCCCTACCATCTTTAGAAGCTTTTTTTTTGTAATGCTAATCATCTTATAAATTCAACGTCAATGTTCTAGTTCCAAAAAATCATTTTAAGTTGCTTTGCAGGACGCACCTGATTGGAACCTATCCCCTAGGTTGGAAGGATGCCCTTTGTGCTTCTCACCTCTGGACAATCATTGGTGCCAATTTCACTCAGGCACACCACAGTACATAGGATCCATAGGCATAGAGAGAGAGGCACATGCATATGGAAGTGGCAATGTTGCTTGATCTCAGCCGTTAAATTCCAATATAATGGTTGAGAGATGACTCTAATGCAGAAGACTATTCATCTTGTACATTTTATCTTTTAATTTTTGAGGATCTCATTCTCATATGAAATGATTTTTGGAATGCAATGGTAAGAAGAGAGACAGGGAGGGAGTTAGCTTTTAGGCATGTGAGCCCAACCAAACCTAAAGGCTCAAGAAAGGAATGGAAGCATCTTTCTTGCACGAGGCAATCTGTGATGCCTCTGGTTCCTTCAAGCTTGCTCTAGCTTTCTCATCACTCTGTAGTCTACACATATAATGTCGTGTCACCACGTGGTGATGTCGATTCATGGCATATCTTGGACATTGCATTTTTAATTAGTCCGAGGAGCACGCAATCTGAATCACTGACATGCAGGCCCGGTCTATAAGGTGAATCACATATGGAACATGGGACTATATATCGGTGAACATTTGTTCTCTAAAGACACCACATCTGGACAATAACTTATTAAGCTTTGAGCAAGCAATTAAATCTGTAATTAAACATCAGCCTAACAAGTAAGTCATTTGAAAGGTTTGTACTTTGTTGGACTTCTGTGAGAACCAGGATGTGTTTTTTTAGAGGAAGGGGAAGCAGAATGGGTGCTTGCATGCACATATACCCTAGTACTAAGCCTATCCAAAGACCAGCCCTGATGGTCTTTTAGGGGAGAAGGGCAAATAAGCCCTTGGTATTTCTTAAATTCATGCTCTAGGGCTGGTCTTTTAGGGGAGAAGGGCAAATAAGCCGCCTAGGACCCACTTGTCGTACTCACGCTGTGCCATTGAACTAAAATTTTCTTTAGCCAGTGGTTCTCTTAAAAGAGTGATCTACGCATGGGCCCATGCCGTGGTTAGATTTCCAATGCATAATCTCACGTGAAAGGAGATCAAAAGGTGAGAAGAAAGAGGAAGAAGTGTTGAGAGTTTTGTGTGGGGCCCACCGTCCCCCAGCGCAGCAGGCGTGGGCCCGGGGGGGTCACGTGGCGTGTCTGTACAAAAAAGTTTTTACGAGCGTTTAAAGTGGCCAATGGTCCCGGCGCTTTTACCAGCTGCTCCCCCAAATTATTAAAATCTTGCAGAGAGCAGAGGCCAGGAGTGGCACACAGAAACGGTACGGCTTGCAAGCTTACAAAGCCGGTCAGCGAACTACCACAGTAGTACAGTACACATGGATGAATGAAATTGCCTGTGGAATCCAAAGGAAGCGTGTGCGTACTCTGCTGTGTTCAGCCGTATGTATGTATGTATGCCTTGCATGTTCAGAGACGTTGCAGTGGTCGGTTTATACGGCATGTATCTGTCCCTTGGTCAATGTTGCAGAGTTACTGACGATTTGTACTTTTGATACGGTCTTAACTACTGACGAATGATGGTATTGCTGGCTTAAAATTAGATTCTGCAAAGAGCTTGCAAAAGGGTGGGTAGGTTTCTAATGGAGCAGTCATGCATCTTTGGCCAACAGTATATATTTGTTTTCTTAACAGATTGGTAGATTAGTCTTATCAAAATGGCATGACATGACATTGTTGGATCAGTCATACTAATTAAGTACTTAATTTAATAGCTACAATCTTGACAATTTTGTAAATATATTGGTATAAAAAAACAATGACAATGCTCACAGCTAGTAAATAATGACAGTTATTTGCGAACAGATCTAGCAAAAGTTGAGACACTAGTAAAAATCTCCATGGTCTGAAGGATAATGGCTCTGTGAACAGCTTGCAATCTAGTTAAAGAATAACCTTAGGTTGTAAAATTGACAGATATGTGCTGCAATTGGCAATTGCAACATCTCCTGACTGGTCGGTGCGTGCATGATACACACTCCAGCTAGGCACTTAGCACAGAGAGAATCCCATGCAAGATCAATTTGTTCTCCTCTTAGGCTTTCTGCATTGATTAGTAAGGAACTAATCATGCCGCAAACTAGTACAAGAACCTGAGCGAGAGAGAGAGAGAGAGAGAGAGAGAGACCCCATCAATTATTCGGTCCTTGACACGTCCGTAGCTAGTTCATTCCAGTGACGTCGTTTTCTCCTCTTTCTTCTCTACGTGTACGTATACTGATAACGTGTTATGCGTGTACGACGAGTGATGAGAAATGAGAACGCTTACCGTAGGTAGTACTTGCACGGGTACTCCCCTCTCCTCTCTTTTATACTTCAATTTAGGGGATGCCAATGTACCTACCTACGCGTAGGCCAAGCTAAGCGCACATGCAAGTGTCCCCCTGTCTTCATATATTGTTTTTTTTTTTTTGGCGATAATCACAGATCACAGCTCATCGCATAATTGGTGGATAGAGGACCACAGTACATGTGCACATGGTACTTTGGTTGATTCATCTTAAGTGGGGATGGGCCTTCTCAAGATTGACCTAGCTAACAGAATTGCTTAATTTGATACTCCGATGAACACGAGCAAGCAATAATTGTGGTCAGCAAACCCCTTAACACGTATTTGCTAGTTTGGAGGTGTGTTTTTCATCCGCGCGCACTAAAGCTCATTTGTTAAATTGGATATAAAAAGGCCAAGTTGAAGGAAAGAGGTGAAATCGGAAATGTGGTACATAGATGATATCTTGTGAAAAAGGGTTTAATCCATGTATTTGCTACGTGCACATATACCGGTTTGGCAAACAGTACGAGCAAAATGTTTATCAAATATGCATTAGTTTGTCCATTTTATTGTGGCAATTAACTCTGGAAAGATAATTGATTGTATAAAAGAAATAATCAGAGCAATTTGACACCTGTATAATTGCCCATCGATATGCCGGACAAAGCACATTTGTTGGCCCGTTAAAAGGGACACAAATGGGGCTCGCATCAGGCTCTGGATGAACCCCACCAAGGCACTGACAGCCAGCCGGTATAGTAGTAGGTTGATGCACGCATGGAAGCTGATTTGTGAACAAATAGTTAATTAGGCCGGAATAATCAATTATACCGGATTCTGGCTTAGCTTACTTACACTGTTAGTAGGAGCCATTGGTACAGTACACCTATGGCGCCGCAACTAAACTTTTTTATGCTTCATTTCAGATTTACGTGCGCGCGCGCTAAATTATATATGTACCATTATTCTGTACAAATGTGTTCTTGCATAAGCAGTTAGTGAATAAATTATGCTTCGAAATATAATGAATCAGGGAAAAAAAATAATGGCCTGGCAATGGAAATTAATTTGATGTAAAAAATGGCCACAGTAGAAATTTTGATTCGCGCGATCTAGGTGTTGGGTGCATGTGCAAGCCTTTTAGTAAAAGTTACAGCTTCTTTTCTACTAGATGTTTTTGATTTTTCACGGTTTTTGAGATGCAATTTTTACCACTACTTTTATAACTTTGCATTAACATGTATTAATAAAATGATAGTATTATGAAAGTATTTTTAACGGTAAATCTAATTATATAATTTTTGTATAACCAATCTAGTTAGTTTTAAATATATTAGATTTGATGGCACAGATTTTAGAAAGTTAGTAAAAAAGAACTGAGGTGTGTAATAGAGAAGAAAAAGGCTTCTTCGTATGATCGTGTCTACTGGCTTCTGAACAGTTCAGATAAAGCAACAGAAAGTGGAGGAGCACCTTAAAAGTCACTCTGCTGCATGCCACGGGCAAAAATTCTCTAAATCATTCGCGGTGACGACAGTAATATTGGCCGAGAATTAACCTCGCACCAAATTAAAGCCCATAAGGATGTTTGCTTCGTTTCTCTACTTTTCCTTTCCACTTAATTTTCTTTGTCTGTGGGCACAAATATATTTTTAAAAAGCGCTCTGAAAATGAGAAAAGTACTAAAGTAAGGGTCTTGCTTTAGGTGGGACAAATGTGTATTAGCACAAAAAATAAATCAAATTGAAGATTAGTATATAGATATATATTTGAATATTAAGTAGGGGCAAATCTTTGATTTGATTTATTTTTTTACATCATACCTTCTTATTAACTCTTAAGGTGGACTCCAAAGTCCGAATAATGATCTGATACTTTAGCCTGGAAATTGACGACCTTTCTAGGTGCCCAATGTCACAATGCACACAAGTGCATTCCTTCTTTCTATCCGACCAATTGGGTTGGTCCCACAAATCCAAACGAGGCTAAGACTTATGCAAATCTTTGATTTGATTTATTTATTTTAGATCAATGTACATTTGACCCACATAATATTAATTAATTTGCTTTACAATTAGTAAACTTTTTTTTAAAGACCGAAGCACACTCCAGTAAGCCCCAAGTAAATAGTTCCTCCTTGTAAAGATGAGAGATGAAGGATTGAGTGGTGGATAATCGTGCATTGATGTTTACGAAGCGAGTGAAATAAACAAGTGTGTGTGTCTATATATATATATATGTTCTGCAGCAGAGTATAGCCAGCCCATCGCGTGCGACTCAGGCCAGATGTGACAACGCGCGCATCTAACCCCATACAACTGGCCCACCAACTACAGTAGGTAGGCCATAAACGTCTGCACCCAACAGGGTACTCGATTTTGAGGGTAAACAATATGAGGCGTGATAGTAATTCGTGAATCATTTTACTGCATTTTTTTTTGCGGCAGGGGACTTTTTTCGAGCTCGTATATTTGATAGTAAAACATAACAGTAAGACAATAAAGTTGTTATGTATTTTTATTGACTTTATTGTGGCATGTGACTTTTCCATGCCCGTACGTTTGATAGTAAAACATGACGAATAAAGACAACAAAGTTGTAATGTGTTTTACTATCGAATCATGGTGAAGATTTTGTTTTTACGCTCGAACACTAAAGTTGAGGAACACAATGTAGTAAAATTATATGCACAAAGCAGTAACACCCAAAGATGACATCTTTTATATATATATATATATATAGGAAGCCTTTTTCCTACTCCCGGGAGTAGTTACTCCCTATTCTGTATCTCACAATGTAGGGAGTATCTTGCGCAACCGAGAGTATGTATGTGTAGTATACGAGTATATAAGACCACCTAGGTGGTATTCACACCTTTTCAGGGGTGGTATGTACAATTGTTTTAGAGATACTCCTTTTTAGCGTTAATATGAAGGTATTTATAAAATATGCTAAAAACTATGAACTCTCTTACAAATTTTTTATGTGGTTTGCATTATAGTATCTTATAATTAGTATATGAGTATACCCAAAGTGATAAAGGAGTATGTCAAGTTGTTTTAGGTGGTATATCAAGGTGGAGTAACTACACAAGGGAGTAGAAAGTATTAATCCTATATATATATATATATATATATATATATATATATATATATATATATATATATATATATATATATATTATGGGTGATTCGACTAAATAGCGTGGTTGATTGTTTTTGTTTTTATGTACAATGCATGACCTAATACGAAAAGAAGGAAGACCCTAGTGGCCAATGTAGGACCGTGACGCAGTCCTTAAGTGTTCTTAAGCTTGCTCATGGGCTTTGGCGGGAACAGGATCAGGGAATACGTGGAGGAACGGCTCCACCTGATCCTTCGCGGCGGAGAGTCGAGCGTGGAGCTGTTGGTATTGAGAGTACATGTCGACCATATGCTAGAGGATATCTTCAGCCTCTTCCACACTAACGGTATCGCTGACCCTCGTGCTCAGCTCGTCGATGTATCCATTGTACATCAGGATTGACTCTTCGACATGATCCACGTAGCTGGTGAGCGTGACCTTGAGCATGAGGTTTGCCCACCAGACATCGGAGACCAAACCATTGGTTCGGCTGAGGAGGATGTGCAGTCCGCAGATGGTCGGAGACACGATATCCGGGAGACAGGGGGTGGAAATTGGAGGAGGTCAAGGACTGGATGGTCAGCAGCATCACTAAGGGTCCGACCAAAGAGGTGATTGCATACAAGGGTCAGGTAGGCCAGAACCACCGTGGGCAGTTGAGAGGAAGAAGAGCTTGAAGGCATTTTGTTTATTGGTTTGTGTGGAAAATAATACCAGGCTTTTGTGTGTTTCTTGGTTAGCAGATGTCCATCTTTATAAGTTGTAGTGGTAGGAGACGAAGAGATGTATCGGGCAGCCCGAGCGGCACCACGCGTTTTTGTTTTGGAGACAAAGAGACGCACTAGTACCCGTGTTTTCAGCTATGCACATGCGAACATACAAAACAAAGAAGAGCGAAGGCAGCATAGTAAAATATAGGCTCCAATGTAGTAAAATATGTTACGCATGCAGTAATTTCAAACAAATTAGAAGTTCAATAATTGCTTGTGCATTTTACAGTAAAAGAACTATCACATATCAGTTTGTAGTAAATGTCAAGCGGACAGTACAACAGAAGTTAGTGTGACAGTAAAAGCGCATGCAGGAAGAGGTAAAATGATCATTTATAAAATAGTAAATCTGTATTATTTTTTATCGTGTTTAATGTTATATGTTATATGTAGTAAAAGCGCATACACCAAGAGGTAAAATAAAGAAACTATTGCAATCATGTTATATGTACATAACAGTAAGCATCAGGAGATAAAAATTTTAAATATACTTGGGCCAAATAGTGTGGCCGGTTGTATTGTCTTCTTTTTTCTACATTGCCCAATAATAACAAAAGAAGGAAGGATAGGGAAAAAGAAATGAGGCCCTAGTGGCCAAGGCAGGACCCCATCGCAGCCTTTAGTCGTTCGTAAGCCCACTCATGGAGTCCACCAGGGGCAGGATCTGGGAATACGTGGAGATATGCCTCTACCTACTCCTGCGCGGCTGCGAGCCGAGCTTGGCGCCGAGCGAGCGAAAGAAGTATGTCGACTACAGCCCAGATGAGGTCCACCGTCTCTTCCACGGTCTTAGCATCGTCAATTATTTTGTTTTATCGGCCGATGTAGTCCAGGATTTGGATGGATGCCTTGACATGATCCACGTAGCTCATGAGCACGATCTCCAGGATGGGGTTAGTACACCGAACGTTGAACAAAAGGACAATCGTCCGACTGAGAAGGAGACACAGTGTGTGGATGATTGTAGGTACCCTCTCCAGTAGACATGTGTGCAAAGCATGGAGGAGGTCGCGGACATATTCATGGTTCGCAGCCTCGATTAGGATCCGCCTAGATAGTTGATCGTATACGAGCAATAGGTAGGTTAGAACTATCGTTTGCAAGGGAGCGAAAGAAGTGTTTGGAGTCATTTTCGTTCCTTTTTATTTGTGTTCAATGTTTTTCTGGAGTTTTACTGTGGGGAGGATTTGGGGGCGTCGTGTGTACTCAATGCTACGCAAGTTGATGATACGTTATGTTTATAAGCCGTTTGGGTTGAGACGAAGAGACGCATCGGGGAGACGAAGCGGCAGTGTGTAGAGTTTAAAAGTAAGTATTTTTTACGCATTAAGTAATTCAATACAAAAAATCTACGCCAGTAACATTATTGATATAAGTGACATGCATCGTGCTGGACTAATTCCTCCCAAAACTTATCTTCTTCATCATTTACCTAAATTAAACAAAATAAGCAAGAATGAGCCAAAGAGTCAGCAAGTATAATATTCTTTTAACATAGCATGACGGAACGAATCAGGAATTACACATGTCATACACAAAACTCTTTATAAATGCGGCGATGGAAGGAATGAATGCATGCACTGCAAGGAGAAGGACTACTCAACTGCTTATACCGGTATAGCGAGTGATACACCCGTCGGTGTTCACTTATGCCCGTACTTAACAAAGTCCGGGGACCCAAATACCGTATGAAGAACGTTTCATACGGTTGTCCGAAACCGCCCACATTGGAATGGTGGGTCTTACGTGCCCATACTGGAATTGATGGGACGTAGCAAAATTCCACTCCCGTGTACATAAATTGAAATATGTATGAATGGAATGAAATAACTACATTGAATGCTATTTCTTTAAACACAAGAATTATATGCTTGAAACGAAATAAACATCATGACAAATATCATTGGCATTCACATATATAACCCAACCTCATGCAAAGAATTGAAAACAACACATAGTAGCATAGGGTACTTGCCTTCCGCGATTGGCCCAACTAGGTGGCACAAAAGGTATGCCTACACTCGCCACCTCACCGCCTACACCAGAAATAATTGAAATAAGAATGACGCGATACGACGACACTACCAGTAATGTACAATGACTCCCGGACTACCCGGCATAATTCGGGAACCCAATGATGAGACAAGCGTTTCCCCTGTTTCCTACCGTTCTAGACGGCGGCACGGAAAAATTCATAACTATTAATCTGGGACTCCGAACGACCTGAGACTAGTGCCAAAACAAACTTAACAGATAAGCCTTCAAAACACTAGGAGACAATATTATCTAATTATGCCCGCACATAAGCCTAATCTGCAGTTGAAAGTGCCTGATAGATAAATAGCCCGACAGCAGACTAATAGAAAAAACATGGCATAACTTTTAATATATAAATACAAATTGAATGATATTTATCAATCTGGAATCATAGTGAAATTATCTACAAAAACCGTTTTGGGTGGCCATCCTGAATCTGACTCTAACTAGATCAAAACCGAGGAACAAACCGACAGTCCCCAGTTCTCAGACAGACAGAACAGCGCGCGGTTAAAAATTCATGTCTCCTAAACCGTAAGGTGGAATCTAGTGATCTAAGTGCCAAAAGAAAGCTAATGACCTCAGAAACAAAACTCTAGAAGATGAAAACCTGAGATTCGGCCTCTAAAGTCCCTCAATTTTCCATACAACAATCTGACCTAATCTGGAACTACTGGAACAACAATCTGATTCGAATCTATTGTTCAATTTCGCATCTAAAATAAATCAAACAGCGAGTAGACTCGATCGTTACCCTTGAAGACTCGCTGGAGGATGAAGATCAAGCTTCCACCGAAACCCCCCTTTCTCCCTATCCCTTCCTTCCTTGGATCGGCCACCAAAACCGAAGGAAGGAGGAGGGACCGGTTGGGAGGAGCAGCTTGGGGCTTGGGAGTTGACGACGGCGATCACTGGGGACCAGCACCGAGGGGAGGAGGAGGCGCCTGGGAGGGAGGAGGCGCTGGTTGGGGAGGAAAGGGTTGGAGGGCGGCGGTGGCTGAAGGGTGGAGAGGGGGAGAGGGCCGGCCCCCTAGGGTTAAGAGGGAATTGGGGGGGGGGCATGGGCCATGGGCTGGTGTGGCTGCCCTCTTGGGCCATCTTGGCACCAACAAGCTGCCAGAGAAGACTAGCTGGCCGAGGCCGAGGTCCAAAAGTTCCCGAAAATCCAAAATTTAAAAATAAAACTCTCTCCCAAAGAAATCATTCCTAACGATGAAACCTGGAATATTACATTCCCTACCCCGGATCCGCTTAAAAGGTAGCGACAGCGTGGGCCCAAATTTTTCCGACTGAAAAGAAAAAAAAGGAAAACAAAAGAAAAGACAATTTTGCAAAAAGACGCTCAGAATTTTGAAAATTACGAGATTTTTTTTGCGAATAAGAAAATTTTACAAAAAAACCCCTTGGACTTTCTAAAAATTACGCAAAATTTTTTCTCAGAACTAAAATTTCACATTTTATCCCCTGAGAATTGCAGAATTTGTCAAAAATTCATATTCCAGCAGAAAAGGGCATCAGGAATTCAATTCTTGAATCAATTTTTGCATTTGAAGCATATTTCACCTTGTTATTATTATTTCTATGCAATTTGTGTACTGTATTTACTGTATTTTTTGTGATTATTTATATTGCTTTTTATCACTAAAAATAGCAGTAAAGTCTGAAAAATGCATAAAAAATACGAGAATATTATGAGAATTTTGTAACTATTTTATGCACATTACCAGCATTAATCTTATGCACTTTTTGCATGAGTATGCAGATGACTGACATTGCGAACCAGGAGTTCGAAGAGCTGGCCCAGCATGGCTACAATTACCTAACTTGGGCATCAGATGTCGAAATCGTACTTGGAGCCAAGAAGCTCCGTGCTGCTATTGGACTTGGCACCTCGAAAGACGCCACTCCAACTGCTGAGGAGAATGATTAAGCACTTCACTTCCTCAAACACCATCTCTACCTAACGCTCAAGAATAAGTATATGATAGAAAATAAGATTAAGCACTTCACTTCCTCATAGACCATCTCTACCTAACGCTCAAGAATGAGTATATGATAGAAAAGAACGCACTAGCTTTATGGACCGCACTGAAGAAGCGGTTCGAGAAAATGAAGTACACCATCCTTCCTCGGGCAGAGCAGGATTGGAACCGACTACATTTTGCTGAATACAAGACAGTGGGGGAGTACAACTCTGCATTGCACAGAATTTGTACAAGTCTTCAACTCTGTGGTAAGGTAACCACAGACGAGCAGAAGATAGAAAAAACTCTCTCTACCTTCCACCCAAATGCGGTGCAATCCGCACTCAACTATCGTCAGGATGGCTATAAAGAGTATGCCGAACTGATTGACATCATGCAAGTTGCGGAAGTTCAAGATGACGTTCTCGGAAAGAACTACATCTCACAGCCGCCTAGTAGCAAAGTTGGCCATGAAGTCAACGCAAGTAGCTACAAGGTAAGGAAACCTCACTCAACAGAAAGAGACAGGAAGGGTAAGGTCATGGGTTGCAAAACCAAGCAGAACGCCCAAGCCAAGAAGGGCGAACAAGAGAAGCGCGATGAGAAGCCCTATGGTCAGCAGAACCAAAGTTGCTACAAATGCGGCACTTGGGGACATTGGTCACGTGTTTACCGTGATCCGCAGCACGTGATCGATGCTTTCAAGGCTAAGAAGAAGGGCAAAGGACAACATGAGGCACATCTCGCTATTGCAGGCATAGAGGATCCACAGTCATGGGATGCACCCATGTATGTGGACAGCCAAGTAGCAGCCTCCATCAGACCTTCTTTGGACATCGCAGCGGTAACAGCTGTAGTTGCCGAAGAAGAGAAGATGGACATGGCACAGATTCAGGAAGAAGTTTTTTTTTCCTACTTTGCTGGTTCGATATAGTGCACGCATTGCACTTAGATTTTATAGTCATTTGCAGTTTATGGTTGTGATAGAACATTGATTTTGAATAATGGTTGTAAGCTCTAGGAGAGGAAAGCAATAAATTCTTATTATGAGTCCCGCACGACTTTTCATGTATTAATAGAAAATTGTGTTCTGTTTTGAAGTATTTTACTTATGTGTGTGGATTGCTTCCTAGCCGTATTAATAAATACTTTATATATACCAGAACGCGTGTGGCGCCCTATGGAGGAAGTGTGCTTAGCAGCATGCGCACAACGAATACCATATTAAGAGACAAAAATTTTCCAGTCGATCAGCAAGAATGCTGGTAGTCTTACGACAATCGCAGGTAGCGATACTTGTGTAATAGGTTCAAGAAGAACCACAATTATACTCCCGATTGGCACAACATTGGTCATTGAAGAAGCCTTGTTGTACCCAGAATTGACTAGGACTCTCTTAAGTTTTAAAGATATTCACGCTAATGGTCTCCACGTAGATACTGAAGAATAGTATGGTAAAGAATACCTACTCATTACAAAGCGTGAGGAAAATGGAGAAAAGGGTATTATAAAGACTTCCTTTATATGAATCTGGGCTATACTACACTCACATTAAGACACCTGCAGCCTATACTGTCTTGAAAACAACTTTTAGAAGCTTTGAACTTTTTTATCTCTGGCAGGATCGATTAGGCCACCCCGGTCTTAGAATGATAGGAAATATAATTACTAATTCTTAGGGACATAATGTCAATGTAAAGAATTTTCTGAATTCAGAAGATTTTGTGTGCCCTGCATGTGCCACCGGGAAAATGATTACTAGACCCTCTACTATGAAAGTAAAGGATGAATTCCTTGCATTCCTGGACCGTATCCAGAGAGACATTTGCGGTCCTATACAGCCCCCGTCAAGGCCATTTAGGTACTTTATGGTGCTTATCGATGCTTCCTCGAAATGATCGCATGCATGCTTATTGTCTACGGGAAACCACGTTTTTGCAAAGATGATCTCGCAGATAATTAAGATTAAGAATAATTTCCGATCATCATGTGAAGTCCATCAGGATGGACAACGTTGGAGAATTTACTTCAAAGACATTTGATGATTATTGTATGGCAATAGGAATTACCATTGAGCATTCCGTACCACATGTCTACACCCAGAATGGACTAGCAGAGGCATTAATTAAAAGAATTAAATTTATTGCCCGACCGCTCTTACATAATTGTAATTTACCAACTACATGTTGGGGACACACAGTCCTGTACGAAGCAACTCTCATCAATTTTTGACCATCAGCATATAACATCCGTTCAACTATGCAACTAGCGCAAGGGTCAGCACCAAAAATGTTTCATCTACAAAGATTTAGTTGCAAGGTTTATGTACCTATACCACCACCGTAGCGAACTGCAATGAGCCATCTCTGAAAGTCTAGGATATACGTTGGTTATGAGACATCATCCATAATCAGGTATCTGGACCCCATGACTGGAGATTTGCACACAGCCAGAATCGCTGACAACATATTTGATGAGGATAGTTTTTCGTCATTAGGGGGAGGAAATGAACCCCTTGATGAAAAATGTTAGGAACTGACATGGAAAGCTATAGGAATCCATGCACATGACCGTGCACTAGTGAAACAAATATAGAAGTCCAGAACATAATTGATTTGCAAGTATTTGCGGATCAATTGCCTAACCACTTTAGTGATTTGAAGAGCGTGACCAAGTCGCATGTGCCTGCACGCAATGCACCAAAGAGTGTTGAAATACCAAAGAGAATTGAAGGTATCCCTAATCTCTTCCAAAGGCCTCAGAATAAAAGGATGAGAACTCCGGCCCCTCGAATCCTAAGTAACCGGGGATGCCTGGCGAAAAAGGATAAGAAGGACTTGACACAGCCGATCACTGAAGCTCCCCACAACTAGAAGGGGAACCAGTTGAGACCTGGCACCAGTATGGAACCTTTAGTAAAAGGCATACTGGATTTGAATATTCCCACGGAGGGAGACATTAGCATGGATGTGTGCGCACACATCGGAGCTGAAAAAATAAAGGGACTTGTCACCGTAATTGAAAGCAGTTGTAAGCAAGTAGAAGCATTAGAAGTATCGCCCTATAAAGAAATAGCTATAAATTATGTGACCACAGGAGAATCTATGAATAGAACAACAGCCAACGTCGATATTTATTTTGCAAAGAAAATTACCATAATCATCGATCTTGATCCAGAGCCTGCATCACTAGCTGAATGTAAGAAAAGATCAGATTGGAAAGATTAGAAGAAGGCAATAGAGGCAGAATTATTATCTTTGAATAAAAGAGAAGTATTTGGGCCTGCAGGCCGCACGACTCCCCATGTGCACCCCGTAGGGCATAAGTGAGTATTTGTTCGAAAGAGAAATGAAAATAATGAAGTTGTAAGACATAAAGCAAGACTCGTTGCACATGGTTTCACTCAACGACCAAGAATCGATTATGAAGAAACTTTTTCCCCGGTCATGGGTAGAACTACCTTTAGATATTTAATCTCAATGGCAGTAAACTTAAATTTGGAAATGAAATTGATGGATGTGATAACTGCATACCTTTATGGGAACTTGGATTCGGACATTTATACGAAGGTACCTGAAGGTATCCCTGTCTTGAACCAAGACAGAGCAAACAGAAATATGTATAGTGTGCAAATCAGAAAGTCACTGTATGGACCGAAGCAATCATGCAGAATGTAGTATAATCGCTTGAGCAACTTTCTTTGCAAGAAAGGCTACACAAACAATGAGGATTGTCCCTGTGTTTTTATACGACGATCCCGGATGGATTATGTATAATCTCAGTATACGTAGATGATCTGAATATCATCGGAACCATGAAAGATATTAAGAAAACAAACTCTTACCTGTAGTTAGAGTTCGAAATGAAAGACTTGGGTAAAATCAAGTACTTCCTAGGCTTGCAGCTTGAGCATACCCCTGAAGGGATTTTAGTATATCAGTCAACCTGCACTCAGAAAGTGTTAGAACGGTTCGGCTTTCAAAAGGCATACCCTTCGAAAGTACCGATGGTCAGGAGATCCTTGCAGCAAGACAAGGACCCATACTGACCTAAAGAAGAGAGGGGAGGAAGTCCTGAGACCAGAATTCCCATACTTGAGTGCATGTGTGGCGGTCCGCCACACTGGCAATGGGCATTGAGCACTCATGTATTTGGCATACTATACTAGTGGACACATGGCATGGACATTGCATTTGGCAGGCAGAAACACGCTAGCAAGGTAAAGTCATAGAACCTACCAAAAGGCATTGTCTCAAGTGAGTTGAATAAAGGACATCTTCCGATACCTCCAAGGAAGCAAAGATCTTGGTCTATTCTACTGTAAAGAACCAAGACCTAACTATGCATTTAGCCTACGTGCAGAATACCAAAAGGCTGCCGGGTACATCTTCCGACGAAGCCTTCATATTCTAAAGAACCAAGACCTAACTAACCGCAGGACCCTCATACTGACAGAAGCGGCTATGTATTCCTATGTGGTGGAATTGTAATTTCATGGAAATCGTCTAAGCAAAGTCTTGTATCTACTTCGACAAACCACTCGGAAATCATAGCACTGTACGAAGACTCACGGGAATGTTCTTAGCTTCGACAAATGATTCACCACATCCAGCAGTCATGTGGATTGAATACCGTGCAAACCCCCACTATTATCTATGAAGAGAATGCAGCTTGTGTTGCACAAGTGCAAATGGGTTATGTGAAGAGTCCTCTCACAAAGCATATTAACCCTAAGTTCTTCTATGCTCACGAATTTCAAAAGATAGACAAAATTAAAGTACTGCATAATAAGTCATATGAAAATCTTGCAGATTTATTCACAAAGTCACTACCAGTGTCTAGCTTTGAAAGATGTATACATGGCATTGGAATGATGAGACTTAGAGAAGTGTAGAATTCATGGGGAGAATCTTCACGAACTCTTTATTGAAATTTGATCACGAAGATTAAGTACCCAAAGAAAAAATCCTGGAGATTAAATGAAATTGGGTGGATTGTACTCTTTTTCCCTTGACGAATTTTCCTAAAGTTTCTCGGTAAGGTTTTTAATGAGGCAATTCGTGCAACGCAGTAGAATGTATGTCATGTACTATTTCTCCAAAATTTTACCACTGGATTTTTATGGAGTTTTAACGAGGCATGCACATGCGAGAATGAGTGCCCAAGGTGGAGTGTTAAGAAACTCTGGGCCGGCCCATTGTCCGACCCATATATGGGCACCCTACCGGAAACCCTAGCAGGGTTTGGAGGCTATATATAGGGGGGACGCCCTGCCATTGTAACACGATTATTGAAGAGCAATAAAGAGAAGCTTAAAGTCCCCCATATCTCTGTGTTCAATCTACTGTTGTGCTTTGTGTTCTTGCTTTGTTCTTACAATTCTGAATATTGTTTACGAGGTAGTCGCTCGGACTAGACTCACCAGCGACGATTACTCAACAACATTATCCTTAAGAAAAAGAGAACGAAGTGCCAAATGAGCACACGTAGGAGATAGATAGATAGAGAGAGAGAGAGAGAGAACAGAACAACAACAATCATCCTGCATGAAGGTAACAACTAGTCAAATCATTAGTGTTCTTGGCTTGATGTCGGTTGGGAACGGTAGTGCGATGGTTCAACTAGAATTGTGGAAAGCTGTTCAAAGTTCTACATGTCTACATTGTTGAATAACTAGTCCCGCAAGTGATCCTTGACTAGAATAACACAAGAAATTAGTAAAAGCTTAAGTAGATAAATAATAGACAAATATACGAGAGTAATCCAGTGGTCTTCTTTATTGATGAATAGATACGCACAAAACAGACAGTATTTCCCCTCAATATATAGTCAATCTAGCATAAGAGGTTTAGTTTGCGTCCACCTCTTCGATTTGGAAGAGAAGAAGGAAACCAAGCGAGCCCCACAAGGGTTGTGCACCTCCCCATGTGGGGGTTGGTTTCGTAACACTCCCTTTTGGGCCAATAACGTGGCATGCACGTGTATCATTAAAAGTCCTTCCAAAAACTCAATGGGAAAAAAGAAATGGAGAAAATAGTACATCGCATACGCAAACTGTATTGCATTTGTTGTTGTTGGACCAGATTAAGTGACTAGGGGGGGTGTTAATTGGGGCACCTATCTTTTTCACCACCATGGTACTCAACTGCTTCTCCACTCCAATAGTTATAAAAACTATGAAGATCAGAGCAGCAAAATCAAATCACAGCGAAACTCTTGCATTCAAACCGAAAACCCCTTGATCAAAGACCCATGACCAGTCTGACTGCCGTTGTCAGGTAGGTCTGACTACCGGTGGCCTATTTGATCGTCGGTGGCTGGTCTAACCGCTTGAGGGAGCGGTCTTACTGCTGGCTGTAGAAACAGCACCCCGAAGTGATTTCCAAAACACCTAACTTTGATTCTGAGATCTAAATCCCCTAAGATTTTAAACATAGCTCGTCAAGAAGGTTAGGAATATTCCAATTGACGATCGAGATGAAGGTTCCATGAATTTCTTGGATGAGATCAAGAAGGCACAAAAACAGGGGAAGACCAAAACTTGATTCAAAAACTTATTTGTGGGTGGAAGATGGTCAAGTTGATCTTAGATTAGATCCCACACGTCCTAACAAGCTAGAGGACAGCAAAAGACTGGACCAAAATCCTTGAAACACAAAAATCCCAAAAGCATCAAAGAGATGGAAAGAACAAGATAGAACCCATCTTGAGGCAAACTTGCATGGATTGATTCGAGTGATTGTATGTTACATACACTCAACCATTGAGGATAAAAGCTCAACACTTGAGCACTTAATCAATCCATATTTCTAAAACCCTAGCCTCCTCAATCTCCCCACTTTCCCTAAATCACAAATTAGGGTTTCCTTGGCTTGAATGGATGAGTGCAAATTCTGCACTCCTCCCTTTTATAGTGGAGGCAAGGTCTAGAGAGAAAACCATAATGGGAATCCGTTAAGCCCGCACACAAACGGGTCTACACTCACGCACGCTTCTCAAATCAGATGACGATCCAGGTCTCCCGAATATGTCTCTTCGTGATCTTCATATTCTTTTGACCTAATCCGTCTCTCCTTTGCGCCGCCCACACCGCAATTTGTCCAAGGTTACCAACCGCAATTTGTCCAAGGTTACCAACCTGGTATTTTAGTAAAGATACCAAAATACCCCTTCTCGATCCTTCTCCAAAAGCTGTGTCTAATCGACGTGAAGTAATCTCATACTTCGACACGTGTAGGTTCATTAATGACTCTCTTCATGTATGCAAGTATCTCTCATCTAGGTCCCACTGGAACCACTATAGCACTTGCACTGACCCCAACCACTTAATGCAACCCATTGCACCGAACTTCACATTCGGTCGTTCTTGTCCATCTTACTCCATGCTTAACTCCAACCACTTCACCTGGCATCCTAGATTGTTTTGGACCTCAGCTCTCCTAGCCTAGTCCCGATCCTCCTCGATGGTAATCGTAGTTGACTCCAAGCCACCTGCACAACAATAGACCAAGAAATCAATTCCGGGCACATGTTCCTCAAAACCTAACACACGTTAGCCAAAACATGCATCATGCAACACCTATGCACTGACGCCCATGATTATGGCCAATTCCACAAGGTTCTCCACCTTCCCATTGTGAAAACCCCTTTGGCCAGTCTGACCTCCACCCTCGGGTGGTCTAACCACCCACCAGTCTGACTGCCAGCAAATGTCCTCTCAGACCGCTCCCAAATATTTTCTCAAGGACTGGAAAATACCCTCTCTGGACATTTCAGAAAAAACTCTATTTATTTTTGTCTTGAAACTCCATTTTCCATGAAAACTTGTGCAAACACATTTCCTAACACTCCCTCATAAGTGTATGATCACATACCCCAAAATTCTACCTTTTCAAATCCGGTTGGTCTGACCGCCACCCTAGGGTCGGTCAGACCGCCCATAGGGTTAGTCTGACTGCCACTTACCTAACAAATGTGAAACTCTACTAAACCAAGGGTTGTAGGAATAAGGATAACCAACTAGAGGGGGGGGGGAGGGGTGAAAAGGAGGTTTATAAAAAACTTGTACACTAATTAACAATTTTAACAAATATAGTCTAATTAAAGATTTCTAGCACAAATCAAGAGATGTATTCCAAATTTTTACCATGGCACCCCAAGGCTATGTTAAGACTAAATACAATTCTACCTAAGCAGTTCTACACAATTAAGAGCTAGAAAATGTAAATACGGAACTAGTAAAGACATGAGAGAAAACCGCAAAGAAGACAATCGATGTTTTCCCCATGGCATCGAAGACTTGCTGATCTTCACTAGTCCACGTTTAGGTAAGCCCAAACGAATTGGAGAGGCTCCACAAATTGAGTCTAATGAACCTCGTTTCCACGATAGTTCTCTTCCCCCACTCTAGAGATGGTGAGCACCGAACTACTCACAACCGGTGCCGGGCCTCTTCACACCTTCTTGAAGAGATCACCACACAATTCCTCCAAGCTGTCTAGGTGCTGACAAGCACCAAGAGTAATACATCACTGCTCTTACTTGAAGGTTTATCAAGTGCCAAAGAGATCAACTAATGATGCATATGCACCTGAGTGCTCTCAACTACCTCAAATTGTGAAATATGAGCTAACGAGCAGAGGAGCGTGCACCAAAGGCTCAAGAGTATTCAATGAGGTCAAGGGTTTTTGAGCTTTGTGCTGGTGAGAGTGTATTTATAGTTCCCAACCACAAATTCAACCGTTTGAAGAAAAACCCTAAAAAATTCAGCAGGTGCGGTACTACCGCCATTGATCAGCCGATACTACCACCCTACTGTTCAACGATCACCTACTGTTCATTTAATACTTTTGAACTAGCTGTTACTGTCAAGTGCAGTACCACCGCACCCTCAAGATCTGGTACTACCACACGGCGGTAGTACTGCTCGGCTCAATCGGTACTACCAATTTCCAAGGGCGGAAAAACTCCCAAAAACATGCTCTCTGGAATTTACATACCGCCAAATAGCAATCGGTCATACCGCACTGCAGTACTACCGCTACTCAACTGCGTTCATACTATTTTTCAGTGATGGAAAAACTCCCAAAAATACGCTCTCTGGAATTTTCATACCGCCAACTAGGAATCGGTCCTACCGCGATGCGGTACTACCACTCCTTATGTGCGGTCATACCATTTTCACTGGAACTTTCCAGATGCTGTTCAAAATGCAATGCATGACTCTTAGTTGATCAAGATGGCACAAAATAAATTCTCAAATAGCTAGCCATGAGCCCTCTTTATAGTTCGACATCTAGCCTATAAATCCGGTCTTTTCGCCAAACACAGAGACCGGTAAAAAATATAAAAGGGTCCTTAGACTACATAATACCTTTACCTTGAGCCATGTTAATCCTTTGTTGTCTTTGCATTGCCATTGCCATGTTGTCATCCATAATCCAGGAATAAACCTTTTAAAACATCTTAGCACATATGTTAGTAGCTTAACACATTATTGTCATTAATTACTAAAATTATTTTTAGGGGTCTAGATGCTTTCAAGGATTTACCACAAACACTTCGACACCATTGCCCATTATTCAACACACCAAGATTAGGATCATACACATGATCTCCACTATTGCCTCATTAAAAACCTCATGTGAGAAACCTTCTAGTAAATACTCACTAAGATAAAAACAAGTACAACACTTGATCTTCTTAATCATATCATCTTCTAGATTACTATCATTCCTGCATAGTTTTGATTCTTCAAAAAATCAAAGATATATGGCCTATTAAGGGAAGTGCTCCCCTGAATTGTACAACTCTTTAAGTGCAAAACCTTTAAATTAACTTTAGGTGGTGATCATTAAATTGATTCCTTCTAGTTAAATCAAGGTTAAGACTTTCATACTCTAATGTATGATGATGCAAATTTAGCATGTATGCTCCCTTCAAGATGACATCCGTTGGAATCTTCCTGTTCCAATGTTGTAATCACATTTCTTAAAAATAAAACATAAGTAATGATATTGTGAGTAAATCTACTATATTATCACAATATTTAGTCTTCTATACATTTATCCAACTATTCTTCTAAAGATTGCGAGGAAAAAATAATTTGGGAGCAATGTGCTTAACATTTTCAAATAGCCACTATTTAATTGTGCAACACAAGCATATGTTTATCCTTTCATAGGACTATGTAGGTAAAACTAATTGCAATGGCACATACCTTCTGGATGTAATTTGTTAAACCTCTTTATCTAGGGCTAAAAATATGCAACCTTCTTATTAAACCTCTTTATCTTTAGGGTCTACCCACTTCTAAGGATCATATAGTCATTGATATGGTTTCAGATATCGACTAGTAAGTAATTTAATTTATTTCTTCAAAGAAAATGCTCATTCTTTAGGTTGAGACTTATTAATAAGTATGAGATTTATATATGTTGTGATTTTCTTTCCTTCTCATTAGGAATCCTGAGTCCTTTAAGGATCCCTTCATAAAGATTTTAAGAATCCATTACATGTGTATTATTTACTCACACCTTTTGCCAGAAATACTATGTAGCGAAACATAATTCCATTCATAACATGGCAGTACTGATCTTCTAAAGGACCTATGAATCATCGTTGTTCACCACCTCATTATTTTCGTAATGACCCATATAGTCTGAACTTCTTGTTCCAAGTTATACATTTCGTGATTATGGTTCAACCTGAATTGCTTTTTATTTGACCTGATATGAGTGCGTCTAGCACTTTGCCACAGACTTTATTTTTGGATCTGGGTTCTCATTAGAGAAACATTAGCAACTGTAAAGGCAATGTTGTCAACAACTATTCGTTTCTCCCATATCCTCACAATTTGAGGTTATAGTGGCTTTCCCTATGCTAACTATATGAGCATGACTTCCTATTCTTTACTCTTATTTATTCCGCATTCCCAACATTGGATGCACGCTTGTGCTGCTGTAATTTTTATCTCCATGATGAGTCTATTTCTTCCAAACTTCCTACTCAGCTTCATGAGGTCACCTTCCAGGCGAATTATCTTCCAGGGTATTAAGAAGTGCTTAACCATTATTTGACTAGTGTCATTAGACTATAGAATCAGCAGGCATCCCTGCAGATTTAGATCATTGACCAACAAGTCATTCCGCCCAGGTGGATATACTATTCAAAACCCAGGGTATACCACTCTTAGTGGTGTGTTTCCTTCTTGCAAACAGAACCTGGTTACTCATTTATAGTTTAGCTTGGCTAGTGCGTGAATCTTAATACGAAAGATCTTTTCATCCATGAAAATATCAAGGTGTTCAACAATTTTGGTCTTTTCTCTCCTCCTAATGCCAATATTAGATTTTTATTAATAGCATACCATAAAAGTCCCCTATCATGGGCACTGGATTACATCCAACATATACCCCCAACTTGTAGTAGAGGCCCATAGATGTATGCTATGGTGATGATAATATGTGGGAAATATATGATTATTTGAACACGCACTAATTTCACTTTGGGGGTTATTCATTATATGCAATGAGCTAGATTTTTATTAATGTAGTGGCATGAAAAACTGCATGACCTTAACATTCATTCGGTTATCCCATCTCCTTGTGGATTATTATTCTATGACAAAGATCCCATATAGGGGTCCAGAGTCGACAGACTTGTTCTATTGTCTAGCTACTTTGTTCTTTGCCCATATTTTTGATCCAATTACTCATACTATATTTAAACTAATTTGAATCATTAAACTTCAAATTTATAATTTACGCAACATGTTTTCTATGGTCACAAGAACATAAATATAATGCTGCAACATAAACCATTGACCAAATCAAATTAATATGCGTGGAAATACTAGATTTTCTTCTGGAATACAACATTAATTAGTTGAATCACCCAAAAGATTCACTATTCTGCGATAATATTGATTATTCTATAGGAATATGACAATTTAGTTATGCGGGTGAGAACTATATACCTTACTTCTATTTTACAATACCAAAGTAAATATGGCCAATTTAGATCATCCAAGATCATTATAATCCAATAGATTATGATCTTTTATTTCGGGAGCCACTTTTACTTCGGGTAAACAATATGGTTTTCAAAGGTGATGGGGTTTCATACCGGTTATACGAATATGCGTGAATAAGTATGGTATGATCACTACTACAGAAAAGGTCATCACAGATGGTTCGTAACAGTCATCACAGACGGTTTTTGAACCGTCTGAAATTTTATGTCTGAGATAACAGGCGATTATCACAGACGGTTGAAAAACCGTCTGTGATAAGTCTTATCACAGACGGTTTGTGGTTGGAACCGTTTGTGATAATGAATTATCACAGACAGTTCCAACTACAAACCGTCTGTGGTTATTCAGTATCACAGACGGTTCGTAGTTAGAACCGTCTGTGATAAGTCCTTAAACCTAATTAATTTTTTTCGTATTTTCAGCTAGCCTCAGGAATTGCTAGCCATGCCCTCTGAAAACTAGCAAGTAGAAACATATCACAGATAATTGCTGACAACTCAAAGTGATCATTTAACTCAAAATCAATTACAAAAGAATGTTTCAAGTATATATTGTCGCTAGAGTTACAAATTGAATTACAACGGTACCAAAGTGAATTACAATATTGAATCAATTGTTTCGAGGTCGTTCATCGGTGTCGACGGCGTGAAACTCTCCGTTGGTGTTAACTATATGCGCCTTGATGAAGCCACGAGCTCCTCGAATGTGCGTGACCTGGTCCATCTCGAGTGCATTTAACTCTATGTTCAAGCCCTGTCGCTAGCAGGAGTAAAGTAGTAAGCATATATATTTAAATTTATACTTAGGAGATAATTATTACGAGATTGACAAACCTAGGGATCGTTCATCCTAGAAGCAATCAATAGCTGCATATGATGGCATACATAGAATGCGCATAGGTGATCTCGTTTTTGCTGGCGGCACTGCAAAAATAGAATTACATATATATGTACAGTCAGTTCGAGACGCAATATTACGGAGTATGATATATGATTATTGTGTTGTAGCGCGTACCGGAAATCGTATCCTGTGAGTCAGTGTGGCACTCGATCCTTTGTATAAACCTCCATCGGCAACATAGCCGATGAACGCCCTACATGATTCAAAAAAGTTATCCTTGTCCATTTAAAACGAAGGAAGACTACAATAGAGTTATGTGCGGAGGAAATGAACATACCTGTCGAGTATTCCTTTAAGAATGGTGAAGTCGTGATTTTTGTTGAGTAGAGAATCAAGGTACAATACCATGTTCCTCTTTGGCACAAGAATCAGAAGAATCCAGTGGAACCTACTCGTGTATGTCGCTATAGTCATAAACCTATGTTGAAACGTAATTTGTATAGCAAATATTGAAGCACTTACTTCTGGTTGTAGGGCACCATTATGTAGTCCCTGTCGTCCAGAGCAAGCAATCCCATTTTTATGTAATTCTCGACGTAGGATGCGTCTTGGTTGATTGTTTGCTCAGAGACCACGTGTGGGTCGAGGAAACCCACCGGTTCTTTGATTCGATGGGCACGTTTCATAATGTATCTGTACATAAGCAATGAGTTATGATATTTATCGGTATCACGTGAGTGTAGAAATTGATTGCACACACTTACAGTGTCCAGCATCGTAGAAGTGAGACGTCGAGGGCAGTTAGGTTGTATAGGTCAAATAAGTCTTCGAATCCCACGACGAAGTAGCCAAGCTCGTGGAGAAAATGCTCCCTCCCGTATCTGACGGTGATTCCAGTATGACCCCCCTTCGCTCGGGTCTTGCGCAAGTACCAATCATGCAAAGCTTGACAAGCTACTCCTGAGCTCTTTAGTTCTGCAGGAGACCAGCGGACTTCGAGTGAGTATTTGACGGGTTGGGAGGTACCTTAATGTTCTTCGATTTCGATTTTTCCTTAACGAGGCGGCTGAGGGACGTCTTCCCGTGAGACGCCTCAGGGACCGATATGGTGACACGCTTTTCTTGTCCCTTTGTCGTCTTCTCGACGGGAAGCGATGTGGCGGCCTTCTGAAGCTTTGGTTGAGGCGGACTCATCGAGGGTCCTATTGGAGAGGCAGGGTCCTCTCGATATCGCGTCCACGAAGGGTCGGTCGATGTCCTTCTTGGGCCACTGGATAAAAGTTTGCGTGGCATCCCCTAGTGTTCTGATTTCTTCGTTCAGGGGAATCTCCAGCGAGATGGCCATGAAATTGTCATGGACCATGTCCACCGCACTGGCGTAACCTGCGCCACGGGGCACCACCGTCTTTGCTTGCCCTTCCGGTATGGATACACCATACCCCGCGACCTCAATAGGAATCGACCCTACTATCCTCACTTGGAGCTTGCAGGGCGTCGGCTCCTACAAAAGCGTACACAATTAGGTAAGGCGTCCTATAGGTCTATCTTTGGAGTATTCCAGAGATGTACATTACCTCGATGCCGTCGATCGGTAATTGCACGTCGTCATGTCCAGAATTATGTGTGGAAACGACGCTACTCCGATGTCGAGCAGGACTTGCTCCCAAATTAACAGGGGCGGCTTGCGCCTGCATGAGTTAATTTACTTGGTTCTGCAAGTTTGTTATTTGTTCTTGAAATTGTGCAATAATCACATGTTCCAACCGAGCGTCGTGCTGGTCCTTGGATCTCTTCCTACTCCTATACGTGTCGGAGTTGTGTGGGAATCCATCCCTCCAAGGTACGTAAAACTCTTGTCGGACCAACCATTGCTTGCCTTCAATTTCAGCAGTTCAAGCACGGTTGACAACCTTGTGTATTCCGCTTGCAGCCAGGGAACAAAGGTTTCCCCGAGTCCTCCATTAAGCCCTCGAATTTACAAAACTCTCTCTTACCGTAGTTCCCTTCTGCATCGCGTAGTATCTGATCCAGATTGTCATCATGCGACCTATCCTCATCAAAAGCACATTCCATACCCTGCATATCGTTGACTTCCTCGGCGATGTCGTCATTACTGACTTCCGGTATAATCTGCTCTTCACCGTGACTGCTCCAACATGTATATCCTTTTTTGAAACCTCTTCGTATTAAGTGAGCTTCGATCTGCGCCGGGTTGTTAAATATTTTCATATTACCGCAATCAATGCATGGACAGTACATAAATTTTATCCCCTTCTTCAATATATCACCTTTCGTGGCTCTTCTAAAAGCAAACACGCCATTAATATACTCTTCACTCACACGGTTCTCAATGTACATCAGTTTGGTCCATCTACACGTATACGCACGTAACAAATTAATTAGTGTGGCAGCAGCAAGGTGGCGGCTCAAATGGAATTAATAGAAATGGGGACTGTCGGCAGCGTCTACTTATAATGCTAATATATCACAGACGGTAACGAACCGTCTGTGAAGTAAACGAACCGTCTGTGATACAAATATTATCACAGACGGTTCATATAACGAACCGTCTGTGATACTTCACAGATGGTTCATGTAAAGAATCGTCTGTGATAATTATCACAGATGGTTCTTTACACGAACCGTCTGTGAAGTATCACAGACGGTTCGTATAAAGAACCGTCTGTGATACTTATATATCACAGGCGGTTAACGAAGAACCGTCTGTGATAATTTTATCAACGGTTCCAAAGGGTGTCTAATATAGCATATTTTGTAGTAGTGGATTCAATATGCGCCTTGTGTTGCAAGTGACAATACTTCCCCCGTTGTATCTAGCCGCTGCCCTTCCTACGCAGCAATGAGCGACATTGCTTCCTTGTGTGGTACGAAGTGGCGCACTTTTTTCTCTACGGTAGTCACAGGCACGACTACAAGCCGATGGTAAAGCAGACGCGAGAAAGGCCCTACTGGAGACTACTAAGATAATGGTCATTAACAACATAACATGAATGCCATTCTTCATATCTACCGGATGTTGACAATCATTATCCCATATATTTATTAATCTTCCAAATAATCTAGATTACTTAATTGCTTTAGCCTCTTACCTCGGATATGCCATTATGCCTGCTATAGGTTTTGTTTTCCACATTTTGCTTTTGCCTCTTCATATCAAATTTACCACTCATGCCCAAATTCCTCCCCTTTTCACGCCAACCATAAATATTTGAGTACTAGCGTGTGCTTATACTTCTAGCAATACGTTGTAACATACTTGTACTAGAGTACAATTTTTTTTTTAAATTTGCTGAGAAACAAACATATACCCTATAAATTTCAGCTTAATTACGGAGTTCCTAGGCAAGGAACAATATGGTAATGGGTGGAATCATATAGACTTCAAGCCTTAGGACGTAAGTTAATTATTTTGTAGTTGTTCGAGGGTAATACAATTTTCTTAGCCAAAATGATTCTTCGGAGATCTATACTATAGAAGGCCGTTCGATTTCATTTGTTCATGCATTACTGGAAACTCGGTTTACCTTTTGCCTACTAGGCATTAATGCACACAAAGAACTAGTGGATAAATAATCTACATGGTTAATTGAGGCTTAGTGGATAACAAGAGCACATTTTCATAATTATTTCTAATAGGCAAGGCAATATATTATTTACAATGTCAGGAGCACAATTCATAGTTTTATTCCATGCAAGATTAAAGATTTAGCGGAGGGCAAGATAGGTAAGGTAATAAACCTATACATCAAGTAAGAACTACCCTTTTTTTTAATAGAAATTTGACCTATTTTCTAGGAAATACATTAATCTAATTCATAAGTTTTCAGGCTAAAGCAAAAGATAAGAACTTGCTCTACAAGAGCATAACCAAGGTCTACATGAACTATATCTAAACTAATAATGCAAAGTGTAGGTAATACATCTAATCATAATTAGGGGCAACCATGAGAATACTGCAGGTCTCCATATTTCTCCCCCTGGACTTATTATCCATAGTCTGAATGCACCTGATTTATTTCCCTTCCATTATACTGTCCATGGACTTTTCTCCGGCTAGCATACCCTTTCTTCCGAGCAATTGCATGTTCTTCTTGCACAAGCTTGGTTCCTATGGGACTAGCACTGTGATTCTTCGTCAGGAGATCACTCTACTTTCCCGCAACTAGCAGGACAGAGATCTATTTAGAATACTCAGCATAGTTGCAGTGACGATATTGCTATTGTAATGTCACGTTTCTATGGTGGAAGAAGGACATAGTCTACTCAATAATATCAACTTCAGTAAACTACCTTCTTACAGAGCCTAGATAAGAGACAATACGGTGCATCACAAGACTATATAATCCACTACGGACTTATTATCCCCAAAGCAACAGTTCGATTTGAGTATATATGTGCCTGCAGGGGCATAATTGACTTTGGCGCGTTTGCGCGTGCGGTCGCACTTCCTTTCGCGGCAGCAAGCAGTGGCACTACCTACCTACACCGCCGCTTAATGAAAGATGGGGATATATGATTAATATCAATAGTTAGTGTCCATGTAAGGTGGTTACGGCCATCTAAGGCAGGCTAAAACCCTCTTAGTGATGTCTAACAAACCTATATTGTTCATGCAATTTTCTACAACCGGTAAAATAATTAAAATGCATGAAATGAGTGCAAAATAGTAAAGATTAGTTTAATCTATTTGTTAGACAATTTTCCTAATTTCCAATAATTTTCCTTGCATTATTCTTATACTTGGTACCTTGTTCCCAAGAACGCTTCGAACCTCGTGCCCAAGTATTTACTATTGTTTTTTTTTACTTCCGGCTACTACTCGTCTTACGGTTGTGATCAAAGTACGTAGCTTCTGAAATGCTGTCCGGGGTGACCGCTAAGCGTCTTTGTGGGCATTCATTGACAAAATATCCCATATCATGACAACCATTGTTGTTGCTAAATATATGCATCAGTGGACGTGGTGCTAATCCTGGAATCATGATAGCGGCTGTTGTTTATGCTACGATGGGTTGAGGTTGAATCACAAGAGCCTTGGAGTTTCTTACTACATATTGTCCTTGTTCCACCATCTTCCTCTTGTGACAATTGTCCTACTAATGGCAGGTAGCTTCTAAAAGCCTTAGGATTGATTTTGCTGGAATTTGGTTCCTCTGATCATGGGGATAACTTGATAGAACTAACCATGGTCCTTCCTTCCTTTGCTTGAATGAGAGTGGCTTGATAATTTTCACATTGCTGCTGTAATATAGAGATCAATATTATCTTCAAAGGGCATTGAGCTGGGTAATGATCTTCACCTTCACGTAAGTAACATGCAATCTTATTCATGGGACATTCTTCGAGTGGATGATTTCGTTCACAGCTTGAGCAATTGATTTTGTGCTGACTAGCACTATGACCTATCTCTCCACAACGGATACAGACACAATTCTTATACTTGTTCGGTGGGCAGAACCATAATTGTTTCTGCTCAGCTTCCGTTGCAATGACGTGCCTCACTGGACTTCCTATGATGGGTTGAAAGATCCTTGCCACTTGGTGTGGCGTCCGAGGTTCGGAGGAGTTGGAGAAGGTAGGTTGTCACGTCCTTATGAACTCCATCAACTTTGACTGTAGAAGGGCTGGTTGTTGTGATGGCGGCATGACAGCTTCTTGACTATTCCGGTTCATCACGTTGATTAGGGCTGAACAGTCTGATTCTGTCGATTCATCATTTGATTCATATTATGCATCATGGCATTCATTAACTGAGTCTGACCTGCCATAAAGTGACCCAAGACTTGGTCTGCTATTGTGGCCGGTGGGGGTGGTGTGTCCGGATTAGCACTGTTGTTGGGATCCACTAGTCCACTGTGACTTGCTGAGTTGCGGGTCTGAACCATTTGAAACAATTCTTCCCAGTCTTAATAGATGAGACAGAGAAACCACGATAGGTGAGAGGAAAAAACGCAATAGACGAGAGTGAACAAGGGATAAAGACATAAACAAACTAACTAGGGAAGGTCGGTTAAACTCAAAGATCAAATAGCCGAAAAGCTATTAAAAAGCAATAAAATACGATACTTAAGCAAAAAGATCCTATTACACGGGTAAACGATACTGAAATTGAGAAGGGAAACTCTGGTACAACACTACTAATCTAACTTATATGGATGGTCGACTTGAAACGACCGGCAGATCTTGAAACTTCCAGGCCATCCATCTCTTAGATCACGAAAACTCGAGTCAACTATAGAGATTTCCGAATCCTGAATCCTCTGTGTATATCCGCACTAGTCCCTAGATCAGTAGCTAGCACACATAGTTACATCATTGAATGTCAACACATAACTTTCAAACGTCAAACTATTGTATAATATTGAACAAAGAGTAATGACCTTATGGTCGAAGCTTGCAATTACTACCCTTTTAGGCTAAACAACTCGAATGAACTACAGCAGAAGAAGATCACTCCAAGTGATGGCCCAGCCATATGCTCACAGGCAATCGACAGGGGAGAGCACCATAGTTCGCATGGTCTTCGAGTACTCCTCCTCGGCAACTTTGAAGACTTCTTAGATTTATTTTGAGTGTAGCACGTGAGCACACAAGTTACTCCGCAAGTCTTGGGAAACATGCATGTGCATAGCTTTAACAATTGAGGCTCATATGGTTCTTTTGCACAGAGCAATATTTTAAGTTTCAACAGTTTTCAAAAAGCACCTTTGACAAAAAGTAGTTTCGATAAATAAATTAATTGTATCACTAGTGGAGGTTCTAACTATCAACCACTAGTATTAAGGCTCTAGCCGCTAAGGCTCAAAGGATAGGGCTCTAGCTACCAGAATAACTACCCGAGAGTCTGAACGACTATCGGGTTCCCAAAATTACTCTTTTGAAATTAAAACCAAAATCTACCATGCGAAAATGCACCTTGCCCACCCTTGACTGTGAGCATGGCTATTCAAATAGTTTTAAACTCTGCAGAAGTTGTACAGCTTGACCCACATGAGATAATTAGCTTATAATGTCATCTTTACGTACTTACAAAGGTGTGCGACTAAGTGATTATTACAAGACCTTTACAATACTTTATCCTTACATTAGCCCGCCCAATGAGCATAACCCCAAGTCATGGATGTCAATTACCATCGACTCGGAGCTCACCGTTATGGGAGATAACCTGCCTGAACATGGACATTAGTTACCATTGCTAGATGCAAGCCCCGACAGACATGGACGTCAATTACCATCGTCTGCACCACCCAAGTAACTCCTACCATCTACAACCTACGGGCTAAATGTGTAGACTTAATAAATTATTCAACCATATCATTCTCATTTAGGACATCTCGTTCTACGATATTACTCAGTTTGGATAGTTATAAGCGTCAGTCCTTAATATGACTTGGGCAATTTCCAACTAAACCCTGGTCTCGATCATTGAAATGAATCGATCCTGTGCATCCTTGCACCAACCTTAACAACCATTTCGCCCAAGTCCAAATAGATTTTCACCATTTTATTTTATTTTGAAAACCAATGACAATACCTATTGCCATACATTTCTCAAACTGATTTGCATAAACGGTATTAACAATTCCCACCCATAGGATAAACATGGCCGACATAGCTTGTCTAAGTAGTTCTACCATTTTATATTAATCCATAAATAATGTATTTACATAATCCAAAAATAATATATCTCTATAATCTAACAACAATATAATTTTCTATGGTCCAACAAAGATATATTTCTATAATCCAACCAAGATATATTCCAACAATCCAAGCAAGATATATTTCTATAATCCAACCAAGATGTATATCTATAGCCCAACAAAGGTATCTTCCTATAATACAACAAATGGTTTCTTCCTATAATCTAACAAAGATATATTTCTATAATCCAACCAAGATATATTACTATAATCCAACAAAGGTATCTTCCTATAATCCAACAAAGGTATCTTCCTATCATCCAACAAAGATATAATCCTATAATACAACAAAGATATAATCTGATAATCCAACAAATATATATTTCTATAATCTAACAAAGATATAATCCGATAATCTAATAAAGATATAATCTGATTATCCAACAAAGATATACTCCTATAATCCAACAAAGATATAATCCGATTATCTAACAAAGATATAACCCTATAATCGAACAAAGATATCATTGGTTCCACCAAATTAACTTTATATTGATTCTCAAGAATCTATATAATCCACAAAGATGTCCTCCTTCACTGTGTTCATCTAATTCCATAATATTGTATTCCCATTATCTGACAATAATGCAATCATTACCGAGGATTATATGTACTAGGGCGAATGATTCAAGGGTAACAACATCAAATGAAGACATTAAGAAAGTTTGGATTAACTAACAACCTAGGATTTGAACTTATCATTTTATGTAAATAGCAATGCATATTAGTTTTGAAACAAAAATAGATTTAGGAAAATATAGGTACAATATAGTCAAAGGAGACTCGCTTCGTTGAATGTTGAGGTCACTTTGTCTAGTTGGTCCAAACTTGCTTCGGCGACGTCGGATTCTATATGCGGCAAACAGGGAAAAATAAATAACAGAGAAACAAATAAAATCCAAAAATTATAAAATTAGTACCAAAAGAGATATTAAGAATTTAGATGAATTGAGGAATAAAAATTGATAGAATCAGAGTTTATATGAAGGAGAACGAACGTCCGGAAGTTTGAATATGACATAAAATGATAAAAATGGAAAAGAAGGGAAGATTCTGGAGAATATTCCTTTTCAAGATTACCAAGTAAAAGAATTGCTGATCAAGGGGCCCCACATGCAAGTGAGAGAGATGGAAAGAGAGGAGAGGAAATGTGTATGACAAATGGGCCCCATTTGTAAGTGAGCCAAAAGAAAGAAAGAAGAAGAAGTAGAGCAGTAGCACAGCGAGTAGGCAGTAGTTTTCTTTGGCGGCGATAGCGGCAAGGGGAGGAACGGAGCGGCTGACCAACAGGCAAAATGGATCGCCGGTGACCCAAGGAAGGCAGGGGAGGTGGCGGCGTGGCGAGAGATGGCCGGCGACAACGGCGGTGGCGGCTTGCACAGGGCGACAACGTTCCAAAGGCGGCCGACGAGAGTGGAGGTGAGCACGGGCACAGGCATAGTACAAGGAAGGTGATGTCGAGGTTAGTTCGGCTCGAGAGTAGCCGTGGAGGTGCAGCCATGGCGATGACCGGTGTCGGGGATGAACGGCGACGGCAGGGCTTCTTGGTGATGAAGAGAGAGAGGGAAAAGGGATGAAAACAGAGGAGGGTGGCATGGAACACGCGATGAAGCACTCATAGAAGTGAGGGCACTTACCGGTGGGGAGATCGAGCAGTGGTAGTGGTTGCCAGATTTAGGGAGGATGGGGATATAGTGGTTCAATGATGCTTCGAGGATGGGGAAGTGAGCATAGCGAAGAACGCGGTGAGGCGATTCCAAAGGAGGTGATGGTGCAAGCGGAGGAGCACCGATGGCGAGGAAAACCAGTGACAAAGAGCTTCGGCAGCGGCGGCTTCCTGAGCTTGATTTGACGAAACGACGGTGAGGCCAACGACAACAGTTCGGAGATATGGGAGAGCTGGTCGAGGTGTACGATTTGACATGGGCGGTGCAACTTATAAAGGCTGTGAAAGGGAGTAGCGGTGCAGGGGCAACGGGGGCACACGGGTGATGCACGTGGCGCATGGCGCGGGCACGCAACGTGTGACGCGGGATAGGCAGCGTGTGGCACGGGCAGAGCAGCGTGTGTTGATGTCGGGACCTGGATTTCTGAATCTGAACCCTCTGTGTATTTCTGTACCAGTCTCATGATCATTAGCTAGTGCATATAGTGGAGACATTGTTGATAACAAGTCGAATCATGAATAACATTAATAAACAAAGCCTTATGACCACTTATTACAAAAGAGGTCAAAAGATCATGAGTCTTAAGCAGCGGAAACAACAAATAATAAACTCCGAGTGGTGGCCCATAAAATTGCCCACCGGCATTCGACTGGGGAGCGCAACCTAGTACTCCGTGTGTCCTTCATCAAAGCCAAAGACGAAGTACTCGTAGTCGTCCACAGCATCATTGAAGGCTTATGAGATTTAGTTTGAGTGTAGCATGTTAGTACATAAAGTACTCCGCGAGTCTTGGAAAAAATACATATGTATAGCTTTAAGAAGTGGAGCTTATATGGTTATTTTGCAAAAAGCAATATTTTAGTTTCAATAGTATTTATAAAGCACATTTGACAAACGTAGTTCCAATAAATTAATTAATTATATTACTAGTTGAGGTTCTAGCTACCAACCACTAGTATCTAGGCTCTAGCCACCAAGGTTCGAAGGATAGGGCTCTAGCTGCCAGAAACTACCCGAGAGTCCCAACTGCTCTCGGTTCTCAAAATTTACTTTTTTGAAATCAAAACCAAAATCTACCATGTGTATACGCACCTTGCCCGCTCTTGACCGTGGGCACGGCTATTCAAATATTTTTTAACACTCTGCAGAGGTTGTACAGCTTGACCCACATGAGATAATCAACTTATATTGTCCACTTCACACACTTCTGAAGGTGTGCAACTAAGCAATTATCATATAGCTTTTACTATACTTTATTCTAATATTAGCCCGCCCGATGAGCTTAACCCCAAGTCATGGACGTCATTTACCATCGACTTGGAGCTCACTGTTGTGGGGGATAACCTGCCCGGACTTGGATGTCAATTACCAATGCCCAGTGCAAGCCCCGACAGACATGGACGTCATTTACCATAGTCTGCACTACCCAGGTAACACCCACCATCTACAGCCTACGGGCTAAATGTTCAGACTTAGTAAATTACCCAGCCAGGTCCTTCCCATTTAGGACGTGTGGTTGCACAGTAATGCTTGGTTTGAATAAACTTGAGAGTCAGTCTTTAATCGACCAGGGTGAGACAAACAAGACTCATGCCACTCACCGTAGTCTAATATATTTTCCACTATTTTTAGTTTATTTCGAAATATTGACATTACCTAATGTCAAATATTTTCCAAATTTAAAGCATAACAAGTATTAAAGGTTCCCCTCCAAAGGTTAAACACGACCGAAAAGCACGTCTAAGCAATTCTATCGTACCAAACTATTCTGCAAAATTATATTCAATAATGCAGAATTTCTATGCTCGGGTTACAAAGGTACATGATAATAAATATCAAGGATGACATTAACAAACTTTATGTTTTTAACTAACAACTTAAAATTTAATTTTATAATTTAAATAAAATAGCAATGCATAACTTTAAATTTAAAAATATTATTTAACAAATATGGGTTCAAAATGTTCAAAGGAGACCCGCCTTCGTTGAAGTTAGAGGTTAGCGCTTCCTGATGATCCAAGTTCGTGTCGGCGACGTCGGATTCTACATGCGCGAATCGGACCAAATAAATAAGAGAAAGCAAATAAAAAGTACAAATTATAAAATAAAAACTAGAAGGTAGAGAATGAATTTATGATAAATAATCAAAGTATTTGGAGTTCATACGAAGGAGAACGGACATCTGAAAATTTGGTGACACGTAAAATGATAACACACATTGAAACTACTACAATACTAGAATTATACCGTTCGGGTTGTTTACAAAGAAGAGCAAAGTATTGAGCCTAACAAGGAAAGTCCACAAGCTAGAGAGCTAACAAAGGAACAGAGAAGACAAGAAATTGGAATGGTCCATTGACCAAAGGGTCCAAGATGTCAGAGACTCAATAGAGCGCCAAAGTTCACTACACAGACTGCATAGAACGAAAATAACAGAGCAAACTAAAGTGCTCTGGCCATGGTGGCGGCACCGGCGAAGTATGCTGTGAGATGATTGGCAAATGGCTAAAATGGAAGCCCACTGAGCTCCTCTACCTGTAGGTGGTGGTTGCTCGGCCGGCGAGCCACTACAGCTGCAGCGGCGTGACATGGAAGGTAGTGCTGCGCACAGCACCGGCAGTCCAGCAATGCAGGGATAAATGGAGGTGAGCACGAGCATGGCCTCGGCCCAAGGATGGTGTAGGTGTGAGCGGTTTGGCTAGAGGATGGTCGAGGTGATGCCTCTACGGCGACTGTCGACCGGAATCGGACGACGACGGAGATGGCAATCCATAGAGTGAAATTAAACAAATTGAGGTGGGGTATAGATTGGAAATCTCCGAGAACACACGGTGACGTAGTCGATTCGACGAGAGATCCACAGATGAAGTAGATTGATCGACAGGAGTAAAATCAGCCTAGGAAGAGGAACGACAAAATTCAGGAGATTCACTCCATGAAAAGGGCAATTGGTTGAGGGCTAATGATCACCTTACTTGGGAACACGATATGACGCGATTAGAAGTTTGAAAACCTCAACGGAATGATGAATGCATGATTTTGGGTGAAGTGACTGATGTTCGGGAAAACAAAAAATTTGATGTCGTTGGCGCTCCGTAGATTTTGAAAATTGGAGGGGATGCAAAGGGGTAGATGAGGTGATGGCATGCCAATTTATAGCCCTTCCTGTGATTCAAAACGCCGAGAACGCGAGTGAATGCGGGCGATGGTTTCGGTTCATGTGATGAATGATGATGGAAACAACAAAATTAATTGTGGTTGGTGGGGAAAACATTCAATTGATGGAGCCATGATGTGGGTTAAAACAGATTTAAATTTGGATGCTCATAGGGGAAGAAAAGGAAAAATGAATGTGTGTCTGCTGTTTTCGATTGGACAAGCAACAGTCATGAAGAAACGTACAGAGCTTGAAGATGATGAATAGGAGAGAGAAAATAAGAAAGAAAAATAAAATAAAATATGGAAAAAACCAAAATTAAAATAAATTCCAAAAAATTCAAGAAAAATGATGCAAAAATCCTTAGAACCTCAAAAGATTTAATAAAATAATTTTGGATTTATTTGATGTTTATTTTAATCATTGTAAATATTTTTAATTTTCTAAAATTTCAAATAAACTTTAAATTAATCCAATAAATTGCAATTGATTCCTTTTATTTTTTTTTAAAAAAAACTTCAAAAAGGCTCTTTGAATTATCAGGAACTCCAATTTAAAATCCAAATCTTTGAATTAATTATTTTGAACTAAATTTTGAAAAGCCTAAAATTTGGGATGTTACCGTCGCGGGACAGGTGCAGCCAGGGCATGGGAGACGCGACGCGGGGTGCAGAGAAACAGAGCAGTGGCCAGAGGTGGAAAGAAAAAGAAAGAAGAAGGAAAGAAAAAAGAAAATGGAGGGAAAGGAAAAATGAAATAAAAGAAAAGGGCCAATAAAATTCTGTAACACCCTGACTATAAGGAAGTCAAGATGTCACCTACAACCACTTCTCTTCAATTGAATAACATCAAAACGCATGATAAGGTGAAGCAAGTAATAAGATTATACGAAAACAAGTATTCCTCATCAAGTTTAATCAACGGAATGGAAGTAAACAATTAAGAAAGATATGGTAAACAAGGCCATGATGGCTTATTACAATGCATCACAAGTCATAATTAACGACAAGAAAAGTCCTCAAATTGTTTGTTTTATGGTAGTGAGTGCATCGTGATGAACTACCTCCACAAGATCATTCTTCCTTGTCATTTACCTAAATAAGACAATAAAGCAAGAATGAGCCAAAGACTCAAAGAAGCAAATCAGTATGTAACAATCAAACATACTATGAGCAATATATCACAATCATAATTTGAACATTTATCGAAACGAATTTATGAATGGATGAAGTGGAATGGTGCATTGAAGGAAATGGACATATTAAAAGATATATGCAGATAGCGAGTGAATCACCCGTCGGTGTTCACTTAAAGTAATCGTATGAAGAACGTTTCATACGATCGTCCAACGTGGCCCACATTGGAATGGTGGACTCACGTAACGCGGGCCCACATTGGAATGGTGGACTCACGCACCCATCCCGGAATTGATGGGATTTTCAAGTGCCCATACTGGAATTGATGGGTCTTACAAAAGTAATGTATGCATGTCATGATGTGATTCCATGTCAATATTGAATAGTACTCATAAATGAAAAGAACACATAGCATTCATCTACAAATACGAACAAATATAATCATTCATTCACACATCATACATGGCATCAATCATAGAATACAAATTACTTGCCTGCCGCGCTGCAACGGGTTGGGAGGTAATTGAGATACCCCTCCACTCACCGCTTCACCGCCTACAATATAAAATAATTGAAATGAGGACAAACGAGTAAGGCAATGCTACACGTGTCCTCCCACAATCTCTAGCCAAACCAACCCAACAAAAGGTTCGATTTGATCAATCTACCCAAACATTCCAAATATCACTAATCTGGCAGTTTTACTAGAAAATTCACTAATAAAAAACCGTAAGTCCAAAAGACCTGAAACCAGTGCTCATCTTTTCTTAACTTAACTGGCTACGAAACTCTAGTTGATGGTAAACTCTAATTCGGCCAAAACAGAGGTCTAACCATCCAATGAAAAACTATAACTGCAGTCTGTCAAGAATTCAGAACATCCCTAAAGAAAAGGCTCTAACGTTTACACCACTGATCCAAATAAAGTGATCTTTATCAGCCTGGAAACATGGTGAAATTATCTTCAAAAACCTAGTTGGGTGGCCGACCTGATTCTGACTCTAACTAGATCACAACCTAGGTGCAACCGACTATACCCAGAATTTCTGACAGACAGAGCAGTACGTGGTAAAACAGTCATAACTTTTAATCTACTGGGTGAAAATTCGTGATCCAGGTGCCAAAAGAAAGCTAACGAAACCAGGAACAATTCTCTAGAAGAAATAGAGGTCCAATTCGGCCTCTACGACGCCCAAAACCGAGGTACAACGTACTGGACAGAATCAATCTATTAACAGAATCAAAACGAAACTACAAATCCAATCGGATCCTCAACTCTAATGGAATCAAACAACGAATCGGAGGTCTAATTACCCTTGTAGACCAGTAAGACGATGAAGATCCGCTGCACACGGGTCTCCCTCCCTTCTCCTCTCTTCTCTCTTCTAGGGCCGGCCACCGGAAGACGACGAACGGCGGGGAACGGAGTTGTTGGAGAGAACCTTGAGGAGGAGCGACGGGGATCACCGGAGTTGGCACCACCGCTGCGAGGGGGCACCAAGAGGCAGCAAGGAGGCCGGTTTGGGGGAGGAGAGGAGGCGGCCAAAGGGGGAGGGGAGGAAATATGTGGCGGCTAGGGTTTGGGGGAGTGGCGCTTCCTTTGGCCGGCCTCTTCATGGGCCGGCCCCCTCTTGGGCCTCCTGGTCATGGACAATGCCCAAAGTTGACGGAAATAACAATTACCCTCCGTTGATTAGAAAATTCACTAAAACCGATTCTTTTACTCCCTCCGACTTCTTTCTATTTACCGATTCAGTTCCGGAAAGTTTTAAATCTCGTTTTCGAATAATATTCCCAGAAATTCGAAACGGTACAACCTAGCTGGATTTAAGAGGTATTACAAATTCAAATTTGGTAATTTGAATGTGGAAAGTGATGACGAGATTCGAATTGAGACGATCGAATTTGTATTTGAATTTCAGCTGAGATTTGAAATTGAGATGAATTCAAAATGGTCGAGAAAAGATTTGATTTTGGAATTGAGATTTGATTTTTTTTTTATGTAAGCAAGAACTCCAAATTAAAAGCCAACACTTTGAAATAATCAATTAAATTAAATTTTACAATAGAGAAAAGAAATTTTGGGAAAACTAAAAAGAAAAAAAAGAACTAAAAGGAAATAACAACAAGATCTAGGAAAAAGGAAATCCACGATGAAACAAGAAAATAAAATCAAATAATTTTTATTTAATTGAAGTTTGATTTACTCACATTAAATTGTTTTTAATTCATAAAATTTCAAATTAAGCTTTAACAAATCAAGAAAATTCAAATGATTATTTTTTTCTTTCAAAAAGATCAAAAATTGGGATGTTACAACATACCTACGTGCAATATAACCCGCTAGATATTATCTACATTTATCTCATGCACATGCGTAGATATATATGCCACTTCAAAGGATGGTGAATATTCAGCAAATGCCACTATAAAGAATTGCATCAGTAAAATGCACCCTAAAAAATATTTCTTCAGGAAAAAAAAAAATCTAAAATGGCACCCATCATTTTCTTTTTACCATTTTGCCTTTTAATTCACCCTCTTCCCCTTGTCTTTCCACCTCCAGCCACCGTCAACGGTGAACCAGACCTGAGCCGGTGCACCACCACCCTTTGCGGCCATGACGCCTGCACTACCACTACACACCACCACATCACCTCACCGCTCAGCCGCATCACCCTCTTTCTCCGTATGCTAGCCCAAGCTCTGCCTCCTTTCTTCCCTGCTCCCGATGAGCTCCATTTGTGTGTTGTCAATCCTTTTTGTGCACTATATCGTCAAGCACCATCGCACCACTACCTCTCTTGCTATTGCTGACCTGCTCTACCGGGCCTTCTGCTGCCTCTTCTCCATGAGCAAAATTGGACCCATGCCACTCTAAAACTTGCCAGTTCGGAATATGTCACTCCGAAAGAGTAAATTGAAAAATATCACTCTAAAACTTGCCTTATTTGATATATGCCACTCTAGAACTGTTTTGTCCTTGGATCTCTCCTTCCTCCCTACCGGTCACCATCCTCTCTAGTTCTTCCTCTCGATGCTACCGACCATGCCACCAACCCTCTCCTCCTCTACCACCAGCAGTGTCCGCCTTCTTCCGGCGCCATCCGTCCTCTTTTGTCTACGACGACTCTTCTTCTGCTCCTCACTTCCTCGGCTTTCCCATCATCTTGGTGGTCTGGTCGCTCCCTTGGTCTCCACGATGTTCGACGCCGCGTTGACGTTCCTCATCGGCTATCTCCACTCCAGCAAGCTCGCCCTCCCACCACTGCTCCGCTCGCTCGCGGTGCTCGCCTGCACTGCTGTGCTCACCAATCTCAACTTCTGCAGTATCCTCATTGGCCTTCGTCGACGCAGCAGACGCTGGCAGTGGCGACGACAGAGGAGGAGGGGTGTAGAGGCGGCAGAGCCGATGGGCTGTGGTAGACTCCAACGGCGGAGGAGAAGGAGGGGCGTAGACCGAGCGGAGGCGACGAGGCCGTGTCGAATGCTGGTGGCGGAGGAGGAGGAAAGGGCTGGCGACGACGGGGGAAGAAGGACAACAGTAGTGGGGACGGGAGGAACTTCGGTTGGCGTGCTAACTGGAGCATGATTCGATGGTGGCGGCGCGAAATTAGAGCAGTGGAGGAAGAAGTCGGGGAGGATGGTGACTTGTGGGGAGGAAGGAGAGGCCCAAGGGCAAAACAGTCTTTGAGTGGAATATATCATGGAAAGCAAGTTTTAGAGTGACATTTTCCCAATTTACTCTTTTGGAGTGACATATTCCTAATTGGCAAGTTTTAGAGTGGCATAAATGCAATTTTACCCTTCTAGTTGGGCTTTCTGCACCACCGACTTCTCCACAGTCGTCGCGCCTCTCATCAGCGAAGAGGTTTTGCTAAGAAGGGTTCGAGGACAAAGGGGGAAATGGCAAAAGGGAGAAAAGGAAGTGCCATTTTACCAAGAAACATTCTTTAAGCTGGCATTAGATTGCACCAATTCTTTGTAGTGACATTTTTTACCAAGTGCCAATATCTTGAGCACGCAATGCGGCTAATCAATCTCCTGTTAATTGAAGATGTCGATGCTTAATTAGTTTTTGATGTCACATATATGGTAACCGGTTCTAATCGACATGAGTTCGGCCGTAATTGTCTTTGCCCCATTTAGTTCGTTAGTTGTGTGCTGTGGCTAATTAAGAAACGTTGTACGCGTAGTGTGTGAAGTGCACATCTAGAAGTGAACATTACACCCTAGTCTGTCTAGTACACAAATTAGTTGGTTACCGGCAAGCAGAGATTGGGTTTAATAGGCAGCCATTCCATGCACATCAACCAGTGACTCTTAAGCTCGAAAAGTTGGCAACTGAAAGCATTGGTTACTTACAGAAACGGTTACTTAGTTTGCACTTGATTTGATGACCATGGCCGGGGTTGATAATCCTAGCTAATTTGCTGCTTCCGTTAAGCATTCGCAATCGATTATTCACCAACCGATCGGGGTGAAAAACAGAAGAGAAACAGTCATTTCATGGCATTTGCCAGAGCAAGAAATGTCCAACATGGCACAAGAAGCATTGCTTCTGTAGTTATATTTTCAACTTCTATACATCTTTTTTTTTTCTTTACTTTCGTCGGGAGAACTTTTGTTTCGAGGAGTAGTATGCGAGTGCTATAAATATAAACTTTTTTTACAGGACCCCACCGGTTAAAACAAATTCCGTGAAAACCAGAAAAATTCGGCAGATATTTTTTTGAATTCAAATCTGAATTTCGTTGATGGAAAAAAGGGAAAAAAAACTGCAGTTCTGAAGGTTTCCAACTCAGGACCTGCCATTACCAACGCAGCTACCTAACCACTAGGTCGCTGCCGTTCCGAAATTCCTTTATATATTGATGAAATTCATGTAAATCCCCTTTTTTTAAATCCATATGCATTCTTAGTGGGCGGCAGGTAAATCCGAATTTTGGCGATTTTTGCTGAATTTCGGCCGGTAAATTGAACCCTGCAATTCAGTACCAAGGATTGAAAATGGGTGTTGCACGACAACATAAGCCGAGAAAATGACATTTCAGAGTGGTACGTGCACTTAGCCGTTGATGAGCAGAATCAACACAAGACAACAAAAACCAGCAACAACGACAGGCAAACAAAAATAGGTACAGAAACAGACACAAGACTGTGCCGGACGCGGCACAAAAGGTAACGGCTAGTCGATCCGTTGGTGTGCTCTGTGGTCTCATGCCTGCGGGGACTAGGAGCTAGCGGACCACAGTGCGATGGCCCAATTGAAACCTAGAACTGCATTATCAGTAAGGCTGACGCATACGCTCACTATACACATTTGGAATTTATTCAGAAACATCAAAGATCTCGGTTAGTGCGGACACACGCTTTTTCACCGAAACACACACGCGTGTTTTGCTAAGTTCATGATGCATGCATGCATGACTATTCCCTATTGACTAGCTAGCTAATTGGTTAATTAGTCGTTAATGACACATCATATCATGCACCAAATGCATGCAATTCCACCTAGCAATTAACGGCCCACACAGCTGCTTGTACGATTAATCGGATGTTATGAACTTGCCATGTACTCATATGGCATTGTCCACGTTTATCTAAAGAGAGAATTAGCTTGGCAACGCTGCCAAATTGTGCTGTAAATTTTGGGGAAAAAAAATCATCGAATTGTGATTCTGGCAACTGGGGCATATCGTGCAAATGTGACATGTCTATGTTTGCAATGCAACTAATAGGAGATGTTAATGGTCCAATATAGTTTTTGTTTGCTGTCATATATGGTAAGTAGCGGTTCAATTCAAAACGACATTGTGTGACATTTAATTAGTTGTTTTATTGTATATCAGCTCGTTACAAAGACTCGATGGTGCGGACACTTTATCTAAATCAGATCCCATTTAGGTATGCATAATGGTATAGACAGCTGCTGTCTATAACAACTCTTCATGTCACCTGTAAACAGCACTAAAGATAACTTATACAATAGGTTGTTGTGATACAATAGGCTACATGATTGTATATAACATATAATATTTTAATACTTTCTTTGGTTGTGGTGATAAAATCGGTTACAAGATTGCAGACAATATATTTCTCTCTATTCATTCTCTTTCATCTACGTCAGCTTAAATCCTACGCGACAGAGGCTATAGATAGATGATGTAAACACATTGTACATGATCTTAGTGGTACGAGTCTCATTAGTGTAGTTTAGTATTATATTGCTTATTCATTAGAGAGGGTAGACATCCTCCCCCATATATAAAGGAGGGTAGGTATTGCTCATTCCACGAACCATCAAGTCGTATATCTTATGTCTCTTGTTCTACGTTTATTGTCCTGAGTTTGATTGCATGATCGTGGGCACACGACTATAAATATACAACGGTTGTATTTTTTTTTCATGTTGTTTGTTGGTGTGTATATGAGTTTGGGTGCTTGATTGTCTGTAACGTGCCTCCAAATATACAACAGTTCTAATTTTTGTCGATGTGGTTAGCCGGTGTGTTGCGGTTAATTAAGAAATTAATGTCGTGTGTGTGCGTTAATTGTGCGGCGAGCGTTGCACCTTAATTTGAGCAGTACACAAACAACTTAGTTGGCAATTAGTAACAGGTCGGGATCCATTAGCAGTCATTCCATGCACATCGATCAATCAGTCCACGTTAATTAATTGGGAACTGAACCGAAAGCAATGGTTACTTGCGCCAACAAGTTATGTTTGGTTACTCGGGTATGTACAATAGTATAGACAACGGCTATCTATAATATTTCTCTATATCATCAATAGACAGTACTAAATACAGTTCTTACAATAGGTTATTTTTTTTACATATCTCTATAGACAACTCCTTCATGTATAATTTATCTTGTTTATCATATTATAGTCAACTACTGCATAAGAGACGACCCAATTCTCTATGCCCATTCTTTCTCATCCATGTCATCTAATTTTCTACGCGGTAAGTTTTATAGACACCGGGTCACACTATTGTACATGCTCTTAGTTTTCTACTAGAATTTTATGATCATACAGAGTTGACGTTCTAAATAATCAAAGAAAAATGAGTGAAAAATGGAATATGACCGAGATTGACTGATAACCACTTGGTTATTGGCTCCCGGCTAGGTCCCTTGAAAACTTCTCCATGAGGGCTTGTTTGGGAAGTCTATTCCTGGCCAGAATCCATGTGGATGAACCGGGAATTTGAACTAAATTCACGGCCCATCTGTAGGGATGAACAGAGATTTTAGCCCAACCAAACATGCACTAAGGGTTTGCTTCAGTAGTAAGGGATTAGAGCCGTTCTCTACGGATGGACATAGATTTTAGTATATTTTTCGTACCAATGCCAATCCGAAGAGATTAGGTCTAATCTCCATCTATCCAAATAAGTTGTAACGGGTTTTGAAACCACGATAGAAACAAATCAAAACGACAGCTTTCCGTTGGCACAGAAGCTGTCCATGACACAGTCGCATCAACATTCAGCTTTGTCACACACACCTTGGCTTGGAGGAATCCACCTGGGTACTTGTTGTTAAGAAACCGGGCCCAGGCCAGGCAGGCGTAGCCCATGGTGGGCTGCTCCTCATCCTCCTAATAGTCTATATAAAGGCGGGACCATTGTATTACAGTTTTACAGAAGAGCAATAAAGAGAAGTCAGAAGTCCCCTCATATCAATGTGTTCAATCTACTATTCTGTTCTTGTGTTATTGCATTATTCTTACGATTATGAGTTTTGTATACGAGGTAATCGCTCGGACTGGACTCACTAGCGATGGTTCCTCAACACGTTATCAGCACGATCGACTCTCTTCGGATCGAAAGGTAACCGTTGAAGAACGACGCTCATAGATCGAATCAATTTTTCTAGATCACTTTCAATTCCACAATTGTTGCTTTCAAGATTGTTTTATTCTACGGTATAAATCCGCTCCAATCTAACGTGAGCCGACTTCAAGTCGCCAGCACAATACTGATCGGTAGATTGCATGAAAGAGTAGATGATGATTGCACTGTGGATTACAAATACGTTCTAATCTATCGCGAGAGGAGTTAAAGTCGTCGGCCAAGCCGATCGGTAATGGCATAAATGGTAATTGCATGAATAGTAATTACACATGAATAGTACCAAAAAAAGAAAAATTTGGCCAACGGCCCAATATGGCCTGGAGCCGCCGCCGGCTTGGAGTTGCATCTCCACCGGCCGGTGCCGTCCCCGCACGGGCTTCCCCCACACTGTCGCCGATCTGCAGCTAGGCCATCGCCGCCTAGAGCCGCATCACCGCCCAGCCTCCACCGCCTGGAGCCGCCACCGGCCATGAAGAAGCAGCACTGGCCTGAAGCCGGCACATCCCCACCGCACGGCCACAGCACCGCCCGAATCAAAGAGAAAAAAAGGGGGAAGGGGAAGAGGTGGATAGCGCCAGTGCCGCACGGGCGCGCCCCGCCACCGACCGGTCACTTCACTCTAGGCCGCACGACCGCTTGCTCCCAACCACCCGCCGCCCGTAGCGCTCGCAGTGCCACCAGCTGTGCCCTCGTTGGTCTCGCACGACCACGACATCGCTGCCTCGAGATGTGCCTGCACACGGCCAACCGGCTTGAAACCTAACCGCCACTTTTGCACGGACAGTACCGCCGTACCACGCTCTCCAACCGCTGCGTCTGCATAGGCGCCGCTGCATGGCCGCCTTGCGCCACCAAGTTGGGCCGCCCGTGTTGCGCCTGCTAGTCTCGTAGGAGGACACGCCCGCTCACGCCACCAGCTCCAGGCCAACCACATCACTTTGCACCGCCTCGCACGTGCCTGCGCGTGTGCAGCCACAACCACCTCCTTGAAGAGAGGGTATGAAACCCTACGGTGTCCTTTTGCGTCAGCCATGGTGGGACCAAGAAGGCTCTCGGCGTTATGGGCCCAAGATAGGTCCAATGAATGGTGAAAAATTAGACCTACTAGAAAAGCAAAAAAAGGAGAGGGAAAATAAAATCCTGGTTTTTTTGCAAAAAGGACCCTCGGATTTTTCTAAAATAATGATTAAAATTTTCTCAAAACTAAAAATTAGCGGTTTAGCCCCTGAAAATTGCAGAATTCACCAAAACTTCTGATTCCAGTAGAAAAGGGCCTTGGGAATTCAAAATTTTGCATCAGTTTTAACATTTGAAGCATGTTTAACTTTGTTATTAGTATTTCTATGCAATTTATTTATTGTATTTACTGTTTTCATTGTCTGTGATTGTTTATATTGCTTTTAATCACTAAAATAGCAGTAAATCATGAAGAATGCATAGAAAAATACAAGAATATTATAAGAACTTTTGCAATCATTTTATACAAGTTACAAGTGGTAATCTTGTCAACTCTTTGCATGAATATGCAGATGACTAGCATCACGAACGAAGAGTTGGAAGAGCTGGCCCAATATGGCCACAATTACTTGACTTGGGCATCAGATGTCGAGATCATACTTGGAGCCAAGAAGATCCGTGTTGTGATCGGACTTGGCACCTTGAAGGATACCACTCCAACTGTTGAGGAAACTGATCAAGCACTTCATTTTCTCAGACATCATGACGAGGATTAAAACCTCTATTTATTATTTAGAATATAGAAGACCATATATCTTCATGGTCGTAACCCCTAAGGCTAACGACCTCACTGGTCGTAAGGATTCCAAAGGTTACATAATACATAACCTGGTCGGACAAGGTTCCTAACCTAGTCTCCGACCAGTCAAATGCTCACAAGGCTTTGAATTGGTATCTGGATCTGAGTCCAGGTATATGCTTTACCGTGTGATGAACAGAACATGTGCTGCATATTCCATACCACGCGACACTACGTGACTCTAAGATACTGGAATACGGTTAAATGGCTCACTGACATGTAACCACACAACAGTTGATACATTGTCAACTGACGCCTCTCTCCGACCAGACGTGTCGCTTCTCAACAGGCGTCTCTCCCAGGGACAACTACCAACACTTCATCAACTACATAAGGAGGACCGTGGAAGGAGGAGAAGGGACGGAAGAGAAGATCTATTGGAATCACTATCAGAAGATAACTAGTCGATTAGATTGCAAAGTCATAGCAAGAATTGTGCTCCAGTGTTAGGAGAATTAGCCTTTAGTCTAGATTGTATACACATTTTGTAATAGTCAGTTCATCTCAATAAAGAGCAGCCCCATTCCTTGCCAGGAGATACGTGTCATTTTTCCTCTGTCTTTTTATATTTGTAAGTTTAGTGATTTAATCGTCGACACATCATCTCTCCCTAACGCTCAAGAATGAGTGTATGGCGAAGAAGAACACACTAGCTTTATGGACCGCACTGAAGAAGCGGTTCGATAAGCTGAAGTACACCATTCTTCCTCTCGTAGAGTAGGAATGGAACCGATTACGTTTTGCTGACTACAAGTCTGTTGGAGAGTATACTTTGCATTGCACATAATTTATATAAGTCTTCAACTCTGTGGTAAGGTAACCACAGATGAGTAGAAAATCGAGCAAACTCCATCTACCTTTCACCCAAATGCGATGCAATCCGCACACAACTATCATCAAGAGGGCTACATGGAGTATGCTGAACTGATTGATATCATGCAAGTTGCGGAAGCTCAGGATGATGTTTCTTGGAAGAACTACATCTCACAGACGTCTAGTAGCAATATTGGGCATTAAGTCAACGCTAGCATCTACAAGGTGAGAAAGCCTCACTTAAAGTAAAGAGGCAAGAAGGGTAAGGTCATGGGTCGCAAGATCAAGCAGAATGCTCAAGCCAAGAAATGTGGACAAAAGAAGCACGATGAGAAGCTCTATGGTCAGCAGGACCAAAGTTGCTACAAATGTGGCACATGGGGATATTGGTCACGTGTTTTCCATGTGCTGCAGCACCTGATTGATGCTTTCAAGTCTAAGAAGAAGGGCAAAGGACAACATGAGGCACACCTCGCCATTGCAGGCATAGAGGATCCACAGTCATGGGTTGCACCCATGGATATGGACAGCGCAGTAGCAGCCCCCATCACACCTTCTTTGGACATTGCAGTGGCAGCAGCCGTAGTTGCCGAAGAAGAGAAGATGGACATGGAGTAGATTTAGGCAGAAGTTTCTTCATACTTCATTGATTCGATCTAGTGCACTCATTGCACTTAGATTTTTATAGTTATTTGTAGTTTATGGTTGTGATAGAACATTGAGTTATTGAATAATGATTGTAAGCTCTAGGAGAGCAAAGCATTAAATTCTTATAATGAGTCCGCAATACTTTTTTCTATATTAATAATAGCAATTTATGTTCTATTTTGGAGTATTTTATTTATGTATGGATTGCTTCCTACCCCATATTAATAAATACTTTATATATTAGAATGCGTGTGGCGCCCTATAGAGAAAGTGTGCTTAGCAGATAGCGGCACAACGAATACCATCTTGAGAGAGATAAAATTTTTCCAGTGATCAGAAGAATGGTGGCAGTCTTATGATAATCGCAGGCACCGATACTTGTATAATAGGCTCAGGAAGAGCCACAATTATACTTTCGATGGACACAACGTTGGTCATTGAAGAAGCCTTGTTGTACCCAGAATTGACTAGAACTCTCTTAAACTTTAAAGATATTTACGCTAACGGTCTCCACGTAGAGACTGAAGAAGAGTATGGTAAGAAATATCATCTCATTACAATGTGTGAAGATAATGGAAAAAGGGTATAAGAACGACTTCTTTTATACGAATCTGGGCTATACTACACTAATATTAAGGCATATGTAGTCTATACTATCCTGAAAATCAGGCCACCCCAGTCTTAGGATGACGAGAAATATAATTACCAATTCTCAGGGACATAATGTCAATGTATAAAATTTTTGAATCGGGAAGATTTTTGTGGCCCGCATGTGCCACCAGAAAACTAATTACTAGACCTTCTACTCTTAATGTAAATGATGAAATCCCTACATTCCTGGACCGTATACAGGGAGATATTTGTGTTCCTATACAACCCTGTTAGGGTCATTTAGGTACTTTATGGTGCTCATCGATGCTTCCTCGAAATGGTCGCACATATGTTTATTACCTATAAGAAACTATGCTTTTGCAAAGCTGATATCGCAGATAATTAAAATGAAGAATAATTTTCCTGATCATCATGTGAAGTCCATTAGAATGGACAATGCGGAGAATTTACTTCAAAGATATTTGATGATTATTGCATGGGAATGGGAATTACCGTTGAGCATTCCGTATCGCATATCCACACCTAGAATGGACTAGTAGAGGCATTAATGAAAAGAATTAAATTTATTACCCAACCGCTCTTGCAGAATTATAATTTACCAACTACATGTTGAGGACACATAGTCCTACATGTAGCAACTCTCATAAATTTTAGACTGTCACCATATAACATCCATTCACCTATGCAACTAGCGCAAGGGTCAGCACTGAAAATTTCTCATCTTCGCAAGTTTGGTTTCAAGGTTTATGTACCTATACCACTACCATAGTGAACTACAATGAGACCTCTTCAAAAGTCTAGGATATACGTTGGTTATGAGACAACATCCATAATGAGGTATTTGGACCATATGAATGGAGATTTGCATACAACCCACTTCGCTGGTAGTATATTTGATGAGGATCGTTTCCCGTCATTAGGGGAGGAAATCAACCCCTTGATGAAAAATATCGGGAAATGATGTGGCAAGCTACGGGAATCCATGCACATAACCCGCACACTAGTGAAGAAAATAGAGAAGTCTAGAAGATAATTGATTTATAGGCATTAGCGAATCAACTGCCTGACCATTTTAATGATTTGAAGAGTGTGACTAAGTCGCATGTTCCTGCACGCAATTCACTGGAAAGGGTTGAAATACCAAAGAATATTGAAGGTATCTATAATCCCGTCCAAAGGCAGCACCTAGGGAAGGAAGTGCTGGGAGGCTTCTGGACAGGAGGGAGGGGGTGCAAGGGAGGAAGAATGGGGCGGGGGCTCTAGGGGAGAGGAGGGGTGGCGGCTTGGAGGGGAGAGGGGGGAATAGGGGGCGATTAGGGTTTTGAGGAGGGAGGCACCCCTTTGGCCGGCTCCCACTTGGGCTTCCTGGGCCAAGGCCCGAGGCCTAGGTTGGTGGATCTTTGAAAAACCCTCTTAAAATTTTTATTGCCTCTTTTACTTGCTTTCCTTCCTTAGAAATATTCGGAGTATTACAAACTTTCTATGTAAGAAAGGCTACATGAACAATGAGGATTTTCCTATGTATTTATACGACGATCCCAGAATGGATTTTGTATAATCTCACTCAGTATATGTAGATGATATGAATATCATCGGGATCCTAAAAGATATTAGAAAAACAAGTTCTTACCTAGAGTTAGAGTTCGAAATGAAATATTTGGGTAAAACCAAATATTGCCTAGGCATCCAGCTTGAGCATGCCCCTAAAGGGATTTTAGTACATCAGTCAACCTACACTCATAAAGTGTTAGAATGGTTCAACTTTGAAAAAATATATCCTTGGAAAGTGCAATGGTCGGGAGATCCTTGCAGCAAGATAAGGACCCATACAGACCGAAAGAAGAGGGGGAGGAAGTACTGGGACCGAAATTCCCATACTTGAGTGCAGTAGGAGCACTCATGTATTTAGCAAACTGTACTAGACCAGACATTTGCCGTAAACCTACTAGCAAGGTATAGTGCACAACCTACCAAAATACATTAGCAGGGGATAAAAGACATCTTCCGATACCTCCAAGGAAGCAAGGACCTTGGTCTATTCTACCGAAAGCCCCAAGACCCAACTATGACTGGCTGTGCAGATGACGGGTACCTGTAAGACCCACATACAACCAAGTCAAAAATAGGCTATGTATTTCTATGTGGCGGAACTGCAATTTCATGGAAATCGTCTAAGCAAAGTCTTGTATCAACTTCAACAAACCACTCAGAAAACATAGCACTGCATGAGGCCTCATGAGAATGCTCTGGGTTGCGAATGATTCACAACATCTAGTAGTCATGTGGATTGAATACCGCGTAAACCCCTACTATTAGTTATGAAGAAAATGTAGCTTGTGTTGTACAAGTGCATATGGGTTATGTGAAGAGTCCTCTCACAAAGCATATCAACCCCAAGTTCTTCTATCCTCATGAATTGCAAAAGATGGAAAAAATTAAAGTACTACATACTAAGTCATGTGAAAATCTTTCAGATTTATTCACTAAGTCACTTCCAGCATCTAGCTTTTGAAAGATGTATACGTGGAATTGGAATGATGAGACTTAAAGAAGTGTAGAATGAAGGGGGAAAATCTTCATGAACTCTTTATTAAAGCTTGGTGACGAAGATCGAGTACCCAAAGAATAAATCTTGGAGATTAAATAAATTGGATAGATTGTACTTTTTTGCATTGACGAGTTTTCCTGAAGTTTCTTGGCTAAGGTTTTTAATGAGGTGATTTGTTTTTAATGAGGCAATTTGTGCAGCACAACAAAACGTGATTCATGTACTCTTTCTTGAAAAATTTTCCCACTGGGTTTTTATGGAGTTTTGAAGAGATATGAACATGATGGATGAGTGCCCAAGGGGAAGTGTTAAGAAACTGGGCCCAGGCCAGGCAGGCCTGACCCATGGTGGGCTCCTCATCCCCTCAATAGTCTATATAAAAGAGGGACCCCCAACCATTGTACTATAGTTTTACAGAAGTGCAATAAAGAGAAACTAGGAGTCCCCTCATATCTCTGTGTTCAATCTACTATTCTGTTGTTGTGTTCTTGCATTGTTCTTACGATTTTGAGTTTTAACTACGAGGTAATCGCTTGGACTGAACTCACCAGTGACGATTCCTCGATACTTTTCTCACTAGGGCACTTCTTTCCCCTGTGTAGCAGTCACTTGATGAGCAATTTCCCAATCAGAGAACATCTTGTTAATAAGGCCAGCAGTTGCATTTTCTGGTTGCTTAACATATTACATTGGCATGAAATGTGCCACTGGCATGGGCCGGAAACATGTCACACAAAAGCCCAACTTTGCTTATCTTCCTGTTTTGTTTTCCTTTTCCATTTGATACATTGTTTGTTGTCGTCGTTGTCCTTATATCACTATATTAAATCTAGTACATCACGTGCGAGTCACGACCGCGCTGATGTTGGTCCAACTCGCCTTGTTTTACCTTATTTGGCTTGTTAGTTCTTACTATGTGGTCATGGCACACCACATCCCTCCTTCGCCGCTACCTAAATGGCAAGTTTTAATATAGGCAAAATTGGTTACAAAGCACACAACTTTGTCGCCCTTTGTTGATAGATAACCAAAAAATATGGCTTTGCAAAATCACATTGAAATTCTACGGATATTGGCAGTAGGACACTGAGACGAGTATAATATTATTTTCGGGCTGAAGATGGTAGAGAAGGCTCTATCTTCTTTCTTCCCTTTTATCTTCTTTCTTCCTTTTCTTTTCCTCGCTAGCCGAGCTAACCTGATCTGGCCGTGGGCTGCCCCACGGTCCAGCCACCACCACCTGCACCCGTCTGTGTGCCACCGTCCACAACGTCCTTTTCTCCTCTTCTCCTCCTCCATAGCCGAACTGGCCCAATCCGGCCGTGGGCCTCCCCAAGTCCAACCACCGCCGCCCATGACGCCCATATCGCACACGTCACCTTGCGACCCACCACCTCCGTTGCCCTAGCGCCGTCGCCAGAAGACCTCACCATTGTACCGCGCGAGCTCGCTGGAGTCGGAACTTATCCATTGCCGCCATTGATGCCACCCTGAAGCTCTTTGTCATTGTTTTGCGCCACTGCTAGTGAGGTTCGATCCTGCCGTTGCTTTCCCCAAGATCCCCTCATTGAGCTCCACCTCGTACAACCACCGTCTTTCCCGATCGATTGTTGTTGTGCCATCCTTGTCAAGATCCAAGAGCTGTCGTCTGCCATTGTTGCCCTAGCACCACCGTCGGTGAGCACCTATTTCCCTTCCTACAACGATATCGTCCTCCCTCCTTTCCTCTCAATGTTCTACCCACCGCGCCTATGCCGCTTGAGGAAGCTCTCCAGGTCGGCGTAGACGCTGGCCTTGAGCTCCTGGTCCATGGCCACCGTGTCAAGCGTGATAGGGTGGTTGAACGGCACCAACACCCACCGCGATGCGAAGGTGCCATCGCCACTGGTGTTGGCGTATAGCCACTACTCGCGCTGGCTCAGCTCCATCTCATCGACGATGGACTTGAGATGCTGCAGGTAGGGCTGCAGCACACGGGTCCGGTAGTGGCGGCGCATGCGCAAGACCAGGCGCTCGCGGTCGCCAATGTCGTCCCCCGTGCCAGCTTTGTTCCATGCGAGGCGCTCACCAAGGAACGTGTCGTGCGTCGTTTGGTTAGGCCCCAGCTGCTGCGAGAAGTCATATCTCTCTCTCTCTCTCTCTCTCTTCTTCTTCTTCTTCTTCCAATGACTATGGCCCATTCATCATAGATGAAAGGGTATAAAGGTCATTTTGTGCTGTTTCTCTCTCTAAAACAATGGATAATAATATAATACTCGCCCCAGTGTCCTACGGCCAATATCCACAAAATTTTAGTGTGTTTTGGCAAAGCCACATTTTCTAGATGTCCATTAGGAAAGGGTGACAAAGTTGAGTGCCATGTAGCCAATTTTGCCCTTAATATATGCCATATCAGAACTACCCAAAATCCACTTGCTCCATCAAGAAAATTTTAAATTCCTAACGGTGCATCCAATACTGTCAAGAAAATATTTGCCCATCATGAAACATTTGTTTTCTAGTAGTGTTGTAACACCTTGGTCTAAAATCCGCTCAATACCCAGCCCACCGCGGGGTGGACCTGCTCACACATAGCACGATACTTTCACTTTCGTCCTTGCTAAATGTAAAAGGGGTTAACCCGGAGGTGGTACATTTCGACGCAACAGACATTATATACTACTCTAACTAAGTTTAGACAAGCAATATAGAACTAATTTCATCACGTAACTCCACATGGGCCACAATACAGGTAGTCCAGGGCGTTATATTCATCCCCTTAAGAGCTGACGCCCTCGTTAGCATACCTCATACGTCGCCGTGGGAAAACTACGATAACAACCACTTGAGACAAGCAATGTGGGACTAATCCCACCACACAACTCCTCATGGGCCACATGTGCCACACGACGAGCAAATCGGGTATGTCTATCCCCTTAAGAGTTGGCGCCCTCGATATATGTCGTGTCGTATGTACATGCCTCCGCTTGCTCGAGCATACAGCTGATATTCTGCCTTGGTGTGTCGTCGACGAGTTTTTGCCTTAAATGGCACTATTGGCCTCGCTATTAGCAACTGGTCGTTTGCGTGGTGTAATGCCATTTTTGGCACCACAGGCATGCCGGTGTGCTACGTGTGTCCTAGCTACACCGTTCCTCCTGCGCACGGACGTCACCTCTGCCATTCCCCTGGTGGCCCAGACGGCTCTCCACCCACCACGTCACCGCCTGTCATGCGTCCCGTGCCCAGTCGCCACCATGTTCGAAGAATCTAGACCTGCTATTATGAGATAATATAGTATTTTGGTGATTAATGATAAATCTATATATGAGACTAATACTTTTATTGATATACCAATTGTGTAGTCTTATTTGGATGAAAAGATAAAAATCTTGGAGGTGTGTATTTGACATCATATTCTTATATCTTGTTGCATTTCTCAGATCCAAAATATAGGTTGAACTCCACTAAAAGTCTAACTTGTATATGTGCATATATCTTTATTACATATTCATGTATGCACACATTTATGGGGAGTTCACTCTATATTTTGTGGTTTTATTAGTATTGATCAATATTTCTTTATCCACATATATTTGGGTTATCTACTTTGAAACTTGCGTAGTTCATATATACTCATATTGTTTTATATCAAATTATTTGCAATTGTGTTACGGGACTAATGTGTATGCTAAGATGTTTTAAAAGCTTAGTCCCGGATTATGGATGGCAACATGGAAATGGCAATGCAAGGACAATAGAGCGATCATGGCTAATAGCGTGAAATTTATTTTGTGCCATTTTGATCAACCAAGTGTTATGTATTGCATTTGTTTTCCCTCTGGAAATCTATTCAACAATTTCGGTATGACCGCAAGTGTTAAGTGGTATTACCACAAATCGGTAATACCAAAACCTACATGGCGGTATGTAATTCCAGAGAGCTTGTTTTTAGAAGGTTTTCTTGAAATCCCAAAATCGGTATGACCACATTTGATGAGTGGTATTGCCGCAAGTCGGTAGTATCAAAATCTAGTTGACGATATGTTTTTAACAGAGAGGTTGTTTTTGGGAGTTTTTCTTGAAACCTGAAAATGGTATGACCGCATCTCGTGAGTGGTATTACCACAATGCGGTAGTACCGAGTTTAATTTGGTGGTACGTTATTTCCAGAGAAGGTGTTTTTCAGTGTTTCTCGTGTAACATCTTGACCCAAAATCGGCTCAATGCCCAGCCCACTATGGGGCGCACCCACGCACACATAGCACCTTACTTACACTTTCGTCCTCGCTTCGTATAAAAGGGTTAACCCGGAGGTGCTACGTTTGGATCCAACAGACATTATATACTACTACTACTCACTTGAGACAGGCAATGTGGGACAAATCCCACCACACAACTCCTCATAGGCCACATGGGCCACGCTATGAGCAGGCCGGAGTATTACATCTCGAACCTCTAGAAATCAGTAGCATCGCATCTGAGAAACGGTACTATCGGAGAGCGGTATTACCAGATTCTAGTTGGCGGTAGTACCACACATGTTAGTAATGGCTTCTTCAGAAGCATTTAATGCGGCTATATTAGGTAATTAATGATAATCGTATTGTAGGACTAACATTTTCCATGAGTTGGATGAATAGGTTATGTTCCATGATGACGGAGACTTTGGATGTCATCATGAGTTGATTGTTATCAAGCTTCAAGAGGATGCTCAAGATAAAGGTATAACTGTCGGGATCCAAAAATACAATTATGGACCATCTGTGTATTCTGCACTAGTCTAGGATTAAGCTAGTGTACACAGTGTCAACATAGATGAATATCGATCCGCACAAGATGAATAACAGCATCAACAATTAATTTGAATAACAAAGAAGGGTTTTGACCTTATGGTTGAGTTTGCACTTATTAAGCCTCACAAGGCTAACAATAATTAAATAAGCAATGGAGCAAATAAACTTCAGCGGAATCCCATCAATTCACCACCGACATCCTACTGGGATCAAGATCTAACGATCAGCATCTTCGTAGAACTCTTCCTCAAAGGCAGGCGAATACTACTCCACTTCTGTTGACTGATTGTAGCAAGCATGAGTAGACAACCGTACTCACAAGTCATACCATATGATGTATTTTATAGATAATGGCTTATTTCAAAAGAATGACTTCTGTGGTTATTTTGCATAAAGCAATATTTGCAATTGAATGTAAATAATAGCTTGAGAACATATTAAAACAAATAAACAGTAATAGTTTAATAGTTGTTTTCACAAAGACACGAAGCCTAATCAAATTATTTCATGTAGCCATATTACTTAGATCACACAGCTCCCTTCCCAAATATTTTTTGAAAATCTAACCCTAGTGTGAAATCCCCGAGCATGTCCACAACGGCGGACACGTCTATTCGAATAGATTGTTTAACACCCTACAGAGGTTGTACACTTTACCCCCTAGCCGCCCCCACTTCTCTTTTGCCCGCATAGCCGCCACCTCCCCTTCCCCTCCTTGGCTAGCGCCTCCACCACCCCTCCCTGGTCCAGCACCTCGCCGGGGACACACCGGGTAAGTCCGTCTCCAAGGGTAAGTCCGTATCCAAGGGTAAGTCCCCGAGTCCCATTGGAGTGATGGTTTAGTTTCGTCAAGCTACTGCGCAAGAATTCAGGATTTGTAGGTGTTTTTGTGCATCTATTTTCGCATAGTTACAGGTCGAATTGGGAAATATCATATCGTATAAAGTTGTAGTGCTCGTTCATAGCTTTGTTTAGGCACAAATATCACTCAATTTGGATAAATATCTCCACAGAAATATAACCCGGATAAACGGCGTGGAAGATCATGGGCGAAGATCATCGATCCAACAGCCCACACAGCAAACAATGAGCGAACGCGCCAACCTAAGCATCGGCCGTTGGATGAAAGATGAGCGAACGGATGCCAAGGATGTCCGTGGTCCGAGCGTTCACCTGACGCGTGAACCGTTGATCTTGGATCCAACGGTCCACGAGTTGAACCGTTCGGACGGTCCAACGTTCCTCAGATCTGGACCGTCGATCGAAAATCGGACGGCCCGCGCGATGGCCTAAGCAGCAGCGTCCGATCACGACCACAAGCATCCGGCGATCGATCTAAAATCCTACGGCTCAAACTAAGCGATAGCAGAAAACTCTCTGCATTTTCGTCCGACAACGATGACCAACAAAAGAACGAGGCGCGCGACGGCGATGCGCGACTCAAACAACAATAGCGAAATCTAAAGCTACTACGATGATCGCAATAGCATGGAGTACCTCTTGAAGCAAGGAATTGGGCAGAGATGGACTTACAGGATGGAGAAGACAATAACCAATTTTTGGCGAAGAGGAAAACCCAAATTGATAAGATTCTGAGAAACCCAAATTGATTAAGGGTTCTTGATCACGAGGTGAGAGGAATCGAGAGGAGCAAGGCGAAAGGGATGAAGCCCAATGGTACCGCCTTCAGAAAAGCTTGAAACTTCGGCAATGGCGGCAATGGCGGCAGACAAAAGAAGCGGCGATAAAGCTCAATTGGACCTCGATCAGATGCTAAAGCTCGAGGCGTTCAAAGGAGGCTAAGGGAGCAATGAAGAAGCTTATATAGGCCGAGAGGGCAAAGGATGGAGCAATGCAACTTTCGGTCAAAAGCTTCTTTGTCCAAAGTAATTTGAAGGGATGGGGCGGTGCACGAGAGGTAGAAGCGACTCAGCGGTCGCGACACTAGCATTTAATGCTCAAAGCGTTGACCGAGCGATGGAGGTGACAATGCCTTGTGGTTCTTGTCGCATGCCGTTCTCTGCTGACCGGTAAACGCGTGGCGAGAGGAAGGCGAAAGAGGACGGCCGTTCGATCACATAGGATTCCAATCGTCGCGGCTATTCGATCCGGTGGCGGCGTTCCATCGCGTATCGACCGCGCGATCAAGATCCAACGGCGGTTCTTAGCCGCACCTCTCGGACGGTCGAACATCCCCTTCCATCGCGGCCGTTGATCGAAGATCAAGCGACTAACTGCGCAAGTGAGTTCGTTCGGTCGAACGTTCACCCGTCGTCGACCATTGGATTGAGATCAAGCGGCTACGGATCAGTAGCGCGAGAGCGCCTAAGGTGCTATTAGTTGATCTGGCTGCACCTTGAGCTCGAACGATGTCGGACCGGACGAAACAGCGATGAACGGATTTTTGACTTAATTGGCTGAGCCGACTTTAGCGAATTATTTGAAATAGCAAACAAGCTCCAAAATTCATGAAATTTTAACTGGAGATTGATGAAAGCAGGAGGAACCTTATATAAAATTTTCAGAGACTTTTATGCACTGCATTTTTCTCTAAAAATTCCAGAAGGCTATTTTAGGAGTTTGACTAATGTTTGACTTGTCTCAAAAATTATCAAATAATTTCTGAAAATTATGAAATAATTCTGAGGTGTTAAACATCACTCCTACGTTCAATGAAAATTATTTTCAGGGGTTGGGCACCAGATTTCCATTGAGGAGATTTAAGACTTGAATTTAATTGGGGAAATTTTGAGTTTTAATTTCCGCCAATTAAAGGAAAGAGGTTTCAAACACTGTAACAACACATGAGGCAACAAAAGTTTTAATTTATCCTCATCTTTATTACATTTGAAACACAAACCCAATTTGGGATGTTACAGACACACCGGGTAAGTCCGTCTCCAAGGGTAAGTCCGTATCCAAGGGTAAGTCCCCGAGTCCCATTGGAGTGATGGTTTAGTTTCGTCAAGCTGCTGCGCAAGAATTCAGGATCTGTAGGTGTTTTTGTGCATCTATTTTCGCATAGTTACAGGTCGAATTGGGAAATATCATATCATATAAAGTTGTAGTGCTCGTTCATAGCTTTGTTTAGGCACAAATATCACTCAATTTGGAGTTACGGTTTAGAAGTTATGATGATTTCTTTGCGATTGTCCAGAAGGGCTGACGAGGATTAGTAGTTGCTTTGTGTGGCCAATATGATATAGTTACACAACGAATTGGGAAATATTGTCTCTTAGAAAGTTGTAGTACTCGTTCATAGATTTCTTTAGACGCAAAGATCACTTAATTGAGAGTTACGGTTTAAGATTTATGATAGTTTTTTTGTGACTATTTAGATGGGCTAACGAGGAATAACAGTCATTTTGTGTGGCTAGTATGATTTAGTTAGATGCCGAATCAGAAAGTTCACCTAGCATGAAAGTTGTAGTCAATCCTTTAAGCTTTCCAGAATGGTAGAGAACTTGATTTTTGGATCAGCCAATCAAAAGATACGAATTTTCTTCTACCGCTGTAGTTCTGACTGACAGATTGAAGGGGCAGGAATTTCACTTGATCATTAGGTTTATTATAAGGCCTAATCAGAGAATCTTGCCGACTAGTTTATCGTAGATGATGTCGTCGTGTTTCCAGAGAGACTAAGATCACTCCATTCCGAGCTTTGTAGTAAAATATATGAGGATTTTAGTACTACTGCCCTGTGGGATCTTCTGCTAGTCTGTCGGTAAAATTGAGTAGAACCCTTATTCGAATCCTAGGCTTCGGGGAATCGGGATAGAGGGTGGGAGTGGAGTCTATTTTCCTCAGTGTTCGTTTGTTAGCGTTATTATTGTGTAGGAGAAGGGGTTTTGGAGTTAGGTGCATCGTCCTTGCCTCCCCGCACGACGTAGTGAAAAAGGCAAGTACAACTATATGCTTGGGATTGATATGTGTTTTCCTTGATTAATGATTACATGGTGAATAATGCTTGATATGTACTTGTTCATAGTAGTATTTGATTATCATGGTTCTATTAATGTTGTTTCTTTATTCATCGGATACATTCATACATGCAAGTTTTGTTCTTGCTACACTCACGGGAGTGGGTAGTGAAGTCCCAGCATTCCAACCTGGGCAAGTAAGAACCACCATTCCAATGTGGGAAATTTGAATATCCGTTTTGAAATATTCTTCAAACGGGCCTTGGATCCCCACGTTTTGGATAATGCGGGCATAAGTGAGCAGAAGTGAAGGCATGTACATACATTCAATCATATGGTTTCTATCATCTTATATTTTGGTTCAACTGTATGCTTGATGAATTATACATGTTTTTAGTTCAAAGTTTTATTTTGTACTTGCTGAGTCATGGACCCACCCTTGCTGTTTTTCTTGTTTTTAGGTAAACCATGATGACGACATTTGTGGGAGGGAGTAGACACACAGTTGCACGTATCGTTGAAATAATCATTTGATATTATTCTGCATTTATGAGATTGGACTATAATAATAAGTAGCTTTAGATGATCATTTTTGGATATTGTTATGCTTAGGTTATACACGTTGTGGATTCATGCTCTCCAGTTTTAGTCTTAGTAGTTTCCCTTTGAACTCAGATGTTATAGGTTTATTGCTGAATTTAGGGTGTTTACTATTGCTAGATTCCTCTCAACTAGACCTTAGTTTGCCCCTTTTAATTAAGATATTAAAAAATTGTTCAAATTGTTGTTTGTGGTAGAGGTTTTGGGTAATATCTTCGATTTCAAATAGCCAGGGTGTTACAGTTGGTATCAGAGCGGGCTTCACGTCCGGGGTAGTTAGAAATATTAAATTGACACACTGTGCACAGTAGACAGGAATGGGAAAAGTCATTGCATCTGCGATTCTGATAAAAATTGTTTCATTGTGTTGTTTGTGTTGACTTGATGTGATATTAATTATTATTTCGATTTCTCAAATGTTAAGTGAATAGCTTATTAACTTTGGTACTCAGAATGGCGAGAGGTAGGGGATGGGGCGTGCGGGTTGTGGCGGGTCGTGGTCGTGGCTCGGTTACGTCCTCACCCCCGACCGAGGAGGCTGTTGGCGGGGTGGCTGAGGAGGTTGCATCCACCGCACGTCCAGTCGCTGATGCCTTGGCCGGTCACTTTACTTCAGGAACTTCAAGGGAGGTTCAACAACTTCTTCAATAGGTGCAGGCAGTTTCTCCAGCTGTGGGTGCACCTGTTGTTGCTCTGGTGGCTGAACCAGCTCCTCTTGAGGCTAGAATGAGCCCCTGGGAGTGGTGTCCCTTTGTCTTGACACCTTTGACGGAGCGGCCACTCCGATACAGGCAGCCGATTGGCTTCGATACGTGGAGAGGCAGTTCGGTGCATTAGAGATGATTTCAGCGCAGGAGGCGCGTTTCGTGGCTTTTCAACTGAAAGGCCAAGCAGATATTTGGTGGGATGGAGTTCTATCAGCCAGAACTCCACTGCAGGACCAGCCACTTGGGAGGATTTCTTGGAGCAGTTCAGGGCTAAGTTTCATCCTGACTCTTTCTTTGAGAGGATGGAGCATTCCCTGACAACCTTTGTTCAGGGGAAACTATCTGTGGCTGACTATGAGGCGGGCTTCAACAACTTAGTCCGCTTTGTGCCAGCTGTGGCGGGTAATGATCGAGACAAGGCAAAGAGGTTCCGTAGGGGACTGAACCCTGAGTATCGCCACGACCTGGGGGCGACCAGCTTGCTTGACTTCAATAGTGTAGTCGATTAGGCCACGAGTATGTAGTTGGAGCGGGAACTTACTAGAGAGAGGCAGACTCCTAGCAGCTTTACCTCTACTGGAGGGTCAATCAGTGGTCACAAGAGGAGTTTCGGTGGTGGGGATGGGTCTTCTCAGCGACCTACTTCCAAGAGATTTCAGGGAGGCCATCGCTCTGAGCCGTCTGAGCGTTCTGGCCAGCAGAGGCATGCCGCTTCCCCTTCTCAGCATATTTCTTCACCAGCCTTGCACTCAGTTCTAGGACAGGATATGATATGTTTTAAGTGTGGTGGTGATCATCATGCTTCTGAGTGTTCCTTCACGGGAGATTGTCGCTATTGTGGCCTGTCAGGTGAAGGATCTAGACCCGCCATTATTAGTGAATGGAGTATTTTGGTGATTAATGATATATCTAATTGTGAGACTAACTCTCTTATCAAGTATTATCTTGTGTAGTCTCATTTGGATGTAAAGGTGAAATTCAACGAGGTATGCATTCGACTCATACTCTTATATAATGTTGCATTCCTTGGATCCAAAATATAGGAAGAACTCCACCATAAGTATATCTTGAATATGTGCATATGTTTTTTTACACATATGTGTATGCACACATTTAGGGGGGGCTCATTCTATATTTTGTGGTTTCATTAGTATTGAACTATATTCCATTTTCACATATATTTGGGATCTTTACTTTGAAACATATCCGTTTGAGTATATAGAACTTGTGTAGTTTTTGTATACTCATGTTTTGAGCATATAGAACTTGTGTAGTTCTTACATACTCATGTCATTAGTATATGTAACTTGCGTAGTTCATATATACTCACGTTGTGTTACATCTATCTACATTCAATTTATGTGCAATTGAAGTGGTTATCATTAATTATCAATGAGCGAAAGATTGAAGTATCTTGTCCCACCATTATGTGATAATGGTTTGTTGTGGTAACTAATGGTAATCATATTGTAGAACTAACATTTTTCATGAGTTGGATGAATAGGTTATATTGCAGGATGATGAAGACTTGGGATAATCATGGGTTGATCATCAAGTCAAGAGCTTGGTGTAAAGGATGCATCATGAGTTGATGCTTATCAAGAAGAGATGACAATGAGTTGATCGTCAAGACAAGAGAATTCCTATCATGTGTTGATGGAGGTCAAGCAAAGGATCATCATGTGTTGATGATTATTAAGTTAATGACCCGGACTCGAAGTGTTGATATGCGTCATCAAGCTTCAAGAAGATGCAAGGCAAAGGTATGACTAGCTAGGGCTAAGGATGTGTTCCTAGTCTTTTACCGGTCTTGGTGTTTGGTTTGAAGACCGAATTGCTAGTATATGTTGCCGTACTATTAAGAGGGGTCTTAACTAGTAGTTTGAGTTAGTCATGTGTTGATAGCTCATCGTGGTTGCTCTAGCTCATCTAGGCATGATGATATTTATTTGCGAATGTGTTTTGCAAATAGTCGAGGCTCATGCATAACCCTTGTAGCATGTGACTTAAGTTTGCAAATGTGTTTTGCAAATGGTGTAAATCCATATACCTTATTCCTTGTGATGAGTATTCTAAAATGTTGGTAAATGTGTGTAATACCCTGGAAATCGAATCGGTAAATCACAGATTTAGCCGAGAGGAGAAAAGGGAATAAGAGGAGTAGTAAAACATGAAACGACAGGGGGTCATCTGATATTTTTCGTCAACCTGGGCCTAGGCCGTGGCCCAGGAGAGTCCTCCTTGTGGCCGGCCAAGAGGGGGGGTGCCCACCCCCAAAACCCTAGTGCCCCACCCCTTTACCCCTTTTCCCCCTTTCCTCCCCCTAGCAGCTGCCGGCTCTCCCCACCCTCCCCCTGCGTCAGATTGGTTTGTCAGATTTGGGTAAGTTCCGTACATTTTCTGATCTGTCCACCTTTTATAAAGTTGTAGCCCTTGATCTTAGATTTCTTTTGGCACCGAGATCACCTGGTTTAGAGTTACGGTTTAGGAGATATGTCCGTTTTTGTACGACTGGTCAGGAGAGCTGACGAGATTTGGCAGTCTGCATGTCTAGTCAGATTGTATTTTTTTGAGCCTGAATCTGAAGAGTCACCCAAAACGAAAGTGGAAGCCATTCCAGTAAGATTTCAGGATTGATAAAGAACATATTTTTTAGGGGTGTGAATCAAAAGTTATTGAATTTTTACCGTCGCTGTTGTGTGATTGTCAGACTGAGGGAACAACAAACTTCATCAGAACATTAGGATTATTAGAAGGCTGAATCAGGAGTCTTACCCAACTAGGTTATTGTAGCCTGTTTAATAATATTTCTAAATTGATAAAGATCATCTCAATTGGATCTGTAAAGTGAAAGTTATGCCATGTTATTTATCACAGTCAGATTTTGAGCAGATGTCTCACAATGGTTTTCAACGGTTGTTTAGACCACTAGTTTGGCGAATCAAAGAACCCTACCAACTAGAGTTTCGTAGCCTGTTACGTTAAGAGTATTTGAGCACTGGTTTCAAGTCATTCGAGTACGATATTTAATTACGATTTTTTCTCGATCGCTATCCCGGGAAGCATTATGCTAGATCACGGAAATTTGGGTAGAACCTCTCTTTGAGTCTTAGATCTTGAGGAGTTGGATTAAGGGGTGTAAACGGAGTCCAGCATTCATCGTATTTATTGTTACCTCTATGCTTGTGTAGGAGGCGGAGTTCCAGAGTAGAGACACCAATTTTGCTTCCTCGTGTGCCGTAGCGGAAAAGAGAAGCAGCAAGTGCACCTATAATGTGGTTGTTATGTGATTGTTCTATATGATGAATCATGGTAACATATGCTTGTTTCGATGTACCGATTTATGGTGATATGTATTTGTTCATGATGGCTAGATTATTAAAATTGACATCGTCATTTTATTGTTCATCATGTGCACTCATGAATGCAAGTTGTGGATTTGCGACACCCACGGAGTGGGTGGTGATTGTAAGACCCACCATTCAAAAGTAGGCATTGTGGATCCCGGTTGGCTTGTTCTCAAACGGGCTTTGGATCCCCGCGTGTTGTAGAACGCGGGCATAAGTGAACACCGACGGTGTTCACCGCTATATACCGTATGAGCAAAAGAGAAGCGCATGTGCATTCATTCATTCATTCATATGTTGATTTGATTCATGATGTTGATACATCGTTGGATAATGAATGATGTTGTTATGTTTTGTATCATTGCACTTGTCGAGTCTTGGACTCACCCTTGCCGTGTTGTTTTTTAGGTACATCGGTTGTGGTGGCATGCGGTATGGGAGTAGAAATTATCACGGTTGCACACCGCACTAATAAAGTGAATAAAACATTTAAGTGATAACTTGACTTTGAATAGCTTTATGTGAGGTTTACTTCCTTACGTTCTAAGTCGTGGACAACCACTATTGGAGATTGATATCGCTTTATGGTTGTTTCTTTCATGAACATGTTTAGTACGCGCTTGGATATTTGCTTATTATTGTTGTTATTTTGCGAATGTCCGGATAGTTTGATTTACAAAGGAGACTCACGAAATTTAGAAAGAAATATCTTAGTTCCATTTGTAGACTTGTTACAAAGTGGTAGCATTCCGTGCTCAAAGTTGGGTGGGTGTTACAATGTGTTTTGCAACTAGTGAGAATATCATCTTTGAAATCTTGTTGAATTGCACGCAAATGGGCGAATGCGTTCGCCATTTGAAGTGAAGCCAATGTGTTTGGCTCAGAGTTCGGCGGTCCGACCGCCCGTGGGTCTCGATCGACCGGTGGTCAATCACCGAACCGCCATCTGTTGGTGGTCTGACCGATTTTCCTTTGAGTTGATTCTCAGACGAAAGTTCCATTTGTTGAAAACAGAACTACCGTTGTGCTAAAGTTTCGGGTTTGTGCGAACGCTTATTCCAGAGCGTCCGCTTTGGAACTTAGCCGATTTTGCATCGGCGGTCGGACCGCCACCTTGGCGGTCGACCGATGAAGCGGCGGTTTTCAACGGTTGTTTAGACCACTAGTTTGGCGAATCAAAGAACCCTACCAACTAGAGTTTCGTAGCCTGTTACGTTAAGAGTATTTGAGCACTGGTTTCAAGTCATTCGAGTGAGATATTTAATTACGATTTTTCTCGATCGCTATCCTGGGAAGCATTATGCTAGATCACGGAAATTTGGGTAGAACCTCTCTTTGAGTCTTAGATCTTGAGGAGTTGGATTAAGGGGTGTAAACGGAGTCCAGCATTCATCGTATTTATTGTTACCTCTATGCTTGTGTAGGAGGCGGAGTTCCAGAGTAGAGACACCAATTTTGCTTCCTCGTGTGCCGTAGCGGGAAAGAAAGAAACAGGCAAGTGCACCTATAATGTGGTTGTTATGTGATTGTTCTATATGATGAATCATGGTAACATATGCTTGTTTCGATGTACCGATTTATGGTGATATGTATTTGTTCATGATGGCTAGATTATTAAAATTCAATTACTGTCATTTTATTGTTCATCATGTGCACTCATGAATGCAAGTTGTGGACTTGCGACACCCACGGGAGTGGGTGGTGATTGTAAGACCCACCATTCAAAAGTAGGCATTGTGGATCCCCGGTTGGCTTGTTCTCAAACGGGCTTTGGATCCCCGCGTGTTGTAGAACGCGGGCATAAGTGAACACCGACGGGTGTTCACTCGCTATACCGGTATGAGCAAAAGAGAAGCGCATGTGCATTCATTCATTCATTCATATGTTGATTTGATTCATGATGTTGATACACTGTTGGATAATGAATGATGTTGTTATGTTTTGTATCATTGCACTTGCCGAGTCTTGACTCACCCTTGCCGTGTTGTTTTTTAGGTACATCGGTTGTGGTCTGCATGCGGTGGGAGTAGAAATTATCACGGTTGCACACTGGCACTAATAAAGTGAATAAAACATTTAAGTGATAACTTGGACTTTGAATAGCTTTATGTGAGGTTTACTTCCTTACGTTCTAAGTCGTGGACAACCACTATTGGAGATTGATATCGTTTTATGGTTGTTTCTTTCATGAACATGTTTAGTACGCGCGTTTGGATATTTGCTTATTATTGTTGTTATTTGCGCGAATGTCCGGATAGTTTGATTTACAAAGGAGACTCTGCCGAAATTTAGAAAGAAATATCTTAGTTCCATTTGTAGACTTGTTACAGTGGTAGCATTCCAGGCTCAGGTTGGGCTGGGGTGTTACAATGTGTTTTGCAACTAGCTGAGAATATCATCTTTGAAATCTTGTTGGAATTGCACGCAAATGGGCGAATGCGTTTCGCCATTTGAAGTGAAGCCAATGTGTTTGGCTCAGAGCTCGGCGGTCGACCGCCGTGGGTCTCAATCGGCCGGTACAATCGACGAACCGCCATCTGTTGGTGGTCGAACCGATTTTCCTTTGAGTTGATTCTCTGTACGAAAGTTCCGCTGTTGAGAAAACAGAACTACCGTTGTGCTAAAGTTTCGGGGTTTGTGCGGAACGTTTATTCCAGAGAGCGTCCGTTTTGGGACTTAGCCGATTTTGCATCGGGCGGTCGGACCGGCCAGCCTTGGCGGTCTGACCGATTTAGCGGCAGTCAGACCGGCCATTCGTTGGCGGTCCGACCGGCCGAAGGCCCAACGGCTAGTTTTCAAGCCGTTGGCGCATGGGGCGGTCCGACCGGCCATTAGTTGGCTGTCAGACCGGCCCTACACTATTTTGAGAGAATCTTTCCTCCAACAGCTAGTTTTTGGGTGTGGGCTATAAATACCCACCATGGCTGGTTGGAGAAGGTTGTTGCTGCCATTGTAAAGTGTTCTAGTGTTGTTAGACACTCTCTTGAGCTAAGAGCAAGGCTTTCTTCTCTTTTGTGCATGTGTTGCACTTAGTGAGATTTGAGAGCAAACCCTAAGTGCATGTGTTGCCTTAGGTAGTGGATTGTGTATCCAATTGAGTTTTGACACTTGATTAGTTCAAGTGAAGGTTAAGATTTATTTCTCTTGGTGTTTGCCAACACCTAGACGTTGTGGAGGCGTCGTGCCCGGTGATCTTCTCAAGAAGCTTGTGAGAAGGCCCGGCGTGTTGTGAGTGGTTTGGTGCTCGCCATCTCTGGAGTGGAGGAAGAGCAATCCTAGTGGAGCGAGGTGTTGGTTCATGTTGGAACCGGTCCAAGTGTTGGACTTACCTCGGAGGTGTTGGCTGAATTAGTGGAGCCGGTCCAACGTGGTTGGGCTTACCTCAACATGGATTACAGGAGACCGGTAAGTCTCCGAACACCACGGTAAAACATAAATTGTGTCCATCTTGCTTTACTTGTGCTTTACTTTGAGAAATTTACATTACTTGCTTTAATTGCTTATATATCTTTGTATGAGTGCTCTCATTCAATTGTATTCATATTGTTGGTGCACTTAGTCAGGCCTAGTTGATTTATCTTTTAATTGTGCAAAACCAAAATGTTATTAGCTTCCGCATTAAAAATTGGTTTTAGCCAAAGTGAATTTTAAAACTGCTTATTCACCCCCCTCTAGTCGGCCTGCTCGATCTTACAAGTGGTATCAGAGCTTGGTCTCTCAATTTATTAGACTTAACTGTCTAGAGATTAAAGGATGGCAACTAGAGAAATAGTGCACCTAGGTGAAGCACCTATTTTTGATGGCACAAATTATGCTTATTGGAAAATCCGCATGATTTGTTATTTTAAGGCCATGGGCCTAAATATATGGTGAATTGTAGATGCGAGCTTTTCTCCTCCAAAGGATCCTCTTTCTCCAACCATTAAGGAAGGTAAATGCTCCCATCTCGATGCTCAAGCTACTAATATTTTATTTAGTGCTTTTAGTATAGATATATTTGATGCCATATGCAATCTCAAGAGTGCTCAAGAAATATGGATATACATTCAAGATCATTATGAAATGTCCACATCTACTAGTGATGATTGCACAAAAGAATGCACGTCGGGAGAAGAATGCTCAATCTCCAACTCCGACGATGATGATTCCTCAATTCCATCCACATCACCACATTGCTTCATGGCTCAAGGTAATGAAGAAGTAAACAATGATAAGCCTTCTTATGATGAGTTGATGGATATGTTAGAAGAGCTAAATGAGTACTTAGGAAAGCAGAAATCAAAATAGAAAGTTTTGAAGAATGAGTTTGTCTCACTTCAAAACAATCATGATGTTTTAAAAGATGAACATGAAGCTCTCCTCCTAAATAAGCTCATTAGCTCTAAGGTGGATATAGGCATTGAATGTAATTTATTAAATGACATGCCATGTGTAGTTGCTAACCCTTGCATTTCATCTAAGGTTAGCGTATCCACCTCATGTGAAGATTTAATTGATATGCCTTGTTGCTCTAAATTAGATGCTCATATTTCCTCCATATCTTGTGACACTAACATTATAGAGGAAAATAAAGAGCTCAAGGCCCAAGTCATAAAATTAAAAAATGACTTGACAATAAGCTATAAAGGGAAGGCCACTTTTGACGAAATATTGAGCAAGTAAAAATGCTTGCAAGATAAGAGTGGAATTGGCTTCACTCCCAAGAAAAGGGAGAATAGCAAGACAATGCACAATGCAAGACACACGAAGAATATCAAGTGCCATGGATGCAATGGAAAGAGCCACTTTGCCTCGGTGTGCCCAAATCAAGTGGATGATAAGTCACGATCATTAAAGAAGAGGCAAATCGGCAAGGAGCAAGTAAAGAAGGAAAAAGATGAATATAAATATCGAACTTGCTACAATTGCTGGAAAAATGGACATCTTTGTAAGGATTGTCCTAAAGGTATCTCTCCTAAGCCATTTATTTATAATGATCATTATTTGCTTAGGAAGGATAAATATGGCAATGTGTTTGCTAGAATAGTTAGTTCACCAAAGTTTATTACTAGGGCCATTTGGGTGCCCAAATCCATTGTGACTAACATTCGTGGACCCAACCTAGTTTTGGGTACTAAAATGCGCTTTAATGCTTAATAGGTACTTGGAGAGGCATTGGAGGCTTAACTCACACATGAAGAAGTGGATTCCATCTTATATCAAATTGGAGCCAAACTTGAAGATAATTATTTCACATCAAGAACTAATGCCATCTCGGTAACAAGTACTTATATTGAAGTATCTAGCCCCTTATGCCTTGTGTAGATTGCATTTCATTAAAATCATATTAAAAGGGTTGTTCTTGCTATATTTTCATAATGTCATTATTGCTCAATGTTCATAATGTCATTATTAATATCTTGAGCAAGTTGGGTGTGGCACATTAAGGGGGAGTACTAAGTCATAATCATGTATACCACATACCTAAGTGTGCCCAAATAAATTAAGTGCTAGTATGTTTTTTTTTAAAAAATGAGCCTTTTAGTCAAAAGTCAAAAATTTCACAATTATTAGTAATTCTTTGAAAAAATAGTTGCAAGATGTATATAAATATTTTTTTAAATGTTTTACAAAGGTTTTGGCTTTAGAAAAACCTATTTTGAGTGAAAATGAGTTTCTAGCCAAAAATCAACATTATAGTATCTTGTTTTTGACATAAACTAGATTTTGTGTAAAATCTATTCTAAAATGAATTTAAAAATCTTGCCAAAATAAAAATACTAGAGTTGGTTATTCTAAACATTTTTGGTATTCGAAAGATTTCCGAAAGACCAACCTAGCAAAAGTTATTTGATTTCAAAATTCATCCAAAATTATACTTTGACAAAAATGGTCACTTTCTAGCACTAAGTGAGTTTTGCCATATGAGCCAAAATTCTTCACGTGAATATATTCATAATGGTATTTATGACTTATACATGAAATTGGATGCTTTAAAAATCATCATTTTCTCATTTTGCATGTTTTGATGAAACTTCATGAAAATACGTTTTCATTTACAAAAACCAAAAACTTAATTTTAAAAAAACTATTTGAGATTTGGATTTTCAAGGGCTATATAAGTTGGAAATGCTCCAAATATATTTTCTTGATTGATTGTATGAAAATTTGGAGCAATTACAATAAATTTCTCTTTTTCTCACCTCTGTTCTGAAACTGTCTGTATGTCTGTTTCAGGGGTAACCGGTCAAACCGGCCACCCTCGACGGTCCGACCATCAGCCCACCAGTCCAACCGCCGTTAGCCCAGCGGTCTGACCGATTTTGCGTGAAGTGTATTATAACCCTTCACCCGAGAGTCCCACTCTCTCTCCATTCTCATTCTTTGCCCGAGCCAACCTCTTCTCCTCTCCCTCAAGCCGCCAGCAACTTCTCCTCTCCGGATCTCCTCCTCCGGCCGTCCATCTGGTGCTACAAGGTAGATATTTGTTCTCCTCCATCTCCTCTTCCATTCCCTCCAATTGCTTTGTGGATTGGTTGTCAAATCTCACATACATTTGGAACCATAGGTGAGGGAGATTCTTTCAAAACTGGCTCTTGGCACTCCAATCTCTCAAGGACTCTATCTCTCGTGATTCTCCTCTCCATTCAAGCTGGTAAAACACCCTTGTCTACTTGTAATTTATTCTCACATTGTATTTTGCCCCCAAATTCTAGGGTTTGTGAAAAATCCTACTTTGTATCTCATTGTCTGTGGCAAAATTAGCTATGCAAGTAGTTTGTGAGTAAACCATTGAATATCCTCTGTGCCATTGCATGATATTTGCAATGTTTATGAAAATCTGAAATGCCCATTTTCAGTCTGTGTCACCAATGATGTCCGACTGTCAGATCGGCGGTCCGACCGCCTTAGTGGCGATCAGACCACCTGTGTCCAGCGTTCGACCGCCAAAGGACTGAGAATGTGAAAATGGCATTTTTCTGTATATTCATAGGGTTGCTCCTTAATATTCCTTGTTTAATCCTTGTATTATTCCCAGGAGCTATGCTGAACAAGCGATTGGCCAATCGCTCGAGGGCTCCTTCCTCTTCAAAAGGGAAGAATCTAGTTGAAGATGAATATGAAGATGAGAGTATGGAAGAAGTTGAGGAGTCAGGTGAAGACAACAATAGCAGTGATGAAAATTTTGAGGCATCTAATAATGATGATGAGGATGAGGATGAGGAAAATGCTCCTGATGAAAGTCAGTTCACCGGGCTTGATGTGTCAAGAATCAGGAGTGAACAATATACAATCTTGAGGCACATCAATCAATTTCGATTTGCAAGATCAGCTTCTATGAATTTGTTTCATACCAAATTCCAGCAAGATGTATTTCAAATTATCTATGCGAAGAAGCATTTTGCAAATCATCGCTTTGTCAAGTGGAGCTATCTTTCCCAGAATTCAACCTACAACAGGCTCTACCGTCTTTTCAAGAATGTAGGTTTGGATTCTTTGGTCTCGCTTCGTTGCAACTTCCATACCAAGGCCATCAGGCCATTTTATGCAACGGTGTTCGTGTCTCCTGATCACGACCACCTTATTTGGATGAGCGGGCAACAAAGGCTAGAAGCCTCTAAGAAAAATTTTGTGCAGACCCTAGAGCTGAGAGAGTCCAGGGGTATCAAGGTACATCTTTAGGAACCCCTTGCACTTACCTTGGTGGATGAGTATTATGACCAGAACATTCATCACTCCTGTAGCAAGGTAACTGGACTGTTTCCCCTCCCCAGTATTATAAACATGATAATGAGAGCATCGTTCTTCCCCTAGAAGTGGGAATAACGATGAAATCCATGGGAGGGCATGGAATGTGATCAAATATATCATGGAGGGCACTAGATTTGATGTGATAGATCTGATTATAAGGGAGATTGCCACCTCCAAGGGAGACAAGTCAAAGAGTATCTACTATGCTCCCTTCATTATGAAATTGATAAAGAGCAGAATTGATTTTGATAGCCCCTGTGATATTGAGCATAAAGAATATAGACACAGGGATGCTCCTCCTCCTCCTGCTCCGGTGCCTCCTCCTCCACCTCCTCGGTCTCAGGGATAGGGGTACTCGTCACAGGGTCCTCAGGAGCAAGACCCTGTCCTGACTGCGATTCTACATCTACAACTCAGTATGGATCAGATGTGCACATCCCAGGAGGCATTTCAGGCAGTCGCTACCTCCAGATTTGATGCACTGGACGCTTCAGTCTCAGACTTGCGTGCGCAGTTCCTTGCATCTCAGCCTTTGGTCTATCATCGCCAGGGACGTGGTCTGCGCCGGCCCTACTCCTCTCAGTAGGGAGATCAGCATCAGTCTTCATGACAAGCTCCTCCTACGAATCAATAGCTTCAGTTTTATTTTAGGTCATTAGACCTTGTAATGAAGACATATTGTAATATCTTTTTATGCATTGTTGTATGACTCATGATGAATTTGGCTATTTTATTTTGTTATCTTTGTGAGCAAATTGATCATTCATTCTATAATGCGTCTTTGTATGATGTGTTGAATGAAATATGAGCTTACTTGGATTCTCATAATTATTGTTATTGATTATTGCTATTTTCAAATGTTATGCTCCTTGGGTTCTTTTTTTCCAAAGGAAATTCTGTCAAATTTTTTAAAACCACAAGCATGAATTTCAATTATCATCTCAATATGCTTTGTGAAAATGCTTATTTGCAAAATTCCAAAATGGAGAGTATTTGAATTTGTTTCAAATATTTCTTCAAGTGGTTCTCAATCCATTTAATTTTCAATAGGTTTGTGACCTATTTTGTTTCTCCTCACATTCTTGAGAACAATGTTTCCATTGGTCATGAGTATAAACTTCATATTCTTTGTGACAAAGCTCCTCAAATTGAAATATCCTCTTTTGACCTTACCTTATTTTTGATGATATTTCAAGTGGTTTCAAAAGAAGATAATATTTCAAGTGATGTCAAAAGAATAAAATGATTTCAATTGCTAAGTTCTTTGATTTGCAAATCTTATTCCTTGGCTTTAAATTTATTTTGGTCTTTTTGGTGCTTAATGCCAAAAGAGGGAGAATTTTAATGTTATCAATGTATATCCCTATTTGGATTTTTTTATGCCAAAAAGGGGAGAATATTTATGCTATCAATATCCCCTTACTTTGATGATTAATACATTTTCCTTATTTGAATGACTTGTATATTATCCTTTGTTATTTGATTTATACCGAAATGGGGGGAATTCTTTTATGGGAGAATGCATTGTTTTACAAGCATATTTTTCTTATATGTATATTGATTAATGCTTTAAATTTCACCATATGTCATGCATAGACATAGTTCAATAGCCTAATTTCTTATGATATGTCTATTTATATCCAAATGTTATCATTGATAAAGGATTTGTCATCAATCACCAAAAAGGGGGAGATTGAAGGATCTAGACCCGCCATTATGAGTTAATGGAGTGTTTTAGTGATTAATGGCAAATCTATGTGTGAGACTAACTCTTTTGTCAAGTATTATCTTGTGTAGTCTCATTTGGATATAAAGGTGAAATTCAACGAGATATGCATTCGACTCATACTCTTATATAATGTTGCATTCATCGGATCCAAAATATAGGAAGAACTCCACCATAAGTATATCTTGAATATGTGCATATGTTTTCTTTACACATATGTGTATACACACATTAAGGGGGAGCTCATTCTATATTTTGTGGTTTTATTAGTATTGATCCATATTCTATTTTCCACATATATTTGGGATCTTTACTTTGAAATACATCCATTTGAGTATATATGTCGGGACCCAAATATGCAAATCTGAACCCTCTGTGTATTCTGCACTAGTCCAGGATCACGCTAGTGCACACAGTGTCAAAATTGATGAAATATCACATCCATACAACGAATATAAGAATAAACGAGTACTTTGAATAACAAATAACTGTTGGGACCTTACGGTCGAGTTTTACATTTATTAAGCCATGCAAGGCTGACAATAAAGGATAAACTGCAGTGGAAACGAAATAAACTCCAGTGGGCTCCCATCAATTTACCACAGGCAACTGACTATGATCAAGACCCTAACGATCAAACTTCGTAGAACTCTTCTTCAAAAGTAGGCGACGACTCCTCCACTTCTGTTGATTTGTTTAGCAAGAGTGAGTACACACCGTACTCGCAAGTCATACCACAGAATGCATTTATACATGATGGCTTATTCCAAAGGAATGGCTTCTGTGGCTATTTTGCAGAAATGCAACATTTGCAATTGAATACAAATAATAGATTGAAAGCATAATTCAAAACAAATAGACAATAAAAAGTTAACAATTGATTCCACAAAGGACACACAGTCTAATTAAGTTATTCACACAGCTGCACAAGTTATCTCACACAGCTGATCCTTCCCAATTGTTTTATGAAAATCTACCCCTCGTGTGAAATTCCCGAGCATGTCCATATCCGAGGACGCGGCTATTCGAATAGATTGGTTTAACACTCTGCAGAGGTTGTACACTTTACCCACACGATACAATCAGTGGGGCCAGCACTGACCATAACAAAACCTTTCAGAGACTTCATCTCAAACAATGACACTCCCGATGTGCTTTCCTGGCGGCCAACCGATACACACATCGTTGGACAGGGATGCAGCGAACCGTCCCGCGATGTGATATATCACACCTCCAGTCCATCACACAGTTTAAATACAATCCGAGTTGTCAATGTCAAGACTCCATAACTTACTAAGTTGGGCCCAGCCCATACTAGGCATGTGGTCGTACAGTAAGGCCCAACTCAATGGCGCACAAAGTTAAGTCCTTAATTGACCAAGGCAAGACTTCTAGTTTTTCCCAAATCACAAAGTTTATATCACACAGCTCCACCATTCACACAGATCCACCACTTGCCTCAGTCTAAATCTTTTCTCACCCAGTTGATTAAGTGCAAATCATGCCATCAACGAGTAACAACACACAACACACACAGTTTCATCACACAGTTCCATAATCACTTAGTCAAATTAATAATTGCAACTCACATGAAATGATGACTCGTGGCATGGCTAAGCAAACTACTCGTATCTAACCAACCCACGTTGGTGCTACGATAATACCAAATAATAATTAACCAACCTAGGGTGACAAAAGATCATGGCATACAATAGACAAGGTGGTATAACAAATTGGATTAATAACTATCCCAAAAGCATTTAAGTAAACACTTGAAATAGAATGCAATACATTGAAACAAAGTATTTTGAAAATTGGGTTTAATATGATCAAAGGTATAACTTGCCTTGGAATAGCTCAAAGTACTGGTCTTGATCTTGAGGAGGTGCTCATTCTTCAGCAAAATTTCCCGAAGTATCGACGTCTACTCGCAAACGAGACAAAAGAAACCAAAACCAAATAAATACAGAGGAAAAACAAAATCCAAAAATCAATTAAATTTCACCATTAAATAGATCTTGATTTTATATGAATTTACAAATTTGAATGGGCTCAATCGGAGTTCGGATGCAAAAGATATGGGCTTTGGAAGTTTGAAAATCAAAGAAAACCCTAATTTGGATTTTATTGAATTTCCCGAATTATTTTTATAAAGGAAAATCAGATTATTGCGCAATGCTTGCGTCAGCCGAGAATTTCAGAAAAAAGAAATAGATTTAAAAAGAAATATGACATGTGGGCCTCACATGTCAGTCTCGGGGTTCACGGTGGACCGAGTGCACCGAACCGAGGGAGATCTGGTGCAGTGGACCGAGCCACGCACGCATGTGCTAGCGCTGATCTGGTGCCACGCGGCTCCCACATCAGCACCGAGGCCTGGCGCTGAGCTGGACGACAACGGCGGCGGTGGCGCTTGGGACCCGATGGTCGCCGGCGAACGGCGGCGCCTCCCCGGTGGTGGAGGGTACCAGATTGTTCCCCGTGCTATTGCGCACTCAGGGGTACCCTTACCAGTAGCTGCCAACAACGGTGGCGACCAGCGGCGAGGAAGAAGCGGCGGTGGAGCTTCGGGTTTTGTCAGAAGGGTGCTCCGGCGACGCTCCAGCGACGAGGAGGGGCGCACGAGGTAGCCCGGGACTTGCTGATCACGGTGGTGTAGTCGGTAGAGCAAGGGCGACGACGATAGCGGCGCAATTCACCGGAGAAGCAGCTCGGCCGAAAACCCTAAATCTTGGATTGCGGCGGCGCTAGAGCGATCGGGGCGACGAGGGTGGCGGCTCTGGGTTGCGGTGGACTAGGCGATCCTAAGGGGGTATTTATAGGCCCGGGGGACGCCGGAATTGGGAATCCCCAATTCGGGTCCGAAACGACCGGGTTTTGAAATCCTTGATTTTCGGAGTTTGAGAGGGATTCGGGGTTTGATTCGGTTTGGAAAAGATAAGGAATAAACAGAGATACGATTTGGTGGGGTCGGCGCGAAGAATCAGCAACCGAATCGGTTTTGTCGGACGAAGCTTCGAGCTCCAGCAATGGCGGCGAAGCGCGGGCGCGAGGAAGAAGAAGACGCAGAGACGACGACCCTGTGGCGGTCCCACCTGGTAGCGAGGCGCGGGCGAGCGAGCGAGCGAGATCAGCGGGCGAAGCCATGCGGCAGCAATCCAACGGAGGAAGGCGGGGTTGAGCGCGTGCGTCTGATAAAAAACGAGGGGCACACGTCAAGCATCCAACGGACGAGGGCGCGGCCGAGCGGCGGAATGGGCTGACGCGGCTGGAATAGTGTTGGGCTTCGGCCCAGCACTGTTCCAGATGATTTTCTTTTAGTTTTTCTTTTAAATAAATCCAGAAAATACAAATAGCAATTAAAAAAATAGCAAATGATCTTGGAAAAATTCTAGAAAATTCTGTAAAATATATCCAAGCAAATAGAATCTAAATAAAATAAGTTTGGCCATTGTTGATGTTGGAATTAAGCACATTAAATTAGTTTGTCCTTAAAGTCCATATTAAGCTTTTTAAATTAATATTCAAATAAATCCAAATGATGAATTTTCTCACTACAACTATTTAAAAGATTGTTAAAACTCTAAAAATTGGGATGTTACAAACCTCCCCCCCTTGAGGGAATCTCTACCCCGAGATTCAGGCTAGCTAGAGAAAAGGCTGGGGAACTCGGCTTTCAACTCTTCTTCACGTTCCCACGTTGCTTCTCCTTCTGAGTGGTTACTCCACTGGACTTTGCAAAAACGAACGGTCTTGCTTACGCACGGCGCTCACGACATCCAAAATCTCGACAGTCGTTCTTTGTACGTGAGATCTTCCTTCGCTCAATTGACTCCAACGGGTCCGCTTCTTCCGCACACGAAGACACTTCTTCAGTTGAGAGACATGAAAGACATCATGCACTCCTGCTAACGACTGTGGTAGCTCCAACTGGTACGCAACTTCTCCTCGGCGTTCCAAAATCTTGAACGGACCCACATACCTTGGAGCAAGCTTCCCTTTGGTGTGGAATCTCTTAACACCTTTGAGTGGAGTAACTCGAAGATACACAAAATCCTCTGGTTCAAAGCTGAGGTCACGAGGACAATTATCGGCATAACTCTTTTGCCTGGACTGGGCTATTTTTAGTCTTTCTCTGATCATAGCAACTTGTTCTTCGTCTTCCTGAATAATATCTGGCCCGAACACTACACGTTCAGCTATCTCTGACCAATTCAATGGAGTTCCACAGGCACGACCGTACAAAGCTTCAAAGGGTGACATTTGCAAACTGGCTTGATTACTGTTGTTGTACGAGAATTCTGCATACGTCAAACTCTTATCCCAACTGGTAGCATTTGCTAAGGCATAGGCTCTCAACATATCTTCCAATATCTAGTAGACTCTTTCAGTCTGTCCGTCTATCTGTGGATGATAAGCAGTACTGAAATTCAGATGAGTTCCAGGGCTTCATGTAAACTTTGCCAGAAATGAGAGGTGAACTGAGATCCTCAATCTGACACTATCTTCTTAGGTACACCATGCAGACTGACGATCTTTGACATATACAACTCTGCAAGGCGATCCCCTGAGTAAGTGGTTTTGACCGACAAGAAATGGGCAACCTTGGTCAAACGATCTACTATCACCCAAATCGAATCATAACCTGATTGAGTCTTGGGTAAACCGGTAATAAAATCCATACCGATCTCTTCCCACTTCCATTCTGGTATCTTCAGCGGTTGTAGCAAACCTGCTGGTCTCGATGCTCGCTTTACTTTCTGACACACGTCGCATAAGGCAACGAACTCTGCGATGTCTCGCTTTAAGTTTGGCCACCAAAACTTATTCTTAACATCCTGATACATCTTAGTACTTCCAGGGTGAATCAAATACTTTGAGTCATGGGCTTCCTTCAGAATCAGCGGTCTTAATCCATCAATATCCGGTACACAGATACGTCCATTGATCCACAATGTATCCTGATCATCCACGGTAAAGTCTTTAAATTTTTCTTCTGCCATCTTCTTCTTGAGGTCGGCAAACTCAGAATCCTTGGGTTGAGCTTCACGAATCTGTTTCTCCAGAGTAGACTGCACTTCTAGTCTGGCCACAAATCCTTCAGAAACAACTTCTAGCTGTAGCTTCTGGAATTCCTCCTGAAGTTCTGAACACAACTCTTTTGCTTCCAGAGCATTGCAGTAGCTTTTACGACCCAGTGCATCTGCAACTACATTGGCCTTACCAGGATGGTAATGGATTCTAAGATTATAATCCTTTATTAATTCCAGCCATCCTCTCTGTCTCATGTTCAAATCAGACTGAGTGAATATGTACTTCAGGCTCTTATGATCGGTGTAGACTTCACAACAATTAACGATGAGATAATGACGTCAAATCTTCAAAGCATGCACTACGGCAGCTAATTCCAAATCATAGGTAGGATAGTTCTCCTCGTGAGGCCTTAATTCCCTTGACGCATAAGCGACAGCTCTTCCTTCTTGCATAAGGACACATCCTAATCCTTGACGCGAAGCATCACAATAGATATCAAAATCCTTACTGATATCCGGCAAAACTAACACTGGGGCTGAAGTCAAACGTTTCTTCAATTCTTGAAAATTTTCTTCACAAGCTGGGGTCCAAGTAAACTTCTTCTCTTTCTTCAACAATAGCGTAAGAGGCTTAGCAATCGTTGAGAATCCTTCAATGAAACGACGATAGTATCCTGCCATTCCCAAGAAACTACGAATTTGAGTAACCGTCTTGGGCTGCTCCCAATTCATTACAGCTTTAACCTTTCCGGGGTCAACTGCTACTCCTTCGGCTGTCATCACATGACCGAGGAAATCAACTTTCTTCTTCCAAAAGTCACACTTGCTAAACTTGGCATACAACTAGTGCTCTCTGAGCTTCTCTAGGATTAATCTCAAATGGTCTGCATGCTCTTCTTCTGACTTTGAGTATACCAAAATGTCATCAATAAACACTACTACGAACTTATCCAAATATTCCATGAATACTTTGTTCATCATGTTCATGAAATAGGCAGGGGCATTAGTCAGACCAAACGACATGACTAAAAACTCATAATGTCCATACTGGGTTGAGAAAGCGGTCTTAGATATATCCTTAGGACAAATCTTCAACTGATGGTAACCTGATCGCAGGTCGATCTTGGAGAATATTCCGGCTCCTTTCATCTGGTCGAACAAATCATCAATTCTAGGCAAAGGGTATTTGTTCTTGATGGTGACTTCATTGAGAGAACGATAATCAATGCACATTCTCATGCTTCCATCTTTCTTCTTGACTAACAAAATTGGTACTCCCCATGGCGACGAACTAGGTCTTACAAAACCTTTTTCGAGTAGTTCTTCTATCTGCTTCTTCATTTCCACAAGTTCATCGGCTGGCATCCGATAGTGTCTCTTGGAAATTGGTGCTGTTCCTGGCACTAGATCGATGACAAACTCAATGTCACGGTCCGGTGGCATTCCTGGTAATTCTTCTGAAATACGTCCGGGTAATCTCTGACTACAGGTACATCTTCCAAAGAAACTATCTTCAGACTGTGGACTACCAAATGTCCATCACGTACTGAGGTGGTTAGAAATTCCACTTTCTTTCCAGTGGTATCCTCAATTGTTACGGCTCTTCGGCCACAATCTAGCACTGCTTATGTTTGGATAACCAATCCATACCAAGGATGACATCTATGGTCTGAGTGTCTAGAACTATTAGGTTGGCTAGAAACTCAACTCCAGCTATGAGTAACCTGGCTCCTAGACATACAACTTTAGAACTTAGCTCTGCTCCAGGCGACTGGACTAACAGAGTATGCTTAAGATGCATAACTTCCAATTTGTTCTTAGTTGCAAAAACTCTAGAAACAAACGAATGCGAAGCCCGTAATCAAATGAATCGATGCAGTACTAAATTTACGTAAACTTACCCAGTACAACGTCGGGTGCTTCCTGAGCTCCTTCCAGAGTGACGTGGTTGACACGGCCTCTGACCACTGATTGCGGTGCTCCTCCGGATTGACCGGCAGCTTGAGAAGTTCCTTGATGGTTATTCTGTACTGGTGTCTTGGCTGGTGTGTTCTCAAGGTTGAAGCGTACTGGAGTGATAGTCTCATTCTGCGGACATCGGTTGGCGAAATGACCTGGCTGATGACAGGTAAAACAAACTATGGGTACACTCTGTGGGTTGCTTACTGGATTGGGGTTAACTGGTGCAGGGTTGCGGAAGTTCTGAGCAACTGGACGAGGTGCTGATGTTGGTGCAGGTGGTCTGGCAGAATTCTATGGCGGAAAACGACTAAACTGCGGTGGAATCATCCTTGCCTTCAGCTGGGGTTGATGACTTCCTTGTTGAGCCATTCTGCGCTTACGATGATCTTCCAATTCCTTACGCTTATCCTCAAGAATCAAAGCCTTGTTGATCATCTCATGGAAATCAGGAAAGGTGTGGGCGATCAAGTTGACTTGAAGTCCAATGTTTAATCCTTTCAGAAAACGACTCTGGCGAGCCTTGTCGGTAGCGACATCTTCTGCAGCATATCGAGCAAGTTGAGAGAATTTGTTGAGGTAGTCGGTCACTGACATTCTTCCTTGCTTGAGAGCACGGAATTCATCCTTCTTTAGATCCATGATTCCTTCTGGCACATGATACTGGTGAAAAGCAGTTGTGAACTCTTCCCAAGTAATGTCTTGCAGCGTTCAATGCGCTGCACAAAAGTTTTCCCACCATTCGGCAAAGAATGCCTTCCATCCGTGAGTGGCGCATGTAACTTTCTCATGATCGCCGCATTGAGTGATCGCAGCTTCTCTCAATGACATGAAGCCAATCATCAGCTTCTACTGGTGAGACATGTCCAGAGAAAGTTGGTGGACGGGTTCTCATAAACTCGGCCAACTTGGATGATCCATTGTGACCTTGAGCAACTGGGGCTCCATTGTGATGCTGATTGTTGTGGTTCTTGTTATTCATAGCTTGCATCTGATTCATCATGGTGTACATCAGCTGGGTCTGAGCTGCCATGAATGCTCCAAAATTCTGTAGATCAATTGATGGTGCTTGTGGTGAAACTGCTTCTGCGGGGGTCTGCTCCTGTCCTTCTAACACTGGAGTATCGGAACCACTTGCAGCAGCTTGACGAGTCTGAACCATCTGGTGAATCTCCCAGGGGTTAGATAAGGTAGCAAGCACGAGATAAGTTGTAGAACTAAGCGGGGTAGGAAAAACCCAACAACATATTTTAAGAAAACTCAACTGAAACTCTTATATTAATTAGGATAATAGTATGGCTTGCAACAAATGCCTAAGGGCCTCTGCAGCTCATACTTGCACACAAGAAAATAAGGACAAACCTAAGCACACAAAACTACCGCCTAAAGGGCGATTCAAGACTTAATACTGGCTAAGCCTGAAACAACTCGAACAGACTACTCGATTAAATAGCCTCCGTAGCCTTGACGGTGCTCCCGCCTGCTGTAGACCTGAAAGTGAGCTGGCATCCTTGCAAACTGATCTTGATGTCCCGGCCGATGCAACAGAGCAGTGTTTCGTGCAGTCATCTTGGTTCCTCCGCTCACGCTTCTGCTGGTGCTTCGTTCACCGGTTCATCGCCTTCTTCCGGTCTTCTTCTTGATGTCTTCTTCGTGATCGTTTGTCCATAGAGGGTTTCTTCCAAAGATGGCGATCCTTTCTTCACCGTCTCAAGGGTCTCGAGGCACACTCCACTCGTGACGCTAACTCCAATGATTCCTCCTGAGCAGCGGCGAACTGGGCAAGATGCACAATGGTGGCGTTGCCTTCTCCCTCTGTAGACGAAAAACGTGCAGCAAGATCCACGTCGGAAGAGCGGGGATGGTAACGGAAAACAGTTGTCTTGAAGCTCTCGAGCGTAGATGTTGCAGATCCTCAGGATGGCAAAGCGCGAAGACTCCTGGATTACTTCAATCCAAACACTCCTTCGAGCTGAGATGTTCAGGGGTTGCTTGCCTTGGTGTTCTTCCTGGCGTAAATGGTCAAATGGCAGATCACTCCACGATCTCGGCAAGTACTTGTAACAACTTCCAAAGTTCAGCGGCAAATCCTCCCTTGCGCTCTCCATAACTCTGAAGACGAGGCATCTGTCAAGATGGACAAGGAGATGAAAATAACTTTAAAACAGTGGGGAGAGAAAGAATTTCAGCAATAGTTGAGTCAAGAGAGACATGAGATGAGTTAAGGAGTTCAATTAATCTTGCAAGCTAATATTTGCTTTAGGAAATAATTTTGGACATACTACAACGGCCGATCTAGCTAAGGTCAAGACCTACAGTCAATATGGCTCTGATACCACCTCTGTCGGGACCCAAATATGCAAATCTGGACCCTCTGTGTATTCTGCACTAGTCCAGGATCACGCTAGTACACACAGTGTCAACATTGATGAAATATCACATATATACAACGAATATAAAAATAAACGAGTACTTTGAATAACAAATAACTGTTGGGACCTTACGGTCGAGTTTTACATTTATTAAGCCATACAAGGCTGACAATAAATGATAAACTGTAGCGGAAATGAAATAAACTCCAGTGGGCTCCCATCAATTTACCACAGGCAACTGACTGGGATCAAGACCCTAACGATCAACCTTTGTAGAACTCTTCTTCAAAAGCAAAGCATTTACTCCTCCACTTTGTTGATTTGTTTAGCAAGAGTGAGTACACACCGTACTCGCAAGTCATACTATAGAATGCATTTATACATGATGGCTTATTCCAAAGGAATTGCTTCTGTGGTTATTTTATAGAAATGCAACATTTGCAATTGAATACAAATAATAGATTGAAAGCATAATTCAAAACAAATAGACAATAATAAGTTAACAATTGATTCCACAAAGGACACACAGTCTAATTAAGTTATTCACACAGCTGCACAAGTTATCTCACACAGCTGACCCTTCCCAATTGTTTTATGATAATCTACCCCTCGTGTGAAATTCCCGAGCTTGTCCATATCCGAGGACGCGGCTATTCGAATAGATTGGTTTAACACTCTGCAGAGGTTGTACAGTTTATCCACACGATACAATCAGTGGGGCCAACACTGACCATAACAAAACCTTTCAGAGACTTCATCTCAAACAATGACACTCCCGATGTGCTTTCCTGCCGGCCAACCGATACACACATCGTTTGGTTACAACACACATCGTTGGACAGGGATGCAGCGAACCGTCCCGCGATGTGACATATCACACCTCCAGCCCATCACACAGTTTAAATACAACCTGAGTTGTCAATGTCAAGACTCCATAACTTACTAAGTTAGGCCCAGCCCATACTAGGCATGTGGTCGTACAGTAAGGCCCAGTTCAATGGCGCACAAAGTTAAGTCCTTCATTGACCAAGGACTTCCAGTTTTTCCCAAATCACAAAGTTTGTATCACACAGCTCCACCATTCACACAGATCCACCACTTGCCTCAGTCTAAATCTTTTCCCACACTGTTGATTAAGTGCAACTCATGCCATCAACGAGTAACATCACACAGCACACACAGTTTCATCACATAGTTCCATAATCACTTAGTCAAATTTATAATTGCAACTCATATGAAATGATGACTCGTGGCATGGCTAAGCAAACTACTCGTATCTAACCAACCCACGTTGGTGCTACGATAATACCAAATAATAATTAACCAACCTAGGGTGACAAAAGATCATGGCATACAATAGACAAGGTGGTATAACAAATTGGATTAATAACTATCCCAAAAGCATTTAAATAAACACTTGAAATAGAATACAATACATTGAAACAAAGTATTTTGAAAACTGGGTTCAATATGATCAAAGGTATAACTTGCCTTGTAATAGCTCAAAGTACTGGTCTTGATCTTGAGGAGGTGCTCCTTCTTCAGCAAAATTTCCCGAAGTATCGACGTCTACTCGCAAACGAGACAAAAGAAACCAAAACCAAATAAATATAGAGGCAAAAAAAACTCCAAAAATCAATTAAAATTCACCATTAAATAGATATTGATTTTATATGAATTTACAAATTTGAATGGGCTCAATCGGAGTTCGGATGCAAAAGATATGGGCTTTGGAAGTTTGAAAATCAAAGAAAACCCTAATTTGGAATTTATTGAATTTCCTGAATTTTTTTATAAAGGAAAATCGGATTATTGCGCAATGCTTGCGTCAGCCGAGAATTTTCAAAAAAAGAAATAGATTTAAAAAGAAATCTGTCATGTGGGCCCCACATGTCAGTCTCGGGGTTCACGGTGGACCGAGTGCACCGAACCGAGGGAGATGTGGTGCGGTGGATCGAGCCACGCACGCATGTGTCGGGCCGACTGGTGCCACGCGGCCGCCACATCGCGATCGAGGCCGACGCGGCGCCGAGCCGACGACAACGGCGGCGGTGGCGCTCGGGACCCGATGGTCGCCGGCGAACGGCGGCGCCTCCCCGGTGGTGGAGGGTACGAGATTATTCCCCGTGCTATTGCGCACTCAGGGGTTCCCTTACCAGTAGCTGGCAACGACGGTGGCGACCGGCGGCGAGGAAGAAGCGGCGGTGGAGCTTCGGGTTTTGTCGGAAGGGTGCTCCAGCGACGCTCCGGCGACGAGGAGGGGCGCACGAGGTAGCCCGGGACTTGCCGATCACGGTGGTGCAGTCGGTGGAGCAAGGGCGACGACGACGGCGACACAATTCACCGGAGAAGCAGCTCGGCCGAAAACCCTAAATCTTGGATTGCGGCGGCGCTAGAGCGATCGGGGCGACGAGGGTGGCGGCTCTGGTTTGCGGCGGACTAGGCGATCCTAAGGGGGGGTATTTATAGGCCCGGGGAACGCCGGAATTGGGAATTCCCAATTCGGGTCCGTAACGGCCGGGTTTTGAAATCCTTGATTTTCGGAGTTTGAGAGGGATTCGGGGTTCGATTCGGTTTGGAAAAGATAAAGAATAAACAGAGATACGATTTGGTGGGGTCGGTGCGAAGAATCAGCAACCGAATCGGTTTTGTCGGACGAAGCTTCGAGCTCCAGCAATGGCGGCGAAGCGCGGGCGCGAGGAAGAAGAAGGCGCGGAGACGACGACCCTGTGGCGGTCCCACTTGGCAGCGGCAACGAGGTGTGGGCGAGCGAGCGAGCGAGATCAGTGGGCGAAGCCACGTGGCAGCAATCCAACAGAGGAAGGCGGGGTTGAGCGTGTGCGTCCGATCAAAAACGAGGGGCACGCGTCAAGCATCCAACGGACGAGGGCGCGGCCGAGCGGCGGAATGGGCTGACGCGGCTGGAACAGTGTTGGGCTTCGGCCCAGCACTGTTCCAGATGATTTTCTTTTAGTTTTTCTTTTAAATAAATCCAGAAAATGCAAATAGCAATTAGAAAATAGCAAATGATCTTGGAAAAATTCTAGAAAATTCTGTAAAATATATCCAAGCAAATAGAATCTACATAAAATAAGTTTGGCCATTGTTGATGTTGGAATTAAGCACATTAAATTAGTTTGTCCTTAAAGTCCACATTAAGCTTTTTAAATTAATATTCAAATAAATCCAAATGATGAATTTTCTCACTACAACTATTTAAAAGATTTTAAAACTCTGAAAATTGGGATGTTACAATATAGAACTTGTGTAGTTTTTGTATACTCATGTTTTGAGTATGTAGAACTTGTGTAGTTCTTACATATTCATGTCGTGAGTATATGTAACTTGTGTAGTTCATATATACTCACGTTGTGTTACATTTATCTACATTCAATTTATGTGTAATTGAAGTGGTTATCATTAATTACCAATGAGGGAAAGATTGAAGTATCTTGTCCCACCATTATGTGATAATGGTTTGTTGTGGTAACTAATGGTAATCACATTGTGGAACTAACATTTTCCATGACTTTGATTAATAGGTTATGTTCCAAGAAGCCACTAACAGCAATTACCAGAACTAAATAACAGGTAGTCTTAACCTTATTTATTACAGTTCCTTATTTGACAACTGAAAGACATAATCGAACTTAACAAGGAAGATGAATAATGGTGAACTGAGTGAAATGTGTCTGACTAATCCCTTCCCACAAGGCCATCATCAACGTTCACCTAAATGAATACAGAAAGCAAGAATGAGTCGAAACTTAGCAAGTACCATACAAGATAAATCAAGCATAGAGTGGACAAGCCAACTCAATTGAAGTATGAACAATTCTTGGAACACATACATGAATGAATGGAATGAATACATGAATGAATGGAATGAAAGGATGTATTGAAGGAATGGACTGCTCAACAGCTTATACCGGATAGCGAGTGACACACCCGTCGGTGTTCACTTAAGCCTGTACTTAACAGAGTCCGGGGATCCAATCACCGTATGAAGAACGTTTCATACGGGTGTCCGAAATTACCCACATTGGAGTGGTGGCCAACATTGCCACATTGGAGTGGTGGGTCTTACGTGCCCATACTGAAATTGATGGGACATACAATTTTCCACTTCCATGGTCAACATGAAACAAATGCATGAACGGAATGAACTTCATGCAATGAACTCTTATCACATCATAATGAAGAAATATACATGGCATACGAACATGAATAGCAATACTAACAATTCATGCACACATAATCATTACCATTCATTATGATAAGACAAGGTACTTGCCTTCCGCGCTGTGACGTGTTAGGAGGCAACGAAGGTGCCCCTCCGCTCACCGCTTCACCGCCTACACAAATATTTATTCAAAATAAGGATAACAAGGTAAGACAAACTACAAGTGTCCTACCATAATCCTCTAACTATCTAACACAATCGACGGGTTCAAACTGACAATCTAACCAGCCAGATTACATCCCTACTGGGCAGCGATACAATAAAAACCATAATTAAATATCTGTAACTTGGAATGACTTGAAACTAGTGCTCAATGAATCATAACGAACCAGGCTATGAAACTCTAGTTGACGGGGTTCTCTGATTCTGTAATATTCTGAAAATAATAATATTAATAATAACGTCTTAAGGGCCGGTGCGTAATTAATCAAATAGTATACGTGAAAATAGGATATTTCAGAGTTTTTTAAGAGCTATATAAATCGTGAGACTGGATTCTAGAAACCCTAGTAGTTTTTTATTTTTCCACCCCAGCCGCCGCACGCACCCTATTGTGCCGTCTATTTTTTTCTTCTTTCGTCGCCTGCGTCCTCCTGTGCCGCTTGTGCACTGCCGAGCTACCGCGTACACGGCCGAACGCCTGCTGGCGAGCGCTCCCACGGCCGAGCCATCTGCCGTGTGGTCTCCTGCCGTGTGGGCGCCAGCGAGTCTCCTGCCGTATGGGCGCCATCGACCGAGTGTAGCCGCCTGGTCGCCGTGTGCTATCTCCGTGGGCGCGTGGAAGCCAGATTGCACGAGGTTCTGCCGGCCGGTACGTTGAGATGTTTTGGTTTACTGCTATGAGTTAACGGGTGTGTACTGCTTTGAGTAGATAATCAACGGGAGGTGCCATGCATTCATGTGATTAGTGGAACTAATTAATTACTTTAGACTGAGTTAGAGTTGTGATTAGAAAAGTGTATACTGTACAGTGGAAGATGAAGAGATGAATTGGATATTGCTAAGTAGAAGTTAACTAGTTGGCCGTAGCATTGCATGCACGCAGACTAGAATGTTTGGTCGGAACAGTAAGGAAGATTAATATGATGTTTGTAGTCGGAGATATCGATTAATAGATCTGTTTAGCCTGCTGTTCTGTTGAAAGATTTATTCGGGTACCTTAATGGCAAATTTTGGATATATCATCTACTAGTTAATTGTAGATAATTTCGATATGTTTCTATAGCATATTTAACCATGTCAATCGGACAAGTATAACTCGAGTTATGAATTTTGGAAGACTGCTGTCTTTGTAGCCGTCTTTTTTCGGTACTGTTTTGGTAGATCAGATATTAAAAATAGTAAATAGACTAATTAGAGTTTTGGATCTACATGAAAGAGGTATATAATTGTCCAATGGTTCTGTAGAATCTAAAAACTCGAATTTTGGTTGGATAAAACAAAAGTTATGAATTTAGTAAGACCCGCTGTTCCGAAGCGGACAGTTCGGTTTTCTGGGCTAAAAACGATGGGTTAGATGATTTAATTAGAAGACCTTGTAATCTAAGAAAATGAGGGGAATTTGGTGTAGAATCCAGAACTGGGTGGTTTGTCGTGATCGGACTTTTGAGTCAAGAGTTACGTTCGTTTTAGTACCAAGACAGCAATGGGTAACTTTTCGGTACCGGAGAAGCGTGGTATATTTGGGGACGGGTAGGAGCGATGTCTATCGATTGCTATTCTTGATGCTGTAGCTTGTATTGAAATTTATGTATTTAATGTTGGAGAGGCGTCGTGCTTGTTGCCATCTTCTAGTCAAACCGTGCGTCGCAACTAGTGAAAGCAAGTGCATGGTAGACATCGATCAATGATTGATCACTGTTTTCTTTATCTTCCATTACCATTATTGTTGTGCTTTTATTTTATTTAATTGCAAGCAATGGAAAGGTATGGATTTATATTGTTAATGGACATGATGAAAAATTGGTTATGATGAGTATTATGAATTATGCATGTTTGCATTCATAAGCATCTTTGCATATGAGCAGGTGATCATGAATGATCACAACTCCACGGGAGTGGAGGAGGTCCCCGATCCTTGTGGAGGAACGGGCTTGAGAGTGAATGTTGTCGCGAGCATTCACTCATGCTATACCGGTATACGCGAAAGAAGTGCATGTGGACATGTAGATTAGAGTTGCATTGATATATGAGATGAATGGGTGTGAAACAAAGAGGAGTTAACAGCATGAGAATATTAATAGAAGTGCATGTGATGATAATGAAGTTATTGATTACTGTTGATTTATTATTGTTCGTTGTATATTATTGTATTTCTTTGAGTCGTGGACTCACCCTTGCTCTTTGTTGTCTTTAGGTGATCTTCGAGAACGCCGTGGATCGAGAGCGAATAGAGCACATGGATTAGACCCATACTTCAATCACATGATCATTTGCCATAAGAACCTTTTCATTCAATGTTGGATTACTCTTGGTCATGTTAGAGGCTGAATAAAGTTTAGGTCACATTTTGAACTAGATTATTTATTTCAATGATTTGGATTTAGTAGTTGGTGCTATCCTGGATTGTTTACCTGGTTATATTTCCCCTTGCTTATTTACTCTTACTTGATTCATAATTATACATGCTCTTTTGTGGTCCATGGATATGTTATTGATGTTTTCCTTGCTGTAATTTTATAGTGTGTCGATAATTATTAGTTTAGAGAGTAGTGTGGTGGCATTCTAGGCTCAGTGTTGGGCTGGGGTGTTACAGTTGGTATCAGAGCGGGCTTTAGGTCCGTGGTGAATAGATTAACAACATAGGCAAACTAAAATTGTTAAAATTTGTTTTAGTTTTAGTAAATCAACTAAAAAATTTGCTAATGGTTAACTAACCTAAAATTTGACACACTAGTGCACAGTAGGTTAGAGAGAGGTACGAATATAGTTTTACGCTTCCGTTATGTTTTTTTATTGATGCATGATTTTATTTTGACCTTTGAACTCATTGTGTATTGTTGATTGTGGTTGATAGCTATGCCGAGGGGTAGAGGACGTGGTCGTGGTGGCCGCGGTCGTGGAGGTCGGGGCCGCGGGCGAGGTTCCGTGGAGCCACCTCCGTAGTGCTTGAGTAGTCGATGTCGAGGGGTCTTTGTTGACCCGCCTCGGTTGGGTCCGTGATGAGACCCTACTTTGCCGAGAGAGTTGGTGGGAGAGATCCGTGCTCTTCGTCAACAGGCGCCGGCAGCCCCTGTTGCTGCGGCATCTGTTGTTGCTCCTGTCGCACCTCCACCGGTACCTGAGGCGCGGATGACACTTCGAGAGTGGATGGGATTGAGGTTGGATCCATTTGACGGGTCGGGCACACCGGTCCAGGCAGCGGACTGGTTGCGCTATATGGAGAGACAGTTTGGAGCTTTGGAGATGCATTCACATCAGAGGGTCTGTTTTGTAGCCTTTCAGCTGAAAGGGCAAGCGGATATTTGGTGGAGGGCGTGTTGTCTTCGAGGACCGCCACTCAAGGGCCACCACTTGGGAGGACTTTGTTGATCGTTCAAGGGAAAGTTCTACCCTACTCTTTGTTGAGAAGATGGAGGTTGCCTTGACGACCTTTGCTCGTGGGAAGAGGTCTATTGCCGAGTATGAGGCCGAGTTCAACAACTTAGTTCGCCGTCCCTTGAGCTAACGATGATCTTCGAAAGCCAAGAGGTTCCGCTGGGTCTCACTCGAGTACCGACATGTGTTGGGAGCTACTCCACCCGTGACTACAGCTCTGTTGTGGAGCAAGCTAGGGTCATGGAGTTGGAGATGCACGACCACAAAGGGGCGCAAGCCTCGGTGGATCGTTGCTTCGGTGGTGACCAAGAGGAGCTCTAGTGAGGGAAGTGGGTCTGCTCAACGACCGCTTTAAAGAAATTCAAGGAGGACCGATCCTTCAAGTCTAAGTAGTCAAGGCCGTTTCTTCTTGGCGCTGCTCGCTTGCAGTACTCGGCTCTTCGTCCCGCCCTGAGGCGGGGCATGCTTTGCTTTAAGTGCGGTGATGGACACCGGCCGAAAGTGCTCTTGGACGGGATTGCCGTCGCTGTGGCCGACGGGTCACAAGGAGCGGTGTGTCGCGTAACCCCGCTAGCGTGATCAAGTGGGAGCTCGTGCCATCTTCTTCTTGATGGGTCCCGCCGAGGATCTTTCCACATGATGATCGCTCCTCGGTACGCCATTTCCTTCACTTGGCGCCCAAGAGGGTACTATCGGCACCGCCACCTTCGCACCGCTTCAGTTGCACGACCGCCTTACCGCACCGCCACAACAGATTGTTGGGGCTCTCGCCGCCCACCTCGTCTTCTTTCGCCATGGCGCCACTCGAGGTACGCCATGCCCACAATGAGTCCGCGGTCGCCCCGACGTGGTGACAGTAATTTGCTTGTGGATTCGCTTGATGCTTTAGTCCTCTTTGATTCGTGGGCTACCTTTTCGCTTGTCTCGACGGCGTTTGCTAGGAGAGCGAACTTGAGTATCTGATGGATTTCTCATCGCTGTTAGTTAGCTCTCCGGGGAATTATTGCAAGCTCTACTGCTTGTCCCGGTGTTCTATTGTCATTGATGGAGAGAAGTTCACGCGAACTCGATAGTTATTCAAATGGAGCCATTCGACGTTATCTTGGGTATGGATTGGTTGCACTCTTATCGAGCCGTGATATCCTGCTTCAGAGAATGATCTCGTGCGCACTTCCCCTGGGAGACTTTGACCTTTCAGGGGAGTGCGCCTCCTCGCTCTCTTTCGATGTTAGTCGGACTGTTCCCGGGTCAGCGCGCAGTGAAAACTGGGCTTCTCCTAGCTCTTGCTGAGAAACTGAGCGTGGCTTCGCAGATTGAGAAAATTCCAGTGGTTAGTGATTATCCAGATGTGTTTCCGGCTGAGCTTCCGGGCTTGCCACCTGCGCGAGACGTGGAGTTTCGCATTGATCTTGTTCCGGGTACTCGTCCCATCTCGATGTCTCCATATCGACTAGCACGTCCGTTTCAGGACGAGTTGAAGAAGCAATTGGATGATTTGTTGGCTAAAGGTTTGATCAGGCGTAGCGTATCGCCGTGGGGAGCCCCTGCTCGCTCACAGAGAAGAAGGATGGGAGTTGGCGATGTGTGTTGATTACCCGGCGCTTAATGCGCCACAATCAAGAAAAAATATCCATTGCCCCGCATTGAGGACTTGTTTGATCGGTTGAATGGAGCTCAAGTATTCTCCAAGATCGATCTCCAGTTAGGGTATAATCAAATCCGTGTGCGTGAACAGGATGTAGAGAAGACTGCTTTCTCCACCAGGTATGGGCATTATGAATTCAAAGTTATGTCTTTTGGACTGACTAATGCACCTACTATTTTTATGGAGACCATGAACAACATGTTACACGAGTATCTAGATGACTTCGTGGTGGTGTTCATTGATGATATTCTTATCTATTCCAAGACCAATGAGGATCATGAGCGTCATTTGAGGTTGGTTTTAGATACTTTGAGAGAGCAAAAGTTCTATGCTAAGTTGAAGAAGTGTGAGTTCTGGATTTCAGAAGTGAGTTTTCTGGGTCATGTGATAAATCCTCAAGGCATTGCTGTTGATCCTAGCAAGGTCTCTACAGTGGTGGATTGGAAGAGGCCGACTAGTGTGAAGGAGGTGAGGAGTTTCTTGGGCTTGGCTGGATATTATCGGCGTTTTGTGCAGGATTTCTCTATCATCGCCAAACCGATGTCTCACCACTCGTAAAGGTGTGAGATTCCGGTGGATCGATGAGTGTGAGCGCTAGTTCACGACTTTGAAAGAGAGGTTGGTGACCTCTCCTATTCTCACTCTTCCCGAGCCAGGAAAGCGGTTCACAGTCTTTTCGGATGCGTCTCGAGTGGGTCTTGGCTATGTTCTCATGCAAGACGGTAATGTGATTGCTTATGCGTCGAGACAGTTAAAGAAGCACGAGCAGAATTATCCCACCCATGATTTGGAGTTGGCTGTGGTTGTCTTTGCTCTCAAGATTTGGAGGCATTATCTATACGGCGAGCCTTGTGATATTTTTACAGATCACAAGAGTCTCAAATATATCTTCACTCAGAAGGATCTTAATTTGAGGCAAAGGAGGTGGTTGGAGTTGATCAAGGACTATGATCTTACTATTCAGTATCATCCAGGCAAGGCCAATGTAGTTGCTGATGCTCTTAGTCGCAAGGCGACTCCCGCTACCCTAGATTGTCTCATTGCTGATTTTGATCGCATGGGAATATCTTATTGTTATGCGGGCACATCACATGTTGAGACACAGTTGATTATTGAGTCATCTATTCCGCATCGTAAAGCGGAAGCACAACAGAGTGACCGGTTATTACAGGAGGTTAGGAAGCGCCCGGATGAGGGTAAAGAGGGTGATTTTAGCATGGATGATTCTCGTGCTTTGAGGTTTAAAGGTCGCTTTTGCGTCGCAAAGGCGGAGGTCAAAGATGATATCTTGAGGGAGGCACATCGCACTGCATAATCGCTCATCCCGTGAGACTAAGATGTATCGAGATCTGAAATGTAATTTTTGGTGGAAAAGAATGAAGGTGGACATTGCTAATTATGTGGCTTCTTGTGGTGTTTGTCGCCAAGTGAAAGCGAGCACAAGCGCCCCGCAGGTTGTTGCGCCTTTGGAGGTTCCCTCTGGCCTTGGGATGATATCTCTATGGACTTTGTGGTGGCGTTACCTGTACGCCGCGAGGGAAGGATGCGATTTGGGTAGTGGTGGATCGATTCAAGTCTCACAAGACTTCATTCCTATTCGCACGACAAATTCAATGAGTGATCTAGCTCCTATTTATGTGCGTGAAATAGTAAGACCGCATGGCGTGCCCAAGACCATCATTTCGACAGGACGCCAAGTTTATCTCCAAGTTCGGGAGAGTCGCGCAGTGCATTGGGCACACAGCCCGCCTTAGTACAACGTTTCACCCACGCATGATGGGCAATGAGCGCATTATTTAGACTTTGGAGGACATGTTGCGGTCTATGCTTTGTCCCGAAGGGTAGTTGGGAGGACCAATTGCCACTTGCAGAGTTTGCTTATAATAATAGTTACCATTCCAGTATTAGAGCCGCGCCATTTGAGGTTCTCTATGGGCGGAAGTGCAGATCGCCACTTTGTTGGGATGCGGTTGGAGAGAAGGTAGTTTTGGGTCCGGACCGATTCAAGACCGCTGAGCGCGCCGCCATGGTGAGGCGTAATCATAGCGCTCGAGCGCATGTAAAAGCTATGCTGATGTGAGGAGGCGTGACTTGGAGTTTGCGGTGGGTGACCAGGTGCTCTTGAGAGTGTCTCCCACTAAAGGTATTGTTCGGTTCGGTACCAAAGGGAAGCTTAGCCCGAGGTACGTTGGACCATTCCCGATTATTGCAAGAATTGGGAAGTTAGCTTACCACCTGGACCTTCCTGAGTCCATGCGTGGAGTTCACAATGTGTTTCACGTCTCGATGCTGAGAAAGTTTTTGAGAGACCCAGAGCATAAGATTTCATTAGAGCCGCTGACTATCGAGCAAGATCTCACAATTGAGTCGCGTCCGGCGCGCATTCTGGAGAGGTCGGAGCGAGTGCTGAGGCACAAGACGTTGGTATACGTCAAGGTGCTGTGGACGCATCAGTCTGAGAGAGAAGCGACTTGGGAGTTGGAGTCTCACATGCGCGAGAAATATCCGGAGTTGTTCACGTCGGGTACGTGTTATTTTGTTATTTAATTTCAGCAGTGCAGTTTTTTCTTTGAGTTGAACAGCGAGTCGAATTCGGGGTCGAATTCTATTAAGGGGGGTAGAATGTAATATTCTGAAAATAATAATATTAATAATAACGTCTTAAGGGCCGGTGCGTAATTAATCAAATAGTATACGTGAAAATAGGATATTTCAGAGTTTTTTAAGAGCTATATAAATCGTGGGAGTGGATTCTAGAAACCCTAGTAGTTTTTTTATTTTTCCACCCCAGCCGCCGCACGCACCCTATTGTGCCGTCTATTTTTTTTCTTCTTTCGTCGCCTGCGTCCTCCGTACGCTATGATCGCCGAAGCTATCACAGACACGGCCGAACGCCTGCTGGCGAGCGCTCCCACGGCCGAGCCATCTGCCGTGTGGTCTCCTGCCGTGTGGGCGCCAGCGAGTCTCCTGCCGTATGGGCGCCATCGACCGAGTGTAGCCGCCTGGTCGCCGTGTGCTATCTCCGTGGGCGCGTGGAAGCCAGATTGCACGAGGTTCTGCCGGCCGGTACGTTGAGATGTTTTGGTTTACTGCTATGAGTTAACGGGTGTGTACTGCTTTGAGTAGATAATCAACGGGAGGTGCCATGCATGCATGTGATTAGTGGAACTAATTAATTACTTTAGACTGAGTTAGAGTTGTGATTAGAAAAGTGTATACTGTACAGTGGAAGATGAAGAGATGAATTGGATATTGCTAAGTAGAAGTTAACTAGTTGGCCGTAGCATTGCATGCACGCAGACTAGAATGTTTGGTCGGAACAGTAAGGAAGATTAATATGATGTTTGTAGTCAGAGATATCGATTAATAGATCTGTTTAGCCTGCTGTTCTATTGAACGATTTATTCGGGTACCTTAATGGCAAATTTTGGATATATCATCTACTAGTTAATTGTAGATAATTTCGATATGTTTCTATAGCATATTTAACCATGTCAATCGGACAAGTATAACTCGAGTTATGAATTTTGGAAGACTGCTATCTTTGTAGCCGTGTTTTTTCGGTACTGTTTTGGTAGATCAGATATTAAAAATAGTAAATAGACTAATTAGAGTTTTTGATCTACATGAAAGAGGTAGATAATTGTCCAATGGTTCTGTAGAATCTAAAAACTCGAATTTTGGTTGGATAAAACGAAAGTTATGAATTTAGTAAGACCCGCTGTTCCGAAGCGGACAGTTCGGTTTTCTGGGCTAAAAACGGTGGGTTTGATGATTTAATTAGAAGACCTTGTAATCTAAGAAAATGAGGGGAATTTGGTGTAGAATCCAGAACTGGGTGGTTTGTCGTGATCGGACTTTTGAGTCAAGAGTTACGTTCGTTTTAGTACCAAGACAGCAATGGGTAACTTTTCGGTACCGGAGAAGCGTGGTATATTTGGGGACGGGTAGGAGCGATGTCTATCGATTGCTATTCTTGATGCTGTAGCTTGTATTGAAATTTATGTATTTAATGTAGGAGAGGCGTCGTGCTTGTTGCCATCTTCTAGTCAAACCGTGCGTCGCAACTAGTGAAGGCAAGTGCATGGTAGACATCGATCAATGATTGATCACTGTTTTCTTTATCTTCCATTACCATTATTGTTTTGCTTTTATTTTATTTAATTGCAAGAAATGGAAAGGTATGGATTTATATTGTTAATGGACATGATGAAAAATTGGTTATGATGAGTATTATGAATTATGCATGTTTGCATTCATAAGCATCTTTGCATATGAGCAGGTGATCATGAATGATCACAACTCCACGGGAGTGGAGGAGGTCCCCGATCCTTGTGGAGGAACGGGCTTGAGATTGAATGTTGTCGCGAGCATTCACTCATGCTATACCGGTATACGCGAAAGAAGTGCATGTGGACATGTAGATTAGAGTTGCATTGATATATGAGATGAATGGGTGTGAAACAAAGAGGAGTTAACAGCATGAGAATATTAATAGAAGTGCATGTGATGATAATGAAGTTATTGATTACTGTTGATTTATTATTGTTCGTTGTATATTATTGTATTTGCTGAGTCGTGGACTCACCCTTGCTCTTTTGTTGTCTTTAGGTGATCTTCGAGAACGCCGTGACTGAGAGCGAATAGAGCACATGGATTAGACCCATACTTCAATCACATGATCATTTGCCATAAGAACCTTTTCATTCAATGTTGGATTACTCTTGGTCATGTTAGAGGCTGAATAAAGTTTAGGTCACATTTTGAATTAGATTATTTATTTCAATGATTTGGATTCAGTAGTTGGTGCTATCCTGGATTGTTTACCTGGTTATATTTCCCCTTGCTTATTTACTCTTACTTGATTCATAATTATACATGCTCTTTTGTGGTCCATGGATATGTTATTGATGTTTTCCTTGCTATAATTTTATAGTGTGTCGATAATTATTAGTTTAGAGAGTAGTGTGGTGGCATTCTAGGCTCAGTGTTGGGCTGGAGTGTTATAGATTTGGCCAAAACAGTTGTCTAAAAAGCCGTTGAAAACAACTGACAGACATCTGTCCAGATTACAGAATAGCAATAGATAAAACGACATAACTTTCATTATACTGATCCAATGGAGGTGATCTTTATCAACCTGGAATGATAGTGAAATTATCTTCAAAAACTGTTTGGGGTGGCCGTCCTAGATCTGACTCTAACTAGATCAAAACCGAGGAACAAACCGACAGTCCCAAATTCTCAGATAGACAGAACAGCGCGCGGTTAAAATTTCATAACTTTTGATTGCCAACTCTAAAAATTGTGTTCTTTATCTACTTGGAAAGCTTACTGAATTATCTACAATATTAATTTGGGGTAGCCTTTCTTATTCTGCTTCTAAATAATTCATAATGGCTAGACAACCAAACTGCCAAATCCCATCAGCTCTCCTGAACTGTCGCACAAAAATGGCCATATCTCCTCAACCGTAACTCCAAATTAGATGATCTCAGTTCCTAAAGAAATCTAAGACCAAGGGCTACAACTTTCTAAGAGGTGGATGGATCATAAAACGTACGGAACTTATCCAAATCTGATGAAAAATCTGGCGCAGGGGGAAGGAGAAAGTGGCGCACGGCAGGGAGGAGGGTGGCGGCTCCAAGTGGGGGAAAGGGGGAAGGGGGTTTAGGGTTTTTTGGGGGAAGGTCATCCCCCCTTTGGTCAGCCCCCTCTTGGGCCACATGGGCCGTGGCTCAATGCCCAGGTTGTTGGGAATTCGCGGAAACCCCCTTGAGATCAATTAAAATTGTAATCCCTGTTTAACTCTTTCTCCCGAATACTCTCCTATTCGCCCGAATAAATTTCGGGGTATTACATTAGTCATGTGTTGATAGCTCATCATGGTTGCTCTAGCTCATCTAGGTATGATGCTATTTATTTACGAATGTGTTTTGCAAATAGTCGAGGCTCATGCATAACCATTGTAGCATGTGACTTAAGTTTGCAAATATATTTTGCAAATGGTGTAAGTCCATGTACCTTATTCCTTGTGATGAGTATTCTAAAATATTGGCAAATGTGTTTTGCAACTAGCTGAGAATATCATATTTGAAACCATGTTGGAATTGCACGCAAATGGGCGAATGTGTTTCGTCATTTGAAGTGAAGCCAATGTGTTTGGCTCTGTAGCCTGGCGGTCTAACCGCCAGGGGTCACCGGTCTGACCGGTGGCTAATCGGTCGAACCGGCCATCTGTTGGCGGTCGGACCGATTTTCCTTTGAGTTGATTCTCTGTCCGGAACTTCCACTGTTGAGAAAACGGAACTACCGTTGTGCAGAAGTTTGGGGTTCGTGCAGAACGTTTATTCCAGAGAGCGCCCGTTTTGGGACTTAGCCGATATTGTATCGATCGGTCGGACCGGCTAGCCGTGGCGGTTTGATCGATTTGGCGGCGGTCCGACCGGCCATTAGTTAGCGGTCCGACCGGCCGAAGGCCCAACGGCTAGTTTTCTAGCCATTGGATCATGGGGCGGTCCGACCGGCCATTAGTTGGCGGTCAGGCCGGCCCTACACTGTTTTGAGAGAATCTTTCCTCCAACGGCTAGTTTTTGGGTGTGGGCTATAAATACCCACCTTTGCTGGTTGGATTGTAAAGTGTTCTAGTGTTGTTAGACACTCTCTTGAGCTAAGAGTAAGGCTTTCTTCTCTTTTGTGCATGTGTTGCAATTAGTGAGATTTGAGAGCAAACCCTAAGTGCATGTGTTGCCTTAGGTAGTGGATTGTGTATCCAATTGAGCTTTGACACTTGATTAGTTCAAGTGAAGGTTAAGATTTATTTCTCTTGGTGTTTGCCGACACCTATACGGCGTGGAGGCGTCGTGCCTGGTGATCTTCTCAAGAAGTTTGTGAGAAGGCCCGGCGTGTTGTGAGTGGTTTGGTGCTCGCCATCTGCGGAGTGGAGGAAGAGCAACCCTTGTGGAGCGAGGTGTTGGTTCGTGTTGGAACTTGTCCAAGTGTTGGACTTACCTCGGAGGTGTTGGCTCAATTAGTGGATCCGGTCCAATGTGGTTGGGCTTACCTCAACGTGGATTAGGGGAGACCGGCAAGTCTCCGAACACCACAGTAAAACATAATTGTGTCCATATTGCTTTACTTGTGCTTTACTTTGAGCAATTTACATTACTTGATTTAATTGCTTATATATCTTTGTATGAGTGCTCTCATTCAATTGTATTCATATTATTGGTTCACTTAGTCAAGCCTAGTTGATTTATGTTTTAATTGTGCAAAACCAAATTGTTATTAGCTTCCGCATTAGAAATTGGTTTTAGCCAAAGTGAATTTTAAAACCGTCTGTTCATCCCCCTCTAGTCGGCCTCCTCGATCTTATATCAGGCCACAAGATGATAGTGTGCAAGAAGGACCCAACAAGCTTCATCAAGTGGGAGTCAGCCCCTCCAGCATCTTCGGCCACTACCATTCGAGGTTCAGTTCAGAATCTGGTAGCTACTCCCACGTCTCAGTACCCTTCTGGTTGGTTTCCACCTGGAGCGTTCTCCCTAGTGCCTCCGCCAGGGTTCTACTGAAACCCCGCACCATCTGCGACACCGTCATTTGCTCCACCAGCGGTAATTCCTGTTCATCCTTCACTGAGTGTCGGAGCATCTTCTGCACTGATGCCACAGGGAGTCTACGCCATGCCTACACCTGCGATCATATGCTGTCCTAACGTGGTGACATGTATCTTACTAGTCAATTCTCTTGAGGCTTTTGTCCTTTTTGATTCAGGGGCTACCTATTCGTTTGTCTCCATGGCGTTTGCTAGAAGGGCGAATTTGAGTAAGCAGTGGATTTCTCAGTCAGTGTTGGTTAGTTCTCCTGGGAGTATTATTGCGAGTTCAACTATCTCTCCCGGGTGTTCTATTGTTATTGATGGAGAGAAGTTCACGGCGAACCTGATAGTTATTCAGATGGAGCCATTCGATGTTATCTTGGGTATGGATTGGTTGCACACTTACCAAGCGGTGGTATCCTGTTTCAGTAGGACAGTCTCTGTGCAGACCCCGTCCGGGGAGACTTTGACCTTTTAGGGGAGTACGCCTCCGCGCTCTCTTTCGATGTTGGTCGGATTGTTCCCGGGTCAGCGTGCAGTGAAGACTGGACTTCTCTTAGCTCTTGTTGAGAAACGGAGCGTGGCTTCGTGGATTGAGGAGATTTCAATGGTGAGTGACTACCCATATGAGCTTCCGGGCTTACCGCCAGCGCGAGACGTGGAGTTTTGCATCGACCTTGTTAGGGGTACTCGACCCATCTCGATGTCCCCATATCGATTGGCAGGCCCATTTCAGGACGAGTTGAAGAAGCAGTTGGACGAATGGAGGACCGAAATGGCAACAGAGGGGGGGGTGAATGGTGCCTTTATAAATCGCCCTCAAGTATTCATATGGTTTTCTTTTCTGATGTGTAGTAGCAATCAGAGTTACTACAGATCAAATCTGCAGATTCTCAAATCAAAACAAAGACTCTGAATATAGAAAATTGAGGCACACTGAATCAAATCGCACTCTGAAAATTACTGCCTGAAACTGAAGTGAATAAGTGCTGAAAACTGCAGAGATCAAAAGCTTAAAACAAATGAAAATTGCACTGTAGTTTGGCTTAAAACTGCACTGCTATTTGGCTGAAAACTGCACTGTTATTTGCTGAAAATGACTGCCTGAAACTGAAGTGAATAAGTGCTGAAAACTGCAGAGATTAAAGCTGAAAACAGATGAAAACTGTACTGCAGTTTGGCTGAAAACTACACTGCTGTTTGGCTGAAAATCGTGATCGCTATTGGGCTGAAAATCGCATCGCTATTTGCTGAAAACAAAGATCGCTATTTGCCGCAATGCAAATCTCAAAACAAGAAGATCAATGCAGATTTTTCAGCAGAAATTGAAAGGTAAAACAAAGAAGAACAAACAGATGAAAATCTGATCGCAGTTTTAATAAAACTACATCATTGCTTGGCTGAAAATCGCATCGCTATTGGGCTACAAATCTGATCGCTATTTGTCAAAACAAAGATCGCTATTTGTCGCAAATGCAATCAAAACAAAGATGACCGAATGCGATTTTTCAAAGAGAAATTGAAAGGTAAAAACAAGAAGAACTACAAGGTTGAAAACAAGAAGAAATAACTTCAGATCTCGCAGATCAAATAAAGACACAGGGCCTCGATTTGGTTTGGACAGAAGGTGCAAACTGATAGAAAACAGTGACTAAACTGAAGATAACAAAAACACAGAGAAATAAAAGGTTTGCCTCCAATCTCTTTGATCCAGAGCAACACACACACAAGCTAAATAGCAAGAGGAGACTAGGGACCAGGAGATTTCATCCTAAAAACAAGAATTGAGAGGATTCTCTAAAAACTGAAAATATTCAGTGAGCAACACAAAAACTCAACTTCCCAACAAGCCTATGATCCTTTGGTCATGAAACTTTGTGGTGGCTACTTAATGGCCTTTGGATTCAACATACCAAATTTCATGCCATCTCATGAGGGAAATCAAGAATGACCTCAAAACCTAGAAATGAAGACCAAGAATGAAGGATCAAAAGTGCAAATCTTTGATTCACTCACTTTGCTCTTGGGAAAATCCAATCAAATGATCTTGAGACCTATTCCCATCACTGAGCAACCCATTTTGCCACCCCTCAATAAGAATCAACAAGAAAGCGAGAATCTCAAGAATTCAAAACTGAGAGCATCGAAGAGAAAAAGAGGTACTGAAAGAAAACTTCAGATTTCATTCATGAGAACAAATGGAATACAGAGGAGTACCGATACACATAGACATTAGAACAAGGGATGATTATAGCCTTCTCCTGCTCTCTCGAATGAAGAACTTCCTCAAGAACACAGAGAAAGAACATAGCACAAAACCTCAACTCCCAAAGACCCACACGCTAGGGACAAAGCTAGGGCTCAAAATGTACTTCCCGCTACAACTACCAACTCATACCAACTAAAGCTCAAGCACAACCACTTGCCAAAGGCTCTTTTGACTCAAAATGAAACCCTAATTTACTCTAGAAGCCATCCCGAGGCATGCAGCCCTCTCCTCTATTTATAGCCTTGGCTAACGGGTCTCCGCCTGCTACGCCCGCTAAATCCAACGGAGCCCGCCCCGCTTGTGCAGCCTTTGCGAAATTCCTGTTTCGCCTCCCGCACCTTCCGGAAGCTCCGCGCTCCTTGCCTCGCACGCCGCAACCACCTCGAGTCCACGCTGCCTTCGACACATCATGACCGTTTCGACCTCGCCACCGCACCTAGTCCGGCCACCTCGTGTCTTGCCACGACCGCCGACGCCCCGCAATCACACGCACAAGAAACACGCCAAATAGCACCGCCGATACATGAAAGCGTAAAAAAGAAATCAAACCTGTCGAGACATCAGAATATGCAACCTAAACCCATACGACTAGGTTCGACCAAGTCCGACCGAGCCCGTTACTCCACGCAACGTCTAGGTCCGAACCAACCGACTCAAACTCGACTTTTCCTAAACCGATGTCAATTACTCATCATACACAACGGATGACCTCCACATGGTCTCTCAATCTCCCCTTGATGAGTATATTGACAAACCCTAAAAACATGAAGTTGAGTTTGAAGAGTCCAACATGGTCCAAAGAAAGAAATGAAACTCATGACCATGTCGACAGAAGGAATCACTAGAGTAACTCAAGAAGGAGTAAATTGTTCTCCAAGCTCTAGATTCCCAAAAGACTTTTTCTCCAATCTATTCTCCCCCTTTTGGCAATAAACACATCAAGAATGCAAAAAAGAGAGAATAAGTCATGATGATGGATGAAATGGTCAAGTTTGTTTATTCTAAGCATTTAGAGCCATGAGAATTATCCAAAATGACCATAATGAATTACACCAAGCCATAAGTCATAAGGATGCTATCAAGATCCTGACAATTGATGTATAGAATAGCTAAGCCAAGAAAAGCATACTCAAAGTTTTACCAATTTCTTAGCATGTCAAGATTGATCAAGATTAAAATCTAGCTAAAGATATCACAGGATGATGCAAGCCATGTCAAATAATCTAAGTAAAGCCAAGAAGCTAGAATTGAGCCACTTGAAAGAGCTACCGCTTTAAGAGAGACTCATTTGAACAAATTCATGGTCTTTTTCCTTCTTCTTTTTTTCGTTGCACAATTTCATTTTTGGCTTTATCTTAGTGAAGCACGTCCTGGACTAGGAGCCATCCACAACGACCTCCTAAGCTTCAGCCAATTTTCAACTTTGAATCATGTGCTAGATCTCAAGCCTTATGCGATCATTCCAAGCTTACGCACTTAAGGAAGTGATCTTAGGTCATCCAAAACTCCCCCTGAGTTCATGCCTAGTGCAATGGCAAGCAGTCTCATGAAAGAGAATTGGTGAGATCAGTTTTTTCGCATAAAAGAGATCTTTTTGCTTTTGAAGTACTAGACTAGAGTTGTGATGATAAGTCAAACTTCTTAAGGAACTGACAAAGCTCAATCTAAGGCTCAATAAAGATTCAAGACTCAACTCAGCCTACTTGTCATGGCAAGAATCATAAAAGGATAACTAAAAGCAGACTAAGCTCAAGAGCTATTATGACAAGATTTTAATTCAAGTAAAGCATTTTTAGCTATCTTATCATGGTAAAGACTAGACTGCACATAAGAAGTCATGATACATCTAGCAATTAAGCATAAATCATGGAAGATGTAAAGCATCATAAGCATGTCATAACCGGATAATAATCAAGGCTCAATGTATTTATATTACAATGCAGAATGATATGCAGAAAATCTAGCTCCCCCTCAACATGTGATGCAACTTTTAGTTCAAGTTGAGTTATGTCAATATTAAGCTTCAGAAGCTCCCAAATGAACTCCCCTTGAACCAAAGCAATAAAAACGAAGTCGGCAAAGAAAGCGTAAAACAGCAAATTCTTAAAGCATGGATAAGATATAGAAAAGACTATGGCTCAGACTGACTCTTATCTACCCCATAGGACTCCAGGACTACCAACTGACGGAAAACACACACTAGAGAGCAAACACGTACCCTGTCTACCCGAAGGTGGCCCGACCCTCGCTAGATCGCAAGAAGTGAGTGAGCTCTACCTAGTGAGATAAGAAACAGCTAATAGAGCATCCTAAAGGCATAAGATAAGAGTAAGAAGTCCAAGCAACTAGACAAGAGAAACACTCTAATCTATGCTAGGAGGACTAACCTAATGCACCCATATGCAATGCAATCAGAAAGGAGTAAGAGCGTAATAAATATAGTAAAGCACAAGCTCCCTCACAACAAATCCATAAGGACAAACCACCCCAAGCTCTCCCTCGCAGAAATGAAAACCTCGAGCCATCCAAAGGCTTGGTGAAGATGTCAGCCAACTGGTGGTCACCCTCCACAAACTGGAGCACGATGTCACCCTTCTCCACATGGTCTCTAAGGAAGTGAAAGCGAATGTCGATATGCTTGGTCCGAGAATGCTGCACTGGGTTCTTAGCAATGTTAATCGCAGAAGTGTTATCACAAAGGAGTGGAACACTGTCGATAACTAACCCAAAGTCCCGCAGGGTCGAGACCATCCAAAGAACTTGGCTACAGCAATGGTCGCAAAGAACGCACTCGGCCTCTGCGGTGGACTGTGCAACACCGGACTGCTTCCTCGAGGACCAAGAAACGAGAGAAGTGCCAATGAATTGGCAGGTGCCAGAAGTGCTCTTCCTGTCTATCCTACAGCCAGCAAAGTCTGCATCCGAGTAGGCTCGTGGAAAGACAGATGAGGAAGAGTACCGTATACCATAGTCAATGGTAGCTCAAGGTATCAAGGATGCGCCACCGCTTGGCGTGAGAAGCGAGAAGAAGCTCAAACCGAGCACAAAGACACACGGAGAAGTGTATGTCCGGTCTCGAGGCGTGAGGTACAAGAGGGAACCGATCATACTGACATTCTTCGATCGATCGCTCGCCGCCTTCATCCTGGGTCGAGTGGAACTGATGTAGCCATAGGAGTGGATACCGCTTCCCATCACTCATATCAAGCGCTTCAGAGGTCTCGAGTGTACTTGCCTCGATGCAAGAAGGTACCTCCCGAGTGTGCTTAATTTGGAAGCCAGAAGAAACTCAACTCGCCCATCATGCTCATCTCAAATTCGAGCTCATGACATCGGAAAACGGGAAACGAGCATGCGAGGAGCCGCCAAAGATGATGTCATCCACATAGATCCGACGAAAGTAAAATCATTGTCAAGCCGGCGGATGAACAAGGTCTTGTCGACTTTACCCATTTCAAACCATGACTCAACAGATAGGACTTAAGCCTCTCATACCAAGCCCGGGGCCTCGCTAAGTCCATACAAAGCTTTGGAAAGCCTCAGAGACATGGTTTGGGTATTTGGGGTTTTCAAACCAGAGGTCAGTCTCACATAGACTTCTTCCTCAATAAGGCCATTGAGGAAGGCACTCTTAACGCTCATTTGTAAAGCTTGAAACCCTTAGAAGTCGCAAGGCAAGCATTATTCTAATGGCCTCAAGTCTAGCTACAGGGCAAAGGTCTCTCAAATCTAGACCTCAACCCGGGAGTACCCCGAGCTACCAGCCTAGCCTTGTTTCAATAACCACTCCATCCTCGCTTGTTTGTTCTTGAACACCCACTTAGTACCAATGATATTGTGACCTCGTGGGGCTCAACAAGCGCTCGCACCTTGTTTCTTTCAAGTTCTCTAGCTCCTCATGCATGGCATTGACCCAAGACTCGTCGATAGAGCATGACAAACGCCCTTGGGCTCAAAGGAAGCAACAAAGGCGTAATGGAGACAGAATTGAGACATACCAGCATTTTGAACGAGTGACTCGCCAAAAGGTCTCCAATAATCGCTCAAGGATGGTCCTTTGAATGTGTCTAGGAGGTCCAGGTGAGATGAAGAAGTGGCATCTACCTCATTAGCGTATGAGATAGGAACAGAGCCACTAGCTTCGTAATAGCTAAGGTAAGGGTCGATCTCCTCGAGGTGCCGTGGAAGAAGGCACCTCAACAGAGGAGGAAGATCCGATCGGTAGACATCCTCATCACCGTCTTCCTCATCGCCCACAAAGATGGACTCGCATCGCTTCTAAAGAACTCGAGATATCGTGCCTAGTCCTCGGATCGCCTCATCGAAAGTCACCTCACTGTGTTTCTACCATTTTGCTAGACTCGCAGCCTGCACTCTATAGGCACGAGAAGAAGTCGAGTAACCCGTAAAGATTCCATCACATGATCGTGACTCAACTTATCTAGGTTCCTGCACTTCGTAATAAAACACTTGCAACCAAACACACGAAAATACGAGACACCGGGTTTTCGCCATATCTCAACTCATAAGAAGTGCGATGCAAGAGTGCCCAAGAAAGACTCATAGAAACATGACAAGCAAGAGCAATAGCCTCACCCAAAACTTCCTAGGTGTAGAGTACTCATCAAGCATCGCCCCGCCATCTCGACTAAGGTACGGTTCTTCCTCTCCACAACGCCATTCTCGTTGGGGACGATGGAGACGAGAACCGGTGCTCTACACTGTCTCACCACGAAACTCTCAAAGTAGGAATTTTGAACTCGGTGCCATTATCATCGCGAATTGCTCGTAATGCACCGGGAGCTCAACAGAAAGCCTACTAAAGAGACCACGAAAAGAGTAAACGCCTCATCCTTCGAGGCTAAGAAAAACACCCAAGAGTACCTCGAGAAGTCATCGACCACAACAAGAACATACCACTTCCTCCCGCCGATCAAGACTCGAGCCGACCAATCAGATCCATATGGAGCAGCTTGTCCCGTGCATCACCATTGTCACCGTGGATCGAGAGTGGGAGGCAAGAACCATGTTGCCGCGTCAGGCATGGAGAGCAAACTAGATCCTTGACCATCTTGAGTTTTGGCAAACCACGAATGAGATCGTGGTCACGACTCGTGTCAAATGATCAAAGCCTATATGACCTAGTCTCCTATGCCGAAGGTCAAATCACGGATTCAAGCAATTAAACACCAAGAGGATCACCGTAAGACTCGTAAAAATCAGCACGAAAGATCCTCCCATATCGAGAAATCCCGCAAACTAGGCTACCCAAGAATCAAGAATTTTGCAATTGTTTTTCTTAAAGCTCACCAGAACCGCCATCGTAAGTCGAGAGACTCAAAGTAGATTATACCGCAGCTTACTTACTAAGGCAACATCTTTCAAAATAAAAGAATCATTAATGCTCACAAGACTTTAGCGATGACGCGCCTAAATGAAGCATCTCCGAAGGTGATCGCCTCATCACCTCGAGCACGGGCTAGGAAGAAAACCAACGAGAGTCTCCGGTCATATGACGAGAACACCCGAGTCTACAATCCAAAGCTTTCCTTCCCACCGATTTAACCCGAAGTCAATCAGAGAGTAAAGTCTCAAGATCGGGTGAATCAAGAGTGATTTTGGCACCCAATACCGAGTAACACGCCGAATGATGAAGTAGTCAAGCAAGACCGACCTCTATCTACCCTACGCCCCCGCCACTCAACAAGCCGAAGGTCTCGGTGCAGACTGAAGTCGTCTTCAATCCGATCGCTATGGAAGAGCGAGTCGGAATTCGCAACATGTCGATCACGCCGCGTAGCCATCTCAAAGGGAAACCGAGATCTACCTCAAAACGACGGAAGTCACGACCAAGGGAGCATGAGGACGAAACCGTAAAACTCGAAAAACCAAGTCCTCGATGTCGCCCTAAATCATCAATTTATCAAACCTAGACTCGTGTTGGTCTTAGGTGCACTCATGGTCGGGGCTGACCCTCAATGTACCTAACAGACTAACACGGTCTCTACGCGATCTTGGCGCTACCAAGCAATGATCAACCAAATGTCCATCCTTCCGATGAAGGTGCAATGATACTTCGCCGAGGGGCCAAGCTACTGTGGAATCACCTTGTCGTCAGAGATCCTTTGAACAAAACCCGCCGATTTGAAATTTACTTTCTCGGCCCTGGCTTAGTTTTGATCACACCGTGCTATGGTTCCGAGCACAACAGTGGATGCTTCCTCATATCATCATGAAAGTCATATCCTAGACCCCGATTAAACTGCAAATCTTAGATTGGTCTAGAATGAGATTGAGCTTCTTCTTGCCTCCTACAAACCTCTCGAGAGTGTTCATAAGATACCGACACTCACGAAAGAGAGAGGTGCAAGAAGAGCAGGGGAAGAGGGAACAAGCAGAAGGTAAGGGAGCGTAAGAAGAACCAACAAAGATAGGAAAGATTGGCTTGTGCATGCACAAATGACTTTGGGGAACAATCCTATCGCTAGCGATTGGTTCACGCTGCTAGCGCCTCTACCAAACCCTTAGACTTCTTCCCAAAGACACACAATACAAGCAGATGATTGTGTTTCTAGAAGGTCCTTAGTTAGCTTCACACATTTTTCATCCAAAGCAACCAAATCAGATTTTAGTTTATTACATTGATTGCATGGTGAGCTAACAAGGTCCTTAGAAGCATATCGAGCCGCTTTGTTATTATGATCAATCATTTCTTGAAACCGCTTGGATACTGATTCTAGTTCGCCAGCTAACTTAGGACAGCTTTAAACAAGAAACAATGGGCTCTAGTAGCTGACTCTGAATTCAAGAATTTTGTGATCCGCCTGCTTTAGGTTCATCTTGAGATTATTACAATTTTCACAAGTCTCAGCAGATCAAGCAACATGGTATAGAGACCTCTAAACGAGTTGTCCATAACCTCACATGAGGTGCAAGCAAAGAGTCTCAACAAAGAGTAGATGAAGGAGGTGCTACCCTACTCATCTCTAATTCAAAGAAGAAGCCTAATGTTCTCTACTTTAATCATGTCTAGTTCTCGAGGACACACTATCATGCAAGGTCCTTAGTTTTTCCATGTCATCAAGCAAAGCACAAAGCATGTGTCACAATCATCACGGGAGGGAGCAGATGTAAGTAAGGAAAGCTCCCGTGATAGTCTAGCTACTTCCTTCTCCAACTCAAGACACTTAGCCCTAGACTTAGCATGAAATCTACCTAGCTTAAGAAAAGCATCATTAAGTCGGGTCGTAAGTGGACTAACCTCATCTGAGTCGGAGTACACCATTGCGCTCAGACGCGCCCGAGGGCCATGAAGCACATGCCGCAGAAGTTGCCATCGCCTTGGGATCTTGATCGCCCTTCCCATCATCGTTACTCCACCCTCCACCTCGCCGGTGTCCGGCTTCGTCGAGGCGGTGAGGACGCGATGGAATGCCTTCTTTGCCTTCCCAAAGTTGCGGAACTTCTTCTTGCCTTGGTCAGTGCCGAGGGCTTCGTGTTGCGGTTCTTGTCGATGTAGTCGTTCTTGCTCGGACCGCCATAGTCACCTTTGCCCTTCCCAAGCTTGGGACGGTTTGCTCGGATGTGGTTGGGGCCACCACACTCAAACAAATCACAGACCTCCTCTTTTCCATCCCTCCTCCTCTTGTAAGCATGGGAAAACTTCCGAGCTAGGAGGGCTAGCTGCTCATCCTCAAGTCGCCTAATCGATCATCGCTATGTCACAGAGAGCAGCAAGGAGAACCCGCATCGACTCGTAAGAAGATCCAAAGGTGGGATCTGACTAAAGCCATCGATCGTGACTTCGACCTTCGAGAGACAATGTCTATCTCGTGAGTCTTGAGACGCGAGTAAAGCGCATCAAGAGTCGTGGTCGAGAGGTCCGTGCTATCCTTGATGGTAGTCACTTTCATCTCCCAAACACGAAGATCGAGTGCGTAAAGCATCTGTCGAGCGCTATCCGAGTCGGGTATGTGAGACCGACCGCCGGAGGTTGCTCAAAATCTTGTGAAAGCGTGAAAAGCACTCGCCAAGGGACTCACCAAAGAAGCATCTCGAATTTACTATATTCACGCTTGAACCGTCCTGTCCGAATCGCCTTGATCCGGGTGGTGCCTCATGGTATGCATCGAGGGTCACCTGGATGTCGAGGCGACGCATGTGAGAGATGCGATCAATTCGCTTCGCTCAACCCTTGAATGATGATGTTCCTTGCTTTTGCATTGGCCTCAACATCGGGCATGTTCGCCACATTGATGTTCTCATCGGCAGGAACAACGAATCTTACCTTTACCTTCCGCCAGATAGCATACCCCTGAGCCTGGATGTAAGTTTCCATTCGGCTCTTCCGTAAGGGGTAATCCGTGCCATCAAGACGGAGGCTTGGTCGAGTATTTGTCTGTCGCCATGGCTCGCAGACCGGTTAAGATCTATAGACAAGAGCTAACCGGCTCTGATACCAATTGTAGGACCGAAATGGCAACAGAGGGGGTGAATGGTGCCTTTATAAATCACCTCAAGTATTCATATGTTTTTTTTCGATGTGTAGTAGCAATCGTAGTTACTACAGATCAATCTGCAGATTCTCAAATCAAAACAAAGACTGAATATAGAAAATTGAGGCACTCAGAATCAAATCGCACTCAAAATTACCGCTCAAATCAAGTGAATAAGTGCTTGAAAACTCGCAGAGATCAAAAGCTTAAAACAAATGAAAATTGCATCGTAGTTTGGCTTAAAATCGCATCGCTATTTGGCTGAAAACTCGCATCGTTATTTGCTGAAAATTACCGCTCAAATCAAGTGAATAAGTGCTGAAAATCGCAGAGATTAAAGCTGAAAACAGATGAAAATCTGCATCGCAGCTTTGGCTGAAAACTAAAGCTGCTTGGCTGAAAATCTGCATCGCTATTAATAAAATCGAGATCGCTATTTGTCGCAATTGCAATCAAAACAAAGAAGATCGAATGCGATTTTTCAGCAGAAATTGAAAGGTAAAAACAAAGAAGAACAAACAGATGAAAATCTGCATCGCAGCTTATTGAAAACTACATCGCTGCTTGTTTTGAAAATCGCATCGCTATTGGGCTAAAATCTGATCGCTATTTGTGAAAACAAGATCGCTATTTGTCGCAATTGCAAATCAAAACAAGAAGATCAATGCATTTTTCAGCAGAAATTGAAAGGTAAAAACAGAAGAACTACAAGGTTGAAAATAAAGAAGAAATAACTTCAGATCTCGCAGATCAAAAAAGACACAGGCCTGATTTGGTTTGGATGTAAGGTGCAAACCGATAGAAAACAAAGGACTAAATCAAGATAACAAAACACAGAGAAATAAAAGGTTTGCCTCCAATCTCTTTGATCCAGAGCAACACACACACAAGCTAAATAGCAAGAGGAGACTAGGGACCGTGAGATTTCATCCTAAAAACAAGAATTGAGAGGATTTCTAAAATCAAAATATTCAAATGAGCAACACAAAACTCAACTTCCCAACAAGCCTGTGATCCTTGGTCATGAAACTTTCAGGTGGCTACTTAATGGCCTTTGGATTCAACATACCAAATTTCATGCCATCTCATGAGGGAAATCAAGAATGACCTCAAAACCTAGAAATGAAGACCAAGAATGTAAGGATCAAAAAGTGCAAATCTTTGATTCACTCACTTTGCTCTTGGGAAAATCCAATCAAATGATCTTGAGACCTATTCCCATCATCGAGCAACCCATTTTGCCACCCTCAATAAGAATCAACAAGAAAGCGAGAATCTCAAGAATTCAAAATCGAGAGCATCAAGAGAAAAAGAGTGTCTGAAAGAAAACTTCAGATTTCATTCATGAGAACAAATGGAATACAGAGGAGTACCGATACACATAGACATTAGAACAAGGGATGATTACAGTCTTCTCCCTGTCTCTCTCGAATGAAGAACTTCCCTCAAGAACACAGAGAAAGAACAGAGCACAAAACCTCAACTCCCAAAGACCCACACGCAGGGACAAAGCTAGGGCTCAAAATGGACTTCCGCTACAACTACCAACTCATACCAACTAAAGCCCCAAGCACAACCACTTGCCAAAGGCTCTTTTGACTCAAAATGAAACCCTAATTTACTCTAGAAGCCATCCTGAGGCATGCAGCCCCTCTCCTCTATTTATAGCCTTGGCTAACGGGTCTCCGCCCCGTTACGCCCGCTAAATCCAACGGAGCCCGCTCCCGCTTGTGCAGCTTTGCGAAATTCCCGTTTCGCCCCTCCTGCACCTTCCGGGAAGCTTCCGCGCTCCTTGCCTCGCACGCCTCGCAACCACCTCGAGTCCACGTCGTCTTCGACACATCATGACCGTTCTGACCTCGGCGCTACCGCACCTAGTCCGGTCACCTCGTGTCTTGCCACGACTCCGCCCGACGCCCCGCAATACACGCACAAGAAACACGCCAAATAGCACCGCTCGATACATGAAAGCGTAAAAAAGAAATCAAACCTGTCGAGACATCAGAATATGCAACCTAAACCCATACGACTAGGTTCGACCAAGTCCGACCGAGCCCGTTACTCCACGCAACGTCTAGGTCCGAACCAACCGACTCAAACTCGACTTTTCCTAAACCGATGTCAATTACTCATCATACACAACGGGATGACCTCCACATGGTCTCTCAACGAATTGTTGGCTAAGGGTTTGATCAGGTGTAGTGTATCGCCATGGGGAGCTCCTGTTCTGTTCACAGAGAAGAAGGATGGGAGTTGGCGCATGTGTATCAATTACCGTGCGCTTAACGCGGTTACAATCAAGTATAAATATCCTTTACCCCGCATTGAAGATTTGTTTGATCAGTTGAAGGGAGCCCAGGTGTTCTCCAAAATCGATCTCCAGTCTGGGTATAATCAGATCTGGGTGCGTGAGCAGGATATAGAGAAGACTGCATTCTCCACTAGGTATGGGCATTATGCAGAATTATCCTACTCATGACTTCCGATCGATCGATCACGTGAAGTACTTCTACATTCTTCTGTCGATCAGAAGTTACACGTCAAGATCGTGAAGTTACATATGATACGAAACAAGGTGCCTACCAGATTACATATCTTGTGGTTTGTTCTGTCGGGGAAATCAATTTAAATTCGACCACTTTAAAAGATCAATATGACCCGATCAGGAGTGATCGGAATCAGCTAATGAGTTGTTTCTAAATATAGACAGTTCCAATAAATAACCATCTTTGAATTTACTAGTATCACAGATGGTTCTTATTCAGAACCGTCCGTGATACTTCACAAATGGTTTTCAACATGAACTGTCTGTGATATTACTTATTCACAAATGATTTTTAGCGCAACAAGAATACGACGGTTGCTAAACCAAAACAAAGATGTGATTGTATTTAATACTGCATTTATTTTGGTCAACTGTCTGTGATGAGGTGTCCAATATTAGCCTTTTGTAGTAGTATACGTACCGTAAATAGGGTTGTTGTTGTTTTAGGTAATTTCAAACATGAAAGACTTGGTTGTGTTTTATGGCGACGGTCTCGTACAGGCCGAACCTGATGGGTTGGACCTGTCGAGATGCTAGTACAAGGTGGTCCGGGTAGTGGGTCCTGATGCGTTGAATATTCATGAGTTTTGGAGCTACATTCGTAGGGAGTTGGACATGAAGCCAATGATGAAGAAACTTGACATCGAGGCGATCACCTGCACCAATAGGGGAGGGTAAGCCGTATAGAAGCTAGTCAAGGTGAACGGAAGCATAGCACGGGGCCAGTACTTGCAGTTTGCTTCCCAGCCTGATGTGATGATATACGGGAAGCCGATGGCGTATGTGAATTTCATATGCAGGTCGCCTGGAAACCTAGATTACGCTAGTGCCTTGGGAAGCAGACAGCTATAGGCAGAGCGTGTAGACAACAGCACGAAATGTGTTATTTTGGAGGAAGTCGATGGTAGAAGACTTACACACAATTTTGTGTAAAATGAGGGGGCATGACTATGGTGGCCGGCTCGTATTGACTGCCACGAGTATCTAGCAGACCAGCCTCTCGGGTTGGAGTCCGACTAGGAGCCGACCTAGGCTCGGATAGTAGCGAGGAGGATGCACTCTAGGGTGCTGTCATACTGGTAGAATTGTGTGTTTGGATGTGTCGTACGTGGCATCCAGACTTGATAATATCTCCGCACGATCGCACGTACTGCCACAAGAAGAAGGGTCCCAGTGGGGGTTTGATGCATACACCCTGTTAGTTGGGTAGCATTTCCCTAGCATGACGGTCGTGTAGCAAGCTATAGCACGGTACGTCTTGACCATCAGCCCAGGAAGTGCCTATTGGAAGGCTGCCCAGGCAAGGTCAACGCTCACCGAGCAAAAATTCTTTAGCTCGGTCTTCACAATCAAGGTGGTGACCGACCACACTTGTGAGCTTAGCGAGCCACTGCGGCAACATCGGAATGTGACTTACGCATATATGGCAAGCCTTAGCAGCACCTAGTTGTGGAGGACGTGTTCGTCAACCCTAAGATGCTACTATCAAAAGTCGCTAATCTGGTTGGTTATCCAGTAAGCTATAGCAAGGTTCGACCAGCCAAGCAGAAGATCATCGAATCAATGTACAGGACATACGAAGAGACGTACAATCTTATGCCATTACCATCGCAGCTACCTTACAGCTACCTTACCACTATGTCGCGTGCATACATGTTGTTTGTTGCCGTTCCGAAATTCCATTATATATTGATGAAATTCATATAAATCCGTTTTTTTGTCCATATGCATTCACCGGGGCGGCCGATAAATCCGAATTTTGGTGATTTTCGCTGAATTTCGGCCGGTAAATTGAACCCTGCAATGCAGTACCAAGGATTGAAAAGTTCATCTCGACAGGTATAAACAAATGGCGCAAATCGATCGACCGATCATCTCACCGGTACGTCCTCCCGTTTGAGTTGGAAACTTATGTACACCAGCATGCAGGTTTGGAGGTGGTTAATTTCGTGCTGATTTTAATGGAATGTTAACTACTACGTACACAAGATGGGTAGGATACAATACTTCCATTTGCCGAGAAAATGACATTTCAGAGTGGTACGTGCACTTAGCCGTTGATTAGCTGAATCAACACATTAACAAAAACCAGCAACAACGACAGGCAAACAAAAATAGGTACAGAAACAGACACAAGACTGTGCCGGGCGCGGCACAAAGGTAACGGCTAGTCGATCCGTTGGTGTGCTCTGTGGTCTCATGCCTGCGGGGGATTAGGAGCTAGCGGACCACAGTGCGATGGCCCAATTGAAACCTAGAACTGCATTATCAGTAAGGCAGACGCATACGCTCGGCACACATCATGCTCACACTATTTACGTAAGTGTGTGTCCACTATACACGTTTGGAATTTATCGAGGGCATTAAAGGCCTCAGTTAGTGCGGGTATACGCTTTTTCACCGAACATACACGCTTATTTTGCTGAGTTCATGAGCATGCATGACTATTCCCTATTGACTAGCTAGCTACACTACTACAAAAGAGGCTATAGCAGACGGCCCATCACAGACGGTTCCTTTGGAACCGTCTGTGTTGGGTCTGTCTGGCTATCTTTGGCGCAAGCTGGCCTATCACGAGGCGGTTCTATTTCGTAACCGTGCGTGATAAACATTATCACTGAGCGGTTACTCAAATAGAACCGTCATGTAACATCACTGACGGTTCTATTTCCGCAACCGCTGCGTGATAATGCCTATCACGACGGTTACGAAATAGAACCGTCTGGATTTCGTGTCTTCATATAAATTGAGCCGAGACATCCCATATAAATTGAGCCGAGACATCCTCTCACGCCTTTGCTGTGTCTACCACTTCCCTTCCTCGCCCTAGCTCCTCATCTGTGTGTGTATACCGCTCCAGCGCCACTTCTCGCCCTAGCTCCTCCAACTGCGCCACTTCCTGCCCTAGCTCCTCATCTGCTTGTTGTGTCTACCGCTCCAGCGCCACTTCTGCCCTAGCTCCTCCAACTGCGCCACTTCCCGCCCTAGCTCCTCATCACTGGCTGTGTCTATCGCTCCAGCGCCACTTCCTGCCCTAGCTCCTCCAACTGCGCCACTTCCTACCCTAGCTCTCATCACACTGTGTGTCACCGCTCCAGCGCCACTTCCCGCCCTAGCTCCTCCACCTGCGGCTCCTCCTCTAATCTTGGTATGAGCACATGATCTTGCACCGTCAATGTTGGAATAAATAATATTAGCCCCGCAAATCTTAGTTTTGAAACCTTATAACTAATGAACTAAAATTTGACTTAGGAGTGGTAACTTTATAAAATTGAATTAGGTCTAATAATCACTAAAATTTGAGTTAGGATAATTAATTGGCTTAAAAATAAAATTTACACAGGTTCACATGACGGTGGGGTTTGGGTCAAGCAATATTGCATTTACGGTTCCGGTATTTTAGGTTAATAAGTGTTGTATGAGGTGATGCCTATATTTGGGTTGCATGATTGTTCAATTGAGATAGATATCGGTGTCGAGAGGTAGGGATCATGGTTGTGGCCGTAGGCATGGCTACGCTATGCCACCGCGTGTGGTACATAACTAGTGAAGAGTTTTCTTTCAATAACCTTAGATACAAATGTTGGAGAATGAGTTTATATTGCACATTTTCGTTTGCTATAAATTAATCGCTAATCAATTTGACACTAATTTGTTACATGCGTATTGTAGATGGATCGAAACTGGATGTACGGTGTGAACCGTGTGAGTCAAGATTACATTAATGGCGTGGTTGCTTTTAGAAGAGCCGCTGAGCAAGATATGTTGAAGAAGGGGATAAATTTTATGTACTGTCCGTGCATTGATTGCGGTAATCTGAAGATGTTTAACAACGCGGCGCAGATCGAAGCGCACAAAGCAATCCAGGCACGAAACACTCACCCCCACAGACTCGGCACCGCTGGGTACGCGGCTAAATCCGCACAATAGGAGGCGGAGGAGGAGAATCTATTTCCTGATATCACACACCGCGTTTCGCACACAGTTAAAAGCGAGGGCAAAAGTCTCGTCTGATGGTAGCGTCACTTTCCCAAACCCGGCGGACCAGGAAGTGTCCCAACGTGTGGTAAATATGTCGAACTACCTACTTGTTTATAAGTCCATAACTTCATAGTGACTATAATAACATGATGACCTCTTGCAGCGTGAATTGATTGCCCAAACTTCCGAAGGCTCCTTCCAAGAACACAGGGAGAAGGATATACTATCTACGGCCCTAGGAAACAAGGAGCACCCGGTCGCACGCGAGGCAAGGGGTTAACGTACCTTGGGTACATGGATTATGACGACTACTTCATGTATAGAAGTAGGAAGAGATCCAAGGCCGAGTACGACAATCGCTTGGAACCGCTAAGGCGAATTTCAGGGACGGATAGCAAGTTTGCAGGATCAATTGAATCAAGTACTCCGCAACCGATGCAAGCCGCCCGTTATTGCGGGAACAAGTCCTCGACATCGCGATAGTGTCGCGCCCACGCATAATTTTGAACATGACGACGACCAATTACCGATAGACCGCATCAAGGTAATGTACATCTATGGAATGCACCAAAGATAGACCTATAGGACGCCTTAGCTAATTGCGATCGTTTTGTAGGAGCCGACGGCCGCAAGCTCCAAGCGAGGTTAGTTGGGTCCATTCCTATTGAGGTGGCGGGGATGGTGCATCCATACCAGAAGGAGCGATCCAAAGACGGTGTCCGGGTGGCGCATGGTTACGCAAGGGTGGAGGTGGACATGGTACATCAACATTTCATGGCCGCCCCATTGGACATTCGCCCGAACGAAGAGATCACAACACTAGGGGATGCCGTGCGATTTTATCCGATGGCCCAAGACGGACATCGCCTGGACCCAAAGAGGCCGCAATCTCGACAGACCATTCCTCTCCAACGGAACCCTCCATGACTCCACCTCATATTTCGCCTCGAAGGCCACCTCGCCGGTTCCGTGGAGAAGACGCCGAAGGAACAACAAAAGCGTGCTACAGTACGGTTCCCGAAGTCGTCTCGCAGAAGACGCCGCCAATCGTTAAGGCCAAATCGACGAACATTAAGCCGCCTCCCAAGTCCCGAAGCACGGAAGTACTCAATGAAAACCGTTGTGCTCTAACGCACAATTAGCCCACGCTGGATTTGCTTGTCGCTTTGCATTCGGTACTTGCGGAATACCGCAAAGAAGGGTGCGATCATCGAATCACCGTCGCATACAAGGATGAGCATTTCTTCAAAGGGCGGGCAACCGTGGTGGGGTTCAACGACTTATTCAACCTATTCAATCTCGAAGCCCTCGACACCTCTCTTCTACGATGTTGGACCTTCGTAAGTGTGTACAATCAAGTTCTACATTCATGTAATACCGATAAATATCGCAACTCATTGCTTATGTATAGATACATGATGAAAAATGCCGGGAAGGGCGAGAACCAGTGGGTTTCTCGACCCACACGTGGTATCTATGCAAACCATCCAAGTACGCGACCTTCGCCGAGAACTATATAACGACGCCATTGCTTCTTCGTAATCGCAAGGACTACATCTTTGGTGCCCTACAACCGTGGGTAAGTGCTTCACTATTTGCTATTCAAATTTTATTTGTACTTAGGTTTAATAGTTATAGCGACATACATGAGTAGGTACCATCGATCCTTTTAGTCATTATACCCAAGAGGAACAACGTGATATATCTTGATTCCCTAGTCGTAAACGATCACGACTTGACGATTTCGCAAGGAATACTCGACAAGTATGATCATTTCCTCCATACATAACTCTATTGTAGTCTTCCTTCGCTTGAAATGCCCGAGGATAACTTTTTTCAATTATGTAGTTCGCTCATCTCCTATGTTAGCCAACAAGGAAGATACTGATGGATCCAATACCAACTAACACACAGACGAAAATTTCCAGACGCGCTACAACACAATAATCCTATATATATCATACTTCATAAAAATTTGTCTTCAATGACTATACGTACATATATAATTCTATTTTTGCAAAGGTCGCTTGACAAAAAAATGATGAGCTATGTGCATTCTCGTTTGCCATCATATGCAAAGAAATCATTAGTGCTAAGATGAAGAATCAGGAGGTTTGTCAATCTCGAAATAATTTTTTGTAATTGTAAATTCAAATATATATCCTTACCATTTTTCTTGACCTAGCGGCGGGTTTGATAATAGATTTATATGGACTCGTTGCGCAAGAGCTCGTGGAAGTTCGAGGGCGACTATGCACCTTTATCATGCGAAATAGTTAACAAAGGAGAGTTTCACTCCATCACGACCCAGATTCACGCAAACAATTGATTTAATTGTAATCCAATTGTACAACTATAGCAAAAATACTTCAACAAATTCGATCTTTATTAATTTATTTTGAGTAATGGTCAATTTGAGTTGTCAACAATTGATTCTCTGCGATGTATCATTTTTGTACATGCTTGTTTTGAGGGCATGGCTAGCAATTCCCGAGGTGGCCAAAAAGCGAAACAATGTAGCTAGGTCGCTCGGTACCACGAGACGGTTTTATGTTGAAACCGTGCGTGAAGGCTATTACCACAAGCGGTTTCAACATAAAACCGTCGTGGTAATAGCCTTCACAGACGGTTTTAAAGAAACCGTCGTGATACTAGACATATCACGAGCGGTTTTCTTTAAAAACCATCTGTGATAACCACTTATCACGACGGTTTTTAAAGTAAACCGTCTGTGATAAGTGATTATCACTGACGGTTTTTAACGTAAACCGTCGTGATCATCACTATCACGAGCGGTTTACGTTAAAAACCGTGCGTGATTATTGGTTATCACAGACGGTTTTTAACCGTCTGTGGTAACTGCTTGTTATCACAGACGTATAAATATAGACGGTTCGGAAACCGTCTGTGATGACGGTTCTGAACCGTCTGTGATGACGTATTCTGTAGTAGTGCTAATTGGTTAATTAGTCGTTAATGACACATCATATCATGCACCAGATGCATGCAATTCCACCTAGCAATTAACGGGGCCACACAGCTGCTTGTACGATTAATTGGATGTTATGAACTTGCCATGTACTCATATGGCATTGTCCACGTACGTTTATCTAAAGAGAAAATTAGCTCGGCAACGCTGCCAAATTGTGCTGTAAATTTTGGAATTTTCCCCCCATCGAATTGTCAGTCTGGCAACTGGGTCATATCGTGCAAATGTGACATGTCTATTGTTTGCAATGCAAGTAATAGGAGATGTTAATGGTTGACTATAGTTTTTGTTTGCTTTCACATATGGTAAGTGGTTCAATGCAAAACGACATTGTGTGACATTTAATTACTTGTTTTATTGTATATCGCCTCGTTACAACGACCCGATGGTGTGGACACTATCTAAATCGGACCCATTAGTGGTATGAGACTCATTAGTGTATTTTAGTCTCGTATTGCTTATTCAATAGAGATGGTAGACATCCTCCCCTATATATAAGGAGGGTAGGTACTGCTCATCACACAAACCACCAAGTCGTATATCTTATGTCTCTTATTCTACTTTTATTATCGTGAGTTTGATTGCTTGATCGTGGGCACGCGACCATAAATTAATGTACAACGGTTCTATTTTTTTCATGTTGTTAGTTGGTGTGTATATGAGTTTGGTTGCCTCCAAATATACAACAGTTCTAATTTTTGTCCATGTGGTTAGCCGGTGTGTTGCGGTTAATTAAGAAATTAATGTCGTGTGTGTGCGTTAATTGTGCGGCGAGCGTTGCACCTTAATTTGAGCAGTACACAAACAACTTAGTTGGCAATTAGTAACAGGTCGGGATTCATTAGCAGTCATTCCATGCACATCGATCAATCAGTCCACGTTAATTAATTGGGAACTGAACCGAAAGCAATGGTTACTTGCGCCAACGGTTATGTTTGGTTACCTAGTTTTCTACTAGAATTTCATGATCACGTGGAGTTGGTATTCTAAAAAATCAAAGAAAAATGAGAGAAAAATGGAATATGACCAGAATTGGCTGATAACCACCCGTTTACTGGCCGGCCGGTTATTGGTTCCCAGCCAGGTTCCTTGAAAACTTCTCCCTAAGGATTTGTTTCCATAGTAAGGGATTAGAGCCGATCTCTACTGATGGACAGAGATTTTAGTATATGTTTTGTACTAATGTCAGTAAAAAAGATTGGGTGTAATCTCCATCTATCTAAATAAGTTTTGAAACCACGATAGAAACCAATCAAAACGACAGCTTTCCGTTGGCACAGAAGCTATCCGTGACACAGCCGCATCAACATTCAGGTTTGTCACACACACCTTGGCTTGGAGGAATCCACCTGGGTACGTTTCTCACTGGGGCGCTTCTTTTCCCTGTGTAGCAGTCCCTCGATGCACTGTGCCACTGGTATGGGCCGGAAACATGTCACGCGGAAGCCCAAGTTTGCATATCTTCCTGTTTTGTTTTCCTTTTCCGTTTGATACAGTGTTTGTTGTTGTTATATCACTATATTAAACCTAGTACTTCACGCGCGAGTTGGACCAGCGAGTCACGACCGCGCTGATGCTGCTCCAACTCGCCTTGTTTTACCTTATTTGGCTTGCAAGTTGTTACTATGTGGTCCTAGCCCACCACATCCCGCCTCCGCCTCTAAAATTGCCTACAGTGTACTCAACTTTGTCGCCCTTTGTTGATGGACATCGAAAAAATATGACGTTGCTAAAACGCACGGTAATTTTGTGGATGTTGGCGCTAGGACATTGAGACGAACATAATATCAGTTTCCGTCTGAAGATGAGAGAGAAGGCTTTATTGGTTTTCTTCCTGTTCTTTCTTCCTCTTCTCTTCCCCCAGCCGAACCGACCCGATCCAGCCGTGGGCTGCCCCACGGTCCAACCGCCGCCGCCTCCACTTGTCTGTGTGCCACCGCCCACAACGTCCTTCTCTCCTCTCCTCTTCCTCCCTAGCCGAACCGGCCGAATCTAGCCGTGGGCCTCCCCTCGGTCCAACTACCGCCGCCCACGACACCCATATCGTACACGTCACCTTGCATTACGTGCCTTGTGACCCAACGCCTCCGATGCCCTAGCGCCGTCACCGGAAGACCTCTGCATTGTACCACGCGAGCTCACCGGAGTTGGAGCTTCTCCACTACCGCCATTGATGCCACCCTCAAGCTCTTCATCATTGTTATGCACCGCCGCCAGTGAGGCTCGATCATGTTGTCTCTTTCCACAGGATCCCCTCGTTGAGCTCCACTTTGTACAGCCATCATCTTTCTCGATCGGTGGTTGTCGTGCCACCCATGTCAAGATCCAAGCACCTCCGTCTTCCATTGTTGCCCTAGCACCGCCGTTGGTGAGCCCTCATTTCCCTTCCAGCAGCGATCTCGTCCTCCCTCCTTCCGTCTTAGTGCGTCGCTCGCTGCGCCGATGCTTCTTGAGGAAGCTCTCCACGTCGGTACAAACGTTGGCCTTGAGCTCCAGGTCCATGGCCATCGTGTCGAGTGTGACAGGGTGGGTGAACGGCACCGACGCCCAATGCAGAGCGAGGATGCCAAAGCCGCTGGTGTTGGCGTATAGCCGCAGCTCGCGTCAGCTGTAAGATTGAGGAGGCCGACTAGAGGGGTGTGAATAGGATATTTTTAATTTTTTTTTGGCTAAAACCGATTTCTAATGCGGAAACATAAGTCAAATCAGTTTTGCACAATTAAGGCCTAAAACAACTAGTCTCACTAAGTGCACCAACAATATAAGACTGTGTCAATGATAGCAAATATATAAAGACAGGTAAGTAATGTAATTTTAGGAACGTAAATTGCATAAAGTAAATCACTAGAGAACAAATCACAATGACACAGTAACTATTTACCGTGGTGTTCGGAGACTTGCCGGTCTCCCCTAATCCATGTTGAGGTAAGCCCAAACTAATTGGATCGGCTCCACGAATTAAGCAAAACACCTCCTAGGTAAGTCCAACTACTTGGACTGGCTCCAACACGAACCAACACCTCGATCCACTTGGGGTTGCTCTTCCTCCAATCGGGAGATGGCGAGCAGCAAACCACTCACAACCGCACAGGTCTGCTCACAACCTTATTTGGGAAACTTCATTTGGCAACACCTCCAAGCTGTCTAGGTGTAGGCAAACACCAAGAGTAATAAGCCGAAGACTCTCACTTGAACGAATCAAGTGTCTAAACTCAAGTGGATACAAAATCCACTACCTAATGCAATACATGTACTTAGGGTTTGCTCTCTAAGCTCACGAAGTGCAACACATGCACAAAAGAGTGTAGAAGACTTACTCTTTGCTCAAAGGAATGAATTTAACACTAGTAACTTTATTCACAACCGGTAAAAGGTGGGTATTTATAGCCCACACATAAAAACTAGCCGTTGGAACAACATACTAAAATATAGGATCTTCGATAATACCGCCGTTTAGGATCGGTACTACCGCAGTCGAGAACAACGGTCGACTGTTGTGCATTTAATGTGATTGATATAGCCGTTACGAAAAATTTACGGTACTACCACCAACTACAAATCGGTATTACCGCACTGCGGTAACATCGCTCGGCTGTATCGGTATTACCGATTTCCACAGGATCAAAAAACAAGAAAAATACCCTCTCTGGAAAAGTCGTACCGCCGAAGAAATATTGGTACTACCGCACACTGGTAGTACCGCTCAAATCATGTGGTCATACCGATTCTCAAGCGAGATCAAAAACTCCCAAAAACACGCTCTCCGTATTTTACGTATCGCTATATATTTTTTGGTACTACTGACCAGCGGTAGTACCTCTATTCAAATACAGTCGTTCCGATTATCAGAGAGTATCAAACCACTCGAAAATACACTCTCTGAAAAATACGTACCGCCATATAAATATCGGTACTACCGACTTGCGGTAGTACCGCTTATCAACAACGGTCATAACAATTTTCAAAATAGTTTTCCAGAAGCTCAAAACAAGACAATGCATGAACCCTAACAATTTACAAAACACATATGCAAACTTAGATCATGCCACAAGGACTAAGTATATGGACTTCAACTATTTACAAAAGACATTTGCAAAGTATAGTCATATGCTACAAGAATTAGACGCATGAGCCTCAACTATTTACAAAACACATTCACAAATAATAACATCATGCTACGGTGAGCTAGAGGAAGTGAGATTGAGCTATGAACACATGATGAGACTCAAGCTATTAGTCAAGATCTCTCTTAATAGTACGACAACCTATACTAGCAGTTCGGTCTCCAAACAAACACCAAGATTAGTAAAAGATTAGGAACACATCCTTAGCCCTGGCTAGCCATACCTTTGTCTTTAACATCCTCTTAAAGCTTGATGACGCACATCTTCACTTCAAGTCCGGGTTTTTGACTTGAATATCATCAACACATGATGATCTTCTTCACTTTAGGATCTTGTCTTGATGCTCATCAACACATAATGACAGCCTTCATCCCGAATCTTGACTTGAATATCTTCAACACATGATGATCTTCTTCACGTACCCTTCATCAACACATGATGGGTCTTCTATTGACCTGACGATCAACTCATGATCACGTTGTCTTCAAGATCTTGATATGCATCAACACATGATGCATATTTCACTTGACTTGATGACAATCAACTTATGATGTCATCCCAAGTTATCATCATCATGGAACTCAACTTATTTCACTAACTCATGGAAAATGTTAGTTCCACAATGTGATTGTCATTAATTACCATATCATACCATTAACTCATAATAGTGGATCAAGATACTTCAATCTTTGCCTCTTTGGTAATTGATGACAACCATCACAATTACAAATAATTGAATATTAATCAATGTGAGTATATATGAACTGCACAAGTTTTATATACTCAAGGGTATGTTTCAAAGTAGAGATCTCAAACATATGTAGATAAAGAAATATAAATCAATACTTATGAAACTACAAAACATAGAGTGGACCCCCCCCTAAATGTGTGCATACACGAATGCGTAATAAGAACATATATACATATTCAAGTTAGACTTTTGGTGGAGTTCAACCTATATTTTGGATCCAAGAAATGCAATAAGATATAAGAATATGACGTCAAATGCATACCTCTATGATTTTCACCTTTTCATCCAAATAAGACTACATGATAGGTATATCAATAGAAGTGTTAGTCTCATAAATAGATTTGTCATTAATCACCAAAATACTCTATTAACTCATAATGGTAGGTCTAGATTCTTCAATCTCCCCTTTTTTTGGTGATTGATGACAAATCCTTTATCAATAACAATATTTGGATATAGATGAACATAAGATAAAAATTTAAGCTATTGAACTTTATTCATGCATGTCATTAACCAATTTAAGACTTATGCACATAATGTATTCTTAAGCATGTAAATGAGACATGCAAGAAAAAGTGAAATCACAAGAGAGAATATTTTACTCATCCAAATGTATTTATTAATCTTATAAAAATTCTCCCTCTTTTGGCATTAATCATCAAAAATTTAAACCAATATAGAGTTTTGGTAAAATAATGAGCTTGGCAAATGAACTCATTTTATTTTGATATGGTTACAAAGAGTATGAAATAGATACATATGACCAATATAGGAGTTTGACTTCAAGAAATTTGAAGGAAACCTTAATAAGATACAAACTCCCCCCTTTTTGGCCGAAAAGAGCAAAACAACTTGAAATAAGACCATATTTTAAGTTAACCAAATAAGATAACATTTCAAACACATTCAAAGAATCTCACTTTTGAAATATCCTCGAAATACATTTTCAACGTAAAAAGGGCTCAAAAGAGATAAATAAATTTATTGCTTTCAAAGACAATAAACAAATAAAGATAGCTCCCCCTAAATATGTGCATCAAAGTTCATGAAGTGATTTTCATGCGCATATGGATTGTTGAAAATTTTGATGAAGTTTCCTTTATTTATTGACCATGAGGAACAATGTTCATAAGATTATTCAAGCAATAATCATAGGAAATCAATAAAATATTCTTGAGATACCATTAAGGAAAAACAGTCAATACATCATAACAAGACTTCAAAAACATAAAACACATTGTTCCAAATATAAAAAATAGCTAATCATAAGATATTCCCTAAAAGCTTCTAAGCTCCCCTTAAATTTTTCAACCTATATCTTCAAACTTTAGTCTTGAGTAGAAGGATCTTGAGGAGGAGTGTTGAGGCGACGATGTCTATAGTAAGCTGGAGTAGAGAAGGATTGCTGGAGGGAGTGAACTTGATCTGTCAAGGCTGGAATCCCACTGTTTGTTTCTGTTTGAGCTTCCTCCAATCTTTGTTGATTTTGCTCCAATCTTTGTTGAGATTCTCTAATTTCCATCACAACGAAAGCATTTGAGAGAGCGAAGCTGCTGTTGGAGGCTGAGAGGGTGCTACTGGAGCAGGAAGTGGTATAGCTACGGGCACTGGAGCCCTTCCCTAGGCTTATAAGCCTTGTGCACTCCTGGCCTTGCTCTGCTAAATTGAGTCACTCTCAAAATGAGTGCCATAATATATGGCACAAAGTAAATTCTTTTGACTCTGTCATTCTTGGAGGCACTGATCTATCTTATAATCACATCAACTACACCAAACTTTCTGCCATTCATAATATTATCAAAGATGTTCTAAGCATACCCTCGAATGACATCAAAGTTTCCACTCTTGGGAAAAAAAAGTACGGTTGATTATTCTATTGATCAGTCTGGGCAAGGGGAGAAGGCCTCCAATCCTTCTAGGCACAAAATTGACATCTTCATCATAAAACTGTCTGTAAGCTTGAATCCTTGGGACATCTCTATCATACAATTTTTCTTGGGTCCCCATACAAGTTCTCACAGCTCGCTCAAAATTAGTCTTGGAGGCTTGATATCTTTGGGTTCCCGTCATCCATATCAAATGATTAAACAATGTTGAGACATGCATAGAGGCATAGAATTGTCTTATAATTTCTTCATTGTAATCACACTTCAAGGCCATAATGTCATGCAAACTGACAACTTGAAATAACATGTAGGCTCCATCATATTTATCGAGAGAGTTAAAGTGCGCCCACTCCACATACTTGTGATCAGCAAATTGTCGATTTGGACTGTAGGATGCACAAAAACTTCTTGTTGAAATCTTGTATAGAATCTCACATCTTTTGAATTTTTAGGCTTCTCATACTAATTGACATGGCGAAGAAGAGCATATTTCTCACTTGGAATCAGCATAAGGTCTACTTGAGGCTCTTCGACCTCGCCCATCTCCTTATCACTTGAAATTTCTTCTAGTGAGGATCCCTCATTGTTGCCATCAGTTTCACTCTCAGATGCTGCGGCTTGCTTTCTTGAGGATGTCCTTTGTTCTCTTTGCCTCATAGCTAAATGAAAAAGATTATGTCTCCGAGTCGCTAGCATCCCTTGGAGGTCTTTTTGTTGCAGCCTTCCTTGAAGGTCTCTTTTAGCGAGAAATTCCAACGCTCGAGGCTGGGAGATCATAGTGCTCTTCAGGATCTCCATCGGGAGTGGCCCCTTTGCGAAGAGAATGAGACTTTTGTTGGGTTACGGGTAGCACAAATTTTTTTTTTACCACGCAACCAAGGAACCACCGCAAGTAATAGATCACGAGCTTACCGCTAGACGCGCCGACTCGTAGCGGAAGTAGAGCCGTTGTAGCGAGTTGATGCAGTCGTAATCGTACTCACGACGCGTCTCCTCCTTCGAGTAGTTGTACTCGACGCACGTCTGCTTCTTCGAGTGGTCGTACCCACCACGCGACTTCTTCTCCAACTCCGGTGATCAACACAAGTTGTGGATCGTCCTAGTACTGATGCTTCGCAACAACACCTCCGAGGTATCCACACGTACGGGGCAGGATCACCACGCACTGGAGTGCTAGCTCCGGAGCGTGGTAAAGAAGGCGTGGCTATTAGGGTTTCAGGACTTCTTCCAAAGATCATCCTTCTCCCCCCTTACACCCCATGCCACCGCCCCTCTTTATATAGGCATCCATGATGGGTCTCGTACTTGAGGCCCATTGGGAACTCGTGGCCTATACGAATTTGGATCAGCATCCAAAACAGATCCTTGCTCTTTAAGTGTGCGACCCCACAGGTTCATGTGTAATCGGTTATGACTCGGAAACTCTTTTCCGATCACTAGTCATTAGTGGTACCTAGCCGCACATAACGATTCCCAAAGACACATAAAATAAATCGGACGAATCTTGATGTAATATGATCTATGATCAGTCCTCATCACTTACGACGATTCAGATCTCTATACGACTGAGTTATAATTGGTCACGATCGATTCGTAACTCCTTACGACGTGTTCTTACCATTTCAGGATTACGTTTGACCGATCTACGACCAAAGACGTATCTCCATACAACTAGTGCAGAATCGATCAAACTAAGCGACCTACTCATGCATTCTCCCTTTGCCTCACGATGTCTGGTTGAACTCCAGGTGAGATAATGTGTCATCCATGGACTGTTCAATACTTTCTCGATCGAGTGTCGGATAACTTCATGTGGTCGACACTTCGACCACTAGTAGCATGGCCATGCACTTTCTTTATCCGATCACCACGAGGGGCCCAGAGACATCTCTCCTGTTATGTTAGGAGGGGCAAATCCCATCTCAACCAGTCACATCCCTCCGCATGTTTCATAGCAAACCCGAAAGCTACCTTTCTAACTACCCAGTTACGGAGTAGCGTTTGGCAACCCCTAAGAGTGCTATTACACATGTAGAAAACTATACTGATCTCAGGTCTAAGGATTATACATCATCATTACTTGAGACCAACTAATGACACAAAGATTCATAACAATCTGAATAGTATCTCAATGATGGGTCTATCCAACACCATGTTCTCTAACATGTGTTCACATTATTGATTCGATATCTCCATATCTATGACCGGTGAAACCAGGTCATCAATCAATACATATGCTAGTCATATAGTCACTGGTGTTCCGACCAGTGACCTCCGACCAGGGATACATTTAGAATGACATCATATATGTTAAAGAGTTCCACCAATAAGTCACATACTTATTTATCTATAACAAATGATTCATTCAAGGAACACGATAACATATTATCAAAAATATGAACACAATGAAATATCATCATCTCTATGATAGCCTCTAGGGCATATTTCCAACAACTTTGTCCTTGGCATGATTGCTGAGACAAGAGGAGACAATTAGAATAGGTTTTATATAGAAGAGTATGATTAAATCAACTTTTCTCTTCTGAAGCGGTAGTACCACTGTTGATTTCATGGTATTAACGCAAGTCGGAAGTACCGGTGACCACAGGGTGGTTGTACCGCAGTTCCAGAAAGATTAGGGTTCTCCTTCAATTTTGATTTTAAATAGTGTTTAACTGGAATGAATCCATGGAATCGACATAACAAGTCATCAAACACTAATTACTACCAATTTTTCTAAGAGAAATTGACTTAATCATGCACATTTTGACTCAAACCCTAGAAAAGAGATAGATTCAAAAAGTAGATGAGAGACGAGTGAATCAAGGGAAATATATCAGGGATTGGAAGAGATTAGATCATAGGAGACACTTCCAACAACCGGATTGAAGAAAGCTCCACTTAATTGAGAGATTTGAGTGAGGTATGCTCGGAGGAAGAACACGGGAGGTTGGGTCGGCGGAATGACCATTTAGGTAAAAGATGAAGGGGTTAAGTCCCGTACGAAGACAGTTAATGCAATAAACCAACCAACGGGGTAGTACAGCATTTTCATGTTGGTAGCACCTAATTTTGATAGTATTGTATTTTCATGCCGTAGAGTACCGGTGATCTTCGACCACATTTGCTCGACCATGTTTTTCGACCATGATGGTTTTGATCACGTTTTTTACCATGATGGTTTAGACCATGATGTTCGATACGATTTCGACCACGCTGGTTTTGAGTACGTTTTCGAGTACGTCTTCGAGTACGTTTTCGATTACACTTTCGAGTACACTTTTGAGTAGATCTTCGAGTACGTCTTCGAGTACATTTACGAGCGTGCTTTTGACTACGTTTTCGAGTACATCTTCGAGTAGCTTTTGAGTACGCTTTCAAGAACATTTTCGAGTACGTCTTCGACCATGTTTTTTACTACGTCTTTGAGTACGCCTTCGAGTACGTTTTTAGTACTCTTTCGAGTGCGTCTTCGAGTACATTTTCGAGTGTGCTTCCAAGTACATATTTTAGTACGTTTTCGAGTACATCTTCAAGTACGTTTTCGACTTGGTCTCTCGTGATTCGCTTCCAACCCACACAGACAAACGATGGTACGGCTATTGAAGTGTGATATAACCGGGTAGCGAAAGTACCGGCCTTAAAATGCGGTATTACCGTTTTGCTTGAAAAATAGAACCTGAGCTTCAATGCAAATGATCCTTTATAATAATCACTCAACAAATAATTTTAGGATCATTATGCATGAGATATATATAATAGAAACTCAAATGAATATAGTTTTTATTCAAATAGAGATTTTGAGAAAGATTTTGAAATTATTTTCACAAATACACCAACTGAACCGGATAAAAGCAATTTTTCACGAGACTTCTTCAAATATGCTAAATTGAGCATATCATGGAATTTAAAGCATTCAAATTGTATGTATCAGTAATTAATACCATTATAGACCTATTCATGTGAATAAATTTAGCTCAAATGGCAAAGCTCAGTTAAGTGTTAGAAAGTGACCACTTAGGTCAAGATAGTATTTTGGATAAATTTAAAAAATAAATAACTTTTGCTAGGTTGGCTTTTTGGAAATCTTTTTAATACCAAAAAGGTTTAGAATAGCCAACTATAGGATATTCCTTTTGGGACGGTTTTTAAATTCCTTTTAGAATAGATTTTACACAAAATTTTATTTTAAGTAAAAAACAAGATACTATACTTTTGGATTTTGGGTGGAAACTCATTTTCACTTAAAATAGGTTTTTCTGTAATCAAAACCTTTGGGAAGCCTTTAAAAAGTATTTGTGTATATTTTGCAACTAGTTTTTCACAAGATTACTAATAGATATAATTTTTTTGACTTTTGGCTAAAAGGCTCAATTTTGAGAAACATTACTAGCAGTTACTTTGTTTGAGCACACTTAGGGATGTGATATACATGTAGATAACTTAGCACTCCCCATTAATATGCCACTACCATCTTTCTCAAGATTTCAATAATGAAGTTGTTGGACAAGAGCAAGAACACCTTTCTAAAAGATTTTCATAGAATGCAACCTGCACAAGGTAAAAGGGCTAGATACTTTATTGTAAATACTTGTTACCGAGATGGCATTGGTTCTTGATATGAATCGATCATCCTCAAGCTTGGCTTCAATTTTGCACATGGTGGAATCCACCTCTTCATGTGAGCCAAACCTCTAAAGCCTCTCCAAGTACATATTAATCATTTAAGTACCTTTTGGTACCCAAACTAGGTTGGGTCCTTGAATATTAGTCACAAGAGATTTGGGCACCCAATTGGCCCTAGCTATAAGCTTTGGTGAACTAAAAATTCTAGCAAACACGTTGCTATATTTATCCTTTCTAAGCAAATAATGATCATTATAGATACCTTTGGGACAAACCTTACTAAAAGGTCCCTTTTCTCGGCAATTGTAGGAAGTTGGGCTTTTGCTTCTCCTTCTTGTCTTCTTATCTTGCTCATTTTTTGTTTGCCTCATTTTTGAATGTCTTGACTTGACATCCATTTGATTAGGGCACGCCGAGGCATAATGACTCTTCCCAATGCATTGTGCCTTGTCTTGCTATTTTCCTTCTTCTTGGGAGTGAAGCCAATTCCACCCTTATCTTACAAGTTTATTTGCTTGCTCAATATCTCATCGAGTGGTCATCCCTTGTAGCTTCTTTTCAAGTCATTTTTTAATTTTGTGACTTGGGCCTAGAGCTCTTTGTTTTCCTCAATAAGGTTAGTATCACAAGAACGAGAAAATAGAAGTGTCTATTTTTGAGTAACAAGGCATATCAAACAAATCATCACAAGAGGTGGATGTGCTAAACTTAGATGAAATGCAAGAGTTCGGAGCTACGCATGACATATTATCTAATAAATTACATGTAATGCCTATACCCACCTTGGACTTATATATCTCATTTTGGAGGAGAGTTTTATGTACATCTTTTAGAATATCATAATTATTTTAAAGTGAGACATACTCTTTCTTCAAAACTTTGAAGTTTGATTTCTCCTTTCCTAAATACTCATTAAGTTCCTTAAGCATATCCATCAACTCATCATATGAAAACTCATTAGCATTATTTACCTTCTTATTACCATTAGCCATAAAGCAATGAGGTGATGTGGATGGGGTTGAGGACTCTTAATTGTCGGAGCTAGAAGTTGAGACTTGTTCTGCCGACATCCATTCTTCTATGCAATCATTATTAATTGAGGTGAACCTTTCATAATTGTCTTGAAGATAGGTCCACATTTCATGAGCTTTCTTGAGATTGCATACTTCATCGAACACCTCTATACTCAAAGTACTAAATAAGGCGTTAATTGCTTGAGCGTCGAGATGTGAGCATTTCTCTTCCTCAATAGTTGGAGCAAGATGTAATACTCCGGAAATGTTCGGTAGAAAGAAAGAGGTCGGAGAGAGTAACAGAGATTGTTTTCGTCGGAAAATTCCAATCTTCGGGGGGGTTATTTGTTATTGCCAGACAACCTGGGCGCATCTGCGACCAGTGGCCCATGAGGGGCCGCCGGCCCATGTGGTGGCCGGCCAAAAGGCCAAAAGGGGGGGGGCACCACTTCCCCCCCCCAAAACCCTAACTCCTTCTCCTCCCTCCCCAAGCCGCCACTTCCTCTCCCCTCCCTTCCTCACGGCGCAGCACCTCCTCCTAGGCGCCTCCTCCTCGGTGGTGGCCGCCATTGGTGTTCCCCGAGCTGCACTCCCGATCCTCCACGTCTTCACCTTGGTTCTTCCTTCGCGGGCTTCAGCGGGTCGCTGATTTGGGGCTGGCCAAAGAAGGAGAGGGAAGGCTTTGGGAAGTTGTTCCTCGTCGTTCTCGGGTCTACAAGGGTAACGAGACCCCATCGCTGTTTGATTGCGTTAGAGTTGTCGATTCCATGTTTTTGGTAGTATCGCGTAATCTCTGTTAGTAGATCGGTTCTGTACAGTATGTTGCAACTCGGTTTTGGGTGTCTTAGAGGCAGAATTGGATGTTCTCTCCTTCCAGAGTTTTGTTCCTTATTTCGTTAGCTTTCTTTTGGCACCTGGATCACAAATTTTCACCTAGTAGATTAAAAGTTATGGCTGTTTTACTACGCGCTGGTCTGTCTGTCAGAACTGATGGGTATAGTCGGTTGCACCTAGGTTTTGATCTAGTTAGAGTCAGAATCAGGTCGGCCACCCAACTAGGTTTTTGAAGATAATTTCACCATGTTTCCAGGCTGATAAAAATCACTTTATTTGGATCAGTGGTTTAAAAGTTAGAGCATTTTCTTTAGGGCTGTTCAGATTTCTGGGCAGACTGCAGTTGTAGTTTTTCAATGGATGGTTAGACCTCTATAATGGCCGAATTAGAGTTTACCATAAACTAGAGTTTTGTAGCCAGTTAAGTTAAGAAAATTTGAGCACTGGTTTCAGGTCTTTTGGACTTACGGTTTTTTATTGGTGAATTTTCTAGTAAAACTGCCAGATTAGTGATAATTGAAATGTTTGGGGTAAATTGATCAAATTGAACTTTTATTGGGTTAGTTTGGTTAGAGATGGAGGGAGGACACGTGTAGCCTTTCCATACTCGTTTGTCCTCATTTCGATTATTTTATATTGTAGGCGGTGAAGCGGTGAGTGGAGGGGTATCTCAATTACCTCCCAACCTGTTGCAGCGCGGCAAGCAAGTAATTTGTATTCAATGTTTGATGTCATGTATGATGTGTGAATGAATGTTTACATTTGTTCGTATTTGTAGATGAATGCCATGTGTTCTTTTCATTTATGATTACTATTCAATATTGACATGTGATCATCATGACATGCATACATTATTTTGGTAAGACCCATCAATTCCAGTATGGGCACTTGAAATCCCATCAATTCCAAGATGGGTACGTGAGTCCACCATTCCAATGTGGGCCACGTTACGTGAGTCCACCATTCCAATGTGGGCCACGTTGGACAGTCGTATGAAACGTTCTTCATACGAATACTTTAAGTGAACACCGACGGGTGCTTCACTCGCTATACCGATATCTGTTGCATTATGTCCATTTCCTTCAATGCACCATTCCACTTCATCCATTCATAAATTCGTTTCCAGTAGTTGTTCAAATTATGTTTGTGATATACTGATCATTGTATGCTTGATTGTTACATACAGTTGCTTGCTGAGTCTTTGGCTCATTCTTGCTTTATTGTCTTATTTAGGTAAATGACAAGGAAGAATGATCTTGTGGAGGGTAGTTCATCATGATGCACTCACTATATTATATCAAACAATTTGAGGACTTTTAATATCATTGATTATGATTTGAGTTGCATTGTAATAAGCCAACATGGCCGTGTTTACCATATCTTGCTGAACTGTTTACTTCCATTTCGTTGCTTAAGACTTGAGGATGAATGCTTGTTTCCATATATTCATAATACTCGCTTCACTTTTTCATGCGATTTGATGTTATTCATTTGAAGAGTAGTGATTGTAGGTGACATCTTGACTTCCTTATAGTCAAGGTGTTACAGTTGGTATCAGAGCGGGCTTCAGGTCCGTGGTAATAATATTAAAATGACACACTGTGCACAATAGGAAGGGTTGGGTAAACCATTGTTTTTTTCCGCAATTGCTTGGTTATGCCCCAATTATTTTGTTTATCAGTTCGTTGAGCTAAGTATTTGATTTTCGTTCTGTTGTGTTGTTCTTAGATGGCAAGAGGTAGAGGCCGTGGTCGTGGTCGCCCACCACCCGTAATGGTGGTCGTGGCGCGGTCCGCAGACTACATCGTCTTCGTCTGAAGGGTTGGTGGTCTTTGATCGAGGAGATTGCCTCATTGCGCCTCGGTTGTTGAGCCACCGCCGCAACCGTGATCTCATTCGGACCTTAATAAGGAGAATCAACAACTCCGCCAACAATTGCGGCGGCCATTCCTGCATTCTTTGCACTGCGTGGCGGAACACATTCTTCTTCTTTGTTCCACCCGAGGCTAGGATGAGCCTCCGTGAGTGGATGTCGCCGTCTCGACACTTTTGACGGAGCAGTACACCGGTTCAGTGCGGATGGTTGAGGTACATGGGCGTCGGTTTGGAGCCTTAGAGTGGCATCCACGCGCAGGCGCGATTTGTGGCCTTTGGTGAAGGGCCAGCCGACATCAGTGGGAAGGGGTCCTGTCTTCCAGGACTCGGTAGCAGGTCTTGTTACTTGGGAGGTTTTGTGGAGAGGTTCAGACACGCTTTATATCGACTCCTTCATCGAGAAGATGGAGCAATCCCTCGACCTATGTGCAAGGAAAATGTCAGTATCGAGTATGAGGCGGATTTAACAACTGTGCGCTTTGTCCCACTGTGGCAAGTGATGATAAAGAGAAGGCTAAGAGGTTCGGCGGGGCCTCAATCAGAGTATCGCGATTCGGGAGCAACGGGTCCACGTGACTTTAGCTCGGTGGTTGAGCGAGGCTAGAGGATGGAGTTGGAAAGAGCTCCTTCGTCGCAAGGGCATGTTGCTAGTGGTTCATTGCTCTTGGTGGATCGGCAAAGTGGCGAGCGGAGTTTCGGTGGAGGTGGTGGGTCTTTTCACGACCCGCCGCTAAGAGGTTTCACAAGAACCAACCCTCCCGTCTGTTCAGCGATGGCGATCTTCTTCTTGGCGCCACGTTCTTCATCTTCGCCCACGCTTGTGTCTGTTCGTGTCGGGACATGAAGTGTTTTCGGTGTGGTGGCGGGCATCGAGCTTCGAATGTTCCTTCAAGGAACATGCCGGAAGATGTGGTCGAGAGGGCCACAAGTCCTCGATGTGCAAGCAAAATCCAGCTAGTATCATCAAATGGGAAGCCGTCCAGCAGCTTCTTCCTCCGGCTTCCACAGAGGTTCGATTCAGACGACGGCTAGTTCTCGCACCACAGTACCCTCGGCATGGGGTCCACTGCAGCTTTCACTCGGCGCCTCTGCAGGTTCTATTGGAATCCCGCACCATCCGCCCCTCCGTCGTTTGTTCCTCCGGTAGTTGTTTCCGGCTTTCCGACGCAGAGTGTTGGTGCGTCTTCTGCCCGTGCATCGGGGTTTACGCCATGCCCACCCTCGAGACCTTGGGACGTCTGATGTGGTGACAGTACTTTACTTGTTGATTCGCATGATGCCTTTGTCTTTGTTTGATTCGGGGCTACTTACTCGTTCGTGTCTTTGGAGTTTGTTAGAAAAGTGGGTTTGAGTTTTCACTTATTTACGAGTCGGTGGTAGTCGGCTCCCGGGAGGACTTATTTCTAGCTCTACCGTCTGTCCCGTTGTTTTATCTTGATAGATGATGAGGTTTTCACTGCGAATCTTATGCTTATTCAATTGGCACCATTCGATGTTATCCTGGGTATGGAGTGGTTATTCCAATACCGTGCCAAGATTTGTTGTTTCTGGAAGACGGTGACATTGCTAGCTCCTTCCGGTGAAGAATCGGTATTCGAGCGCGCGCACCGTCGATTCAAGATTTGTCTTCGCTAATCTATTCCTAGCCGTCGTGCATCGACCATCGGATTACTTTGCTCCCTCAATGAAAAGACTGATTCTTTGCAGCGTATTGAGGAGATTCCAGTTGTGAAGGAGTTTTCCGATGTCTTTCCTATAGAACTTCCCGGAATGCCTCCGGTGAGGAAAGTGGAGTTCCGGATTGATCTTGTTCCGGGAACTCGGCCGTTGTCCAAGTCTCCTTACCGTTTGGCTCGGCCATTTCAGGAAGAATTGAAGAAACAATTAGACGACCTGCTGTCCAAAGGTATGATTCAATGAGCGCGTTCGCTTTGGGAGCGCTGTTCTCTTTATAAAGAAGAAAGATGGTAGTGGCGTATGTGCATAGATTATCTAGCGCTTAATCGAGCGACGGTGAAGAACAAATATCCTTTGCCTCGCATTGATGACCTTTTCGACCCGGTTGAAAGGAGCTAAGATATTTTCTAAGATTGATCTCGGTCGGGTTATAATCGATTCGAGTTCGTGAGCGGGATATTGAGAAAACGGCTTTTCTACGAGGTATGGTCATTATGAGTATAAAGTTATGTCTTTTGGACTAACGAATGCTCTGCAGATTTTCATGGAAGCCATGAATAAAGATATCTTTGCATCAATACCTTGATGATTTCGTTGTGGTATTCATAGATGATATCTTGATTTATTCCAAGACATAGGAGGATCACACCCATCATTTGCGGTTGGTACTTGAAACTTTAAGAGAGAATCAATTCTATGCCAAGTGAAGAAATGTGAGTTCGGATTTACGAAGTTGGATTTTTGGGTCACGTTATTAATCGAAGGGTATTTGATTGATCCTAGTAAGATTTCGATGATTGCTTGAGTGGAAGAGACCAACCAATGTTAAAGAAGTAAGGAGTTTTCGGGTTTAGTGGCTATTACCGGCGGTTTGTGGAGGGTTTTTCAACCATTGCTAAACCGATGTCGATTGACACGAAAGGTGTTAGGTTCCACAGTCCGACGCTTGTGAGCGCAGCTTTTTGCTCTTTGAAAGATAGATTAGTGATCGCTCCAATTCTTACTCTTCCCGAGCACAGGAAGAGATTCACTATCTATTGAGATCGTCCATAGTTGGACTTGGTTGTGTACTCATGCGGGATGGTAAAGTGATTGCCTATGCATCGAGACAGTGAAGAAGCATGAATGTAATTATCCCACCCATGATCTAGAGCTTTTTGCGATGATTCATGCTTTGAAGATCTAGCGTCATTATTTGTATGGCGAATCTTGTGATGTGTTCACTGACCACAAGAGCACGAAATACATCTTTACCGAAGGACTTGAACTTGAGGCAGAGGAGATGGCTAGAGTTGATCAAGGACTATGATCTTACTATTCAATACCATCCCGGCAAGGCTAATGTGGTAGCCGATGCCTTGAGTCGCAAGGCGACACCTCCTATCCTCAGTTGTCTTATTGCTGACTTTGAGCGTATGGATATTTCTTTCTGCTTTGCGGGTACCGCACAGACCGAGACTCAGTTGATTTTAGAGTCAGCCCTTCCGGATCGGGTACGAGTAGCACAACAGCAAGATCAGATGTTCCAACGAGTGAGGAAGCGTTATACCGAGGGCAGCGTGGTCACCGGTGTGGACAAATTTGATTCTTTGCGATTTAAAGGGCGCCTTTGTGTGCCACAGGAGTCTCAGGTTAAGTTGGAGATTTTGAAAGAGGCCCATCGTACTCCTTATACCGTACATCCTCGGGAGACCAAGATGTACAAAGATTTAAAGAAAAGTTTCTGGTGGAAACGGATGAAAATTGATATCGCACAGTATGTGGCTTCATGTGGGGTGTGCCCGGTGGTCAAAGTGAGCACAAGCGACCAACAGGATCATTGCAACCCTTGGAGGTACCAGTTTGGCCATGGGACGATATATCTATGGATTTTGTGGTTGGTTTACCTCGCACGCAGCGAGGAAAGGATGCTATTTGGGTAATCGTGGACCGGTTCAGTAAGTCTGCACATTTCATTCCTATTCGTACAACCAATTCGGCAAGCGATTTGGCTCCTCTTTATGTACGAGAAATTGTGCGTTTGCACGGAGTGCCAAAGACCATTGTTTCTGACCGAGACGCCAAGTTCGTTTCCAAATTCTGGGAAAGCTTGCAGAGTGCATTGGGTACACAACTCCGTCTTAGCACAGCCTTTCATCCCCAGACAGATGGACAGTCTGAGCGCACCATTCAGACTTTAGAAGACATGCTCAGGTGTTGTGTTTTATCCTGGAAAGGTAATTGGGAAGAGCATTTAGCCTTGGCAGAGTTTGCTTATAACAACAGTTATCATTCCAGTATTCGAGCCGCACCATACGAGGTTCTCTATGGGCGTAAGTGCAGGTCCCCGTTGTGCTGGTGTTGGACCGTAAAGGCGACTAGAGGGGGTGAATAGGAGCACGCTCAATTTTTCACAAATTATGAACTCAATACAATTTAACTCCAGTAGCTATTAGAAAGCTATGAAGATCAATATACCAGTACAGCGGAAGACTAATATTGAATTCAATTAAACCCCTAAGCAATATAACAAAATCAACTAAGATTACCAAGACTCACAAAGACAGGCGGTCGACCGTTATACTCAACCGGTCGGACCGATTGTGCGGGCGGATCGACCGGCGTTGTCTTTGGCGGTCGGACCGCTTCCAAAATCGTCGGCCGGTGATGACGGCGATCCGACCGCCGACTCGAACCGATCCGCAATGAAGAAATCAGCCCGATGGCGAAGTTGCAATTAGGTGAAACTTTGATTCTCAACTCCAATCTTTATGAAACTTTGCACACACCTTCTATATGCTATTGAGGACCTATTCCAATCGAATATTATGATAATTCTTGGAGCGATCTTGAGCAATTGTCAATTGATTAACGAAGGTCTAAAACGGGCAAGAACGAAAACTTGATCCTAAAGCTTGTTCGTGAGAGATTGATGATCAAGATGATGCTAGATAGATTCACACATATCACGCAAGCTAATTCACGTGAAAGAATCAATCACAAACTCGCGGATCAAAGAAAGCCCTAAAATCACCAAATTGAAAGCAAGAACGAAAAGAGACTTATCTCAAGCAAACCTTGCATAGATTGATTTCGTGATTGAAGCTGGATTACATCCACACCATCATGGATCAGTAGACAATCAAGGATCACGAAATTCTCCACAAACCATCAAGAGCCCTTGCCTCCACCTCAACTCCCCTAAAGACAATTAGGGTTTTGAAACATAAAAAGGCGAGAGAGAGAGAGAGCTAGATGGTGCAGCCACCACCTCCCCCTATTTATAGTGGAGGCCTAGACTCCTAAGGTTTGACTCCATTGGGCTCCCGTTAAGGCCCACTAACAAGCGGGTCACACGCACGCACGCCATAAGCGCCGTCTTTAACCTTTTGACCTAAACCGCTTCACCATGCGTCATGGATTCGCCAATAGGTCACCCTTGTCCACCTTGTGTCACGCTTGAGTCGTTGACCTCACCCGGCATCGTCGATCGTTCTGGACCTCAACTCTTCAAGTCTAGTCCCGATTCTCCTCGCCGTTGACCGTCGTTGACCACCAAGCTACCTGCACAACCACAGACAAGAAAACACGAATTCGGGAACAAGTTCTTCACAACTTGACCCATGTTAGTCAAAACATGCATCATGCAAATCATATGCCATGAAACCAATGACTTTGACCTAACAAAACAACATCGCCACGGTTGGCCGACGTTCAAGTAGTTCTGCGTCCGACCGCTCCGGGTGGCCGGTCGGACGCTCCATGGCGGTCGGACCGCTCCTCGTGAGCGGTCGGACCGCCTTGGGACTTAGCCGAAATTCAACCTGAAAATCCGAAACCTTCGGAAACTTTAAACCAATAGAACTTTCTTTGGAGACTCCAAAATCATGAGACCAAGTGCATTGGGATCCCTCACTTGCCTACAACACCTATTTTTGGCCCGACTCATTTTGACCACTTTGGTCATCGCCGGTCCGACCGCCCTACATGGCCGGTCCGACCGATTTGGGACCGATCGGACCGCCGTGCAAGGACCGGTCGGACCGCCCTATCGAGAAGCTTTGTAACTTTGTCGAAAACGCATGAAACGACAAACCGTAAACGCCATTGCCAATTGTCACATCATCCTAAGATCTGGAGCATATCCCCATGAAATCCACAATCTCCCCCTTGATGAACACATTGGCAATTATCCGAAAAATGTAAGTAAGAGGTTTGAAAACGAAGTTTACTCGCGGTTTTTAGCACAAAGGCACAACTTGGTCCATATGAAAGAAAAAGCAATGAACATGACCAAGTGGCATCGAATAGTATAGGCATGTGAGACAAGGCAAAAGAAAGCATAAAAACTTTGATTTCAGAAAGGGTCAAAATTCTCACATGAGGTCCATATGAAAGAACAATTGTTCAATTGACCTATGATCATTGTGAGTATAAAAGAATGCAATTCAAGTTCGAGAATATTCAATAAGACAATAAGAATGCAACTCAAGAACTCCCCTCACTATGATCATCAAATTTCAAATTTTCGTTTCTCCCTTTGTATAAACTTCTCCCCAATCTTCTCATTAACACATCTTCTCCAAATAAGAGTAGCAAAGAAATATTACACATCTTCTCCCAAAGAAATATCTTTTCATTTAACACATCTTCTCCCCTTTGACAATGGATTCATCAAGGAATCACGCCTTCCTCTCATCCAGGATAACAAATAGAGAATAAAGAAAGAAGCGAAACAAAAGAAGCATAAAGAGGAATATGCATGAAGTGCAATGGAGTGGCTTCAATTTTTGTATTTTCAATTTTTTTTTGATTACAAGAAGCTTTGGAGATTACCCAAAAGAACAAGCTAGTATCTCGAATAATGCATAAGCGAAGATATCAAGCCCGACAAATGCTAGCAAGATCATGGTAAGACATATATATCAAAGCTAAGCACAAAGGCTCAAAAGTAAAGCGAGAGGTTTGATCAATTTAAGCAACGCTCAAATTCAAACAAGTTCATCAACAGGATCCTAAAGTGAAATTGGCCATGTCAAACTGTCAAAGTGAGATCAAAAATCTAACAAAGACCACGAGAAGAGTCAATCAAGTCCCGTATTGAATCATTTTGCTCAATATTTTGTAAACGCCCATTTGTCAACATTTTTCTCATTTGCATTGAATATTGAAGTTGACTAATGATCTAACTTAGTGACAAGATCCTGGACTAGGAGCCATCCACATACTCATCCTAAGCTTCGACCAAAAGTTGATTAAAGGTATATCTTAGTAAAGAAGATCACGGACTAGGAGCCATCCACAAACTCTTTCTAAGCTTCTACAAGGCGACAAATCTTGAGGTTCATGTCATTTCGACAAGCAAATCCCCATGAGATCGTCTGGTTCATCAAACTATCTCCAAGTTCATGTCATTTGACAAGCAGTCTCGTAAGAATAGTTTGGCATAATTTAAGCATAAGACAATCTTGATTTTCATTTTTCACAAGAGCAGTTTTAGAATCTCAAGAACACAAAAGCTCAAGTAATGGTCAATTTTAGATCAAAGAGCTTAACAAAGCAATTCTGACAGGGCCAATGTCACAAGAGGAGCACTAATTACGCAACTCGCTAAAACATCCACAAATTGCAATTTCTTAGTTTGAGTTGTTTAAAAGGTTCTAGCTCATATAGCAAAGACTTAGCTACACATGTAAAAGCATGATAATTCTAGCAAGTCAAAGAACTGGACATGACATTGAGCAAGAATTGAAATACAAAAGCTCTAAAGGGTAATAGGCAAAGCTTCATCAATTTCAAAAGATAAGCAGAAAATCTTATATTACAATGCATTTTTTTTTTGAATTTTTCATACCATTTGTTGTAACCACTTGTTGAAGTTTTCATATGAATGCAATATGACACAATGAGATGCAATTGAAAAACCTAAAACCTAAAAAGTTCAAAAGATCACTAAGTTCGTAAAAAGAACAATAAAAGATCAAAAGAACAAGGAAAGATCGAAAAAGATCAAACTCCCCCTCAAACCAACCCATAAGGATAAATAACTCCTAACTCTCTTCTCAAGGTGGCAAACCTAGTTGGGTCTAAAGATTTGGTGATGATAAAAACAAGAGACAAGAGAAGAATCTAGTGGGTGACAAGCGCCTGAGGTACTCTTCCTATCTAGCCGACAACCCGCACAATTAGGATAAGAAAAACCCCCGAATGGACAAGGATAAAGAACAGGAATATCAAATGCCATACAAAGAGAGTAGAGTGTAAGTACCTGAATAAGAGCTTAACGGCCTGGCGATGGGAAGTTCTCGGAGATGCTTGAAACCCGTCGACCGCGTGAAGGAGGTGAACCATCTTGAGTCTCCGGCAATATGACGTGAACAGTCGGAGTTGACAAAGCACGTGTCCTTCCTCTTTCCGCGGCAATCCTGAAAAATCAAGGCACAGAAGAACGATGTGTCTCGATATGGGGTTAGTTAAACAAGACTTGGGAACCCAAGTTCTTGAGACACACGTCTGCGAGTAGTATGCAAAGCGAAGTGTTATCCTTGATTTCATCTAAAATTCTGTTATGAGCAATGTTTAAGTTAACATGGAATTAAAGCTGTCGGGCGGTCGGCCGGCGTTGTCTTTGTGATCGGGCCGGCGACCAAATCGGTCGAGGCCGGTGACCACCAATGAGTCGGACCCGGTGACTCAAGAACATGAGAATTAGAATATGTAGAAACATAATGATTAGCATGTGAGAAAAATCCTAATCCCGGTTTATTCCTTTCAGTGTTACCATGTCTCATAAAAGCTCTAGGTTGCCTGAATGAGATTCTATCAAGATTTTTCCTATCATTTTTCAACCTACGCCAACAGAATTCAATCAAATGCCCACTTTTCTTGCAATAAGTGCAATGGTACTTGGTACCACTAGAAGAAGCACCATTTGAATTAATACAAGGTTGGGCAAAACCTCTGATTTAAAAGATGTTTTTGCGAGTTGGGTTTTGAATTCAATTAAACCTTTTCCAAGACTTGAATGACTTTTGGGTTTGAATTGTCTTGAAAAGAATTGAATCCTAAACCTTGCTTCTTATAAGGAGTTTTAGACTTGTCAAGAATCATGTTTAATTGTTTCTTACCTTTAGAAAATTTCTCTAATGTATCATGAAGGTAAGCATTTTCTTTTCTCAAGTTAACACAAACATCACAAGTTTTATCCATAGATTTCTCCTTATATAAAGCAATTTCAAGCTTAAGAGCAGAACAAGAAGCACAAGTAGTATTTTCAATATTGTCCTTAAGCTTAGCATATTTGACTCTAGCAGCTTCTAAGATATCTTTGATTTCACGTTCTTTTTCTAAGCATGAAGTGCAAGGGCTAGAATCAATCACAATGAAGCAATCAACTTGCTAGACTCTAAGCATTTTTCACAAGGAGCGATTTAATTTCAATTAGCTCGGTTCTAGCATTTTCAAGTTGTTGTAAAGCAATATTATGAGTAGATTGTAAATTGGTAATTTCGAATGCATAGCATGGCAAGATAAACATTCATCGAGTTCAAGAGTCTTAACATTTGCAAGTTCTAGTTTGATTTACCAATTTTTGACTCTAGTTTCTTATTTTTAGTCATGACAAATTCTAGCGCTTCATCTTGACTAAGCACTTGCTCAACTATAGAATTATATTTAGCGTAAAGCTCATCATAAGAAAAGATACCTCATCATTATCAATGTCGTCGGTGTCGACCATGAAGCACATGCCAAGTAAAGTCCTTGGCCTTCCCTTTCTTTTCCTCTTCGCTCCCGAGTCCACATCACTAATGGATTGCTCTCCAAAAGCGGCAAGGACCCGGTGGCGGCCTTTATGAGCTTGACAAACATCATACTCGAGTTGTTCTCATGAGGCTTCTTCCAAGTGTCTTCTCCTACCGTGCTTACCCTTACCTTTTAGCTTGGGGCAATTGGCGGATGTGGTAAAGCTCTCCACACTCATAGCAAGTAACAGGACCACCTCTCTTTTTATTTCTCACATTGTTGTAAGCCGTGTGAATTTTTTAGCTAAAAGGGCTAACTCTGTCTCAGAATATTTTCAAGCTCCTCCTCGAAATCGCAGATAAGCAAGCAAATGAAAATCCGTAAGAAGATTCAAAAGAGTCATCAAAAGCCTTTTGTGAGGATCTGCTACCAAAGCTAAATTATCTTTCTTGGGATGATCAACTCTTTTAATTTCATGAGTCTTGAGTTTACTATAAAGCAATTCTAAAGTAAGACTCGAAAGATCAACATTCTCTTCTATAGCAGTAGCCTTCATCTCCCACTCCTTGGTGTTGATTGCAGCCAAGAGATGGGTGGCATTTTCAGATTGAGAATATTCAATATCAACGACTTTCATTTGATTAATCACTTTATTAAAGCATTGAAAATGTCATCGATGCTCTCTCCGGGACGCATCTCGAATTTATTGTACTCACGCTTATAAAATTGATTTGGCGCACCTTTTGATTTGGGACGAACCCTCATGATATGTTTCGAGAGTGTTCCAAATTTCATCTTGCAGATTGAAAGATTGCAAATTCTATCATATTCTTGTCTACCAAATGCACCATATAAAAGATTCTTAGCCTTATTGTTGTCACCAAAAGAATTGCGAAGCGAGTGTAGCAATTTCGGGAATAACGGTGGGCTCTAACAACATCCCAAATAGCTTGTCCTCGCTCTCAAGAAAGACGCGCATACGATTCTTCCAATAGGCATAATCGTGCCCATCAAGATATGCGGTTTAGTAGAAAACTTATCCATCGCCAAAGTTCGGTGACCGGTTAAGATCAAGATTGAACTAACCGGCTCGATACCACTTGTTGGACCGTAAAGGCGACTAGAGGGGGTGAATAGAGCACGCTCAATTTTTCACAAATTATGAACTCAATACAATTTAACTCCAAGAGCTATTAGAAAGCTATGAAGATCAATATACCGATCAAATGGAAGACTAATATTGAATTCAATTAAACCCTAAGCAATATAACAAAATCAACTAAGATTACCAAGACTCACAAAGACGGGCGGTCGATCGAGTTATACTCAACCGGTCGGACCGATTGCGGGCGATCGGCCGGCGTTGTCTTTGGCGGTCGGACCGCTCCAAAATCGATCGACCGGTGATGACGGGCGATCGACCGGCCGACTCGAACCGATCCGCAGCGAGAAAATCACCGATGACGAAGTTGCAATTAGGTGAAACTTTTGATTCTCAACTCCAATCTTTATGAAACTTTGCACACACCTTCTATATGCTATTGAGGACCTATTCCAATCGAATATTATGATAATTCTTGGAACGATCTTGAGCAATTGTCAATTGATTAACGAAGGTCTAAAGCAGGGCAAGAACGAAAACTTGATCCTAAAGCTTGTTCGTGAGAGATTGATGATCAAGATGATGCTAGATAGATTCACACATATCACAGCAAGCTAATTCACGTGAAAGAATCAATCACAAACTCGCGGATCAAAGAAAGCCCTAAAATCACCAAATTGAAAGCAAGAACGAAAAGAGACTTATCTCAAGCAAACCTTGCATAGATTGATTTCGTGATTGAAGCTGGATTACATCCACACCATCATGGATCAGTAGACAATCAAGGATCACGAAATTCTCCACAAACCATCAAGAGCCCTTGCCTCCACCTCAACTCCCCTAAAGACAATTAGGGTTTTGAAACATAAAAAGGCGAGAGAGAGAGAGAGCTAGATGGTGCAGCCACCACCTCCCCCTATTTATAGTGGAGGCCTAGACTCCTAAGGTTTGACTCCATTGGGCTCCCGTTAAGGCCCACTAACAAACGGGTCACACACGCACGCTTCGTAAAGCGCCGTCTTTAACCTTTTGACCTAAACCGCTTCACCATGCGTCATGGATTCGCCAATAGGTCACCCTTGTCCACCTTGTGTCACGCTTGAGTCGTTGACCTCACCCGGCATCGTCGATCGTTCTGGACCTCAACTCTTCAAGTCTAGTCCCGATTCTCCTCGCCGTTGACCGTCGTTGACCACCAAGCTACCTGCACAACCACAGACAAGAAAACACGAATTCGGGAACAAGTTCTTCACAACTTGACCCATGTTAGTCAAAACATGCATCATGCAAATCATATGCCATGAAACCAATGACTTTGACCTAACAAAACAACATCGCCACGGTTGGCCGACGTTCAAGTAGTTCTGGTCCGACCGCTCCGGTGAGCGGTCGGACCGCCCATGGCGGTCGGACCGCTCCTCAATGAGCCGTCGGACCGCCCTTGGGACTTAGCCGAAATTCAACCCCAAAATCCAAACCTTCGGAAACTTTAAACCAATAGAACTTTCTTGGAGACTCCAAAAATCATGAGACCAAGTGCATTGGGATCCCTCACTTGCCTACAACACCTATTTTTGGCCCACTCATTTTGACCACTTTGGTCATCGCGGTCCGATCAGCCCTACATGGCCGGTCCGACCGATTTGGGACCGATCGGACGCGTGGTAAGGACCGGTCGGACCGCCCTGTCGAAGAAGCTCAGTAACTTTGTCGAAAACGCATGAAACGACAAACCGTAAGCGCCATTGCCAATTGTCACATCATCCTAAGATCCGGAGCATATCCCCATGAAATCCACAATCTCCCCTTGATGAACACATTGGCAATTATCCGAAAAATGTAAGTAAGAGGTTTGAAAACGAGTTTACTCGCAGTTTAGCACAAAGGCACAACTTGGTCCATATGAAAGAAAAGCAATGAACATGACCAAGCCGGCATCGAATAGTATAGGCATGTGAGACAAGGCAAAAGAAAGCATAAAAACTTTGATTTCGGAAAAGGGTCAAAATTCTCACATGAGGTCCATATGAAAGAACAATTGTTCAATTGACCTATGATCATTGTGAGTATAAAAGAATGCAATTCAAGTTCGTAATATTCAATAAGACAATAAGAATGCAACTCAAGAACTCCCCTCACTATGATCATCAAATTTCAAATTTTCTCCCTTTGTATAAACTTCTCCCCCAATCTTCTCATTAACACATCTTCTCCAAATAAGAGTAGCAAAGAAATATTACACATCTTCTCCCAAAGAAATATCTTTTCATTTAACACATCTTCTCCCCCTTTGACAATGGATTCATCAAGGAATCACGCCTTCCTCTCATCCAGGGATAACAAATAGAGAATAAAGAAAGAAGCAGAAACAAAAGAAGCATAAAGAGGAATATGCATGAAGTGCAATGGAGTGGCTTCAATTTTTGTATTTTTCAATTTTTTTTTTTGATTACAAGAAGCTTTGGAGATTACCCAAAAGAACAAGCTAGTATCTCGAATAATGCATAAACAGCATATCAAGCCTGACAGCGCTAGCAAGATCATGGTAAGACATATATATCAAAGCTAAGCACAAAGGCTCAAAAGTAAAGCAAGAGGTTTGATCAATTTAAGCAACGCTTCAAATTGACAAGTTCATCAACAGGATCCTAAAGTGAAATTGGCCATGTCAAATGTCAAAGTGAGATCAAAAATCTAACAAAGACCACAAGAAGAGTCAATCAAGTCCGTATTGAATCATTTTGCTCAATATTTTGTAAAGCGCCCATTTGTCAACATTTTTCTCATTTGCATTGAATATTGAAGTTGACTAATGATCTAACTTAGTGACAAGATCTCGGACTAGGAGCCATCCACATACTCATCCTAAGCTTGACCAAAAGTTGATTAAAGGTATATCTTAGTAAAGAAGATCACGGACTAGGAGCCATCCACAAACTCTTTCTAAGCTTCTAAGGCGACAAATCTTGAGGTTCATGTCATTTCGACAAGCGGTCCCCATGAGATCGTTCGTTCATCAAACTATCTCCAAGTTCATGTCATTTGACAAGCGGTCTCGTAAGAATAGTTTGGCATAATTTAAGCATAAGACAATCTTGATTTTCATTTTTCACAAGAGCAGTTTTAGAATCTCAAGAACACAAAAGCTCAAGTAATGGTCAATTTTAGATCAAAGAGCTTAACAAAGCAATTCTGACAGGGCCAATGTCACAAGAGGAGCACTAATTACGCAACTCGCTAAAACATCCACAAATTGCAATTTCTTAGTTTGAGTTGTTTAAAAGGTTCTAGCTCATATAGCAAAGACTTAGCTACACATGTAAAAGCATGATAATTCTAGCAAGTCAAAGAACTGGACATGACATTGAGCAAGAATTGAAATACAAAAGCTCTAAAGGGTAATAGGCAAAGCTTCATCAATTTCAAAAGATAAGCAGAAAATCTTATATTACAATGCATTTTTTTTTTGAATTTTTCATACCATTTGTTGTAACCACTTGTTGAAGTTTTCATATGAATGCAATATGACACAATGAGATGCAATTGAAAAACCTAAAAACCTAAAAAGTTCGAAAAGATCACTAAGTTCAGAAAAAGAACAATAAAAGATCAAAAGAACAAGGAAAGATCAGAAAAGATCAAACTCCCCCTCAAACCAACCCATAAGGATAAATAACTCCTAACTCTCTTCTCAAGGTGGCAAACCTAGTTGGGTCTAAAGATTTGGTGATGATAAAAACAAGAGACAAGAGAAGAATCTAGTGGGTGACAAGCGCCTGAGGTACTCTTCCTATCTAGCCGACAACCCGCACAATTAGGATAAGAAAAACCCCCGAATGGACAAGGATAAAGAACAGGAATATCAAATGCCATACAAAGAGAGTAGAGTGTAAGTACCTGAATAAGAGCTTAACGGCTGGCGATGGGAAGTTCGGAGATGCTTGAAACCCGTCGATCCGCGTGAAGGAGGTGAACCATCTTGAGTCTCCGGCAATATGACGTGAGCGATCGGAGTTGACAAAGCACGTGTCCTTCCTCTTTCGCGGCAATCACGAAAAATCAAGGCACAGAAGAACGATGTGTCTCGACATCAAGTTAGTTAAACAAGACTTGGGAACCCGATCGAGACACACGTCTGCAGTAGTATGCAAAGCGTAGTGTTATCCTTGATTTCATCTAAAATTCGTTATGAGCAATGTTTAAGTTAACATGGGAATTAAAGCTGTCGGTGGTCGATCGACCGTTGTCTTGTGATCGGGCCGGCGACCAAATCGGTCGGACCGGTGACCACCAATGGTCGGCCGTGACGAATCAAGAACATGAGAATTAGAATATGTAGAAACATAATGATTAGCATGTGAGAAAAATCCTAATCCGGTTTATTCCTTTCGGTGTTACCATGTCTCATAAAAGCTCTAGGTTGCTGAATGAGATTCTATCAAGATTTTTCCTATCATTTTTCAACCTCACGCCAATGAATTCAATCAAATGCCCACTTTTCTTGCAATAAGTGCAATGGTACTTGGTACCACTAGAAGAAGCACCATTTGAATTAATACAAGGTTGGGCAAAACCTCTGATTTAAAAGATGTTTTTGCAGGTTGGGTTTTGAATTCAATTAAACCTTTTCCAAGACTTGAATGACTTTTGGGTTTGAATTGTCTTGAAAAGAATTGAATCCTAAACCTTGCTTCTTATAAGGAGTTTTAGACTTGTCAAGAATCATGTTTAATTGTTTCTTACCTTTAGAAAATTTCTCTAATGTATCATGAAGGTAAGCATTTTCTTTCTCAAGTTAACACAAACATCACAAGTTTTATCCATAGATTTCTCCTTATATAAAGCAATTTCAAGCTTAAGAGCGAACAAGAAGCACAAGTAGTATTTTCAATATTGTCCTTAAGCTTAGCATATTTGACTCTAGCGACTTCTAAGATATCTTTGATTTCACGTTCTTTTTCTAAGCATGAAGTGCAAGGGCTAGAATCAATCACAATGAAGCAATCAACTTGCTAGACTCTAAGCATTTTTCACAAGGATGATTTAATTTCAATTAGCTCGGTTCTAGCATTTTCAAGTTGTTGTAAAGCAATATTATGAGTAGATTGTAAATTGGTAATTTGAATGCATAGCATGGCAAGATAAACATTCATCGAGTTCAAGAGTCTTAACATTTGCAAGTTCTAGTTTTGGTTTACCAATTTTTGACTCTAGTTTCTTATTTTTAGTCATGACAAATTCTAGCGCTTCATCTTGACTAAGCACTTGCTCAACTATAGAATTATATTTAGCGTAAAGCTCATCATAAGAAAAAGATACCTCATCATTATCAATGTCGCTTGTCGACCATGAAGCACATGCCGAGAAAGTCCTTGGCCTTCCCTTTCTTTTCCTCTTCGCTCCCGAGTCCACATCACTAATGGATTGCTCTCCAAAAGCGGCAAGGACCCGTGAGCGGCCTTTATGAGCTTGACAAACATCATACTCGAGTTGTTCTCATGAGGCTTCTTCCAAGTCGTCTTCTCCTACTGTGCTTACCCTTACCTTTTAGCTTGGGGCAATTGGCGGATGTGGTAAAGCTCTCCACACTCATAGCAAAAACAGACCACCTCTCTTTTTATTTCTCACATTGTTGTAAGCCCGTGTGAATTTTTTAGCTAAAAGGGCTAACTCTGTCTCAGAATATTTTCAAGCTCCTCCTCGAAATCGCGAGATAAGCAAGCAAATGAAAATCCGAAGAAGATTCAAAGAGTCATCAAAAGCCTTTTGTGAGGATCGCTACCAAAGCTAAATTATCTTTCTTGGGATGATCAACTCTTTTAATTTCATGAGTCTTGAGTTTACTATAAAGCAATTCTAAAGTAAGACTCGAAAGATCAACATTCTCTTCTATAGCAAGAGCCTTCATCTCCCACTCCTTGGTGTTGATTGCGACCAAGAGATGGGTGGCATTTTCAGATTGAGAATATTCAATATCAACGACTTTCATTTGATTAATCACTTTATTAAAGCATTGAAAATGTCATCGATGCTCTCTCCAGACGCATCTCGAATTTATTGTACTCACGCTTGTAAATTTGGCGCACCTTTTTGATTTGGGACGAACCCTCATGATATGTTTGAGAGTGTTCCAAATTTCATGTGATTGAAAGATTGCAAATTCTATCATATTCTTGTCTACCAAATGCACCATATAAAAGATTCTTAGCCTTATTGTTGTCAGCCAAAAGAATTGCGAAGCGGTGTAGCAATTTCGAGAATAACCAATGGGCTCTAACAACATCCCAAATAGCTTGTCCTCGCTCTCAAGAAAGACGCGCATACGATTCTTCCAATAGGCATAATCGTGCCCATCGAAGATATGCGGTTTAGTAGAAAACTTATCCATCGCCAAAGTTTGGTGACCGGTTAAGATCAAGATTGAACTAACAAGGCTCGATACCACTTGTTGGACCGTAAAGGCGACTAGAGGGGGTGAATAGGAGCACGCTCAATTTTTCACAAATTATGAACTCAATACAATTTAACTCAAAGTAGCTATTAGAAAGCTATGAAGATCAATATACCGATCAATGGAAGACTAATATTGAATTCAATTAAACCCTAAGCAATATAACAAAATCAACTAAGATTACCAAGACTCACAAAGACGGGCGATCGGCCGTTATACTCAACCGGTCGGACCGATTGTCGGGCGGTCCGACCGGCGTTAGTCTTTGGCGGTCGGACCGCTCAAAATCGGTCGACCGGTGATGATGGCGGTCGACCGGCCGACTCGAACCGATCGCAAAATAAAATCGGCCCGATGACGAAGTTGCAATTAGGTGAAACTTTTGATTCTCAACTCCAATCTTTATGAAACTTTGCACACACCTTCTATATGCTATTGAGGACCTATTCCAATCGAATATTATGATAATTCTTGGAACGATCTTGAGCAATTGTCAATTGATTAACGAAGGTCTAAAAGGGCAAGAACGAAAACTTGATCCTAAAGCTTGTTCGTGAGAGATTGATGATCAAGATGATGCTAGATAGATTCACACATATCACAGCAAGCTAATTCACGTGAAAGAATCAATCACAAACTCGCGGATCAAAGAAAGCCCTAAAATCACCAAATTGAAAGCAAGAACGAAAAGAGACTTATCTCAAGCAAACCTTGCCTAGATTGATTTCGTGATTGAAGTCGGATTACATCCACACCATCATGGATCAGTAGACAATCAAGGATCACGAAATTCTCCACAAACCATCAAGAGCCCTTGCCTCCACCTCAACTCCCCTAAAGACAATTAGGGTTTTGAAACATAAAAAGGCGAGAGAGAGAGAGAGCTAGATGGTGCAGCCACCACCTCCCCTATTTATAGTGGAGGCCTAGACTCCTAAGGTTTGACTCCATTGGGCTCCGTTAAGGCCCACTAACAAGCGGGTCACACACGCACGCTCGCAAAGCGCCGTCTTTAACCTTTTGACCTAAACCGCTTCACCATGCGTCATGGATTCGCCAATAGGTCACCCTTGTCCACCTTGTGTCACGCTTGAGTCGTTGACCTCACCCGCATCGTCGATCGCTCGGACCTCAACTCTTCAAGTCTAGTCCCGATTCTCCTCGCCGTTGACCGTCGTTGACCACCAAGCTACCGCACAACCACGCATAAGAAAACACGATTCGGGAACAAGTTCTTCACAACTTGACCCATGTTAGTCAAAACATGCATCATGCAAATCATATGCCATGAAACCAATGACTTTGACCTAACAAAACAACATCGCCACGGTTGGCCGACGTTCAAGTAGTTACCTGCGTCGACCGCTCCGGGTGAGCGGTCGGACCGCCATGGCGGTCGGACCGCTCCTCAGGAGGCGGTCGGACCGCCTTGGGACTTAGCCGAAATTCAACCCCGAAAATCCAAACCTTTCGAAACTTTAAACCAATAGAACTTTTCTTGGAGACTCCAAAATCATGAGACCAAGTGCATTGGGATCCCTCACTTGCCTACAACACCTATTTTTGGCCCACTCATTTTGACCACTTTGGTCATCGCCGTCCGACCGCCCTACATGGCCGGTCCGACCGATTTGGACCGGTCGGACATTGCAGGCAAGGACCGGTCGGACCGCCTGTCAAAGAAGCTCAGTAACTTTGTCGAAAACGCATGAAACGACAAACCGTAAACGCCATTGCCAATTGTCACATCATCCTAAGATCCGAGCATATCCCCATGAAATCCACAGTGGGATGAGGTTGGAGAGCGGCGATCTTGGGTCCCGAGGTTCGCAGACGATGGCTAGAGTGGCAGAGGTTAGGCGAATTTGTTGGTCGCCCAGAGCCGCACGTAAGAGCTACGCTGATGTCGAAGGCGAGATTTGGAATTGAGGTGGGGCCAAGTTTGTTGAGAGTATCGCCATCTAAAGGCGTAGTGCGTTTGGCAACAAAGGAAAGCTTAGTCCAAGGTATGTTGGACCCTTCCCAATCGTGGCACGAATTGGGAAGCTAGCTTACCGTTTGAACCTTCCTGATTCTATGAGTGGGGTTCACAACGTGTTTCATGTTTCGATGCTTAGAAAGTTTCTGAGAGACCCAGATCGTGTCATTCCTTTGGAGCCTTTGATTGTCAAGCAAGACCTTACCTTCGAGTCCCGGCCAGTGAAGATATTAGAAGAATCAGAACGGGTTCTGAGGAATAAGACCCTGAAGTATGTCAAAGTTCTTTGGTCGATCGACCGAGAGAGAGGACACTTGGGAGTTGGAGTCCCGCATGAGAGAGCAATACCCCGACCTGTTCGTTTAAGGTAAATTGTTTAAGTTGTAATTTCCGGTATTTATTTCTCTCTGTTGGATCGTCGATTAGATTCGAGGTCGAATCCTGTTAAGGGGGGTAGACTGTAATACTCCGGAAATGTTCGGTAGAAAGAAAGAGGTCGGAGAGAGTAACAGAGATTGTTTTCGTCGGAAAATTCCAATCTTCGGGGGGGGGTTATTTGTTATTGCCAGACAACCTGGGCGCGATCATGCGACCTGTGTGGCCCATGAGGGGCCGGCCGCCCATGTGGTGGCCGGCCAAAAGGCCAAAAGGGGGGGGCACCACTTCCCCCCCCCCCAAAACCCTAACTCCTTCTCCTCCCTCCCCCAAGCCGCCACTTCCTCTCCCCTCCCCTTCCTCACGGCGCAGCACCTCCTCCTAGGCGCCTCCTCCTCCAGTGGTGGCCGCCATTGGTGTTCCCCTGGAGCTGCACTCCCGATCCTCCACGTCTTCACCTTCGGTTCTTCCTTCGCCGGGCTTCCGCGGGGTCGCTGATTTGGGGCTGGCCAAAGAAGGAGAGGGGAAGGCTTTGGGAAGTTGTTCCTCGTCGTTCTTCGGGTCTACAAGGGTAACGAGAGACCCCATCGCTGTTTGATTGCGTTAGAGTTGTCGATTCCATGTTTTTGGTAGTATCGCGTAATCTCTGTTAGTAGATCGGTTCTGTACAGTATGTTGCCACTCGGTTGTGGGTGTCTTAGAGGCAGAATTGGATGTTCTCTCCTTCTAGAGTTTTGTTCGTTATTTCGTTAGCTTTCTTTTGGCACCTGGATCACAAATTTTCACCCAGTAGATTAAAAGTTATGGCTGTTTTACTACGCGCTGGTCTGTCTGTCAGAACTGATGGGTATACTCGGTTGCACCTAGGTTTTGATCTAGTTAGAGTCAGAATCAGGTCGGCCACCCAACTAGGTTTTTGAAGATAATTTCACCATGTTTCCAGGCTGATAAAAATCACTTTATTTGGATCAGTGGTTTAAAAGTTAGAGCACTTTCTTTAGGGCTGTTCAGATTTCTGGGCAGACTGCAGTTGTAGTTTTTCAATGGATGGTTAGACCTCTGTAATGGCCGAATTAGAGTTTACCATCAACTAGAGTTTTGTAGCCAGTTAAGTTAAGAAAATTTGAGCACTGGTTTCAGGTCTTTTGGACTTACGGTTTTTTATTGGTGAATTTTCTAGTAAAACTGCCAGATTAGTGATAATTGAAATGTTTGGGGTAAATTGATCAAATTGAACTTTTATTGGGTTAGTTTGGTTAGAGATGGAGGGAGGACACGTGTAGCCTTTCCATACTCGCTTGTCCTCATTTCGATTATTTTATATTGTAGGCGGTGAAGCGGTGAGTGGAGGGGTATCTCAATTACCTCCCAACTTTGTTCTTGTAGTGCAAGCAAGTAATTTGTATTCAATGTTTGATGTCATGTATGATGTGTGAATGAATATTTACATTTGTTCGTATTTGTAGATGAATGCCATGTGTTCTTTTCATTTATGATTACTATTCAATATTGACATGTGATCATCATGACATGCATACATTATTTTGGTAAGACCCATCAATTCCAGTATGGGCACTTGAAATCCCATCAATTCCAAGATGGGTACGTGAGTCCACCATTCCAATGTGGGCCACGTTGGACAGTCGTATGAAACGTTCTTCATACGAATACTTTAAGTGAACACCGACGAGTGCTTCACTCGCTATACCGGTATATGCTGCATTATGTCCATTTCCTTCAATGCACCATTCCACTTCATCCATTCATAAATTCGTTTCCAGTAGTTGTTCAAATTATGTTTGTGATATCCGATCATTGTATGCTTGATTGTTACATACGGTTGTTTCTTTGAGTCTTTGGCTCATTCTTGCTTTATTGTCTTATTTAGGTAAATGACAAGAAAGAATGATCTTGTGGAGGGTAGTTCATCACGATGCACTCACTATATTATATCAAACAATTTGAGGACTTTTAATATCATTGATTATGATTTGAGTTGCATTGTAATAAGCCAACATGGCCGTGTTTACCATATCTTGCTGAACTGTTTACTTCCATTTCGTTGCTTAAGACTTGAGGATGAATGCTTGTTTCCATATATTCATAATACTCGCCTCACTTTTTCATGCGATTTGATGTTATTCATTTGAAGAGTAGTGATTGTAGGTGACATCTTGACTTCATTATAGTCAGGGTGTTACACAAGAGGATCCTTTGGAGGAGAAAAACCAACATCTACAATCCACCATATTTTAGGGCTCATGGCTTTAAAGTAGCATGACATGCTGATCTTTCAATAAGAATAATTTGACCTATCAAATAGAGGTGCTTCACCTAGGTACACTATATCACTAGTGGTCATCCTTTACTATCTAGATGGTTAAGTTTAATAAAATAAGAGACTAAGCTCTGATACCAGTTGTGAGATCGAGGAGGCCAACTAGAGGGGGGTGAATAGGAGGTTTTTAAAAAACTTTTTGGCTAAAACCGATTTCTAATACGGAAGAGTAAGTCAAATCGGTTTTGCGCAATTAAGGCCTAAAACAACTAGTCTCACTAAGTGCACCAACAATACAAGACTATGTCAATGATTGCAAATATACAAAGATATGTAAATAATTTAATTCTATGAATGTAAATTGCACAAAATAAATCACTAGAGAATAAACCACAATGACTTTTTACCGTGGTGCTCGGACACTTGCCGGTCTCTCGCAATCCACATTGAGGTAAGCTGAAACTAATTGGGCCAGCTCCAGGAATTAAACCAAACACCTCTGAGGTAAGTCCAACCACTTGGACTGGCTCCAACACGAAGCAATACCTCGATCTACACGGGGTTGCTCTTCTTCCACTTCGGAGATGGCGAACACCAAACCACTCACAACCATTGAGTCTTCTCATAACTTTCTTTGGGAAGCTTACCGGTAGAACACCTCCAAGCCGTCTAGGTGTCGGTAAACACCAAGAGTAATAAGCCGAAGACTTTCACTTGAACGAATCAAGTGTCTAAGCTAAAGTGGATATACAATCCACTACCTAATGCCACATATGCACTTAGGGTTTGCTCTCTAAGCTCACTACGTGCAATACATGCATTAAAGAGTGTAGAGGACTTGCTCTTTACTCAAAAAAAAGAATATAGCACTAGCAACCTTATTCACAACCGGCCAAGGTGGGAATTTATAGCCCACACTCCAAAAACTAGCTGTGGGAACAAACATCCTTAAAAAAATTAGGATTTCTGGTAATACCGTCGGTCAACACCGGTACTGCTGCAGTCAAGAACAACAATCGACTGTTGTGCATTTAATGTGACTGATATAGCCATTATGAAAGAGTTCTGGTACTATCACCAACTTCAAATCGGTGAGCTAGAGAAAGGAAGATTGAGCTATCAACACATGATGAGACTCAAGCTACTAGTCAAGACCCCTCTTAAATAGTACAGCAACCTATACTAGCTGTCCGGCCTGCAACCAAACACCAAGACAGGTAAAAAAACTAGGAACATAGTCTTAGCCCTAGCTAGTCATACCTTTGCCTTGAGCATCCTCTTGAAGCTTGATGATGCACATCTTGTAACATCCCTATTTTCAGAGCTTCAAAAATCTTTTAAATATGGGTAGTAAGAAAATTCACCATTTGGATTTATTTGAATATTAATTTAAAAAGCTTAATATGGACTTTAAGGACAAATTGATTTAATGTGCTTAATCCCAACATCAACAATTGTCAAAACTATTTTATTTAGATTCTATATGCTTGGATATATTTTACAGAATTTTCTGGAATTTTTCCAAAGTGATTTGCTATTTTCTAATTGCTATTTGCATTTTCTGGATTTATTTAAAAGAAAATCAAAAGAAAATCCTTCGAATAAAGATCGGGCGAAGCCCAAGACTATTCCTCGCCTCCCACCCTCCATGACCCATTCCCGCCTTGCGCCTTGGATCACCGCGCGTGTCCCCTTCGCGCGATCGCGACGCTTCGCCGCCGCGCTCGCCTCGCTTGCTCACCGCAGGATCTCCATCGCCCGGTTGCCGCTTCGCCGCGTTGCCGCGCCTTGCCCGTTGGATTGTCGCCGCGTGGGCCGCCGTTGATCTCGCTCGTTCGCTCGCCGCGCTCGCGCTGCGCCGTTGGATCGCCATCGCACGCTTCGCGCCGCGCGCCGCCTCGCTGGCCGCCAGTGGGACCGCGACCGAAGTCGTCGTCTCCGCCGCTTTCTTCTTCCTCGCGCGCGCGCTTCGCCATTGCTTTGAGCTCAAGCCGCGTCCGACAAATGCGTATTCGTTGCCGATTCTTCGTGCCGAACCCACCAAATCATGTCTCGGTTATTCCTTATCCGTTCCAAACCAAATCAAACCTCGAATCGGTTTCAATCTCCGAAAATCTTTGAATTCAAAAACCCGCCGCTTTGGACCCGATTTGGGGTTTCAAATCTCGGCGTCTCCGAGCCTATAAATACTCCCCTAGCACCGCTGGACCTCCGCAACCCTAAGCCGCCACTCGCGTCGCCTGATCGCCTAGCGCGCCGCATTACAAGCTTTAGGGTTTCGGCCGAGCTTCTTCTCCGGTGGATTGCGCCGCCGCCGTCGTCGCCCTTGCTCCACCGATCGCACCATTGTGATCGCAAGTCTCGAGCTACCTCGTGCGCACCTTCGTCGCCGAGCATCGCCGGAGCGCCCGTCCGACAAAACCCGAGCTCTCGCCGCTTCTCCTCGCCGCGGCCACCTCACAACCCTGTGTGCTCAAACGGTGCCCATGTGTGCGATTAGCCTCCTCTACACGTTGGTACCACTCATCTGCCGGCGAAGTCGCCGCTGTTCACGGTGACTATCGGTCCCGAAGCGCCATCGCGCCGTTGTCGCCGGCTCAGCGCCAGCATTGTGTCGGGCCGATCTTTGGTGTGGCGGCCGCGTGGCGCCAGTCAGCGCCAAGACACAGCGGCGCGGGTCTTGGCCCACCGTGCGGATCTCCCTCGGTTCGTGCACTCTCGGTCCACCGTGAACCGAGACCGATGGGTCCCACATGTCGAATTCTTTTAAATATAATTTTTTTCCGAAATTCTACGACGCAAGCATTGCGCAATAATCCGATTTTCCTTTATAAAATAATTCGGGAAATTCAAGAAAATCCAAATTAGGGTTTATTTGATTTTCCAATCTTCCAAAGCCCATATCTTTTGCATCCGAAGTCCAATTGAGCCCATTCAAATTTGTAAATTCATATAAAATTAAGATCTATTTAATGGTGAATTTTATTTAATTTTGGAGTTTGTTTTGCCTCTGTTATTTATTTGTTTTGTTTCTTTTGTCTCGTTCATGAGTAGGCGTCGATACTTGGGAATTTTGCGTAAGAAGGAGCACCTCAAGACCAAGACCAATATCTAGATCTATTCTAAGGCAAGTTATACCTTTGATCATTTTGAACCCAGTTTTCAAAATACTTTGTTTCAATGTATTGCATTCTATTTCAAGTATTTATTTAAATGCTTTTGGGTGTAGTTATTAATCCAAATTGTTATGCCACCTTGTCTATTGTATGCCATGATCTTTTGTCACCCTAGGTTGATTAATTATTAGTTGGTATTATTGTAGCACCAACGTGGGTTGGTTAGATACGATTAGGCGCTTAGCCATGCCACGAGTCATCATTTCATGTGAGAGTTGCAATTATAAACTTGACTAAGTGATTATGGAACTGTGTGATGAATCTGTGTGTCTTTGTGTGCTATTACTCGTTGATGGCATGTGTTGCACTTAATCAACAGGGTGGGAAAAGATTTAGACTGAGGCAAGTGGTGGATTCTGTGTGAATGGTGGATCTGTGTGATATAAACTTTGTGATTTGGGAAAATCTGGAAGTCTTGCCTTAGTCAATTAAGGACTTAACTTTGTGCGCCATTGAACTGGGCTCACTGCATGCGACCACATGCCTAGTATGGGCCGGGCTCGACTTAGTAAGTTATGGAGTCTTGACATTGACAACTCAGTTGTATTTAAGCTATGTGATGGGTGGAGGTGTGATATGTCACATCGCGGGACTGTTCATTTGCATCCTCGTCCAATGGTGTGTGTCGCCCAAGGGTGTGTGTACAAATTGACGGCGATAAAGCACACCAGAGTGTCATTGTTTGAGATAAAGTCTCGAAAGGTTTTGTTGTGATCAACTCGATCCGGTTGGTTTCATCGTGTGGGTAAAGTGTACAACCTCTCGCAGAGTGTTTAAACCAATCTATTCGAATAGCCGCGTCCTCTGTTATGGACATGCTCGGAATTTCACACGAGGGTAGATTTTCATAAAACAATTGGGAAGGGTCAGCTGTGTGAGATAACTTGTTCAGCTGTGTGAAAGAACTTGTTTAGACTGTGTGTCCTTTGTGAAATCAATTGATAACTTATTATTGTCTATTTGTTTTGAATTACGCTTTCAATCTATTATTTGTATTCAATTGCAAATGTTGCATTTCTGCAAAATAACCACAGAAGCCATTTCTTTGGAATAAGCCATCATGTATAAATGCATTCTGTGGTATGACTTGCGAGTACGGTGTGTACTCACTCTTGCTAAACAAATCAACTGAAGTGGAGGAGTCGTCGCCTGCTTTTGAAGAGGATTTCACGAAGGTTGAGCGTTAGGGTCTTGATCCGATCGGTTGCTCGTGGTAAATTGATGGGAGCCACCGAGTTTATTTCGCTTCATTGCAGCTTTATTTCTTTATTGTCACCTTGCATGGCTTAATAAATGTAAACTCGACCGTAAGGTCCCAACAGATTATTTGTTATTTAAATGTACTCGTTTATTCTTATATTCGTTGTATGGATGTGATATTTCATCAATGTTGACACTGTGTGCACTAGCGTGATCCTGGACTAGTGCAGAATACACAGAGGGTCCAGATTTGCATATTTGGGTCCCGACAGAGGTGGTATCGAGCCATCGATCGTAGGTCTTGACCCTAGTTAGATTGGCCGTTCTTAGTGAGTCCAAACTATTTTCTAAAGCAAAATTAACTTACAAGATTAATTGAACTCCTTAACTCATCTCATGTCTCTCTTGACTCAACTATTCTGAAATTCTTTCTCTCCCGCTGCTTAAAGTTGTTTTCATATCCTTGTCCATCTTGGACAGATGCCTCGTCTTGAGTTATGGAGAGCGCAAGGGAGGACTTTGCCGAGCTTTGGAAGTTGCTACAAGTACTTGGAGGGTTCGATCGTCCATTGTACCGTGGCGTTGCTTGGATTGTGAACGGCCGAGATCGTGGAGTGATCTCGCCATTTGACCGCTCACGCCAGCGTAACACCAAGGCGAGCAAACCACCGAACATCTCACTCGAAGGAGTATTTGGATTGAAGCAATCCAGAGTCTTCACGCCTTGCCATCCCGAGGATCTCGCAACATCTACTCTCGAGAGCTTCGTGACACGCTTTTCGTTATCATCCCCGCACTTCCGACGTGGATCTTGTCGCACGTTTTCCGCTCACGGAAGGAGAAGACAACGCCACCGTCGTGCATCTCGCCCGATTCGCCTGGCCGCTCAGAGGAATCGTTGGAGTTAGCCGCCACTGAGTGGAGTGTACCTATGAGACTCTTGAGAGTCAAGAAAGGATCGCCATATTAGAAGAAACTCTTTATGGACGACACGATCACGAAGAAGACATCAAGAGGAAGACCTGAAGAAGTCGATGGACCGGTGAACGGAAGAGAGCAGAGGCAAGCAGAGCTGAAGCACCACAGAAGACTCGCCCTATTGCACCATCCCGGGACATCGGATCGGTTTGCAAGGATGCCACCACTTTCAGTGTCTACAAGAGCGGGAGCACCGCCAAGGTGCGGAGGCTATTTGATTGAGTAGTCTGCTCGCGTTGTTTGAGCTTAGCCGCTTTATGTCTTGAGTCGCCTTTAGGCGTAGATGGTGTGCTTAAGTTCGTCCTTATTTTTGTGTGCAAGTATGAGCCGCAAAGGCCCTTAGGCATTTGTTGCAAGCCATACTATTATCTTAATCAATATAAGAGTTTGATTGAGTTTCCTAAAATATGTTGTTGGGTTTTACCTACCCGCTTAGTTCTACAACTTATCTCGTGCTTGCTACCTTATCTAACCCCCGAGATTCACCGGATGGTTCGGACTCGTCAAGTCTGCGCAAGTGGTTACGATACTCGAGATCGGAAGGACAGAACAAATCCCGGAGAAGCAATTCCACCACAAGCACCTTGATCGATCTGCGAATTTTGGAGCATTCATGACACTCGCATCCAACCGATGTACACCATGATGAACGGATGCAAGCTATGAATAACGAGCAACAACAATCAAGATCACAATGGAGCCCCGCTTGCTCATGGTCACAATGGATCATCAAGTTGGCGGAGTTTATGAGGACCCGCCCACCAACCTTTTTCGACATGTCTCACCAGAGAAGGCGATGATTGGCTTCGTGTCATTGAGAGAAAGTCGCGATCACTCAATGCGGCGATCATGAAAAAGTTCTCAGACGCTCTCACCGGATGGAAGGCATTGCCGCCGAATGGTGGGAAAACTTTGTGCAACGCATGGAACGCCGCAAGATATTACTTGGGAAGAGTTCACAATCGCCGCCAAGATCATGTACCGTAAGGAATCATGGATCTCAAGAAGGATGAATTTCGTGCTCTCAAGCAAGGAGGAATGTCGATGATCGACTACCTCAATAAATTCTCTCAACTTGCTCGATATGTTTGCAGAAGATGTCGCCACCGACAAGGCTCGCCGAGTCGTTTTCAAAGGATTGAACACCGGACTTCAAGTCAACTTGATCACCCACACCTTTCCCGATTTTCAAGAGTTAATCAACAAGGCTTTGATTCTAGAGGATAAGCGCAAGGAATTGGAAGATCATCGTAGCGCAGAATGGCTCAAAGAAGGAAGTCACAAACCCCACCGAGGGCAAGAATGATTCCACCGCAGTTTAGCCGCTTTCCACCACGCACTCGGACCACCGCACCAACTTCAAGACTCGCCAGATTGCTCGTAACTTCCGCAACCCCGCACTACCAACCCCAATCCAAGAAGCAACCCCGAATACAACCGAGTTTGCTTTATTGCCGCCGCCAGGGCATTTCGCCAACCGATGTCCGCAGAATGGGACTATCACCCAAGACGCTTCAACCTTGGGAACACACCACCAAGACGCCAAGACAAGGCAACCATCAAGGAACTTCTCAAGCTACCGGCCAACCCGAGGAGCACCGCCATCGCTGGTCGAGGCCGTGTCAACCACGCCACTCTAGAAGGAGCCCAAGAAGCACCGACGCTGTAATCGGGTAAGTTCCTAGTAAATTCAAGACTGCATCGCCTGCTTGATTCTCGAGCTTCGATTCGCTTGTTTCGAATTTTGCAACTAAGAACAAATTGGAAGTTATGCATCTTAAGCATACTCTGTTAGTCCAATACCGAGCAGAGCTAAGTTCTAAAGTTGGATGTTTAGGAGCTAGGCTACTCATAGCCGGAGTTGAGTTTCTAGCCAACCTAATAGTTCTAGACACTCGCACCATAGATGTCATCCTTGGTATGGATTGGTTATCCAAACATAAAGCAATGCTAGATTGTGGTCAAGAGCCGTGACAATTGAGGATACCACAGAAAGAAAGTAGAATTTCTAGCCACCTCAAGACGTGATGGACATTTGGTAGTCAACGACCAAGACAGCTTTGGAAGACGACAGTAGTCGAGATTACCCGGATGTATTTCGTAAGAATTACGGGAATGCCACCGACCGTGACATTGAGTTTGTCATCGATCTAGTGCCAGAAAAAGCACCAATTTCCAAGAGACCCTATCGGATGCGGTCGATGAACTTGTGGAAATGAAGAAGCGTATAGAAGAACCATCGGAGAAAGGTTTTGTAAGACCTAGTTCGCCGCCATGGGGAGCACCTGCTTTGTTCGTCAAGAAGAAAGATGGAAGTATGAGAATGTGTATCGATTATCGCTCTCTCAACGGTCACCATCAAGAACAAATACCCATTGCCCGTAATAGATGATTTGTTCGACTGGATGAAAGGAGCCGAGTATTCTCCAAGATCGATCTACGATCAAAGTTACCATCGCTAAAGATTTGTCCTAAGGATGTACCAAAGACCACTTTCTCAACCCGGTATGGACATTATGAATTTCTAGTCATGTCTTTTGGATTGACTAATGCCCCTGCCTATTTCATGAACATGATGAACAAAGTATTCATGGAATATTTGGATAAGTTCGTGGTAGTATTCATTGATGATATTTTGGTATATTCAAAGTCAGAAGAAGAACATACAGAACATTTGAGATTAATCCTAGAAAAGCTCAGAGGACATCAGTTGTATGCCAAGTTCAGCAAGTGTGACTTTTGGAAGAAGAAAGTTGATTTTCTCGGTCATGTGATGACACCAAGGAGTAGCAATTGACCCTAAAGGTTAAAGTCAGAATGAATTGGGAGCATCCCAAGACGGTTACTCAAATTCGTAGTTTCTTGGGAATGGCAGGATACTATCGTCGTTTCATTGAAGGATTCTCAACGATTGCTAAGCCTCTTACGCAATTGTTGAATAAAGAAAAGAAGTTTATTTGGACCCCAGCTTGTGAAGAAAGTTTTCAAGAATTGAAGAAACGTTTGACTTCAGCCCCAGAGCTAGTTTTGCCGGATATTAGTAAGGATTTTGATATCTACTGTGATGCTTCGCGTCAAGGATTAGGATGTGTCCTTATGCAAGAAGGAAGAGCTGTCGCTTATGCGTCAAGGCAATTAAGGCCTCATGAAGAGAACTATCCTACCCATGATTTGGAATTAGCTGCCGTAGTGCATGCTTTGAAGATTTGGCGTCATTATCTCATCGGTAATCGCTGTGAAGTCTACACAGATCATAAGAGCCTGAAGTACATATTCACTCAGTCTGATTTGAACATGAGACAGAGAAGATGGCTGGAATTAATAAAGGATTATAATCTTGGAATCCATTACCATCCTGGTAAGGCCAATGTAGTTGCAGATGCAATGAGCCGCAAGAGCTACTGCAATGCTCTGGAAGCAAAGGAGTTGTGTTCAGAACTTCAGGAGGAATTCCAGAAGTTACAGCTAGAAGTCGTTCCGGAAGGATTTGTGGCCGATTGGAAGTGCGGTCTACTGCGGAGAAACAGATTCGTGAAGCGCAACCCAAGGATTACGAGTTTGCCGAGCCTCAAGAAGAAGATGGCGAAGGAAAATTTAAAGACTTCACTATAGATGATCGGGATATCTTGTGGATCAATGGACGATCGTGTACCGGATATGGATGGATTAAGACGGTGATTCGAAGGAAGCCCATGACTCAAAGTATTCAATTCACCGAAGCACTAAGATGTATCAGATGTTAAGAATAAGTTTTGGTGGCCAAACTTAAAGCGAGACGTCGCGAGTTCGTTGCCTTATGCGACGTGTGTCGAAAGTAAAGGCCGAACACGAGGCCAGCAGGATTGCTACAACCATGAAGATACCGTAATGGAAGTGGGAAGAGATCGGTATGGATTTCATTACCGGTCTACCCAAGACTCAATCAGTTATGATTCAATTTGGGTAATAGTGGATCGCTTGACTAAGGTTGCCCATTTCTTGCCACCAAAACCACTTATTCCGAGATCGCCTTGCGGAATTGTATATGTCAAAATCGTCACCGCACGGTGTGCCTAAGAAGATAGTGTCGATCGAGGATCTCAATTCACCTCTCGTTTCGCGAGTCTACATGAAGCCCAGGAACTCATCCAATTTTAGTAATCGCTTATCATCCACGCATGGATGGACGATGAAAGAGTCAACCAGATATTAGAAGATATGTTAAGAGCACATGCCTTAGCTAAAGCTACCGATTGGGATAAAAGTTTGCCGTATGCGCAATTCTCGTACAACAACAGATTATCAAGCCAGTTTGCAGATGTCACCATTTGAAGCTCTGTACGGTCGTGCCTGCAGAACTCCGTTGAATTGGTCAGAGACAGCTGAACGTGTAGTGTTCGGGCCAGATATTATCCAGGAGGCCGAAGAACAAGTTGCTATGATCAGAGAGAGGTTAAAGATAGCCCAGTCCAGGCAAAAGAGTTATGCCGATAATCGTCGTCGTGACCTCAGCTTTGAACCAGAGGATTTTGTGTATCTTGAGTTACTCCGCTCGAGGTGTTAAGAGATTCCACACCAAAGGGAAGCTTGCTCCAAGGTATGTAGGTCCATTCAAGGTTTTGGAGCGCCGTGGAGAAGTTGCGTACTCGCTTGAGCTACCACGATCGTTAGCGAGTGCATGATGTCTTTCATGTCTCTCGGTGAAGAAGTGTCTTCGTGTGCGGAAGAGCGAACCCGTTGAGTCAATTGAATCGAAGGAAGATCTCACATACAAAGAGCGACTGTCGGATTTTGGATGTCGCGAGCGCCGCACTGAAGCAAGACCGTTCGTTTACGCAAAGTCCGGTGGAGTAACCACTCGGAAGGAGAAGCAACGTGGGAGCGTGAAGAAGAGTTGAAAGCGAGTTCCTAGCCTTTTCTCTAGCTAGCCAGGAATCTCGGGACGAGATTCGTTTAAGGGGGGAAGGTTTGTAACATCCCTATTTTCAGAGCTTCAAAAATCTTTTAAATATGGGTAGTAAGAAAATTCACCATTTGGATTTATTTGAATATTAATTTAAAAAGCTTAATATGGACTTTAAGGACAAATTGATTTAATGTGCTTAATCCCAACATCAACAATTGTCAAAACTATTTTATTTAGATTCTATATGCTTGGATATATTTTACAGAATTTTCTGGAATTTTTCCAAAGTGATTTGCTATTTTCTAATTGCTATTTGCATTTTCTGGATTTATTTAAAAGAAAATCAAAAGAAAATCCTTCGAACGATCTTGGGCCAAGCCAAGACTATTCCTCGCCTCGCCCACTCCGCAGACCCATTCCGCCTTGCGCCTTGGATCACCGGCGTGTCCCCTTCGCGCGATCGCGCTCGCCGCGCGCTCGCCCTCGCTTGCTCTCACCGCAGATCTCCATCGCGATTTCCGCTTCGCCGCGTTTCGCGCGCCTTGCCTGTTGGATTGTCGCGCGTGGCCGCCGTTGATCTCGCTCGTTCGCTCGCGCGCTCGCTCTGCCGTTGGATCGCCATCGACGCTTCGCTCGCCGCGCCGCCGCTGCCTTGCCAGTGGGACCGCGACCGAGTCGTCGTCTCCATGCGCTTTCTTCTTCCTCACGCCGCGCCCGCCGCCATTCTTTGGAGCTCGAGCCGCGTCCGACAAATGCGTATTCGTTGTTGATTCTTCGTGCCGACCCCACCAAATCATGTCTCCTGTTATTCCTTATCCGTTCCAAACCAAATCAAACCTCGAATCGGTTTCAATCTCCGAAAATCTTTGAATTCAAAAACCGGCCGCTTGGACCCGATTTGGGGTTTCAAATCTCGGCGTCTCGAGCCTATAAATACTCCCTAGCACCGCTGGACCTCGCAACCCTAAGCCGCCACTCGCCGCCGATCGCCTAAGCCGCCGCATTACAAGCTTTAGGGTTTTCGGCCGAGCTTCTTCTCCGGTGGATTGCGCCGCCGTCGTCGCGCCTTGCTCCACCGATCGCACCATTGTGATCGCAAGTCTCGAGCTACCTCGTGCGCACCTTCTCGTCGACGGAACATCGCGGAGCGCCCGTCCGACAAAACCCGAGCTCTCTCGCCGCTTCTCCCTCGCCACGGCCACCTCAAATCAACCCTGTGTGCTCAAACCGGTGCCCATGTGTGCGCATTAGCCTCCTCTACGTTGGTACCACTCATCGCCGCGATCGCCGCCGTTCGCCGGTGACCATCGGTCCCGAGCGCCACCGCCCGTTATCGCCAGCTCACGGCGCCACGTCGGTTTAATCTTTGGTGTGGCGGCCGCGTGGCGCCAGATCAGCGCCGGACTGCAGCGTCGTGTCTTGGTCCACCGCGCCAGATCTCCCTCGGTTTGGTGCACTCGGTCCACCGTGAACCCGAGACTGACAGTGGGTCCCACATGTCAGAATTCTTTTTAAATATAATTCTTTTTCCAGAAATTCTCGGCTGACGCAAGCATTGCGCAATAATCCGATTTTCCTTTATAAAAATAATTCGGGAAATTCAAGAAAATCCAAATTATGGTTTATTTGATTTTCCAATCTTCCAAAGCCCATATCTTTTGCATCCGAAGTCCAATTGAGCCCATTCAAATTTGTAAATTCATATAAAATTAAGATCTATTTAATGGTGAATTTTATTTAATTTTTGGAGTTTGTTTTGCCTCTGTTATTTATTTGTTTTGTTTCTTTTGTCTCGTTTGCGAGTAGACGTCGATACTTCGGGGAATTTTGCAGAAGAAGGAGCACCTCAAGACCAAGACCAATATCTAGATCTATTCCAAGGCAAGTTATACCTTTGATCATTTTGAACCCAGTTTTCAAAATACTTTGTTTCAATGTATTGCATTCTATTTCAAGTATTTATTTAAATGCTTTTGGGTGTAGTTATTAATCCAAATTGTTATGCCACCTTGTCTATTGTATGCCATGATCTTTTGTCACCCTAGGTTGATTAATTATTAGTTGGTATTATTGTAGCACCAACGTGGGTTGGTTAGATACGATTAGACTGCTTAGCCATGCCACGAGTCATCATTTCATGTGAGAGTTGCAATTATAAACTTGACTAAGTGATTATGGAATTGTGTGATGAATCTGTGTGTCTTTGTGTGCTATTACTCGTTGATGGCATGTGTTGCACTTAATCAAGTGGTGGGAAAAGATTTAGACCGAGGCAAGTGGTGGATTTCGTGTGAATGGTGGATCTGTGTGATATAAACTTTGTGATTTGGGAAAAGCGGAAGTCTTGCCTTAGTCAATTAAGGACTTAACTTTGTGCGCCATTGAACTGGGCCTTCTGCATGCGACCACATGCCTAGTATGGGTCGGGGCGACTTAGTAAGTTATGGAGTCTTGACATTGACAACTCAGTTGTATTTAAGCTATGTGATGGGTGGAGGTGTGATATGTCACATCGCGGGGACGGTTTATTGCATCCTGTCCAATGGTGTGTGTCGTCCAAGGGTTGTGTGTACAAATTGGACGGCAGTAAAGCACACCAGGAGTGTCATTGTTTGAGATAAAGTCTCGAAAGGTTTTGTTGTGATCAACTCGATCCGGTTGGTTTCATCGTGTGGGTAAAGTGTACAACCTCTGCAGAGTGTTTAAACCAATCTATTCGAATAGCGCGTCCTCGGTTATGGACATGCTCGGAATTTCACACGAGGGTAGATTTTCATAAAACAATTGGGAAGGGTCATTTGTGTGAGATAACTTGTTGGTGTGTGAAAGAACTTGTTTAGACTGTGTGTCCTTTGTGAAATCAATTGATAACTTATTATTGTCTATTTGTTTTGAATTACGCTTTCAATCTATTATTTGTATTCAATTGCAAATGTTGCATTTCGCAAAATAACCACGAAGTCATTTCTTTGGAATAAGCCATCATGTATAAATGCATTACGTGGTATGACTTGCGAGTACGGTGTGTACTCACTCTTGCTAAACAAATCAATGTATGGAGGAGTCGTAACCGCTTTTGAAGAGGATTTCTACGAAGGTTGAGCGTTAGGGTCTTGATCGATCGGTTGTTCGTGGTAAATTGATGGGAGCCACCGAGTTTATTTCGTTTCATTGCAGTTTATTTCTTTATTGTCACCTTGCATGGCTTAATAAATGTAAACTTCGACCGTAAGGTCCCAATGATTATTTGTTATTTAAATGTACTCGTTTATTCTTATATTCGTTGTATGGATGTGATATTTCATCAATGTTGACACTGTGTGCACTAGCGTGATCCTGGACTAGTGCAGAATACACAGAGGGTCCAGATTTGCATATTTGGGTCCCGACACATCTTCACTTCAAGTCCGAGTTTTTGACTTGAATATCATCAACACATGATCATCTTCTTCACTGCGGAATCTTGTCTTGATACTCATCAACACATGATGACATCCTTTATCCCGAATCTTGACTTGAATATCATCAACACATGATGATCTTCTTCACGTGCCCTCCATCAACACATGATGGGTATTCTACTGACTTGACGATCAACTCAGGATTATCTTCTCTTCGAGATCTTGATATGCATCAAAACATAATTCATTCTTCACTTGACTTGATGGCAATCAACTCATGATGTCATCCCAGGTAATCATTATCATGGAACTCAACCTATTTCACCAACTCGTGGAAAATATTAGTTTCACAATATGATTGTCATTAATTACCACAACATACCATTAACTCATAATGGTGGATCAAGATACTTCAATCTTTCCCTCTTTGGTAATTGATGGCAACCATCATAATTACAAATAATTGAATATTAAGCAATATGAGTATATATGAACTACACAAGTTTTATATACTCAAGGTTATGTTGCAAAGTAGAGATCTCAAACATATGTAGATAAAGAAATATGGATCAATACTTATAAAACTACAAAACATAGATTAAACTCCCCCTAAATATGTGTATACATAATGTGTAATAAGAACATATGCACATATTCAAGTTAGACTTTTGGTGGAGTTCAACCTATATTTTGCATCCAAGGAATGAAGCAAGATATAATAATATGATGTCAAATGCATACCTCTATGATTTTCATATTTTCATCCAAATAAGACTACACGATAGGTATATCAATAGAAGTGTTAGTCTCATAAATAGATTTATCATTAATCACCAAAATACTCCATTAACTTGTAATGGTAGTTCTAAATTCTTCATTAGCTATTGCTCCATCTCGTGGCATGCGGACTCGAGATCTTTGCGAGTTGGAGCCATGGCACGCGGGTTCGGTAGTGGCGGCGCATGCGCAGGACCAGGCTCCCGCGGCCACTAGCGCCGTCCCCTGTTGAGGCGTTGGACCACGTGAGGCACGCGCCAAGGAACGCGTCATGGGCCGTTTGGTTAGGTCGTCATCTATTTTCTCTCTCTTCTTCTTCTTTCACTAACCGCGACCCCATTCATCATCGATGGAATTGTATAAAGGTTATTTTGTGGTGTTTCTCTCTCCGAAATAGTGGATAATAATAAAATACTCGCCATAATGTCCTACATCTCCACAAAATTTCAGTGTGTTTTTGGCAAAGCCACATTTTTTGGATGTCCATCAACAAATGACGACAAAGTTTAGTGCCCTGCAGTCAATTTTTTCTTTAATATATTCCACATCAAAACTACCCAAAATGCATTTGCTCAATCAAGAAAATTTAAAATTCCTAATGGTGCGTGCAAGCCTATCAAGAAAATGTCTACCCGTAATAAAACATCGGTTTTCTAGTAGTGTGGTAACATCCTGGCCTAAAATCTTCTCAATGCCCAACCTACCGTGGGGTGGACCTATGCACACATATCAACCTACTTTCATTTTCGTCCTTGCTACGTGTAAACATGGTTAACCCAGAGGTGGTACGTTTGGACCCAACAGACATTATATATTACTCTAACTCACTTTAGACCAGCAATATGGGACTAATCTCATCACACAACTCTACATGTGCCACATGGGCCACACTAAGAATAGTCTAGGGTATTACACTCATCCCGTAAAGGGCTGACGCCCTTGGCAGCATACCGCATACGCGAGTAATACTGAGAACCACCCCTCGTTCAGTACGTCCAGTGTCGCCATATACACCGTGTCATATGGGCATGCCACCGCTTGCTCGAGCATACAACTGATATTCTACCTTGGTGTGTCCTCAAGGAGTTTTTGCCCTAAATGGTACTATTGGCCCTGCTATTAGCAAAACTAGTCATTCGCGCGATGTAATGTCGTTTTTGGCACCAAGGACGTGTCGGTGTGCGACGTGTGTCCTACACCGTTCGTCCCGTGCATGGTGGTCACCTTTGTCATTCCCTGGTGGCACGGATGGCTCTAAGCCTGCCACATCGCCACCTACCGCGCGTCCCGCACTTGGTCGCCACCACGTCCGTGGCTCCTTGGCATGGATAGCCCTCATACATGGCATCCTAGCCCGGACGGCCCCGTGTGCTCCACATGGCCACCTTCCGCTCCTCCACTGTTATCTGGTGGCCTCGATGGCATACGACTTGCCACTTGGCCACATTTATGCATGCCCGGTACGTGTCCGCCTAGCCCTGCACCCGCCACATCGACATGTCGTGCCCCAGGGGCATGGTCATGCACGATTCAGTGCCCCCAGGGCATGGTTTTGCCCCTTTTCCTCTCCCTCCCTACTTGCGCCCACCCCTTTCTCCCTTCTGGTTACTTTTAGTGCGAGATTTTAGCACATTTTCACCTGCGACAATGCACTACCCTACGACTAGGGCAAATGCATGTGTGCGTTCTATCAAAAGCATCCTCTATTCCCTCATCTTTTCCCACGTCCCATCCGTCACGTCGCTGCCTCCATCTGCATGCATACCTAATCACGCTGCCCAATCTGCGCTAAATGCATTCACATGCCTATAAAACTAGCACCGTGCTCGCTCTCGCTCTCATTCTGGAATTCATTCTCATTCTCACGCTCGTCGCTGAGAATAAAGAGAATTGAACTAAAATTTTATTCGGATTCTGTTGTGAAGTAAATAGTGTTTAGAGAAGTGGTTACAATTGTATAAGTACTTAGTGAGGTCGACAACAATGCAAGGTAAAATTATTTCCTATGATTTAGCTGCACTTATTTTAGTTGTGGTTAATTAGCGGTAATTTATTAGTCGTAGTTAGTTAGTCGTAATTTAACCGTAGTTTATATGTGGTAATTAAACTAGTGGTAATTAAGTAGTCGTAATTAAATACCTGTAGTTAATTAGTCATAATTAATTAGTGGAATTGGAGTATTAATTAATTAGTCATAATTAATATATCATAATTAAATTTGCGTAGTTTATTAGTGTAATTACATTAGTGCAAATTAAGTGGTCAAATTTACGTGACCATAATTAATTTGTTGGTAAGTAATGACTCGTAGTTAATTAGTGGTAGTTAAATAAACATAAATAATTATTGACGCATAGTTAATTAGTGGCAATTGATGTGATAATTCCATGCAAATAGTCATGTATAGTTAATTAATTAATGCTAATTACATATCATGTTTGTTATATTGCGTACCGTAAATCGGGTTGTTTTGGGTTTAGGTAATTTCAAACATGCAAGACTTGGTATTGTTTTATGGCGACGGTCTCATACGAGCTGGACCTATCTAGGTACCAGTACAAGGTGGTCCAAGTGGAGGGGCTCGATGCGATGAATATTCACGAGTTTAGTAGCTACTTCGGAGGGAGTTCGACATGGAGCCAATGATAAGGAAACTTAACATCGGGGCAATCACCTTCATGAGTAGGCGGGGGTAGGGTGTATGGGAGCTAGTCGAGGTGAACGAAAGTGTAGCATGGGGTCAGTACTTGCATATTGCTTCTCGTCCTAATGTAGCGATAAACAAGAAGCCGATGGTGTATGTGAATTTCATACATAGGCTGCCTGGAAACATTGATGATGCTGGTGCCTTGGGAAGTGGGCAATCATAGGCGGAGCTTGTGGACGGTAGCATGGAATGTGTTGTTTTGGAGAAAGCCGACGAGAGAAGACTTGAACATAATTTTGTGTAAAATGAGGTTGCAAGACCGTTATGGTCGACCTGTATTGACTGCCACGAGTATCTATCGTTCTAACCTCTCGGGTTGGAGTCCGACGAGAATGCTGACCCAGGCTTGGATGGTAGCGAGGAGGACACACCCCAGGGTGCTGGTCCTACTGGTGGAATTGTGTCTTCGGAGGTGCTATATGTGGCATCCAAACTTGATGATATCGCAGTATGATCGCTCGTACTAACACAAAAAGATGGATCCCAGTGGGGGTTTGATGCTGACACCTTGTTAGTTAGGCAGTACTTCCCTAGCAAGGCGGCTGTGCAGCAAGCTATAGCACAGTACACCGTGTCTATCAGCTGTGTGTACAGGGTGCCCCAGTCTAACCCAGGACATTACGTAGTGAGTTGCCTAGTGGAAGGCTGGCTTGGCAAGGCCAGCGCTTACCGAGCAAAGTTCTTCAGCTTAGTATTCACGGTCAAGGCACTTGCAAGCTTAGCGAGCCGCTACGGTAGCATCGGAATGTGAATTTCACATATGTGGCAAGACATATCAGCCACCTAGTTGCGGAGAACATGTCCGTGTCCCCCAAGATGCTGCTGTCAGAAGTCGTCAATCTGGTTGGTTATAAAAGAAGCTATAACAATGTCTGACGAGCCAAGCAGAAGGTTATCGAGTCCATGTATGGGACATACGAAGAGGCGTACAACCTTATACTGAGAATGCTTCACTGGATTGCTGAAGCAAACTCGGTATATACATAAACAAGGTTGAAAGTGAAGATGCTAAAGGAGGCCCCAACTGCTTCATAATAGGCTGGGTGTACTGGGCTTTCGCCCAGGCCGTAGAGGGCTTCAAGTTCTATCATCCTGTGCGCACAATGGATGTCATTTTCCTCACTTGGATGTACACAAGGTAGTTATAATAGCGATCCTACTCTTAGAGTCTTACAATTCTACGAACCCACGACAGCCTATCGATCCAAATCTCACCGTGAATCGGAATCATATAGAATTGTGCTAGAGTCGCGATCTAAAGAGTAGAATCGCATAGAATCGTGTATAATCACAGAGCAGAATCGTGGTAGAGTCGTTTGGGAAAAAATTGCAATTTTTTAGAGGCCATGGTTTGCTCATATTTTGTTTTAGAGAAAAATTTATTGATATTAATTTTGGAGAATGAAACTATAAATAAACGAGTATGCAAAATATTATATCAGTGTAGTAATGCTAGTACATATATCTATATTATGACATGAGCAATCGTGAGCTTGATAATCATAAGCTATTTTTATTCCTGGAGTATGTCTAGCTTCTTTTAAGGAACATGCAAGTGTTGCAATTAGATATTGATTTACAAAAGTTGTGAACATTTCTCACGTAATTGTAGTAAACTAGTCATGGTCATTAGTTGTTCTCCTGTAGTTCAGAGCTATATCACCCATCATGTCAGTGCCTGTCGACGATCAAATGGCCGATCTTATGAAAATATATAAAAATAGAGGAAAATGATGTGTATCTCCTGGAAGAGAATGGGGTCGCTCTTTATTACTATGAATTGGCTATTTACAAGGAATGCCTACGATCAGGCAAAGGACAAATCCTAATTACACTGAGTATGATGTTGGCTATGCTCTTGTCTTCTTTGCTTTCCAGAGTCTTATCGTCTGTCTAGCCTTTGTTCCTCCCATTATCCTTACACGATCCATCTTTAAATAGCTTCTGAAGTGGCGGCAGTTGTTTTCTAGAGAAGACGCCTGTGCGAAGCGCTGCGTCTGGTCGGAGAGAGGTGGCAGTTGATTAAAGTATCAACTGATGTGCGGTTAAATATCGGTGAAACATTCAACCATTAGTCAGTGTCTTAGGATTATGTAACGTCGCGTGGTTTGGAGTATATAACACGTGCTCCATTCATCACACGGTAAATGATATACCTGGATTTGGATCCATATATCAGTTCATAGCTTTACGAGCGGTTAACTGGTCGGGGACTAGGTACAAGACCTTATCCGACCAGGGTATTTATTATGTAACCTCTAGAATCCTTACGGCCAGTGAGGTCGTTAGCCTTAGGGGTTACGACCACGAAGACGTATGGTCTTTTCTTTTGTATTAAAGTAATACATAGAGGTTTTAACCCTCGTCATCTAGCCCCCGAACTTTAAATGAATGGGTCGTGTGTAAACACTTTCTTTCGACGAAATCGTATTGGGCAGGCCCCCATTAAATGTCATGACATTCGAAGTGGTTTGTATTCATTTTAAAGTTTAGAAACTGCCTTGGGACTTGAGAAGCTTTTCTGTCTGTTGGTCAAAAAAGATTTTGTCCTTTGGATTTCTCTTAACCCCCGAATGCGGTTAGAGAGTTGCAGCTATTAAAACCCCTTTGCACTGGGTGTTAGGGTTTTCATGCCTTCTGCTTCCTCTTTGTTTTCCAAAAAGGAAAAAATTACTTCTGACCACCTGTAACTTCTTCATCCAAAAGAATCTACCATGTCGGATCTGATCACCAACTGGTCGGTTTCTGATCTGAGTGAGAAGAAGCTAGAAAGTCTGGAGAAGATTGGGTTGCTACCCGATAGGAATCTGATTGCTTGGAGATCAGCTACCAGGGAGCATTCTCCGAGTGGTGAAGACAGATAAATTCATGTTTTCCTCGCATACATCGAATGCGGCTTTAGGCTCCCAGTTCACTCCTTTTCCCAAGTTTTAGAGTATTATGGAGTGGAACTACTTAATCTGGCCCCCAATGCCATCGTCAACCTTAGTATCTTCATCTACCTCTGCGAAGCGTACTTGGGGATTCCCACAACCATGGATGTTTTCAAGTTCTACTATAGAATGGCGAATACGAAGAAGACGACTAGTACACCCGGAGAGTGCACCTTGCGCCTCCATGGCAAAAAAGCTGATGAGTACATTCCCATGTACTCAAAATCTTCGTGGTCGTAATGGAAGAAAAGTTGGTTTTATATGAAGATCATGCAGCAAGACTTCCTTTATTACAATGGTAAAAAGGCGGTTGAGAATCCACGATGGCGCTCCTCCTCAAAGAAGGAGGAAAAAGTAGAGAGATGGGATGAAGCCATCTTGATTGTTTACATTGAAACAATCGGTTCGAGCAGAGCCAAGTTTTAGTTCTGGAGGAAGCATGACTTTAGCTTCATAAACTAAGAAGAATGGTGTTTCACTGGTCACACGATCGCCGTGGTTCAACGCCCATAGAATAGAAGGAAGTTTTTGAACCCAAGCTCTTGACCGTTTTATCAACTGGTCGAATACTCGGCGTTTGATCCCCTGCATTATGATCCATTGGCATGCTCAACTGCTCCATTGCTCTGTGGGCGAGTAACAGAAGCAAAATGGACTTTCATACCAAGTTCATCGCAGAATTCCTGGAAATTACTGCTTGAAAACTGGGTACCGTTGTCTGTGATTATACGACTGGGTACACCAAATCATGTGATCATATTTTTTTGTATGAAATCTCTTAGCAGCCTTAGTTGTAGTTTTAACAACTGGCTCGGCCTCTATCCATTTTGTAAACGTGTCAATCATGACAAAAAGGAATTCAAAGCTCTCGGGTGCTCTTGGGAAAGATCCCAGAATGTCTAGTCTCCAGGTTGCAAAAGGCCAAGAAAGAGGAATTATTTGCAAAGCTTTTGTCGGCTGATGTACTTATCGGCTATGAAACTGACATTGTACGCACTTCGTCACAAGCTCTTTTGCATCATGAAGGGCAGTTGGCCAGTAGTATCCTTTCCTGAAGTCTTTACCGACCAGTGTTCTGTAGGAATGATGTGCTCCATATACTCCTCCATGAATTTTGGTTAGCAACTTAATGCTATCTGATTGAGATATGCATCTCATCACCACTCCGTGAGATCCTCGTTTATACAAGGTACGTTCAATTAGAGTGTATGATTTGGCTTTTCGAGCTATACGATCAGCCTCTACATCATCTTCAGGAATTTTGTCTGCTGAAGATAATTTTAGATCAATGTCATCCAATCTCTACCCTGATCGTCACCGATCTATGGAGCATCTATGTTATCAAAATCGATTTGTACGACCTGATGTCAAATATTTATGTCCTCGGAATACTCGACCACCGAGGGTGAATCGAGTTGCTCGAGAAAAACTCTGGGCGGGACGGTGGACCTGGTGGAGGCCATCCATGCCAACTGGTCTGCCAGAAAGTTTTCCTTTCTAGGAATATGTTGGATCTGAAAACCGAAGAAGTACTTTTCGAGTTTCCGTACTTCCGCCAGATAAGATGACATCTTGGTATTCGAGCATTGATACTCTTTCCCCACTTGATTCGCTACTAGTTGAGAATCGTCTTTCACTAGTAATTTGCGAATACTGAGCGAATGAGCTGCTCGAAGTCCTACCAGTAAACCTTCAAATTCTGCTACATTGTTTGTAGCAGGAAAGTTAATCTGGATGGCGTACCTGAGGTGTTCGCCAGTAGGGGATATCAAGACGACTCCAGCCCCAGATCCTTTGAGCATTAAGGAACCGTCAAAGTACATTGTCCACTCATCGTGGTGTTCATACTCGGGTTCTTGCTTGGGTTCAGGGTTTATCCATTCTGCAATGAATTCTGCTATTTCCTGACAATTCCCTATTTCCAACGACTTAACCAAGGCGATATGCGGTAGGTACGACCACTTTGTGGGCCTGAAAGTAATGTCTTAGTCTCTGAAAGGACCGAAATGGCAACAGAGGGGGGGTGAATGGTGCCTTAAAAATTAAGATCCTCCCCTCTCAAGTGTCCACACAGCAATCCAAAAACTTTCTGTTAAACAAAAGACGGGATGTGAATCAAATCCAAAGAGTTAAACAAAACTGGGCTGTTCTGTCAGATATCGGAAGTTCCGATTCTACCTTGCGGTAGTTCCGCACTGCGGTAGTTCCGTTCTTCCAGTGCGGAAGTTCCGTTCTTCCAGTGCGGAAGTTCCGCCCGCGGTAGTTCCGCCTTGTACAAATCGGAAGTTCCGATTGTCCTGACCGAAGAACAGTACGCACAGGGTTTTGCCAAAAATCCAAAATACTAACTCGTTAATGCTCTTCTCAGGTCAAGTCTCACAGGACATCATCCTAAACAACATCTTGACCTCATGGAGAAGAATCACAGACAAAGATCCATTAATCAAAGCAAAATTTGATTTCTTGAGTATTTGGCAAGAAATACCAAAAACCACAATTAGCAAGATTCTTAGATTCTTGGCTCATGAAACTTTGAGGATATATTAGCAATATCAATAGGACTCTAGATATCATGTTTCATGCCATCTCATAAGAGGAATCACAAGTTTCACCAAAACCCTAGATATTCAACGCCAACAGAGAGAATAAAAAAGGCATAAACAAATAACCAAAACCTCATAATTTCATTGATAGGAATCAAAAGATTACAGAGGCAAACACAGAGGAATGATTACACGAATTTCAGTTCATCCTCTTCATCTCAACAACCAAAGCCAAAAAGCAAAACAACTCTCAAAAGCTCTTTAGCTAAAGCTAACCCTAATTTCTTTTCTCCAAAAAGTCCCCAAAACAACCAGGGGTTCACCTCTATTTATAGCCCTTGGCTAACGGGTCTCCAACCCGTTATGCCGGCTAAACCCTAACGGAGCCCGCTTCTACTTGTGCCGCTTTGCGAAATTACCCTTTCGCCCCTCGCACACCTTCTGGAAGCTCCCGCATTCCTTGTTGTTCACGACTCGCAACCGCTTCGAGTGCACGCCGTCTTCGACACATCTTTACCGTTCTTACCTCAACGCCGCCTGTGTCTAGTCCTGATGAGGACATCCCTCCTTCGGATACACGCACGACACAAGACCCTCCATATCTGGGTGCTGAACTACATGGTCCTATGACAAGAGCTAGAGCACGTCACTTAATCGATCAGGTAAAGTCATTTCTAGGGCTGAGTGTATTATTTGAGAACTCTATGATGCTGCCTAATGGAGATGATTTACTTGTACTCGGGAATCTAGGACTACGACTAGTTCAAGAAGGTCTCGACCCTTCGCAAGAAGATCTCGACCACTACAAGAAGACCTACGACTAGTTGATTCGATTGGAGCAATCTACGACCGTAAAAGCGAGCACAAGACTCGTTGGACACAATCTACGACCAAAGATAGCATGGACTCCTCAAGACCACCCTAGGACCGGTCCTACAACCGGATCTTGGCCGTAAATCGCAACACAAGATCTTTGCGTCACCGCTTTGGAAACTAATAAGACTTTGTAAGCGTGGACGAGGTCGGAGTCCGTGTTGTGTGCGCTTCATTCCACGACGCACAACCCTAGGTCGACCTCCTCACGTTCCCTATATATATCGATGCATTTGTCATAATTTACGGTTGGTTTTTCTTAGATTATTCTGCCAATTGCAGTTTCGCCGATTATCGGTTTGAGGAACCCCACTTGTAAACTTCATCCATATCCGCAATACAATTCAGATTGCATCTACCTTGTTCTTGTGAGTTGCTTTGATTGCTTGCAGGAACAATAACCTTCGTGGTAAGGTCGATCGCGTGCAAGCGTGGTCGATAACGACAGGCGTGCGGGTGTAGCGAATTGCGAGGTGACGATCTGTTGGTCGGAAGACTCAAAGCGTCAACGTCCTCACGACGAACCAAATCGAACCTATCGGAAGATCGGGCCGCCGTGACTCATCAAGTCCGGTCTCCACGTGTCTCGCCATGACTCCACCTCGATGCCCTGCAACCAGCACAGACAAGAAACACATCACATAGCATTGCTCAAGATAATAGAATCATCATTTGCACTTAACTCAAAACCAAACACAACTCAAAAATCAAAACTAGCCTCTCTGCACAGTTTTGCCCACAATCGGAAGTTCCGCATTTACCATGGCGGAAGTTCCAATTATCGGAACGTCCGCACTCCCAGGAGGGAAGTTCCGATTATCGTTAAATCAGAACACACTTGTCAGGTTTATCGAAAGTTCCGCGTTCCCAGGAGCGGAAGTTTCGCACATTGACACACCAGAACACAATCGTCGGGATAATCGGAAGTTCCGTTTTACCAGGGCGGAAGTTCCGATTATCGGAACTTCCGCATTCCAGAACCGGAAGTTCCGCACGAGATGTAACCACACCAAGAAGAATAAACGCAATGAATCCCATCACAAACTATTCAATATAGCATCAAATACTCATCACTCGAGAGGGGACCCTACTCACATGGTCTCTCAATCTCCCCCTTGATGAGTATATTGACAAACACGAAAAAGCATACAGATGAGTTTGTGATAAAGACCAAACACGGTCTAATCTAAGAAACAAGAAGGCTCAAGACCATGTTTGTCAAAGGAGAACGGCTGAAGCTTGAAATGAAAGAGCAAATTTGAGGAAATTTTTCTGCAAAGCTCCAGACGACTTTTTCTGTCCAAGCTAACTTCTCCCCCTTTTGGCAATAAACACATCAAGAAGTGTTAAAGAGAGGAAATGACTATATGATATTCATTTTAAGCATTAGGAGCCATGAAGATTATCCAAAATGACTATTAGAGTATTACACCAAGCCATAACACATAAGAATGCTATCAAGATCATGACAATTGATGTAGAGAAAAGCTAAACCAAGAATTCCATAATCTGAGCGTTGGTCCAATTTCTTAGCAAGTCAAATAAACCAAGATTATAGTCTAGCTAAAGGTATCCAAGGATGATACAAGCCATGTTAAATACTCTAAGAGGAACCAAGAAGTATAGTATTGAACAGTTCAGAGTGCTACCAGTTTTAAGAACGACTCAATTGAACAAGTACTTGGTCTGTTCGAAGATAAGCAAATTTAGCACATTTTTCTTTTTCTGAAAATTCTTTATGACTTTATCTTAGTAAAGCAAGTCCTGGACTAGGTGTCATCCACAACTGCCTCCTAAGCTTCAACTATTTTTCAAATCTTAACCATGTGCTAGATCCCAAGCCTTATGCGACAACTCCAAGCAACAGACTTAAGGAGGTGATCTTAGGTCATCCATGTGAGACCCCGGTTTATCCGGCTTGTAATGCTTAACCATCCACTTGGTCCTAGCATCACAAATCAGATAATCCGAGACTCGAGACATGTATACTTCCCAGAGTGCAGTATACACACCTCTTTACAAAGTTCATGCATCAATTCCATTCATTCACATAGAACCGAAACATAAACAACCAACCAGAAGATACATAAATAAAGGAGAGTCATTACAAAAGAGAGGCCGACCGGCCAAATGACAAATACATAAAGAAAAATTAACAGCGGAAGCAAAAGTGCCATAAGATGGCTATAAAACAAAAGAGCCAATCAGTGTGCCTTTAACCCACAAGGCAACTGACCGGACCGCCAAGCTAGTCGTCGAATCCACAGCACAACTCACAAAAGTGAGGCCCTTGGGGCTCACCTTCTTCCTCTGCAAAACAAAAGCGCCCAGAGAAAAGCGGGTGAGTACTTTGAATGTACTCGCAAGATATATAAGAATGATAACAGATCTATGCAATAACTACATGCAAGCTTATTTAAGTGGAGCAGGTTAGGACTCAAATTTTTAAGCATAAAGCAAGTTTTATTTGCAATAATGTAATAGATTGAAAGCAATTTTGCAATCTGATTTTATTTGATAAAAACAGTAGTAATCAAGTATCAACAACAGTAAAACAGTCCTGGAAGTGACTAAACCATTAGTCACCACAATAGCATGAATTACCCATTCATGCCAACCATGTCAAGTTTTAATTTTAAAACAAAAACAGTTGTTGAAGTCTAGATCTTACGGGAAATCCCCAAGCGTGTCCATAACCTAGGACGAGGCTATTCGAATAGTTTTATCCCTGCAGGGTGTACCAACTTACCCACATGTCAGACCGCCTTTTTGCCACATGATTAAGCACACTTCCTTTGGTATGCCGGCACAGCTAAGTCCTACGAGACATTTCCAATATTGTGTATTAACTACGAGCCGCCCGTATGGATAGAAACCCATACGTTGTGTCGGAGTCATTGTAAAGCCTCGGTCAACTACCCGTCGCAGGTAAAGCCTTGGACAACTACAATGCTCCTCGAGGTGGAGAGCCTACCCTAATCTCCACCACCGCACACCCAACACAAGAACACAGAGAACACATATCATGTTTCACACAACACACACAACCCCCTCCTGCGACTCGGAGATAACACACGCCAAAGTACTACGTCAAGAGGGGTCCCATATAACCCTCATGTGGTTAGTACGCAAAAGTACTTGGATCAATGGCGCAAGCAACATTTTCGGTCCTTAGGGACTCAGGCACCTTCCTTGTCACACCCAACAATCACACCAACATGCCATTGTGCCCAAGTCAAATCATTTTGTTTCATTTTTGGTTTTTACAAAACTAAAGCATAAGGTGCTGAACCAAAAATAAACAAAATGATTTGTGTGATCAAGGTCATCGACTAAGTCGATAACCGCCCAATTCTACCGGTAGCTAAGCATTTCTAAGCATGACATCGCAAAGACAGTAAGAGAGCATAAATAAATCACCGGGCTCTAATTCACCAGCGATTACAATAACTTATGGTTGTGGCAGGGGATAACATTTTAATGGCAACAATGCATTAGGAATAGCTACCTCTAAACAGGGCAAAGATAATTGGACACAAAAGCAATGCATACATATAGTTTGTAAACAAGATATTAGACTTTGAAAGTAATGGGACATTTATGATCAAATATCTTGCCTACTTGCTGTGGGTCGAGGTGTTGCTGAGGATCAACAATATTATGAATGTGCTCTTCGGATCCTAACGAGAAAGCAAAAAGCAACCGATAAGAACGAATAAAACACAAAGACCCAACAGTAAACTCCCTCCAAAAATTCTAAAATTTTTACAGTAGCAAGGTCTTGATTTATAAAGAATTTAGCAACAAGAACCAATTGATTTGGATTCTTAATGCCAAAGATATGACAAAAACAATTTTGCTCAGCTTTTATAAATCAAAAATGCTACTATTCATTAGCAAAATTTTCTGGAGCTACACTGAGGTTGGAAACATTTTTAACTTAAAGATGAGTTAAAAACATAACCAACAAAATTTGAATCAACCGAAAAGGATTTGAAATGAATTAGTTATGCATTTTACAAGTTATCACATTTTTCAGTTGATAAATAAATCCTCTCGGGAAATTCAGAAATTCTAAATGACGTGGCCGAACCTGGGACGTTGATCCTGGATCAAACGGTCCGCGACCAGCTGACGCGCGCAAGCGAATCGAATCCTAGCGCCAACCGTTGGATCTGGATCCAGCGGTTCACGTGGCCCGAAACGTTCGGTGGTCCGAACGTTCACGCGCACGCGAGCCGTCGATCTGGGATCCGACGGTTCACGTGGATCCGAGGTTCGGTGGTCCGAACGTTCGTCCTGATCTGCGCCGTTGATCTTGGATCCAACGGACCACAGACCGAGGCGCGCAGACTCCATTTTTCGGCGCGATCCGAGCCGCAGATCTTAGGATCGACGGTCCAAAGTGACGACGCTCAAACCAACGTCTGTTTTCGTCCGGCAAAAATGTCGGAGGAGAACGGCTTCGCCAGCCGGCGGCTCGCCGCTGGCGGTGCAGCAAACGCCTAAATGAGTCCTTAATACTCTTGCGCACCCAATGGTACCGGGCGCGAATGAGGTGGTCGAACGCCGCAAGCCGAGAGAACCGAGGTGACCGCAAAGTGACAAAAACGAAACAAAGAAATGGCTCATTGCGGTCCACGGAGCTGGTGCCGAAGCCACTAGGGGCTAAAGAGGGTTACCAGGCGCAAAGGATGCACCGAGAAAAGTCGAGGCAGCTCGGCGAAGAAGAAGAATGGCGATTTCGGCCAAAAGGGAAGTCCGAAATTGAGCTCTCTCTGTCAAAAGCCAAATTAACAGAGGGTTAATACTCCACGAGATGCCAAGCAACCGAGGAAGCAAAGGCTTGAGAAAGAATGCCGTACACCGCTTTCACCAAGAGGTCTGAGCTCCAACAATGGCGCCGAGAGAAAATTCACGAAGGAGTTCACTCGGTGCACTACACGGGTACTTGAAGCTCAAGGGTGTTCAAAGGATGCTAAGGAAGCCTCGGGTAGAGTCTTATAGGCGGAGGAGCAAGAGGGGAGCAACGGCAAGAAAAATGGCCTTGCGCGGTTTGAGGTCGCCGAGGGCGACGGGAGAGTGTAATCGCAGGGAGGCGGCGCATCGTGGGGGGCCGGACGGGAGCATTAATGCGGCAGAGCCGTTGGCCAAAAGGGAGACGCGACCGGCTCTGCCGAAGCATCAGGCACGCCAAAGACTGCTGACTTCGGCCGAGTCGAGCGCGAAAGGAGGAAGACGACGAACGACGGCCGTTGGATTTAATCGGACGGTGAAATGGATCGGTTCGATTCAAACGCCGCTCAATCTCGGGCGTGCGATCTTGATCCAACGGTTCACAACTCCCGCGTCCATACGCATCGCACGGTTCGGTTAGTTGGTTCGACCGAGTCAATTGGCTCGAGCCCGAGTCCGGTTCGAACGAGGAACAAGGCAAACCCGGATAGAAATTGAATTTTAAACATCTGAGTTTTGAGGAATTATTTAAGGTAGCAAACAAACTCCAAAATTTATGAAATTTTAACTGGAGCTTGCTGACAGCAGGAGGAGCTTTCCATAAAATTTTTAGAGATTTTCATGCACTGAATTATTCTACAGAAATTCCAGAAGAGAGGAAAATGGGGTTTGACCAGTTTGACTTGCCTCCAAAAATTATCAAATAATTTCTAAAAATCATGAGATAATTCAGAGGTGTTAAACATCAACCCTAGACCCAATGAAATTATTTCCAGAGATTGGGCACAAGATTTTCATGGAGGAGGTTTGTGTTGGTGTCCAAATGGCAATTTGATTTTTGATTTCACATAATTCTTTTACAAAAATTATGGAACTGATTACAAAAATCAAGATGAGAGAAAAAGTTTTAATTTCTCCTCATTTTTATTACATTTGAAACACAAACCAAGTTTGGGATGTTACAATCCAAGACTCCCCCTGAGTTCATGCCTAGTGCAATGGCAAGCAGTCTCATGAGAAAGAGTTGGTGAGATCAGTTTTTTCGCACAAAAGAGATCATTTTTGCTTTTAAATTTTTGACCAAAGATTTAAAGATGAGTCATGTTTCTTAAAGAACTGACATAGCTTAATCTAAAGTTCAATAGAGATTCAGGACTCAACTCAGCCTACTTGACATGGCGAGAATCATAAAAGGATAACATCAACAGACTAGTCTCAAGAGCTATCATGACAAGATTTTAGTTCAAGTTGAGCAATTTTAGTCACCTTAACATGGCAAAGACTAAACTACTCATAAAAAGTCATGATAAATCTAGCAATTTAGCATAAATCATGGCAAGATGTAAAACAGTGAAAACAGATCATAAGGGATAATAGACAAGGCTCCATATGATTATATTACAATGCAGGATGAAATGCACGAAAATCCAGATCCCCTTCAGAATGAGATGCATCTTTTAATTCAGGTTGAGTTATGACAAAATTAAGAACTAGAAGAACCAAGATGAACTCCCCCTGAACCAAAGGAACAAAAATGAGAAACTGGAAAGAGAAAGAGAACGGGCAGACCTTAGAGCATAGATAAGATATAGAGAATACCAAAACTCAGACTGATTCTTATCTACCCCATATGATTCCAGGACTATTAGCTGATCAACTAACACACTAAGGAGCAAACACTGTCCCTGTCTACCCAAGGGTGGCCTGACCCTCGCTAGAACCTATAAGAAGTGAGTAAGCTCAACCTAGAGAGAGAAGAAACAACTAATAAGCAGCATCCTAGAAGCACAAGATAAGAACAAGCAGTCAAAGCAACTTGACCAGAGAACCACTCTAATCTATGCTGGAAGGACTTAGACCCAAAGCACCCAAAAGAAATGCAGCCAGAAAGGAGTAATAGCAAAATTAAAATATAATACAGTAGTAAAACACAAGCTCCCCCTCACAACAGTCCATAAGGACAAACCACCCCAAGCTCTCCTCGCAGAGCTGAAAACCGAGAGCTGTCCAAAGGCTTGGTGAAGAAATCAACCAACTGGTGTTCACTCTCCACAAACTGAAGCACAATGTCACCCTTCTCTACATGGTCACGAAGAAAGTGATATCTGATATCAATATGCTTGGTCCGAGAATGTTGTACTGGGTTCTTGGCAATGCAAATCGCAGACGTGTTATCACAAAAGAGTGGAACACGGCCGACATTAACCCAAAGTCCCGCAAGGTTGAGACCATCCAAAGCACTTGGCTACAAAGAATCGGTCGCAAGAACGCACTCGGCCTCAGCGGATCGGTGTGCAACCTTTGGACTACTTCCTTGAAGACCAGGAGACAAGAGAAGTGCCAATGAATTGGCAAGTGCCTGAGGTGCTCTTCCTATCTATCCTCTGACCAATAAATCTGATCGGAGAAGGCTCTAAGAGATAGACAAGAAGAGGAAGAGTACCAGATACCATAGTCAATGGTAGCTCGAAGGTACCGAAAGATGCGCTTCACCGCCTGGCGGTGAGATACGCGAGGAGAAGCCTGAAACCGAGCACAAAGACACACAGAGAAATGTATGTCTGGTCTCGAGGCTGTGGGGTATAAGAGAGAGCCTATCATGCTTCTGAACTCCTTTTGATCAAGCTGCTCTCCGCCTTCATCGGGTCAAAGTGAGGTCAGTAGAAGCCATTGGAGTTGATACTGGCTTGCCATCACTCATTTCAAAGCGTCTCAGGATATCACGAGTGTACTTGCCTTGGTGCAGAAAAGTACCTTCCCGAGTCTGTTTGATTTGGAAGCCAAAAAAGAAACTCAACTCGCCCATCATGCTCATCTCAAACTCTGAGCTCATGACATCCGAAAACTGGGATACGAGAGCATGCGAGGAGCCGCCAAAGATAATATCATCCACATAAATCTGGACGAGCAGAAAATCAGTGCCAAGACGGTGGATGAACAGGGTCTTGTCAATTTTACCCATCTCAAAATCATGACTCAACAGATAGGACTTAAGCCTTTCATACTATGCTCGAGGAGCTTGCTTAAGTCCATAAAGAGCTTTTGAAAGCTTGAAGACATGATTAGGGTACTTGGGGTTTTCAAAACCTGAGGGTTGTCTGACATAGACTTCTTCCTCAATAAGTCCATTGAGAAAAGCACTCTTGACGTCTATCTGGTAAAGCTTGAAGCTCTTAGAAGCTGCAAAGGCAAGCAAGATCCTAATAGCTTCAAGTCTGGCTACAGGGGCAAAAGTCTCCTCAAAATCGAGACCCTCGACCTGGGAGTAACCCTGAGCTACCAGTCTAGCTTTGTTTCGAATGACTACCCCATCTTCGCTTTGCTTATTCTTGAATACCCACTTGGTCCCAATGATATTGTGACCTCGAGGGGGCTCAACAAGCGTCCAGACCTTGTTCCTTTCAAAGTTTTCCAATTCCTCATGCATGGCATTAATCCATGACTCATCAGAAAGAGCATGACAAACGTATTTGGGCTCAAATGAGGCAACAAAGGCAGAATAGAGACAGAAGAGAGACATGCCAGTTTTTGAACGAGTGACTCGCTCAAAAAGATCTCCAATGATTTGCTCTGAAGGATGGTCCTTTTGAATGTGTCTAGTAGGTCCCGGGTGAGATGAAGAAGTGGCCTCTATCTCATGAGCAGATGAGATAGGGACAGAGCCACTAGCTTCGGAAGCAGCAGACAGCAAATGCTGGTCTCCTCGAGGTGCGGTGGAAGAAGGCACCTCAAGAGGAGGAGAAGGAACTGGATCGGGTAGACAACCCTCATCTCCGTCTTCCGCATCGTCCACAAAGATGGACTCAGACTGCTCTAGAGAACCTAAGATATCAGGCCTAGTCCCCGGACTGGCCTCATCGAAGGTCACCTCACGAGTTTCTACCATTTTGCTAGACTCAGCCTGCACTCTATAGGCATGAGAAGAAGTCGAGTAACCCAGAAAGATCCCATCACACGATCGTGACTCGAACTTATCTAGGTTCCCAGACTTCAGAATAAAACACTTGCAACCAAACACACGAAAATGCGAGACACTGGGCTTTCGCCCATATCTCAACTCATAAGAAGTGCGATGCAAGAGTGCCCTAAGAAAACTCTGCTTGAAACATGGCATGCAAAGTGGCAATTGCCTCAGCCCAAAACTTCCTAGGTGTAGAATATTCATTTAGCATCGTCCTCGCCATCTCGACCAAGGTACAGTTCTTCCTCTCCACAACGCCATTCTGCTGAGGGACGTGTGGAGAGGAGAACTGGTGCTCTACACCTGTCTCACCATAGAAACTCTCAAAGTATGAATTCTTGAACTTAGTGCCATTATCACTGCGAATTGCTCGTAATGCACCTGGGAGCTCAACAGAAAGCCTACTAAAAAGACCACGAAAATGAGTAAACGTCTCTTCCTTCGAGGCTAAGAAAAACACCCAAGAGTACCTCGAGAAGTCATCGACCACGACAAGAACATACCACTTCCTCCCACGATGACTCGAGCCGGGCCAATCAGATCCATATGGAGCGCTTGTCCCGTGCATCGCCATTGTTATCAGAATCGAGAGTGAGAAGCGGCAACCATCTTGCCGTGCCGGCATGGAGAGCAAACTAGATCCTTGACCATCTTGAGTTTCGGCAAACCACGAATGAGATCGTGGCCGCTAACTCGGGTCAAATGATCAAATCCTATATGACCAAGTCTCCTATGCCAGAAGGTCAAATCACGGGATTCAGAAGCAATGAAACACTGGAGAGGATCAACAGAAGACTCAGAAAAATCAGCACGAAAAATCCTCCCATAACGAGAAATCCAGCAAACCAGACTACCCGAAGAATCAAAAAATTTGCAATTGTTTTTCTTAAAACTCACCTCGAAATCGTTATCGGTGAGTGTGAGACGAAAGCGATTATATCGCAGCTTACTTACTAAGGCAACATCTTTCGAATAAATGAATCATTAATGCGCAAGACCTTTAGCAATGACGCGCCCAAACGAAGCATCTCCAAAGGTGATCGTCTCATCACCTGAAGCACAGGCTAGGGAAGAAAACCAACGAGAATCTCCGGTCATATGGCGAGAACAACCAGAGTCTACAAGCCAAACCTTTCCCTTGCCTGCCCGGCGAACCTGAGTCAAACAGGAGTAAAGTCTCAAGATCTTGGGGTGAATCAACAAATGATTTTGGCAACCAATCGAGTCACACGTCGAATGTGATGAAGTAGTCAAGCAAGATGACCTCTATCTACCCTACGCCTGTCACTAACGAGTCGGAAGGTCGTGTGCGTGACTGGTCGCTGGTCGAATCCGACTTCTATGGAAGAGCGAGTCGGAATTCTGGCAACATGCTGATCTCGCCGCGGGTAGCCATCTCGAAAGGGAAACCCAGATCTACCCTCAAAACGACGGAAGTCACGACCAAAGGGAGCATGAGGACGAAAATAAGAAAACTCAGAAAAACCAAGTCCTCGATGCTGCCCTAAATCATCAGTTGAATCAAACCTAGACCTCGTGTTAGTCTTAGGTGCACTCATGTCTGGGGCTGACCCTGAATGCGCCTAAAGGACTCAACACGATCTCTACGCGCCTGAAGCAATGATCAAACAAGTGTCCATCCTTCTGACAGAAGGTGCAATGATACTTCGACTTCTGAGAGGCCGAAGCTGCAGTGGAATCACCTTGCTGTCAGAGATCCTTTGAACAAAACCCGCTGATTTAAAATTGACTTTTTCAGTCCTGGGCTTAGTTTTGATCACACCTGGTGCTATGGTTCTGAGCACGACAGGTGGATGCTTCCTCATATCCTCTTGGAAATCATATCCTAGACCCTGATTAAATCTGCAAATCTTAGATTGGTCTAGAATGAGGTTGAGCTTCTTCTTGCCTCCTACAAACCTCTCGAGAGTGTTCATAAGATACTAACACTCCCGAAAGAGAGAGGTGCAAGAAGAGCAGGGGGAAGAAGGAACAGTAGAGGATAAGAGAGCAGAAGAAGAACCAACAAATAGAGGAAAATTGGCTTGTGCATGCACGGTAGACTGGAGGAACAATCCTACTACTAGCCAGTTGGTTTACGTCGCTAGGCGTCTCTACCAAACCCTCATGATTCTTCCCAGCACACATATTACAAGCAGATGGTTGCTTCTCTAGAAGGTCCTTAGTTAGCTTCACACATTTTTCATCCAGAACAATCAATTCATATTTGAGTTTTTCACAGTTACTGCATGGTGAGCTAACATGGTCCTTAGAAGCAAATTTGGCCAAATTGTTATTGTCATCAACTAATTCTTGAAACTGTTTGAAGACAGATTCAAGTTCAGCAGTAAGTTTGGGACAGTTCACACATGAAGCAATAGGCTCAAGAAGGAAAGCTTGTAGTTCAGTGATTTTGTGGTCTGCCCGTTTTAGATTCATCTTCAGATTATTACAGCTTTCACAAATCTCGGGCAGATCAAGCAACATCGTATAAAGACCTTTAAAAGCATTGTCCTTATCCTCACATGAGGTGCAAGAAGTAGTTTCTACACTAGTCGATGAACTAGGTGCTACCCTACTCATTTCTAGTTCAGTAAGCATACTAGCATTCTCCACCTTAAGCTTATCAAGCTCAGAACTCAGACTATCATGCGAGGTCCTTAGTTTCTCCATGTCACCAATCAAACCACAGCATGTATCACAATCATCACGGGAGGAAGCAGATCTAAGTGAAGTAAGCTCCCGTGATTGTCTATCTACTTCCTTCTCAAGATCACCAACCCTAACTCTAGATCTAGCATAAAACTTTTCTAGCTTAAGAAATGCATCATTGAGTCTGGTCGAGGAGGGACCTACCTCATCTGAGTCATTTGTAGAGCTCATTTGTCACGACGTCGGCATCGTTGGCCATGAAGCACATGCCGATGAAGTTGTCACCGCCCTGGGATCTTGATCATCCTTGCCCTCGCCGTCGCTCCATCCCTCCACGTCGCTGAAGTTGAGGTCGTCGAAGGCGGTGAGGACGCGATGGAAGAGCTTCTTGGCCTTCCCAAAGTTGCAGAACTTCTTCTTGTCTTGAGCAGGTGCTGAGGGCTTCATGTTGCGGTTCTTGTCGATGTAGTCATTCTTGCTCGGACCGCCGTAGTCACCTTTGCCCTTCCCGCCTTGGGGCGCTTTGCTCGGATGTGGTTGCGGCCACCACACTCAAACAAATCACGGGTCCTCCTCTTCTTCCATCCCTCCTTCTCTTGAAAGCATGGCAAAACTTCGAGCTAGGAGGGCTAGTTGTTCATCGACAAGTCGCTCTAACCGATCATCGCTATGTCACGAGAGAGCACCAGGAGAAACCGCAAAGAGAATCGTAAGAAGATCCGTAGTGGGATCGGTGACTAAGGCCATCGATCGTGACTTCGACCTTGAGAGACTATGTCAATCTCGTGAGTCTTGAGGCGCGAGTAAAGTGCGTCAAGAGTCAAAGTCGAGAGGTCCGTGGTATCCTTGATGGTAGTCACCTTCATCTCCCAAACACGCAAATCAAGAGCTGCGAGCATCTGACGAGCATTGTCCGAGTCGGGTATGTAAGACCGACCGCCGGAGGTTACTCAAGATCTTGTGAAAACGCCGCAGCACTCATCAAGGGACTCGCCAATGAGCATTTTAAACTTGTTGTACTCGCTTGAAGGCGTTCTCGTCGAATCGTTTTGATCCGGTGGTGCCTCATGGTAAGCGCCGAGGGTCACCCACATGTCGAAAGCCGACGTCAGATGAGAGATACGATCAAACTCGCTTCGGCTCAAACCTTGGATTATAATGTTCCTTGCCTTTGCATTGGCTTCAACATCGGGCGTGTTTCCCATATTGATGTTTTCATCGGCAGAACAATGAACCGACCTTCACCTTCCGCAGATGGCATACCCCTGAGCCTGGATGTATGTTTCCATTCGACTCTTCCAGAAGGGGTAATCAAGACCATCAAAGACGGGAGGCTTGGTGGAATACTTGTCAGTTGCCATGGCTCACAGACCGGTTAAAGATTTATCGAAAAAGAGCTAACCGGCTCTGATACCAATTGCAGGACTGAAATGGCAACAGAGGGGGGTGAATGGTGCCTTAAAAATTAAGATCCTCCCCTCTCAAGTGTCCACACAAAGCAATCCAAAAACTTTCTATTAAACAAAAGACGGGATGTGAATCAAATCCAAAGAGTTAAACAAAACTGGGCTGTTCTGTCAGATATTGGAAGTTCCGATTCTACCTTGCGGTAGTTCCGCACTGCGGTAGTTGCGTTCTTCAAGTGCGGAAGTTCCGTCCGCGGTAGTTCCGCCTTGTTCAAATCAGAAGTTCCGATTGTACTGACCGAAGAACAGCACGCACGGGGTTTTGCCAAAAATCCAAAATACTAACTCGTTAATGCTCTTCTCAGGTCAAGTCTCACAGGACATCATCCTAACCAACATCTTGACCTCATGGAGAAGAATCGCAGACAAAGATCCATTAATCAAAGCAAAATCGGATTTCTTGAATATTTGGCAAGAAAGACCAAAAACCACAATTAGCAAGATTCTTATATTCTTGGCTCATGAAACTTTGAGGATATATTAGCAATATCAATAGGACTCTAGATATCAAGTTTCATGCCATCTCATAAGAGTAATCAAAAGTTTCACCAAAACCCTAGATATTCAACGTGAACAGAGAGAATAAAAAAGGCATAAACAAATAACCAAAACCTCAGAATTTCATTGATAGGAATCAAAATATTACAGAGGCAAACACAGAGGAATGATTACACGAATTTCAGTTCATCCTCTTCATCTCAACAACCAAAGCCAAAAAGCAAAACAACTCTCAAAAGCTCTTTACCTAAAGCTAACCCTAATTTCTTTTCTCCAAAAAGTCCCCAAAACAACCAGGGGTTCACCTCTATTTATAGCCCTTGGCTAACGGGTCTCCAACCCGTTATGCCTGCTAAACCCTAACGGAGCCCGCTTCCACTTGTGCCGCTTTGCGAAATTACCCTTCCGCCCCTCGCACACCTTCTGGAAGCTCTCGCATTCCTTGTTGTTCACGACTCGCAACCGCCTCAAGTGCACGCCGTCTTCGACACATCTTTACCGTTCTGACCTCAACGCCGCCTGCGTCTAGTCCGGTCTCCACGTGTCTCGCCACGACTCCACCTCGATGCCCTGCATCCAACACAGACAAGAAACACATCACATAGCATTGCTCAAGATAATAGAATCATCATTTGCACTTAACTCAAAACCAAACACAACTCAAAAATCAAAACTAGCCTCTCTCGCAGTTCGCCATTAATCGGAAGTTCCGCATTTACTATGGCGGAAGTTCCGATTATCGGAACGTCCGCACTCCCAGGAGGGAAGTTCCGATTATCGTTTAATCATAACACACTTGTCAGGTTTATCGAAAGTTCCGCGTTCCCAGGAGCGGAAGTTCCGCACATTGACACACTAGAACACAATCGTCAGGATAATCGGAAGTTCCGTTTTACCAGGGCGGAAGTTCCGATTATCGGAACTTCCGCATTCCAGATTCGGAAGTTCCGCACAGTACAGAACCACACCGGCAGCAGCGCAAACGCAATGAATCCAATCACAAACTATTCAACATAGCATCAAATACTCATCACTCGAGAGGGGACCCTACTCACATGGTCTCTTAGTCTCCTTGAAGCCATAAGGAGACCATAGAGCAGTTTTTGTACCTGTTGGTATCTTTCCTTTAGTCCATGTAAGACTTCAGTTACGTAATAGACTGGTCGTTGGACGTTTCCACGTTCTACGACCAGTACACCGCTGACAGCTTGTGGCATTGCAGCTGTCGGGACCCAAATATGCAAATCTGGACCCTATGTGTATTCTGCACTAGTCCAGGATCACGCTAGTGCATATAGTGTCAACTTCGATGAAATATCACATCCATACAACGAATATAAGAATAAACGAGTACCTTTAAATAACAAATAACTGTTGGGACCTTATGGTCGAGTTTTACATTTATTAAGCCATGCAAGGCTGATAATAAAGAAATAAACTACAGCGGAAACTACCACAGGCAACTGACTGGGATCAAGACCCTAACGATCAACCTTCGTAGAACTCTTCTTCAAAAGCCGGCGACGACTCCTCCACTTCTGTTGATTTGTTTAGCAAGAGTGAGTACACACCGTACTCGCAAGTCATACCACAGAATGCAATATATAGATGATGGCTTATTCCAAAGGAATGGTTTCTGTGGTTATTTTGCAGAAATGCTACATTTGCAATTGAATACAAATAATAGATTGAAAGCATAATTCAAAACAAAAAGACAATAATAAGTTAACAATTAATTTCACAAAGGACACACAGTCTAATCAAGTTATTCACACAGCTGCACAAGTTATCTCACACAGCTGTCCCTTCTCATTTGTTTTTATGAAAATCTACCCCTCGTGTGAAATTCCCGAGCATGTCCATAACCGAGGACGCGGCTATTCGAATAGATTGATGTAACACTCTGCAGAGGCTGTACACTTTACCCACACGATACAATCAGTGGAGCCAGCACTGACCATAACAAAACCTTTCAGAGACTTCATCTCAAATAATGACACTCCCGATGTGCTTTCTGCCAGTCAATTTGTACACACACCCTTTGAATGATACACACCGTTGGACAGGGGATCGTGAACCAAATCTGCGATGTGACATATCACACCTCCAAATTTCATCACATGCCTTAAATACAACCTGAGTTGTCAATGTCAAGACTCCATAACTTACTAAGTCTGTGCCCAAACCCATACTAGGCATGTGGTCGCATGGGAATGAAGGCCCAGATTCAATGGCGCACAAAGTTAAGTCCTTAATTGACCAAGGCAAGACTTCCAGCTTTAACCCAAATCACAAAGTTTAAAACACACTAGTTCCACCATTCACACTTGCCTCGGACAATCGACGCTCTAAATCTTTTCCACCAAATCATTTTGTTTCACTGTTGATTAAGTGCAACACATGCCATACTAATGCCAACACGGTTTTGAGAGACGATCTAAATCTATGTTGAATAGTTTTGAATTGGATTCATCGCTTTGAGAGACCATGTGAGTAGGGTCCCCTTTCGAGTGATGAGTATTTGACGCTGATTCATCGCATTTTGTTTTGTTTCACTTCCGCTGACGCCACGCTGATGACCTTCCGGAACACGGAACAAAAATAGTGAACAAAGTTACTACGATTCGCAATAGCATGGAGTACCTCTCAAGCAAGGAATTGGACAGATATGGACTTACCGAGCGGAGATGCATCGATTCTGCGGTACTCCGCTTTGAATGCGAGTTCGATAATCTAACTTCCGCCCGTAAAACGGAACTCCGATTATTCGACGATTGTGTTCAAGTGAGTTGTTAATCTAACTTCCGCACCGGGAACACGGTAACTTCCGAAATGTTAATCGGAACTTCCGCACTGGGAACACGTAACCGACAAGAGTGTTCTCATTGGACGCCAATCGGATCTTCCAACCGGAGAGCGGACGGTCCGATAGTCGTAACTTCCGCTTGGATGTGCGGACGTTCCGATAATCGGAACTTCCGCAGTGTTAAATGCGGAACTTCCGATTGTGGACGTAATCGCGCGTAAAGGCATAGTTTTGATTTTGAGTTGTGAATTGCTTTAGGATAAATGCAAATGATGATTCTATTATCTTGAGCAATGCTATGTGATGTGTTTCTTGTCTGTGCTGGTTGCAGGGCATCGAGGTGGAGTCGTGGCGAGACACGTGGAGACCGGACTAGACGCAGCGCGCTGAGGTCGAACGGTAAAGATGTGTCAAGACGGCGGCACTCGAGGCGGTTGCAGTCGTGAACAACAAGGAATGCGGAGCTTCGCAAAGGTGCGAGGCGAAGGGTAATTTCAAAGCGGCACAAGTGGAAGCGGGCTCCGTTAGGGTTTAGTCGGCATAACGGGTTGGAGACCCGTTAGCCAAGGGCTATAAATAGAGGTGAACCCCTGGTTGTTGGGTTAGACTTTTGGAGAGAGAAAATTAGGGTTAGCTTTAGCTAAAGAGCCTTTGGAGAGGTTGTTTTGCTTTTTGAGAGGTTGTTGAGTTGGAGAGGATGAACTGAACTTCTTGTAATCATTCCTCTGTGTTTGCCTCTGTAATCATTTGATTTCTATCAATGAAACTCTGAGGTTTTGGTTCTCTGTTTATACCTCTTTCTTCTCTCTGTTCCTAAGTTGAATATCTAGGGTTTTGGTTAAACTTTTGATTCGTCTTATGAGATGGCATGAAACTTGATATCTAGAGTCTTATTGATATTGCTAATATATCCTCTAAGTTTCATGAGCCAAGAATCTAAGAATCTTGCAAATTGTGGTTTTTGGTCTTTCTTGCTTAATACTCAAGAAATCCGATTTTGCTTTGATTAATGGATCTTTATCTGCGATTCTTCTCTATGAGGTCAAGATGTTGTTTAGGATGATGTCCTGTGAGACTTGACCTGAGAAGACCATTCAAGAGTTAGTATTTCGGATTTTTGGGCAAAACCCCGAGCGTACTGTTCTTCGGTCAGGACAATCGGAAGTAAGGCGGAACTACCACAGGCGGAACTACCGCAGGCGGAACTTCCGCACTGAAACCCAGAACTACCGCAGTGCGGAACTACCGCCAGGTATAATCGGAACTTCCGATATTCGACAGAACAGTCCAGTTTTTTGTTAAACCTTTTGGATTTGATTCACTTCACGTCTCTTGTGTATCAGAAGTTTTGGATTGCTGTGTGGACACTTGAGAGGGGAGAATCTTAATTTTAAGGCACCATTCACCCCCCCCCTCTGTTGCCATTTCGGTCCTTCAATTGGAATCAGAGCCGGTTAGCTCTTTTCGATAGATCTTTAACCGGTCTGTGAGCCATGGCAACGAACAAGTATTCCACCAAGCCTCCCGTCTTTGATGGCCTGGATTACCCTTTCTGGAAGAGCCGAATGGAAACATACATCCAGGCTTAGGGGTATGCCATCTCGCGGAAGGTGAAGGTCGATTCATTGCTCTCGCCGATGAAAACATCAATATGGAAACTCGCCTGATGTTGAGGCCAATGCAAAGGCAAGGAATATTATAATCCAAGGTTTGAGTCGGCGAGTTTGATCGCATCTCTCATCCGACGTCGGCGACATCCGGGTGACCTCGACGCTACCATGAGGGCACCACCCGATCAAGACACTCGACAGACCGCCTCAAGCGAGTACAACAAGTTTGATATGCTCACGGGCGAGTCCCTTGATGAGTGATTTGCGCGTTTTCACAAGATCTTGAGTAACCTCCGAGCGGTCGGTCTTACATACCCCGACTCGGACAATGCTCGTCAGATACTCGCAGCTCTTGACTTGCACGTTTGGGAGATGAAAGTGACTACCATCAAGGATACCACAGACCTCTTGACCTTGACTCTTGACGACTCTACTCGCTACCAAGACTCACGAGATTGACATAGTCTCTCAAGGTCGAAGTCACACGATGGCCTTAGTCACTGATCCCACTTCTGGATCTTCTTCTGATTCGCTTTGCGGTTTCTCTCTGGCTGCTCTCTGTGACATAACTGATGATCAGTTAGAGCAGCTTGCTGATAAGCAACTAGCCCTCCTAGCTCGGAAGTTTTCCCATGCTTTCAAGAGAAGGAGGGATGGAAGAAGAGGAGGACCCGTGATTTGTTTCGAGTGTGGTGGCCCCAACCACATCCAAGCAAACTGCCCCAAGCTGGGGAAGGGCAAAGGTGACTACGGCGATCCGAGCAAGAACGACTACATCGACAAGAACCGCAACATGAAGCCCTCAAGACTCGCCAAGACAAGAAGAAGTTCCGCAACTTTGGGAAGGCCAAGAAGCTCTTCCATCGCCCTCACCGCTTCGACGACCTCAACTTCAGCGACGTGGAGGGATGGAGCGACGACGAGGGCAAGGATGATCAAGATCCCAAGGATGGTGACGACTTCATCGGCATGTGCTTCATGGCCAACGGGACCGACGTCATCGACAGCGAGCTCTACAGCGACTCCGATGAGGTAGGTCCCTCCTACGACCAGCTCAATGATGCATTTCTTAAGCTAGGAAAGTTTTATGCTAGATCTAGAGCTAGGGTTGGTGATCTTGAGAAGGAAGTAGATAGACAATCACGGGAGCTTACTTCACTTAGATCTGCTTCCTCCCGTGATGATTGTGATACATGCTGTGGTTTGATTGGTCACATGGAGAAACTAAGGACCTCGCATGATAGTCTGAGTTCTGAGCTTGATAAGCTTAAGGTGGAGAATGCTAGTATGCTTGCTGAACTAGAAATGAGTAGGGTAGCGCCAAGTTCATCGACTAGTGTAGAAACTACTTCTTGCACCTCATGTGAGGATAAGGACAATGCGTTTAAAGGTCTTTATACTATGTTGCTTGATCTGCCCGAGATTTGTGAAAGCTGTCATAATCTAAAGATGAATCTAAAACGGGCAGACCATAAAATCACCGAACTACAAGCCTTCTTCCTTGAGCCTATTGCTTCATGTGTGAACTGTCCCAAACTTACTGCTAAACTTGAATCTGTCTCCAAAAAGTTTCAAGAATTAGTTGATAACAATAACAAATTGGCCAAATATTCTTCTAAGGACCCTGTTAGCTCACCATGCAGTAACTGTGAAAAACTCAAATATGAATTGATTGTTCTGAATGAAAAATGTGTGATGCTAACTAAGGACCTTCTAGACAAGCAACCATCTGCTTGTAATGTGTGTGCTGGGAAGAATCATGAGGGTTTGGTAGAGACGCCTAGCGACGTAAACCAACTGGCTAGTAGTAGGATTGTTCCCCCAGAGTCGGCTGTGCATGCACAAGCCAATCTTTCCTCTCGCCGCTGGTTCTTCTTCTCGCTTCTCTTATCCTCTCGATGTTCCTTCTTCCCCGCTCTTCTTGCACCTCTCTTTCGGGAGTGTCAAGATCTTATGAACACTCTCGAGAGGTTTGTAGGAGGCAAGAAGAAGCTCAACCTCATTCTAGACCAATCTAAGATTTACTGATTTAATCGTGGTCTAGGATATGATTTCCATGAGGATATGAGGAAGCATCCACCGCCGTGCTCGTAACCATAGCACGTGTGTGATCAAAACTAAGCCCAGGATCGAGAAAGTCAATTTTAAATCAGCGGGTTTTGTTCAAAGGATCTCGACAAGAAGGTGATTCCACTCGCAGCTTCGCCTCTCGTATATGGTATCATTGCACCTTCCGTCGTAAGGATGGACACTTGGTTGATCATTGCTTCAGCGCGCCAAGATCGCGCAGAGATCATGTTGAGTCCTTTAGGCGATTCGTGGTCAGCCCTGCACCATGAGTGCACTTAAGACTAACATGAGGTCTAGGTTTGCTACAATGATGATTTAGGGCAAGATCGAGGACTTGGTTTTTCCGAAGTTTTCGATTCGTCCTCATGCTCCCTTTGGTCGTGACTTGTCGCTTTGAGGGTAGATCTCGATTTTCCTTTCGAGATGGCTACTCACGGCGAGATCAAGATGTTGCCGTGATTCGACTCGCCTTCCATAGCAATCGGATTCAAAGAACCTTCAGTCGCAAACAAACCTTCCGGTTCGTGGAGTAATAGAGAGCGAGGGTAGATAGAGGTCGCCTTGCTTGACTACTTCATCTGCTCGACGTGTTACTCAAGATTGGGTGCCAAAATCACCGCTGATTCACCCCAAGATCGAGACTTTACTGCTTGACTCGTGTTCGCCGCAAGGAAGGGAAAGGTTTGGCTTGTAGACTCGGTTGTTCTCGCCATATGACCGAGATTCTCGCTGGTTTTCTTCCCTAGCCCGTGCTCAAGGTGATGAGACGATCACCTTGGAGATGCTTCATTTGGGCGCCATTGCTAAAGGTAATCATGCGCATTAATGATTCATTTGTTCCAAAGATGTTGCCTTAGTAAGTAAGTCGCAAAGATAATCGCCAGCCTCTCACCACCGATGACGATTTCGAGGTGAGTTTTAAGAAAACAATTGCAAAATTTTTGATTCTTCTGTAGTCCGTTTATGGATTTCTCGTTATGGGAGGATCTTTCGTGCTGATTTTTCCGAGTCTTCCGTGATCCTCTCCGTGTTTAATTGCTTCAATCCCGTGATTTGACCTTTCCGCATAGGAGACTCGGTCATATAGGCTTTGATCATTTGACCCGAAAGAAGGCCACGATCTCATTCGTGGTTTGCCAAACTCAAGATGGTCAAGGATCTAGTTTGCTCTCCATGCCAAGACGACAAGATGGTTGCCGCTTCTCACTCTCCAATACAAAGGATAATGACCGATGCACTAGGACAATCGCTCCATATGGATACTGCTTGGCCCACTCGAAAGTGCAACAACCGGAGGGAAGTGGTATGTTCTTGTTGTGTTCGATGACTCTCGAGGTACTCTTGGGTGTTTTTCTTAGCCTCAAGGATGAGACGCTTACTCATTTGCGTGGTCTTTTAGTAGGCTTTCTGCTGAGCTCCTGTGTGCATTACGAGCAACCGCAGTGATAATGGCACCGAGTTCAAGAATTCCTACTTTGAGAGTTTCGTGGTGAGACCTGTAGAGCACCGCTTCTCCTCTCCGACGCCCTCAAAGAAATGGCGTTGTGGAGAGGAAGAACCGTACTTTGGTCGAGATGGCCAGGACAATGCTCAATGAATATTCTACACCTAGGAAGTTTTGGGCTAAGGCAATTTCCACTGCATGCCATGTTTCAAACAGAGTTTTTCTTAGGGCACTCTTGCATCGCACTTCTTATGAGTTGAGGTATGGGCGAAAGCCCAGTGTCTCGCATTTTTGTGTGTTTAGTTGCAAGTGTTTTATTCTGAAGTCTGGGAACCTAGATAAGTTTGAGTCACGATCGTGTGATGGGATCTTTCTGGGTTACTCGATTTCTTCTCATGCCTATAGAGTCTGGAACTGCGAGTCTAGCAAAATGGTAGAAACCTGTGAGGTGACCTTCGATGAGGCCAGTCCGAGGACTAGGCCTGATATCTCAGGTTCTCTAGAGCAGTCTGAGTCCATCTTTGTGGACGATGAGGAAGACGGAGATGAGGGTTGTCTACCCGATCCAGTTCCTTCTCCTCCTCTTGAGATGCCTTCTTCCACCGCACCTCGAGGAGACCAGCCTTTGCCGTCTGCGCCGCCCGGTTAGTGGCTCGGCCCCTATCTCATCTCGCCATGAGATAGAGGCCACTTCTTCATCTCACCTCGACCTCCTAGACACATTCAAAAGGACCATCCTTCGAGAGCGTATCATTGAGATCTTTTGAGCGAGTCACTGCTCAAAACCGCATGTCTCTCTCTGTCTCCATTCTCGCTTTGTTGCCTCATTTGAGCCCAAAGACGCTTGTCATGCTCTTCTTCGATGAGTCATGGATTAATGCCATGCATGAGGAATTGGAAAACTTTGAAAGGAACAAGGTCCGACGCTTGTTGAGCCCTCGAGGTCACAATATCATTGGGACCAAGTGGGTATTCAAGAACAAGCAAAGCGAAGATGGGGTAGTCATTCAAACAAAGCTAGACTGTAGCCTGTGGTTACTCCTGTGTTGAGGGTCTCGATTTTGAGGAGACTTTTGCCCTCAGAGCTGCACTTGAAGCTATTAGGATCTTGCTTGCCTTTGCAGCTTCTAAGAGCTTCAAGCTTTACCAGATGGACGTCAAGAGTGCTTTTCTCAATGGACTTATTGAGGAAGAAGTCTATGTCAGACAACCCCCAGGTTTCGAAAACCCCAAGTACCATAATCATGTCTTCAAGCTTTGAAAAGCTCTTTATGGACTTAAGCAAGCTCCTCGAGCCTGGTATGAAAGGCTTAAGTCCTATCTGTTGAGTCATGATTTTGAAATGGTTAAAATTAACAAGACCTTGTTCATCCGTCGTCTTGGCACTGATCTTTTGCTCGTCCAGATTTATGTGGATGACACTATCTTTGGTGGCTCCTCGCATGCTCTCGTCTCTTAGTTTTCGGATGTCATGAGCTCAGAGTTTGAGATGAGCATGATGGGCGAGTTGAGTTTCTTCCTTGGCTTCCAAATCAAATAGACTGGGGAAGGTACTTTTCTGCACCAAGGTAACTACACTCGTGATCTCCTGAGACGCTTTGACATGAGTGATGGCAAGCCAGTGTCAACTCCAATGGCTTCTACAAATTTCACTCGACCTGATGAAGACGGCGAGCCGCTTGATCGAAGGAGTTCGTATATGATAGGCTCTCTCTGTACCTCACACCTCGAGACCGTATATACATTTCTCCATGTGTCTTTGTGCTCTGCTTCAGCTTCTCCTCACGATCTCACCGCCAAAGCAGTGAAGCGATCTTCGCACCTTCGAGCTACCATTGACTATGGTATCCGTACTCTTCCTCTTCTTATCTATCTCTTAGAGCCTTCTCCGATGCAGATTTCGCTGGGTGTAGGATAGATAGGAAGAGCACCTCTGGCACTTGCCAATTCATTGGCACTTCTCTTGTCTCCCGGTCTTCAAGGAAGCACCGTGTTGCACACCCACCGCAGAGGCCGAGCACGTTGTCGCAGCCCAGCTTGTCAGAGCCAAGTGCTTTGGATTGTCTCGACCTTGCAGGACTTTGGGTTAGTAATCAAGGGGGAGATTGACAGACCATGTGAGTAGGGTCCCCTTTTCGAGTGATGAGTATTTGACGCTATGTTGAATAGTTTGTGAATTGGATTCATCGCGTTTGCGCTGCTGCTATTTTGTTTCTCATCGCGCGGTACTTCCGTTTTGAATACGGAAGTTCCGATAATCGGAACTTCCGCCCTGGTAAAACGGAACTTCCGATTATCCTGACGATTGTGTTCTGGTGAGTTGTTAATCGGAACTTCCGCACCTGGGAACACAGAACTTCCAAAAATACTGACAAGAGTGTTCTGCTGTGACGTCAATCGGATCTTCCAACCTGGGAGTGCGGACGGTCCGATAATCGGAACTTCCGCCTTGGAAGTGCGGACGTTCCGATAATCGGAACTTCCGCAGTGGTAGATGCGGAACTTCCGATTGTGGACAGAACTGTGCAGAAAGGCATAGTTTTGATTTTGAGTTGTGAATTGCTTTAGGATAAATGCAAATGATGATTCTATTATCTTGAGCAATGCTATGTGATGTGTTTCTTGTCTGTGCTGGTTGCAGGGCATCGAGGTGGAGTCGTGGCGAGACACGTGGAGACCGGTATAGACGCAGGCGGCGTTGAGGTTAGAACGGTAAAGATGTGTCGAAGTCGGCGTGCACTCGAGGCGGTTGCGAGTCATGAACAACAAGGAATGCGGAGCTTCTGTAACGTGTGCGAGGGGCTAAAGGGTACTTCGCAAAGCGCACAAGTGGAAGCGGTTCCGTTAGGGTTTAGCCGGCATAACGGGTTGGAGACCCGTTAGCCAAGGGCTATAAATAGAGGTGAACCCCTGGTTGTTGGGTTAGACTTTTGGTGAGAGAAAATTAGGGTTAGCTTTAGCTAAAGAGCCTTTGGAGAGGTTGTTTTGCTTTTTAAGAGGTTGTTGAGTTGGATGTGAGACCCCGGTTTATCCGGCTTGTAATGCTTAACCATCCACTTGGTCCTAGCATCACAAATCGATAATCCGAGACTCGAGACATGTATACTTCCCCAGTGCAGATACACACTTCTTTACAAAGTTCATGCATCAATTCCATTCATTCACATAGAACCAAACATAAACAACCAAACTGTAAGATACATAAATAAAGGAGAGTCATTACAAAAGAGAGGCCGACCGGCCAAATGACAAATACATAAAGAAAAATTAACAGCGGAAGCAAAAGTGCCATAAGATGGCTATAAAACAAAAGAGCCAATCAAGTGTGCCTTTAACCCACAAGGCAACCGACCGACCGCCAAAGCTAGTCGTCGAATCCACAAAGACAACTCGCAAAAGTGAGGCCCTTGGGGCTCACCTTCTTCCTCTCGCAGAACAAAAGCAAATTTCAAAGAAAATCGGGTGAGTACTTTGAATGTACTGCAAGATATATAAGAATGATAATGATCTATGCAATAACTACATGCAAGCTTATTTAAGTGGAGCAGTTAGGACTCAAATTTTTAAGCATAAAGCAAGTTTTATTTGCAATAATGTAATAGATTGAAAGCAATTTTGCAATCTGATTTTATTTGATAAAACAGTAGTAATCAAGTATCAACAACAAGAAATAACTCCGAAGTGACTAAACCATTAGTCACTACAATAGCATGAATTACCCATTCATGCCAACCATGTCAAGTTTTAATTTTAAAACAAAAACAGCTTGTTGAAGTCTAGATCTTATGGAAATCCCTGCGTGTCCATAACCTAGACGAGGCTATTCGAATAGTTTTATCCTCGCAGGTGTACCAACTTACCCACATGTCGACCGCCTTTTGCCACATGATTAAGCACACTTCCTTTGGTATGCCTACATGCCTAAGTCCTACGAGACATTTCCAATATTGTGTATTAACTACGAGCCGCCTGTATGGATAGAAACCCATACGCTGTGTCGAGTCATTGTAAAGCCTCGGTCAACTACCCGCCGCAGTAAAGCCTTGACAACTACAATGCTCCTCGAGGTGGAGAGCATACCCTAATCTCCACCACCGCACACCCAACACAAGAACACAGAGAACACATATCATGTTTCACACAACACACACAACCCCTCCCGCGACTTGAGATAACACACGCCAAAGTACTACGCCAAGAGGGGTCCCATATAACCTCATGTGGTTAGTACGCAAAGTACTTGGATCAATGGCGCAAGCAACATTTTCGGTCCTTAGGAGAGTGGGCACCTTTCCTTTTCACACCCAACAATCACACCAACATGCCATTGTGTTTAAGTCAAATCATTTTGTTTCATTTTCGGTTTTACAAGACAAAAGCATAAGGTGCTAAACCAAAATAAACAAAATGATTTGTGTGATCAAGGTCATCGACTAAGTCGATAACCGCCAATTCTACCCTGTAGAGCTAAGCATTTCTAAGCATAACATCGCAAAGACAAGAAAAGAGCATAATTAAATCACTGGCTCTAATTCACCAAATGATGATAATAACTTATGGTTGTGGCAGGGATAACATTTTAATGGCAACAATGCATTAGGAATAGCTACCTCTAAACAGGGCAAAGATAATTGGACACAAAAGCAATGCATACATATAGTTTGTAAACAAGATATTAGACTTTGAAAGTAATGGGATATTTATGATCAAATATCTTGCCTGCTTGCTGTGGGCCAAGGTGTTGCTGAGGATCAACAATATTATGAATGTGCTCTTCGAATCCTAACGAGAAAGCAAAAGCAACCGATAAGAACGAATAAAATACAAAGACCCAACAGTAAACTCTCTCTAAAAATTCTAAAATTTTTACAGTAGCAAGGTTTTGATTTATAATGAATTTAGCAACAAGAACCAATTGATTTGGATTCTTAATGCCAAAGATATGATCAAAACAATTTTGGTCAGCTTTTATAAATCAAAAATGCTACTATTCATAGCAAAAATTCCTGGAGCTATACTGAGGTTGGAAACATTTTTAACTTAAAGATGAGTTAAAAACATAACCAACAAAATTTGAATCAACCGAAAAGGATTTGAAATGAATTAGTTATGCATTTTACAAGTTATCACATTTTTCAGTTGATAAATAAATCCTCTCGAAATTCGTAAATTTAAATGACGTGGCGAACTCGGGACGTTGATCCCGATCAAACGGTCCGCGACTACAATACTGACGCGCACGCAAGCCTTGCCGCCAACCGCTGGATTCGATCCAACGGTTCACGTGGCCGTAACGCTCGTGGTCCGAACGCTCACGCAGACGCCGAAGCCGCCGATCCGATCCGACGGTTCACGTGGATCCGAGGTTCGTGGTCCGAACGCTCGCCCCGATCTACGCCGCTGATCTTGGATCCAACGGACCACGCATCGAGGCGCGATGCACTCAATTTTTCGCGCGATCCCGAGCCGCAGATCTTAGGATCGACGGTCCAAAATGACGCACGCTCAAACCAACGCCCCCTTTGGCCGCAAAATGTCTGAGGAGAACGGCTCGCCGCCGCCCGCTCGCCGCGGGGCGGTGCGAGCAAACGCCTAAAATGAGTCCTTAATACTCTTGCGCACCCAATGGTACCACGCAAGCGTTAGGCGAATGAGGTGGTTCAGAACGCCGCAGTTTTGAGAGAACCGAGGTGACCGCAAGGTGACGAAAACGAAAAACAAAGAAATGGCTCACCGCGTCCAAGGAGCCGGTGCCAGCCACTAGGGACTAAAGAGGGTTACCCGGGCGCATGAAGGACCGAAATGGCAACAGAGGGGGTGAATGGTGCAATAAAATTAAGAACTCCCTTTGATGTATTTAAAGCAAATCTACAAAGCCCTCGGATCTCTTAAGAAGAGTGAAGCAAAATCAGAGAATCAAAATAAACTTCAGATCGTTTCGCCGAAATCGAAGGTCCGATTCTACCCGACGGTAGTTCCGCACCGTAGTTCCGGATCTCGTGCGGAAGTTCCGCCTGCAGTAGTTCACTGTGGACAATCCTAAGTTCCGATTGTCCCGACCAAGAACAAAGCGCGCCGGTTTTTCCTAAAATCCAAAGTGCTAAATCTTGAATGCTCTTCTCTCGTCAAGTTTCACAGACATCATCCTAAGCAACATCTTGACCTCATGGAGAAGAATCGCAAACAAAGATTTAACAAACAAGCCAAAATCGGATTTCTTGAAGAAGGGCAAGAAAGACCAAAACCCAAATAGACACGATTCTCCGATTTCTAGTTCATGAAACTTTGAGGATACATTAGCAATATCAAAACGAATCTAGATATCAAGTTTCATGCTATTTCATAAGACGAATCAAAAGATATGCCAAAACCCTAGATATTTAACATGAGAACAGAGAGAAAGAAGAGGACATAAACAAGTAATCAAAACTCGTAGTTTCATTGATAGATATCAAATGTTTACAGATGGAAACACAGAGGAAAGATTACATAAGATTTCAGATCATACTCTCCTCTCAACAAGCTCTCAAAAGCAAAACAAATCTTTTCTAGAGCTAACCCTAATTTTCTCTCCAAAAGTCTAACCCTAACCTGTGGTTCTCCCTATTTATAGCCTTGGCTAATGGGCCTCCAACCCATTAAGCCCGCTACACCGAACGGAACCGCCTCCACTTTTGCCGCTTGCGAAAAGACCCTTTCGCCTTGCGCACCTTCCGAAGCCTCCCAGACACCTTGTTGTGCACGACTCGCAACCGCTTCAAGATTCACGCCGCCTTCGACACATCCCGACCGCTCGACCTCAACGCCCCGCGCTTAGTCCGTCCACGTGTCTCGCCACGACTCCATCTTGATGCCCCGCAAACAACATGCATAAAACACATCACATAGCATTGCACAATATCATAGCATCAATATTTGTATAAGACTCAAACTCATACAAAATCAAAATCACAATTTAACCTTCTCTCGCACAGCTCGACACAATCGAAGTTCCAAGACTTACCACAAATGAAGTTCCGATTTCGAACATCCGCACTTGTCGAATTATCGGAAGTTCCGAGCTTACCATCGCGGAACTTCCGATCTTCTAACATCCGCACGCCCAAAAATTCTATTCCGATTTTCGCCTCGTGAGGAATCTCAATACAAGATATCTGACACTCCGCTACCCCATGTGCGGAAGTTCCGATTCTCTTCACCAAACCAAAACCAGTAAATCGGAAGTTCCTTTTCCAACACCTAGAGTTCTGATTAATCGAACTTCCGCCCATACACAATGTAGTTCCGATTTCCGACTCAAATTTCGTAAATAGTCCAAACCGAAAACCTCAACTCTCAATCTAATCAACACACTTGTCAAATACTCATCACTCGTGAGTGGAGGACCTCTCACATGGTCTCTCAATCTCCCCTTGATGAGTATATTGACAATTACCAAAAAGCATAAGATGAGTTTGAGATTCCAACAACCAAGGTCTAAACAAGTGCAATTAAGCTCAAGACCAAGTTGACAAAAAGAGAAAGACTTGAGATGAGATGAAAGAGCAATTTTCGCACAAAACTCAAGGCTTTTCTTCGTAAGGCTTTTTCTCACAATCATTCTCCCTTTGGCAATAAAATCATCAATATGTAGAAAAGGGAGGAAAAGACTATATGATGTTCATTTTAAGCATTAGGAGCCATGTAGATTATCCAAAATGACTATTAGAGTATTACACCAAGCCATAACACGTAAGAATGCTATCAAGATCATGACAATCGATGTATAGAAGAGCTAAGACGAAAGTCCATAATCGATTAATGATCCATTCTTTAGCAGTCAAATAAGTCAAGATTGAAGTCTAGCTAAAGATATCCAAGGATGATGCAAGCCATGTCAAATAATCTAAGTTGAACCAAGAAGACTCATATCGAGCAGCTTTAGAGTGCTACCATTGAAGAAGGACTCATTTTATCCAGACTTGGTCTCTTTGAGATAAGCAATTTTAGCACATTTTTCTTTTTCTCAAGACTTTTATGGTTTTATCTCAATAAAGCAAGCTCGACTAGGTGCCATCCACAACCGCCTCCTAAGCTTCAACCATTTTTTTTTTTAAACCATGTGCTAGATCTCAAGCCTTATGCGACCACCCAAGCAATGACTTAAGGAGGTGATCTTAGGTCATCCAAGGCTCCCCGAGTTCATGCCTAGTGCAATGGCAAGCCGCCTCATGAGAAAGATTTGGTGAGATCGCTTTTTCGCACAAAAGAGATCATTTTTGCTTTTGAAGTTTTTAGACCAGTGATTAGAGATAAGTCATGTTTCTTAACAAACTGACATAGCTTACTCAAAAGTTCAAAAGAGATTCAGGACTCAACTCAGCCTACTTGACATGGCGAAAATCATAAAAGGATAGTTTTAACTGCACTAGTCTCAAGAGCTATCATGACAAGATTTTAATTCAAGTTTAGCATTTTAAATACCTTAGCATGGCAAAGACTAAACTACACATAAAAAGTCATGATAGATCTAGCAGTTTAGCATAAATCATGGCAAGATGTAAAAAGTGAAAACAGATCATAAGGGATAATAAACAAGGCTCCATTTGATTATTATGCAATGCTTGATGAAATACACAAAAATCCAGATTCCTTCAGAATGAGATGCATCTTTTAATTCAGGTTGAGTTATGACACAATTAAGAATATGGAATAACCAAGAATAACTCCCCCTGAACCAAAGGAACAAAAACGAGAATCTGATAAGTAAAACAGAAAAGGCAGCCCTTTAGAGCATAGAAAAGATATAGAGAAAACTATCGCCGCATGTGTTCTTATCTACCCCATATGATTCTAGGACTATCACCGATCTACACAAACACTAAGGAGCAACACTGCCCCTGCTCTACCCAAGGGTGGCCCGACCGCTAGAACCTATAAGAAGTGAGTAAGCTCTACTTAGAGAGGAAGAGACAACTAATAAGCAAGATCCTAGAAGCACAAGACAAGAAGTAGCAACAAAGCAATGTGGCAAGAGAAACACTCTAACCTATGCCGAAGGACTTCAACCAAATATTAAAAGAAATGAAACCGAAAGGAGTAAGCGATAATATAATATAATATAATATAATACAAGAGTAGCACAACGCCCCTCACAAAGAATCCGTAAGGACAAACCACCCCAAGCTCTCCCGCAGAGCCAAAACCGAGAGTCGCCCAGAGGCTTAGTGAAGATATCGCCAACCGGTGCTCACTCTCCACAAATCGGAGCACAATGTCACCCTTTCTACATGGTCTCAAGAAAGTGATATCTCGATATCAATATGCTTGGTCCGAGAATGTTGCACTGGGTTCTTGGCAATGCAAATCGCAGACGTGTTATCACAAAAGAGTGGAACGCAATGATAGATAGCCCGAATCCTCGCAGGTCGAGACCATCCAAAGCACTTGGCTACAAAGAATCGGCCGCAAAGAACGCATGCTCGCCTCTCGCAGCGGATCGCGCAACACCGGATTGCTTCCTCGACGCACCAGAGACGAGAGAAGTGCCAATGAATTGGCAAGTGCCGGTGCTCTTCCTATCTATCCTACACAAATAAATCGTGACGGAGAAGGCTCTAAGAGATAGACAAGAAGAGGAAGAGTACCGATACCATAGTCAATGGTAGCTCAAGGTACCGAAGATGCGCTTCACCGCCGACGGTGAGATACGCGAGGAGAAGCTCAAACCGAGCACAAAGACACACAGAGAAGTGTATGTCCGGTCTCGAGGTCGTGAGGTACAAGAGAGAGCCAATCATGCTCCTAAAATCCTTTTGGTCAACTGTGTTCGCTGCCTTCATCCGGATCCAGAGCACCAGAGATGCCATTGGAGTTGATATCGGCTTTCCATCATTCATGTCGAAACGCTCAGAGGTCTCGAGTGTATTTGCCTTGATGAAGAAAGGTACCTCCCGAGTCTGCTTGATTTGGAAGCCAAGGAAGAAGCTCAACTCGCCCATCATGCTCATTTCAAACTCCGAGCTCATGACATCGGAAAACGGGAAACGAGCATGCGAGGAGCCGCCAAAGATAATGTCATCCACATAGATCCGACGAGCGTAAGATCGTGCCAAGACGGCGAATGAACAAGGTCTTGTCAATTTTACCCATCTCAAAACCATGGCTCACAGATAGGACTTAAGCCTTTCATACCAAGCTCGGGAGCTCGCTTGAGTCCATACAAAGCTTTGGAAAGCTCAGACATGGTTAGGTATTTGGGGTTCTCAAACTGTGAGGTCAGTTCGACATAGACTTCTTCCTCAATAAGGCCATTGAGGAAGGCACTCTTGACATCCATCTGTAAAGCTTGAAACCCTTAGAAGCCGCAAAGGCAAGCAGATTCTAATGGCTTCAAGTCTAGCTACAGGGCAAAGGTCTCTTCAAATCTAGACCTCAACTTGAGAGTAACCCCGAGCTACCACCTAGCCTTGTTTCAATGACTAACCCATCTTCACTTTGCTTGTTCTTGAACACCCATTTGGTCCCAATGATATTGTGACCTTGAGGGGCTCAACAAGAGACTGCACCTTGTTTCTTTCAAAGTTTTCCAACTCCTCATGCATAGCGTTTGTCCAAGACTCATCGATAGAGCATGACAAACGCCTTTGGGCTCAAATGAGGCGACGAAGGCGTAATGGAGACAGTAAGAGAGACAAACCAGCCTTTAGAACGTGTGACACGCTCAAAGAGGTCTCCAATGATCCGCTCAAGGATGGTCCTTTGAATGTGTCTTGGAGGTCCAGGTGAGATGAAGAAGTGGCCTCTACCTCATTAGCATCGATGAGATAGGACAGAGCCACTAGCTTCGTAAGAAGCGTGAAGGTAAGGGTCGATCTCCTCGAGGTGCGGTGGAAGAAGGCACCTCAAGAGGAAGAGAAGGAACCGGATCGTAAACAACCTCATCTCCATCCTCCTCATCGCCCACAAAGATGGACTCGCATCGCTTCTAAGGAACTCGAGATATCGTGCCTAGTCCCCTGACCGCCTCATCAAGGTCACCTCACTGTGTCTCTAACAATTTACTAGACTCGCAGCCTGCACTCTATAGGCACGAGAAGAAGTCGAGTAACCCGTAAAGATCCCATCACAAGATCGTGACTCGAACTTATCTAGGTTCCTGCACTTCGTAATAAAACACTTGCAACCAAACACACGAAAATGCGAGACGCTGGTTTTCGCCATATCTCAACTCATAAGAAGTGCGATGCAAGAGTGCCCAAGAAAACTCATAGAAACATGACAAGCAAGAGCAATTGCCTCACCAAAACTTCCTAGGTGTAGAGTACTCATCAAGCATCGTCCCGCCATCTCGACTAAGGTACTGGTTCTTCCTCTCCACAACGCCATTTTGTTGAGGGACGATGGAGACGAGAACCGTGCTCTACACTGCCTCACCACAAAACTCTCAAAGTAGGAATTTTTGAACTCGTGCCATTATCGCGCGAATTGCTCGTAATGCACGGGAGCTCAACAGAAAGCCTACTAAAAGACCACGAAAAGAGTAAACGCCTCATCCTTCGAGGCTAAGAAAACACCCAAGAATACCTCGAGAAGTCATCGACCACGACAAGCACGCACTCACTTCCTCCCATCGATCGCACTCTAGCCGGTCCTACTATGTCCATATGGAGCAGCTTGACTGGTGCATCCGCATAGTCATCAGAATCGAGGATGTGAAGCGGAACCATTTTGCCGCGCTTGGCAAGGAGCACAAACAAGATCCTTGACCATTTTGAGTTTCGCAAACCACGAATGAGATCGTGGCCGCTAACTCGGTCGATGATCAAATCCTATATGACCAAGTCTCCTATGCCGTAAAGTCAAATCACGGATTCGTAGCAATTAAACATCGGAGAGGATCACCGTAAGATCCGAAAAATCAGCACGAAAGATCCTCCCATAACGAGAAATCCCGCAAACTAGACTACCCAAGAATCAAGAATTTTGCAATTGTTTTTCTTAAAGCTCACCTCAAACCGCTATCCAGAAGTCGAGAGACCAAAGCGATTATATCGCAGCTTACTTACTAAGGCAACATCTTTTAAAATAAAAGAATCATTAATGCTCACAAGATTTTAGCGATGACGCGCCCAAATGAAGCATCTCCAAGGTGATCGCCTCATCACCGGAGCGCGGGCTAGGGAAGAAAACCAACGAGACTCACCACCATATGACGTGAACAACCGAGTCTACAATCCGCACCTTTCCTTCCCAACCGGCCACCCTAAGTCAAACAGAGTAAAGTCTCAAGATCGGGTGAATCAACAAATGATTTTGGCACCCAATACCGAGTAACACGGCGAATGATGAAGTAGTCAAGCAAGACCGACTCTATCTACCCTACGCCTCTCACACTCAACAAGTCAAAGATCTCACTGTTGTCGATCCGATCGCTATGGAAGAGCGAGTCGAAGTGCCAAGAATATGTCGATCTCGCCGCGGTAGCTATCTCGAAGGAAAACGAGATCTACCTCGTGATGGCGGAAGTTACGACCAAAGGGAGCATGAGGACGAAAATCGAAAACTCGGAAAAACCAAGTCCTCGATGTCGCCTAAAATCATCGATGGAACAAACCTAGACCTCGTGTTGGTCTTAGGTGCACTCAAGATCCGGGTGACCTCGAATGTGCCTAAGAGACTCAACACGCATCTCTTCGCGCGATCTTGGCGCTACCAAGCAATGATCAACTAAATGTCCATCTTTCCGATGAAGGTGCAATGATACTTCGCCTCTCGAGGGTCAAGCCGCAGTGGAATCACCTTGTCGTCGAAATCCTTTGAACAAAACCCACGACTTAAAATTGACTTTCTCACCCCGGCTTAGTTTTGATCACACCGTGCTATGGTTTTGAGCACGATGTGGATGCTTCCTCATATCCTCCCGGATATCATATCCTAGACCCCGATTAAATCGCAAATTTTAGATTTGTCTAGAATGAGATTGAGCTTCTTCTTGCCTCCTACAAACCTCTCGAGAGTGTTCATAAGATACCGACACTCCCAAAGAGAGAGGTGCAAGAAGAGCAGGGGAAGAAGGGACAGCAGAAGGTAAGGGAGCGTAAGAAGAACCAACAACAGAGGAAAGATTGGCTTGTGCACGACAAACCGACTTTGGGGGACAAACCCCATCGCTAGCAGATTGGTTCACGTTGCTAGGCGCCTCTACCAAACCCTTAGACTTCTTCCCAAAGACACACAATACAAGCAGATGATTGTGTTCTAGAAGGTCCTTAGTTAGCTTCACACATTTTTCATCCAAAGCAATCAAATCACATTTTAGTTTATTACATTGATTGCATGGTGAGCTAACAAGGTCCTTAGAAGCATACTGAGCCAATTTGTTATCGTGATCAATCATTTCTTGAAACCGCTAGATACTGATTCTAGTTCAAACAGCTAACTTAGGACAGCTTTAAACAAGAAACAATAGGCTCTAGTAGCGCAGCTTGAATTCAAGAATTTTGTGATCCGCCTGCTTTAGGTTCATCTTGAGATTATTACAATTTTCACAAGTTTCAGGCAGATCAAGCAACATGGTATAAAGACCTCTAAACGAATTGTCCTTAACCTCACATGAGGTGCAAGCAGTAGCCTCAATAGTAGTGGATGAAGGAGGTGCTACCCTACTCATCTCTAATTCAAGAAGAAGGCTAATGTTCTCTACCTTAATCATGTCAAGTTCAGAGGACACACTATCATGCAAGGTCCTTAGTTTTTCCATGTCATCAAGCAAAGCACAAAGAAGTGTCACAATCATCACGGAGGGAGCAGATGTAAGTAAAGTAAGCTCCCGTGATAGTCTAGCTACTTCCTTCTCCAACACGTAACACTTAGCCCTAGACTTAGCATGAAATCTACCTAGCTTAAGAAAAGCATCATTAAGGCTGGTCATAAGTGGGACTAACCTCATCGGAGTCGGAGTACAGCTCGCTGTCGCTCAGTTCGCCCCCGAGGGCCATGAAGCACATGCCGGAGAAGTTGCCGCCGCCCTGGGATCATGATCGCCCTTCCCATCATCGCCACTCCACCCTCCACCTCGCGGTGTCCAGCCTCGTCGAGGGCGGTGAGGACGCGATGGAACAGCTTCTTTGCCTTCCCAAAGTTGCGGAACTTCTTCTTGCCTTGATCAGGTGCTGAGGGCTTCGTGTTGCGGTTCTTGTCGATGTAGTCGTTCTTGCTTGGACCGCCATAGTCACCTTTGCCCTTCCCAAGCTTGGGACAGCTTTGCTCGGATGTGGTTGGGGCCACCACACTCAAACAAATCACAGACCTCCTCTTTACCATCCCTCCTCCTCTTGTAAGCATGGGAAAACTTCCGAGCTAGGAGGGCTAGCTGCTCATCCTCAAGTCGCTCTAATCGATCATCGCTATGTCACAGAGAGCAGCTAGGAGAACCCACGATCGACTCGTAAGAAGATCCGAAGTGGGATCTGACTAAAGCCATCGATCGTGACTTCGACCTTCGAGAGACAATGTCAATCTCGTGAGTCTTGAGACGCGAGTAAAGCGCATCAAGAGTCGTGGTCGAGAGGTCCGTGCTATCTTTGATGGTAGTCACTTTCATCTCCCAAACACGAAGATCAAGTGCAAAGCATCTGTCGAGCGCTATCCGAGTCTGGGTATGTAAGACCGACCGCCGAGGTTGCTCAAAATCTTGTGAAAACGCGAAAAGCACTCGCCTAAAGATTCACCAAAGAAGCATTTCAAATTTATCAGATTCACGCTTGAACCGGTCTTGTCGAACCGCCTTAACTCGAGTGGTGCCTCATGGTATGCATCGAGGGTCACCTGATGTCATAAGCGTAAATCAAATGAGAAATACGATCAAACTCACTTCTGCTTAAACCCTGAATGATTATGTTCCTTGCCTTAGCATTTGCCTCAACATCGGCATGTTTCCCGATTGATGTTTTCTCATCGGCAGAAGCGCAAATCTAACCTTCACCTTTCTCCGATGGCATACCCCGAGCCCGATGTAAGTTTCCATTCGCTCTTCCGTAAGGGTAATCTGCACCATCAAAACCGGAGGCTTGGTGGAATACTTGTCCGCTGTTATGGCTCAACCGACCGTTAAGATCTATCAAGAAGAGCTAACCGCTCGATACCAATTGAAGGACCGAAATGGCAACAGAGGGGGGGGTGAATGGTGCAATAAAAATTAAGAACTCCCCTTTGATGTATTTAAAGCAAATCTACAAAGCCCTCTGGATCTCTTAAGAAGAGTGAAGCAAAAACAGAGAATCAAAATAAACTTCAGACTGTTCTGTCAGAAATCGGAAGGTCCGATTCTACCCGCGGTAGTTCCGCACCGTAGTTCCGGATCTCGGCGGAAGTTCCGCTGCAGAATCTACTGTGGACAATCGGAAGTTCGATTGTCCCGATCAAGAACAAGGCGCTCGGTTTTTCCTAAAATCCAAAGTGCTAAATCTTGAATGCTCTTCTCGTCAAGTTTCACAGACATCATCCTAAGCAACATCTTGACCTCATGGAGAAGAATCGCAAACAAAGATTTAACAAACAAGCCAAAATCGGATTTCTTGAAGAAGGGCAAGAAAGACCAAAACCCAAATAGACACGATTCTCTGATTTCTAGTTCATGAAACTTTGAGGATACATTAGCAATATCAAAACGAATCTAGATATCAAGTTTCATGCTATTTCATAAGACGAATCAAAAGATATGCCAAAACCCTAGATATTTAACATGAGAACAGAGAGAAAGAAGAGGACATAAACAAGTAATCAAAACTCGAGTTTCATTGATAGATATCAAATGTTTACAGATGGAAACACAGAGGAAAGATTACATAAGATTTCAGATCATACTCTCCTCTCAACAAGCTCTCAAAAAGCAAAACAAATCTTTTCTAGAGCTAACCCTAATTTTCTCTCCAAAAGTCTAACCCTAACCTGTGGTTCTCCCTATTTATAGCCTTGGCTAATGGGCCTCCAACCCATTAAGCCCGCTACACCCGAACGGAACCGCCTCCACTTTTGCCGCTGCATAAAAGACCTTTCGCCTTGCGCACCTTCCGAAGCCTCCCAGACACCTTGTTGTGCACGACTCGCAACCGCTTCAAGATTCACGCCGCCTTCGACACATCCCGACCGCTCGACCTCAACGCCTCCCGCGCTTAGTCCGTCCACGTGTCTCGCCACGACTCCATCTTGATGCCCCGCAACAACATGCATAAAAACACATCACATAGCATTGCACAATATCATAGCATCAATATTTGTATAAGACTCAAACTCATACAAAATCAAAATCACAATTTAACCTTCTCTCGCACAGCTTCGACACAATCGGAAGTTCCAAGACTTACCACAAATGAAGTTCCGATTTCGAACATCCGCACTTGTCGTAATTATCGGAAGTTCCGTGCTTACCATCGCGAACTTCCGATCTTCTAACATCCGCACGCCCAAAAATTCTATTCCGATTTTCGCCTCGTGAGGAATCTCAATACCAAGATATCTGACACTCCGCTACCCCATGTGCGGAAGTTCCGATTTCTTCACCAAACCAAAACCTGTAAATCGGAAGTTCCTTTTCCAACACCGTAGTTCGATTAATCGAACTTCCGCCCATACACAATGTAGTTCCGATTTCCGACTCAAATTTGTAAATAGTCCAAACCAAAACCTCAACTCTCAATCTAATCAACACACTTGTCAAATACTCATCACTCAGAGTGGAGGACCTCTCACATGGTCTCTCAACAAGAAAGGATGCACCGAGAAGAGTCGATCGCTTGGCGTAAGAAGAATGGCGATTTCGGCTAAAAGGGGAAGTTCAAATTGAGTCGCTCTTTTTCACAAAAGCCAAATTGACAGAGGGTTAAGCTTCAGTGAGTAGAGGGAGAGCAGAGGGAGCAAAGACTTGTGGAAGAAGACCCCCGCTGCACCGACTTCACCGAAGCTCCAAAACCGTCAATGGCGGCCGAGAGCTCCCCGAGAATCTATGGCTCCAGCGGGCTTGTGAGTGCTAGCTAGAGCTGCGGTGTGGCTAAAGGAAGCTAAGGGAGAACCCAAGGAGCTTAAATAGCCGGGGATTGCAGAGGGCAACGGCGATAACCCCGCTCGGGTCAAACCGGCCGCTTGAGCGACAGCAGCGACGGAGCGGTTGGAGAGGGACGCCGAGGAGGAGCACGACGAGCAATAAATGCGCGCAGAGAAAGACGTTGAAAAGCGACCGAGGAAGGGGCACGCCGCGACTTTTCCCTCTCGCGCACGCCATGGCCTTTGCGGACACGGCGCGAGCGGACGGAGGAAGGAGACGATGCGCTGACCGTTGGATCGAAATCGAACGGCTGCAATAGATCGGTTCGATTTAAACGATTCGAACGCCGCCGATCTCCGACCGCGGCGATGTCGATCCAACGGCTCACAACTCCCGCGCCCGATCGCCGCGCGGTGCGCGTTAGTTGGTTCGACCGAGTCAAGTGGCTCGAGCCCGAGTCCGGTTCGAACCCGAGGAACAGTACAAACCAGTTAGAATTTGAGTTTTAAACATCTGATTTTTGAGGAATTATTTGAGGTATCAAACAAACTCCAAAATTTATGAAATTTTAACTGGAGCTTGCTGACTGCAGGAGGAGCTTTCCATAAAATTTTCAGAGATTTTCATGCACTGAAATATTCTACAGAAATTCCAGAAGAGAGGAAAATGGGGTTTGACCAGTTTGACTTGCCTCCAAAAATTATCAAATAATTTCTAAAAATCATGAGATAATTCAGAGGTGTTAAACATCAACCCTAGACCCCATGAAAATTATTTCCAGAGATTGGGCACAAGATTTTCATGAAGGAGGTTTATGACTTGAGTTTAATTGGGGAAATTTGGAGTTTGAATTTCCACCAATTAAAGAAAGAGGTTTCAAACACTGCAACCCAACATGAGGTAGCAAAAGTTTTAATTTATCCTCATTTTTATTACATTTGAAACATAAACCCAATTTGGGATGTTACAGAGAGGATGAACTGAACTTCTTGTAATCATTCCTCTATTTTTGCCTGTGTAATCTTTTGATTTCTATCAATGAAACTCTGAGGTTTTGGTTCTCTGTTTATGCCTCTTTCTTCTCTCTGTTCCTAAGTTGAATATCTAGGGTTTTGGTGAAACTTTTGATTCGTCTTATGAGATGGCATGAAACTTGATATCTAGAGTCTTATTGATATTGCTAATATATCCTCTAAGTTTCATGAGCCAAGAATCTAAGAATCTTGCAAATTGTGGTTTTTGGTCTTTCTTGCTTAATACTCAAGAAATCCGATTTTGCTTTGATTAATGGTTCTTTGTCTGCGATTCTTCTCCATGAGGTCAAGCTGTTGTTTAGGATGATGTCCTGTGAGACTTGACCTGAGAAGAGCATTCAAGAGTTAGTATTTTGGATTTTTGGGCAAAACCCCGAGCGTACTGTTCTTCGGTCAGGACAATCGAAACTTCCGATTGTCCAAGGCGGAACTTCGCAGATCAAACCCGAACTACCAGAGTGCGGAACTACCGCTGTATAATCGAACTTCCGATATTCGATGTATAACCAGCTTTTGGTTAAACCTTTGGATTTGATTCACTTCACGCCTCTTGTGTATCGGTTTGGATTGTCAGGTGGACACTTGAGAGGGGAGGATCTTAATTTTAAAGCACCATTCACCCCCCCCCCTCTGTTGCCATTTCGGTCCTTCAAGTTTGTTGGACCGTAAAGGCGACTAGAGGGGGGGTGAATAGGAGCACGCTCACTTTTTCACGAATTATGAACTCAATACAATTTCACTCCAAAGAGCTATTAGAAAGCTATGAAGATCAATATACCAAGACAATGGAAGACTAGTATTGAATCCAATAAAACCCTAAGCAATGCGACAATAATCAAGAAGAATCAAAGCAACACAAGCATCGCGGTCCGACCCTCAGTAGTGAACCTGGTTGGATCGATTGTCGGGCGGCCTGACTGGCCGTTATATCGGGCGGTCGGACCGCCCAAATCGGTCGGACCGGTGGTGATGGGCGGTCGGACCGGCAGTCTTCTCTATGATACTGAGGACCTATTCCAATCGAATATTATGATAATTCTTGGAACGATCTTGAGCAATTGTCAATTGATTAACGTAAGGTCTAAAACCGGCAAGAACGAAAACTTGATCCTATTGCTTGTTCGTGAGTGATTGATGATCAAGATGATGCTAGATAGATTCACACATATCACAAAGCAAGCTAATTCACGGAAAGAATCAATCACAAACTCGCGGATCAAAGAAAGCCCTAAAACACGAAATTGAAAGCAAGAACGAAAAGAGACTTATCTCAAGCAAACCTTGCATAGATTGATTTCGTGGTTGATGCCGGATTACATCCACACCATCATGGATCAAGAGACAATCAAGGATCACGAAATTCTCCTCAAACCATGAAAAGCCCTAGCCTCCACCTCAACTCCCTAAAGACAATTAGGTTTTGAAACATAAACAAAGCGAGGGAGAGGGAGAGGTGCAGCCACCATCTCCTCCTATTTATAGTGGAGGCCTAAAACTCTTAGGGTTTGACTTAATTGGGCTCCGTTAAGGCCCACTAACAAACGGGTCACACACGCACGCTTCGCAAGCGCTGTCTTTAACTTTTGACCTAAACCGCTTCACCATGCGCCATGGATTCGCCAATAGGTCACCCTTGTCCATCTTGTGTCACGCTTGAGTCGTTGACTCACCCGCATCGCCGATCGCTCGACCTCAACTCTTCAAGTCTAGTCCCGATTCTCCTCGCCGCTGACCGTCGCTGACCACCAAGCTACCGCACAACCACGCATAAGAAAACACGATTCGGGAACAAGTTCTTCACAACTTGACCCATGTTAGTCAAAACATGCATCATGCAAATCATATGCCATGAAACCAATGACTTTGACCTAACAAAACAACATCGCCACGGTTGGTCGACGCTTATAGTTACCGGCCCGACCGCCTCCAGTGAGCGGTCCGAGTCGCCCATGGCCGGTCGGACCGCCTCGTGAGCCGGCCGGACCGCCTTAGGACTTAGCCAAATTCAAGCTCCCAAAACCAAACCTTCCGAAACTTTAAACCAATAGAACTTTTCACCGAGGCTCCAAAATCATGAGACCAAGTGCATTGGGATCCCTTACTTGTCTACAACACCTATTTTTGGCCCACTCGATTTGAACACTTTTGGTCATCGCCGTCCGATCCGCCCAGATGGCCTTGGTCCGACCGATATGGGACCGGTTGGACCCGCTGCAAGGACCTGGCCGGACCGCCCCGAGCAAGAAGCCCGTGAACTTTGTCGAAAACGCTGAAACGACAAACCGTAAACGCCATTGCCAATTGTCACATCATCCTAAGATCTGGAGCATATCCCCATGAAATCCACAAAGTTTTCATCACACAGTTCCATAATCACTTAGTCAAGTTTATAATTGCAACTCTCACATGAAATGGTGACTCGTGGCATGGCTAAGCAGTCTAATCGTGTCTAACCAACCCACGTTGGTGCTACGATAATACCAACTAATAATTAACCAATCTAGGGTGACAAAAGATCATGGCATACAATAGACAAGGTGGTATAACAATTTGGATTAATAACTACACCCAAAAACATTTAAATAAATACTTGAAATAGAATGCAATACATTGAAACAAAATATTTTGAAAACTGGGTTCAATATGATCAAAGGTATAACTTGCCTTGGAAGAGATCTAGATATTGGTCTTGGTCTTGAGGAGCTCCTTCTTCAGCAAAATTCCCCGAAATATTGACGTCTACTCGCAAACGAGACAAAAGAAGCAAAACAAATAAATAACAGTGGCAAAACAACTCCAAAAATTCAAATAAAATTCACCATTAAATAGATCTTAATTTTATATGAATTTACAAATTTGAATGGGCTCAATCGGAGTTCGGATGCAAAAGATATGTGCTTTGGAAGTTTGAAAATCAAACAAAACCCTAATTTGGATTTTATTGAATTTCCCGAATTATTTTTATAAAGAAAAATTGAATTAATGACGTCGGCTGACGTCAGCGATGAATTTCCGGAAAAAGAAAATAAATAAAGAAATCGACATGGGCCCCACATGTCGGGCCTCGGTTCACGGACCGAGCGCACGAACCGAGGAGATCCGCGCGGTGGACCGAGCCACGCACACGCAGTGTCAAGGCTGACCGCGCCACTTGGCCGCCACACCAAGATCGGCCGACGGGCGCGAATCGCGACAACGGCGGGCAGAAGGCCAGACCCGATGGTCACCGGCGAACAGCGGCGACTCACCGGCAGTGGAGGGTACCAGATTGTTCCCCGTGCTATTGCGCACTCAGGGGTGCCCTTACTGGTAGCTGGCAACGACGGTGGCGACCGGCGGCGAGGATGAAGCGGCGGTGAAGGTTTGGGTTTTGTCGGGAGGGTGCTCCGGCGATGCTCCGGCGACGAGGAGGTGCGCCCGAGGTAGCCTGGGACTTGCTGATCATGGTGGTGTAGTCGGTGGAGCAAGGGCGACAAAGACGGCGGCGCAATTCACCGTAGAAGAAGCTCGGCCGAAAACCCTAAAACTCGAAATGCGGCGGCGCCAGGGCGATCGGGGCGACGAGGGTGGCGGCTTTGGGTTGTGGAGGTCCGGACGGTGCTAAGGGGGTATTTATAGGCCTGGAGACGCCGAGATTTAAACCCCCAAATCGGGTCCGAAACGGCCGCGATTTGAATTTCTGAGATTCGGGGAGATTAAAAGGGATCCGGGGTTTGATTCGGTTAGGAACGGATAAGAAATCAACCGAGCTACGATTTGGTGGGATCGGCGCGAAGAATCAGCAACCGAATCGGTTTTGTCGGACGAACCTCGAAGCTCCAGCAATGGCGGGTGAAGCGCGGGCGCGAGGAAGAAGAAGGCTCCGCGGAGACGACGACCCTATGGCGGTCCCACTGGCAATGGCAAATGATGCGCGCGGCGAAGGAAGGAATCGATCACGGCAAGCCACACGACGAACATCCAACGGAGGAAGGCGGGGTTGAGCGCGTGCGTCCGATCGGAAACGAGGGGCACGCGTCAAGCATCCAACGGACGAGGGCGCGGCCGGGGCGAGACGGGCTGGCGCGCTGCTGGAATAGTGTTGGGCTTCGGCCCAAGATCGTTCAAGGATTTTCTTTGATTTTTCCTTTAAATAAATCCAGAAAATACAAATAGCCAATAGAAAATAGCAAATGACTTTGGAAAAATTCCAAAATTCTATAAAATATATCCAAGCATATAGAATCTAAATAAAATAGTTTTGACAACTGTTGATGTTGGGATTAAGCACATTAAATCAGTTTTTCCTTAAAGTCCATATTAAGCTTTCTAAATTGATATTCAAATAAATCCAAATGGTGAATTTTCTCAGTACCACTATTTAAAAGATTTTTAAAGCTCTGAAAATTGGGATGTTACAAACCTCCCCCCCTTAAACGAATCTCGACCCCGAGATTCCGGCTAGCTAGAGAAAAGGCTCGGGAACTCGGCTTTCAACTCTTCTTCACGTTCCCACGTTGCTTCTCCTTCTAAGTGGTTACTCCATTGGACTTTGCAGAAACGAACGGTTTTGCTTCTGGTGCGGCGCTCTGCGGCATCCAAAATCCTGACAGGTTGCTCTTTGTACGTGAGATCTTCCTTCGTTCAATTGACTCCAACGGGGTCTGCTCTTCTGGCACACGAAGACACTTCTTCAGCTGAGAGACATGAAAGGCATCATGCACTCCTGCTAACGACTGCGGTAGTTCCAACTGGTACGCAACTTCTCCTCGGCGTTCCAAAATCTTGAACGGACCCACATACCTTAGAGCAAGCTTCCCTTTGGTGTGGAATCTCTTAACACCTCTGAGCGGAGTAACTCGAAGATACACAATATCCTCTGGTTCAAAGCCGAGGTCACGACGACGATTATCGGCATAACTCTTTTTCCTAGACTGGGCTATCTTTAGTCTTTCTCTGATCATAGCAACTTGTTCTTCGGCTTCCTGAATAATATCTGGCCCGAACACTACACGCTCAATTTGCCTCTCGACCAATTTAATGGAGTTCTGCAGGCACGACCATACAAAGCTTCAAATGGTGACATATGCAAACTGGCTTGATAACTGTTGTTGTACAAGAATTCTGCATACGGCAAACTCTTATCCCAACTGGTAGCATTTGCTAAGGCACTGGCTCTCAACATATCTTCTAATATCTGGTTGACTCTTTCAGTCTGTCCGTCCGTCTGTGGATGATAAGCAGTACTGAAATTCAGATGAGTTCCCAGGGCTTCATGTAGACTCTGCCAGAAACGAGGGGTGAACTAAGATCCTCGATCTGACACTATCTTCTTAGGCACACCATGCAGACTGACGATCTTTGACATATACAACCCTGCCAAGCGGTCTCCTGAGTAAGTGGTTTTGACTGGCAAGAAATGGGCAACCTTAGTCAAACGATCCACTATTACCCAAATCGAATCATATCCTGATTGAGTCTTGGGTAAACCGGTAATAAAATCCATACCGATCTCTTCCCACTTCCATTATGGTATCTTCAGCGGTTGTAGCAAACCTGCTGGTCTCTGATGCTCTGCCTTTACTTTCTAACACACGTCGCATAAGGCAACGAACTATGCGACGTCTCACTTTAAGTTTGGCCACCAAAACTTATTCTTAACATCCTAATACATCTTAGTACTTCCAGGGTGAATCGAATACTTTGAGTCATGGGCTTCCTTCAGTATCAGTTGTCTCAATCCATCAATATCCGGTACACAGATACGTCCATTGATCCACAGTATATCCTGATCATCCACGGTGAAATCCTTAAATTTTCCTTCTGCCATCTTCTTCTTGAGGTCGGCAAACTCAGAATCCTTCGGTTGAGCTTCACGAATCTGTTTCTCCAGAGTAGATTGCACTTCTAGACTGGCCACAAATCCTTCAGACACAACTTCTAGTAGAGCTTCCAAATTCCTTTTGAAGTTCGAGCAAATCTCTTTGCTTCCGAGCATTGCAAGAGCTCTTACGACTTAGTGCATCCAAGAACTACATTGGCCTTACCAGGATGGTAATGAATTCCAAGATTATAATCCTTTATTAATTCCAGCCATCTTCTCTGTCTCATGTTCAAATCAGACTGAGTGAATATGTACTTCAGGCTCTTATGATCTGTGTAGACTATACAGCGATTGCCGATGAGATAATGACGCCAAATCTTCAAAGCATGCACTACGGCAGCTAATTCCAAATCATGAGTGGGGTAATTATCTTCATAAGGCCTTAATTGTCTGGACGCATAAGCGACAGCTCTTCCTTCTTGCATAAGGACACATCCTAATCCTTGACGCGAAGCATCACAATAGATATCAAAATCCTTACTGACATTCGGCAAAACTAGCACTGGGGCTGAAGTCAAACGTTTCTTCAGTTCTTGAAAACTTTCTTCACAAGCTGGGGTCCAAATGAACTTCTTCTCTTTCTTCAACAATTGCGTAAGAGGTTTAGCAATCGTTGAGAATCCTTCGATGAAACGACGATAATATCCTGCCATTCCCAAGAAACTACGAATTTGAGTAACTGTCTTGGGCTGCTCCCAATTCATTACAGCTTTAACCTTTCGTGGTCAATCGCCACTCCTTCTACCGTCATCACATGACCGAGGAAATCAACTTTCTTTTTCCAAAAGTCACACTTGCTGAACTTGGCATACAACTGATGTTCTCTGAGCTTCCCTAGGATTAATCTCAAATGGTCTGCATGCTCTTCTTCTGACTTTGAGTATACCAAAATATCATCAATAAACACTACTACGAACTTATCCAAATATTCCATGAATACTTTGTTCATCATGTTCATGAAATAGGCTGGGGCATTAGTCAGACCAAACGACATGACTAGAAATTCATAATGTCCATACCGGGTTGAAAAAGCGATCTTTGGTACATCCTTAGGACAAATCTTCAACTGATGGTAACCTGATCGTAGATCGATCTTGGAGAATACTCTGGCTCCTTTCATCTGGTAGAACAAATCATCAATTCTGGGCAAAGGGTATTTATTCTTGATGGTGACTTCATTGAGAGAACGATAATCAATGCACATTCTCATGCTTCCATCTTTCTTCTTGACGAACAAAACTGGCGCTCCCCATGGCGCATTTAACTAGGTCTTACAAAACCTTTCTCCAGTAGTTCTTCTATCTGCTTCTTCATTTCCACCAGTTCATCGACTGGCATCCGATAGGGTCTCTTGGAAATTGGTGCTGTTCCTGGCACTAGATCGATGACAAACTCAATGTCACGGTCCGGTGGCATTCCTGGTAATTCTTCCGGAAATACGTCCGGGAAATCCCTGACTACAGGTACATCTTCCAAAGAAACTATCTTCAGACTGTTGACTACCCAATGTCCATCACGTACTAAGGCGGCTAGAAATTCCACTTTCTTTCCTGTGGTATCCTTTATTGTTACGGCTCTTCGGCCACAATCTAGCACTGCTTTGTGTTTGGATAACCAATCCATACCAAGGATGACATCTATGGTTTGAGCGTCTAGAATTATTAGGTTGGCTAGAAACTCAACTCCAGCTATGAGTAGCCTAGCTCCTAAACATCCATCTTTAGAACTTAGCTCTGCTCCAGGCGACTGGACTAACAGAGTATGCTTAAGATGCATAACTTCCAATTTGTTCTTAGTTGCAAAAATTCCAGAAACAAACGAATGCAAAGCTCCAGAATCAAACAGAACTGATGCAGGTACTGAATTTACTAGAAACTTACCCAGTACAACGTCGGGTGCTTCTTGGGCTCCTTCCAGAGTGACGTGATTGACACAGCCTCTGACCACCGATTGCGGTGCTCCTCCGGATTGACCGGTAGCTTGAAAAGTTCCTTGATGGTTGCCTTGTACTGGCGTCTTGGCTGGTGTGTTCCCAAGGTTGAAGCGTACTGGAGTGATAGTCCCATTCTGCGGACATCGGTTGGCGAAATGCCCTGGCTGACGACAGGTAAAGCAAACTCTAGGTGCATTCTGTGGGTTGCTTACTGGTGCGGGGTTGCGGAAGTTCTGAGCAACTGGGCGAGGTGCTGAAGTTGGTGCAGGTGGTCTGGCATAATTCTGTGGTGGAAAACGGCTAAACTGCGGTGGAATCATTCTTGCCTTCAGCTGGGGTTGGTGACTTCCTTGCTGAGTCATTCTGCGCTTACGGTGATCTTCCAATTCCTTGCGCTTATCCTCAAGAATCAAAGCCTTGTTGATCAATTCTGGAACTCGTGAAAGGTGTGGGCGATCAAGTTGACTTGAAGTCCGTTGTTTAATCCTTTCGTAAAACGACTCGCGAGCCTTGTCAGTGGCGACATCTTCTACAGCATATCGAGCAAGTTGAGAAAACTTGTTGAGGTAGTCAGTCACCGACATTCCTCCTTGCTTGAGAGCACGGAATTCATCCTTCTTCAGATCCATAATTCCTTCTGGCACATGATACTGGCAAAAAGCAGTTGTGAACTCTTCCCAAGTAATGTCTTGCGGCGTTCCATGCGCTGCACAAAAGTTTTCCCACCATTCGGCAACAATGCCTTCCATCTGGTGAGTGGCGTACAGAACTTTCTCATGATCGCTGCATTGAGTGATCAGTAGTTTCCTCTCAATAACACGAAGCCAATCATCAGCTTCTACTAGTGAGACATGTCCCGAGAAAGTTGGTGGACGGGTTCTCATAAACTCGGCCAACTTGGTTGATCCATTGTGACCATGAGCAACTGGGGCTCCATTGTGATGCTGATTGTTGTGGTTCTGGTTATTCATAGCCTGCATCTGGTTCATCATGGTATACATCAGCTGGGTCTGAGCTGCCATGAATGCTCCAAAATCCTGCAGATCAATTGAAGGTGCTTGTGGCGGAATCGCTTCGCGGGTTCGCTCTCGCCCTTCCGACACCGAGTATCAGAACCACTTGCAGCAGCTTGACGAGTCTGAACCATCTGGTGAATCTCCATAGGTTAGGTAAGGTAGCAAGCACGAGATAAGTTGTAGAACTAAGCGGGGTAGGTAAAACCCAACAACCTGTTTTAAGAAATGCAACTGAAACTCTTATATTGATTAAGATAGTAGTATGGCTTGCAACAAATGCCTAAGGGCCTCTGCAGCTCATACTTGCACACAAAAATAAGGACGAACCTAAGCACAGAAACTACCGCCTAAAGGGCGACTCAAGACTTAATACTGGCTAAGCCTGAAAACAACTCGAACAGACTACTCGATTAAATAGCCTCCGTAGTCTTGACGGTGCTCCCGCCTGCTGTAGACCTGGAAGTGAGCGGGCATCCTCGCAAACAGATCTTGATGTCCCGGGGTTGGTGATGAGGACATCCCTCCTTCGGATACACGCACGACACAAGACCCTCCAGATCCGGGTGCTGAACTACACGGTCCTATGACAAGAGCTAGAGCACGTCACTTAATCGATCAGGTAAAGTCGTTTCTAGGGCTGAGTGTATTATTTGAGAACTCTATGATGCTGCCTAATGGAGATGATTTACTTGTACTCAGGAATCTAGGACTACGACCAGTTCAAGAAGGTCTACGACCACTGCAAGAAGATCTACGACCACTACAAGAAGACCTACGACTAGTTGATTCGATTGGAGCAATCTACGACCAGAAAAGCGAGCACAGTACTCGTTGGACACAATCTACGACCAAAGATAGCATGGATTCCTCAAGACCACCCTAGGACGAGTTCTACGACCAGATCTTCGACGTAAATACGCAACACAAGGTGTTGCGTCACCGCTTTGGAAACTAATAAGACTTTGTAAACGTAACGAGGTCGGAGTCCGTGTTGTGTACGCTTCATCCCACTACCGCACAACCCTAGGTCGACCTCCTCACGCTCCCTATATATATACTGAAGAGTCGCCATAGTTTAGAGGCGGGTTTTCTTAGATTATTCGCCAATTGCGTTTAGCCGATTATCGGTTTGAGGAACCCCACTTGTAAACTTCATCCATATCCGCAATACAATTGATTGCATCTACCTTGTTCTTGTGAGTTGCTTCGATTGCTTGCGGGAACAATAACCTTCGTGGTAAGGTCGATCGTGCAAGCGTGGTCGATAACGACAGCGCAAGGGTGTAGTGAATTGCGAGGTGACGATCCGCTGGTGGAAGCCTCAAAGCGCCAACGCCCTCACGACGAACCAAATCGAACCTATCGGAAGATCGGGCCGCCGTGACTCATCGCTTGGTGCAACAGAGCAGTGTCTCGTGCAAAAGGGCCGGTTCCTCCGCTCTGCGCCTCTGCTGGCTCTTCCGGTTCACCGGTCCATCGCCTTCTTCTCGGTCTTCCTCTTGATGTCTTCTTCGTGATCGTCTTTGTCCATAAAGAGTTTCTTCCAAGATGGCGATCCTTTCTTCAGCTCTCAAGAGTCTCGTAGGCACACTCCACTCAGAGCTGCTAACTCCAATGACTCTCTTGAGCGCAAATAATCGGGCAAGATGCACCACGGTGGCGTTGCCTTCTCCCTCTGTAGACGGAAATCGTGCAGCAAGATCCACGTCGGAAGTGCGGGGATGGTAACGGAAAACTGTGTCACGAAGCTCTCGAGCGTAGATGTTGCAGATCCTCAGGATGGCAAGGCGCGAAGACTCCTGGATTGCTTCAATCCAAACACTCCTTCGAAATGAGATGTTCAAAGGGTTTGCTTGCCTTGGTGTTCTTCCTGGCGTAGACGGTCAAATGGCAGATCACTCCACGATCTTGGCCGTTCACGATCCAAGCATTGCCACGGTACAATGGACGGTCAAATCCTCCAAGTACTTGTAACAACTTCCAAAGCTCAGCGGCAAGTCCTCCCTTGCGCTCTCCATAACTCTGAAGATGAGGCATCTGTCAAGATGGACAAGGAGATGAAAACAACTTTAAAACAGTGGAGAGAGAAAGAATTTCAGCAATAGTTGAGTCAAGAAAGACATGAGATGAGTTAAAGAGTTCAATTAATCTTGCAAGTTAATATTTGCTTTAGAAAATAATTTTGGACATACTACAACGGTCAATCTAACTAAGGTCAAGACCTACAGCCAGTATGGCTCTGATACCACCTCTGTCGGGACCCAAATATGCAAATCTGGACCCTCTGTGTATTCTTGCACTAGTCCAGGATCACGCTAGTGCACACAGTGTCAACATCGATGAAATATCACATCCATACAACGAATATAAGAATAAACGAGTACCTTTAAATAACAAAAAACTGTTGGGACCTTATGGTCGAGTTTTACATTTATTAAGCCATGCAAGGCTGATAATAAAGAAATAAACTGCAGCGAAAACGAAATAAACTCCAGTGGGCTCCCATCAATTTATCACAGGCAACTGACTGGGATCAAGACCCTAACGATCAACCTTCGTAGAACTCTTCTTCAAAAGCCGGTGACGACTCCTCCACTTCTGTTGATTTGTTTAGCAAGAGTGAGTACACACCGTACTCGCAAGTCATACCACAGAATGCAATTTATAGATGATGGCTTATTCCAAAGGAATGGTTTCTGTGGTTATTTTGCAGAAATGCTACATTTGCAATTGAATACAAATAATAGATTGAAAGCATAATTCAAAACAAAAAGACAATAATAAGTTAACAATTAATTTCACAAAGGACACACAGCCTAATCAAGTTATTCACACAATGCACAAGTTATCTCACGGTGACCCTTCCCATTTGTTTTATGAAAATCTACCCTCGTGTGAAATTCCCGAGCATGTCCATAACCGAGGACGCGGCTATTCGAATAGATTGATGTAACACTCTGCAGAGGCTGTACACTTTACCCACACGATACAATCAAGTGGAGCCACAATGGACCATAACAAAACCTTTCGAGACTTCATCTCAAACAATGACACTCCCGATGTGCTTTCCTGCCGTCCAATTTGTACACACAGCCCTTAGAACGACACACACTGTTGGGACGTGGATGCAATAACCGAATCTGCGATGTGACATATCACACCTCCAAACCCATCACATGCTTAAATACAACCTGAGTTGTCAATGTCAAGACTCCATAACTTACTAAGTCAGGCCCAGCCCATACTAGGCATGTGGTCGTACAGTAAGGCCCAGTTCAATAGCGCACAAAGTTAAGTCCTTAATTGACCAAGGCAAGACTTCCAGTTTTAACCCAAATCACAAAGTTTAAAGCACACAGTTCCACCATTCACACAGATCCACCACTTGCCTCAGTCTAAATCTTTTCCCACCCTGTTGATTAAGTGCAACACATGCCATCACGAGTAATAGCACACAGCACACACAGTTTTCATCACACAGCTCCATAATCACTTAGTCAAGTTTATAATTGCAACTCTCACATGAAATGATGACTCGTGACATGGCTAAGCAGTCCAATCGTATCTAACCAACCCACGTTGGTGTTACAATAATACCAACTAATAATTAACCAATCTAGGGTGACAAAAGATCATGGCATACAATAGACAAGGTGGTATAACAATTTGGATTAATAACTACACCCAAAAACATTTAAATAAATACTTGAAATAGAATGCAATACATTGAAACAAAATATTTTGAAAACTGGGTTCAATATGATCAAAGGTATAACTTGCCTTGGAATAGATCTAGATATTGGTCTTGGTCTTGAGGTGCTCCTTCTTCTGCAAAATTCCCAAGTATCGACGCTCATCGCAAACGAGACAAAAGAAGCAAAAACAAATAAATAACAGTGGCAAAAAAACTCCAAAAATTCAAATAAAATTCACCATTAAATAGATCTTAATTTTATATGAATTTACAAATTTGAATGGGCTCAATCGGAGTTCGGATGCAAAAGATATGGGCTTTGGAAGTTTGAAAATCAAATAAAACCCTAATTTGGATTTTATTGAATTTCCGAATTATTTTTATAAAGAAAAATCGAATTAATGACGTCGGCTGACGTCAGCGATGAATTTCCGGAAAAAGAAAATAAATAAAAAGAAATCTGACATGTGGGCCCCACATGTCAGTCTCGGGGTTCACGGTGGACCGAGTGCACCGAACCGAGGGAGATCTGGCGCGGTGGACCGAGCCACACGACGCGCGTGTCTTGCCGATCTGGCGCCACGCGGCCGCCACACCAAAGATCGGCCGATTACGGGCGCCGAGGTGGCGACATAACGGCGCGGTGGCGCTCGGGACCCGATGGTCACCGGCGAATGGCGGCGACTCACCGGCAGTGGAGGGTACCAGATTGTTCCCCGTGCTATTGCGCACTCAGGGGTGCCCTTACCGGTAGCTGGCAACGACGGTGGCGACCGGCGGCGAGGAAGAAGCGGCAGTGAAGGTTCGGGTTTTGTCGGGAGGGTGCTCTGGCGATGCTCCGGCGACGAGGAGGTGCGCCCGAGGTAGCCTGGGACTTGCTGATCACGGTGGTGTAGTCGGTGGAGCAAGGGCGACAACGACGGCGGCGCAATTCACCGTAGAAGAAGCTTGGTCGAAAACCCTAAAACTCGAAATGCGGCGGCGCTAGGGCGATCGGGGCGACGAGGGTGGCGGCTTTGGGTGGCGGAGGTCCGGGCGGTGCTAAGGGGGTATTTATCGGCCTGGAGACGCCGAGATTTGAAAACCCCCAAATCGGGTCCGAAATGGCCGCGATTTGAATTTCTGAGATTCGGGGAGATTAAAAGGTATCCGGGGTTTGATTCGGTTTGGAACGGATAAGAAATCAACCGAGCTACGATTTGGTGGGGTCGGCGCGAAGAATCAGCAACCGAATCGGTTTTGTCGGACGAACCTCAAGCTCCAAAGAATGGCGGGCGGCGGGCGCGAGGAAGAAGAAGGCTCACGAGACGACGACCATGGCGGTCCCACCGGCGGCGGGCAGCGAGGCGCGGGCGAGCGAGCGAGCGAGATCAGCGCGCGAAGCCACGCGGCGAACATCCAACGGAGGAAGGCGGGGTTGAGCGCGTGCGTCCGATCGGAAACGAGGGGCACGCGTCAAAAATCCAACGGACGAGGGCGCGGCCGGGGCAAGATTTGGCCTTATTCTTGCCGAATAGTGTTGGGCTTGCCCAAGATCGTTCAAGGATTTTCTTTTGATTTTTCCTTTTAATAAATCCAGAAAATACAAATAGCCAATAGAAAATAGCAAATAACTTTGGAAAAATTCCAGAAAATTCTATAAAATATATCCAAGCATATAGAATCTAAATAAAATAGTTTTGACAATTGTTGATGTTGGGATTAAGCACATTAAATCAGTTTATCCTTAAAGTCCATAAATCCAAATGGTGAATTTTCTCAGTACCACTATTTAAAAGATTTTTAAAGCTCTGAAAATTGGGATGTTACAGCAGCCACATAAATCAGCAATGGTTCTTTCGGTCTTGGAGAGACTAAGACCGGGGTATTCGTAAGGTACTCTTTAAATTTTTCAAAGGCATCCTTCGCTTCATTAGTCCATTCGAAACATCCATGCTTTCGAAGAATTTTAAAGAAAGGTAATCATTTTTCACCTAACCTTGCTATGAAACCACTTAATGCTGCCACACAACCCGTTAGTTTTTGGAATTCTTTCTTTGTGGTCGAAGGGCGCGTCTGGTCGATGGCCGCTATTTTCACTACATTTGCTTCGATACCTCTAGCCGAAACTAGGAAACCGAGAAGTTTTCCAGCGAATCCCGAACACACATTTTTCCGGATTTAACTTGAGGTTATGCCTTCTCAAGTTATTGAAAATCTCTTGTAAGTCGAGAATGTGATCGCCAGTGTAGATGCTCTTCACAACCAAATCATCAACATAGACTTCTAGATTTCGACCTATTTATGGACTAAATACATCTTAACATAGCAGTAAGTGCCATATAGAGTGATGAAGGAACCTTTCTCCTCATCTTCTTTATTTATACTAATCTAGTGGTATCCTGAATACGCATCTAAAAAACTTAATAACTCACACCCGGAGTTAGAGTCACAAGTTGGTCAATGCGGGGAAGTGGAAAATCATCCTTTGGACAAGCTTTATTAAGATCTGTTAAATCAATACACATTCGCCACTTCCCATTACTCTTTCTGACCATTACAGGGTTAGTGAGCCACTAAGGGTGGTTGACTTCACGAATAAACCCAGCCTTGAGGAGCTTGTCAATCTCCGACTGGATTGCTTCCTTCCGGTCAGGTGCAAAACGCCTTAGCTTCTGCTTGACTAGTTTTTTGTCAGGCTGGAGGGCTAGCCTGTGCTTGATCACCTCCCTGGGGACTCCGGGCATATCGGACGCCGGCCAGGCAAATACGCCCTGATTTGCTCGGAGGAAGGAAACGAGTGACTCTTCCTATTTGAGGTTGAGCTCTTCTCCAACCAGCACCTTTGGGATAAACACGTCAGTGTTTCCTGACCCATGTGGCGACTTGGTGTTTTCCAGATAAATGTCTTTATCGAGTGGTACCTTCTTTGTCTGGTCGGATGGTTTTGGTGTCATCTTTGATCTTGAGTGTTTGACCTGCATTGCAGATGAGTCAATTTTTCTGGTCAGGAATTCATCGACCAGTTCAAAAGACTTCTGATCGCATGCATAAGCCATTTTTTGATCTCCTCGAATCATCATGACTCTTTTTGGCCCTAGCATCTTTAGACTCTGACAACCGAAATGTGTGGCTATTAGGAACTTTGCTAGAGCCGGGTGACCAAGGATTCCATTATATGCGGTTTCAAAATCGACCACATCAAATGAAACCTTCTTTGTTCGGAAGTTATCAGGCCTTCCGAACGTAACCGGCAAGGACACCTGTCCTATCGGTTTTGCAGTAGAACCAGGGACTATGCCGTGGAAAGTATACTTCACTGGTTTTACCTTAGATCTGGCAACCTACATTTCCTCTATTGCTCCCGCACATAAAATATTTAAAGAACTATCTCCATCTATTAAGACTCGGTTAACTTTGCAATTGTTAATAGTAGGTTCAACTATAGTAGGAAACCTACCTGGTTGAGCCAACAGGATGGGGCAGTCTTCTTTGCTGAAGGTGATTACTGTTTCCGACCACCTTGATAGCTTGATGGCGATCGGGGACTCTGCAAAGTTGACCTCTCGCTCCATGGCCTTCAGGTGACGCCGTGAATCACACGAGGAGGATCCTCCGAAGATCATGTTGACTGTATGTTGAGGCTCCTGGTACTCCATCTCGTCGTTACCATCCTTGTCATTCTTACAACTTGCTTCCCCAAGTTCTTGTATTGAGGGGAGTGGGCCTTTACCTGCATAGTAATCCTCCTGTTTCTTTTACCAGACTCGATCCTGTTTCTTTTACCAGACTCGACAGGTGCGCAAGTCATGCCTTGCCTGCTGGTGAAGTGGACACCACTTCTTGTTCTTTTTATATCCATCGGTCAGAATTTTTGCTTCGCCTCGACCGGTGTAATCTTTCTTACCCTTGGTAAACTTGATAGGAACCGCAAGGACTTCTTTATCATCAGGCTTGCGGTGTTTCTTCTTCTTGAGAGCCTTCTTGTGTCTCTTTTCTGACTTTTCCAGGCCAAGTCGAGGGGTTTTATCCTTTCGATCAATGGCCTCGCTCCACTCAACCGCTTCGCTAGCGGCTGCGTATTTATCGACCATGTCGAAAAGCTCGATAGTTGTCTGTGGAGAATTCATAGCGATATCCTCCATAAATCGTCGATTCCTTAGACCTGCCTTGAATGCTTGAATAACAGAAGATTATGCGACCTCTGGAATTGAATTACTGTGGATATCGTGAGGATATGTGCACGATCTCAGGATGATGAGTCAATTGGCAATGGCTTTGTTGGTTTGCAAAATCTCGCATTTTCGGGTTTGTTCAATTCGTCGGACCACAGCGGTCCGACCGGTGGTGGGGGCGGCCGATCGCCAGTGGAGGTCCGACCGGCCATGGTGGCCGGTCCGACCGGTGTGCTGAAAAGTGGCTTTTGGAGCTAAGCCAAAAATAGGTTGTGTAGGCAAGTGAGGGGAGTCTCCTGGATGTGGTCACATCATTTTTGGAGTTCCCAGTCATTTGGCCCCTTCTTCCATTTTTCTAGGGTTTGGAGGAGAGGAGAGGAGAAGCTAGGGTTTGGAGTGTGCTCCTTGAGTGAGCTCTTGCCCTCCTTGTTGGAGAGGCTTTGTAAGCATCTAGTGTGATCAAACTATCTTGTGATGCTTAATTGAAAGATCAATTGTTCCTTTGTGTTCTTCTCTCTTGTGGTTGATTTTGGTGCTTCCTTGATTCAAAGGTTTATGCTCGGTCTCTTGGCCTATGTTATCTTGCTTTGATGTGTGGGAATACTCCTAGAGTCATCTAGATCATCAACCCCACAAGCAAGTCTTGAATCAAGTTTTTATATTTATAGGGTTTGTGCACTTCTTTTGTAAAACCTTGAGAGATCGATTCATGAGTCGATCCAAGGATCGCCGCTAGAAATAGGTCTCCAATATCTTTAGGGAGGTGTGCTCGAAATTTGGTCAAGTTTCATTGGTTGAATCAAAAGTTGGATCAAATTTCGTTTTGGAGTTGGACTTGATTTTCAAGATCGATCGAACCGTCCGACGGGTGTTGCAACGGGCGGTCCGACCGCCGTGTTTTCGCATCGCTAATCGCTGGTCGAACCATTGCCCACCGGTCCGACCGCTAGTTAGTTGCTTGGTCGGATCATTGGTTGACCGTCGGTCGGACGCCCGTGGTAGCGGGCCGACCGCCTGTGCCAGATCGCCCTTTGAGATTAAGTCTCCACTTGTGTGTCTTGTGGTTGAGCGGGGTTATCGAATTCAGCACACGGCTTCCACTGTGCGCTTACTGATCTTCTTAGCTTTCATAGCTAACGGAGTAAAGTTCGTGTTGAATTTGATTTAGGCGAGAAAGTTGAGAAAGCGCCTATTCACCCCCTTAGTCGCCTTTCCGGTCCTACAATTACGAACCTGACTGAACCTTTTGATGTATTGAAGAAGAGTCTCATTAGGTTCTTGTTGGATTCGATGAAGGTCATCCTCCTTTCTAGGACGGTCATACGTACCCTGAAAATTTACAATCAGGAGGTCGCAAAGTTGCTCCCAAGTATAGATTGATTCGACCGGTTGGTTGAGCAACCATGACCGGGCAGACTCTTCAAGTACCATAGGTAGATAATTTACCATCACATTTTCGTCACCGTCAGTAGTTCTGATGGCGTTATTATAGATTTGTAGAAATTCTAATGGGTTCTGGGTCTCATTGAACTTGTCCATATTGGCTGGTCGGAATTTGTTGGGCCAGCACACAGCCTGAAGCCCTGCAGAGAAAGCTCAATAGCCTGTGATTGATTCATGGCGCCTTCTTTGGAAGGATGCCGTATTATAATCGGTCGGAGACCGGTTTCTCAAATTAGAATACCGGGGCTCCGGTGTTCCGATTCGGTCCTGAATATTACGATGACGCCTCCGACTACCTGCTTGGCCTAAACGATGTCGGAGATCATCAGGGCCAAGCGATTGATCCTCTCGACGAGGAGAAGGAGTGGCTATTTGAAATAGCCTTCTTCCCTCGTGACTCCTTGGTCGAAATCATCGATGAGGTCGTGGTATCGATTGATCGCCAACTCAACCATGCTGCCCTCTACTGAGGGAGGAACGTTGGGATGAAGTTATAGTTTGACTTCGTGAACTTCTTTGTTCGATGACGCGCCGTGTTGCATGGTTTGTTGGAGGATCTCGTGCACGACCTACAAGTTGGACAAAACACGGAGCATCCGCTAGAGTAGGGTTAGTGTTATTTAAAATACTTTGAACACGCCGCAGTTCTACATCAGTTCATCAAGGTCTTGAAGGATTCATAGTAGTTGTAGGTGTTCGTAGATCAACCTTCCCCAACCTTGTGTTTGGTCCGTCCACCCATTAATCTAGCGGGTAGAACCGCATTTAATTAATTGATTGATGTTTATTAGTTATGGTACCTCTGGCATTTCATGCTTGATTGCCCGTGCCATTTCCATCAATATATGGTGGCGAGGTAGTGTATGCAGTACCGTACACGGCATTTTGACCCGTACTTTCGATTGCATTGACCTCGTGCTTCCAGCAGCGATCTTCCGAAGAGCTCCCACTGTAACCAGTGGAGAGCCCTCCAGTGCCTCTACCAAAAGTTTCCACGATGGAGAACGGTTGAAAATTAGCACCTCCTTAGGCCTTTGGGGCGGCAAATAGCCGATCGTATGTTGAGTCTTATCATCCTCAATTGGCCTATAGCCAGTGGGGATTTCTTCGACACAGTTACCAGATGTCGGTTGGCTCCTGGAATTTTCAGAAGCTGTTGGTGAATACCTGTCAACCATGATCGTATCGAGAATATAATGATTCTTGGATTGCGGGGCTGAAGTTTTGTCACCTTTTTCGCTAGTCGGAAGGACCGGGCTTGGAGAGATCTTTGGACATTCTGAACTGGTCGAAATGACATACCCTGTAGAGGTTATACGCACGTGTGTTAGCCGAGAGCGCCGCCGGGATGTAGAAGTCATTCTAGCCCCGAACGCTGTCACCGCAAGAACTCGTCGTGCCCCCGCTACAGGTCATCCTGGCCCTCACCGCCAACACCATTAGGATCGCCCTCCCCCTAGGATTCCATTTTGGGTGGTCCCATACGCCCCCATGGCCCCGCTCGCCGGCGGCAAGCACGGCCTACGCTCTCTACTCTGGGCAAAATAGAGAAGATACACTGTAGCTCAATGGACGACGCACGTGGTACTCCGAGTGTTTGCAGATGGGAGGTGGAGGAAAGGAGAGGCGACGAGGTGAGAGACAAAAGTGGTTACTCGCAAAAAAAAAAAAAAGTAGCGTCAAAATGGGGGTGAGTCATGGGTGGAGAGGGGGAGATGATCGCCACTGCGCGAGGGTAAATTTCAATCTTTATTAGTTAAAATAAATTAAGAAATATAGTAGGCATTGATTGCAACGACTACTCGATCAAAAGATATCAAAACACTGCCAATGCTATGCTATGTAAGAAATTTCTAATACTGTAAATAACACGCCTTCTGTCCGTGGCAATCGATCTGGATCATTATCCATTTTTAGGAAACATCCGACCAACTGAAAATCATACATCTTGTCCCGTGACAGGCAGTGGACCAAAGTGTGTGGCCGACTGCAAGCAGCAATCTTGATACTGTTCCCGGTTTCCTAGGATTCAGGATGTAGCGATGTCAGCATCATCACAGCAGGCAAATGCTTCGGATGGTAAACTCTAAATTGCACAAAAAAAAATGACTGAAATTTCATCTTGTGACCAATCTAAATACTAAATCACTCGTTTTCAAGATCGACAGGGGCAGATAACCTAATTGATTCATGGTGTCATCCACATCTCTTCTCTCTTTTTCCACTTTTTATTTTGTTCTTCCTTGGTCAAATAATCCAACATTTTTCCTCAAAAAAAATTTGACCGAACCCTTTTTTTTTTTTACATTTAGTCGGCCCTATCAGGTTGCCACCATGTGCATTCAGGCAAGAAGGATCTGTCTAACCATCTGCTTCCATGTGTGGCTGCATTTTCTCCATGTGTTTCATGCAATCCTGGCCAGCGCCAGCTCAATTTTCTCCCTTTGAAAGTGTGCAAATCTGCATCATACTCAAATCAAAACTAAACATGAAAGCCAGATCAATAGGACCATAACTCTCCTTTGATGCGTACTTGAATCAAAATAACGTATCCAAACAAACAGTTTACGGAGCTGACTTCAACAACAGTAGCAACAAGGGGAGAATCAAGCAACAGTTCAAAGTGATATTGAGCAAGGCATTACCACCAAAACACGCAATTTTGACACTAGCACCGTCCAAAAAAATCCTAACCCCTATACTCGTTCTACAATTTTTACACATTTTGCAGACCAGGCAGGGACCAATGCCCTTCACCTGAATAACAGTCCACAGCTTGGAAAATCAAGCACTACAACTCACTAAATTCCTTACCAGGGAAAGTCACAGCCATGCATCTTCCAGAAAGCTTAGTTGAAGCAGTAGGGTATTGGCGTCTCCTACTGGTCAGCTTCAAAGTCAACTGCTGGTGAGTGGCCTGGGAAATGGCCAAACTTTTAGAAAACTGAGGTGGTCCATTTCATTGAACATTCTAAATGCAAGATTAAGAATATTCCGCTATTCATACACCGTGTGTAAAACGTCATGGCAAATGGGGAAGCAGCACAAATGGGAGAAACTTCAGAAACCATTCAGGTCCATGTCAACGAGTCAGTGGAGTGGAATAGTTCTCCATAGAAACACGAGTGAATGACAATTGACATGTACCGTGTCACTCCAACACGGTATCCAGAAAAAATAATATCAAAACTCAGGAATATCAAAAAGAATATCAAAACATGAGTGAGTTTACTTCAGGTAAATCATGCTAAACCTCATAATATATCATATGCAGGATAACTAGCATATGCGACGAATAACTCAACTCAGATCGCAGCCACAACCAAAACATATGTTCGGAACAGACAAGATAATCCGCTGAATGTTGCTCACTACCGAAAACAGCAAGCAACAAAACAAACAGAATAATCAAACCCGTCAATTGAATCCAGCACTGAAATATTTGGATTGAAAACAACACTCAATTAACCTATTTAATATATAATAGAGAGATGAGATCAGGGATGCTGACATTCCACAAATCACCCAGGGGTATTTTGTTAAATAAGTAGTCCTATTATCCACAGATAAGGATGCAACCAAAATCTGTGACAGTCATACATGCTAATTTGAGTATTTGCACACTAGATGTGTACATAGTACTCTTATTTGTTCATGTTTGTTAATTTTTTGTACATTATTTCAAAACAAAACTCTTGTAATTGTATTCCACCAACGTACCAAAAATAGACATTCTCCATGGAATCCAACTCTCCTAAAATCTAGGGATCAACATGAACATAAAAGTGTCCCCATTAGTGAAGTGGAAATGAGGAATCGATTTCCATCCCGCTGTTGACATCCCAAATGAGAGTGGAGGCACCACGTCCTCCCCATGACTCGTGTAAAGCATATAAAGAGGAGATTCTATCTGGGCTCAGTTTTGTCATGCATAGTAAGTAATTAAATAGAAAAATATAACTTTCCGAAAAGAGATTGACCCAAAGGCACCTCTCTTCAAAATCCTGTTCTCAGCTGTTGTACTATGTAGGTATTGTTGATTTCTAATCATAATTATTTATTCCTCCAATAGTTTAAAGTAAATAAACATTTTGCTTGTGCAGATCATAGATACCAACATGCAAAATTAAGATAAAAATTTTACCACAATGCTAGCTTCCCATACCATATTTTTCAATAAAAAAAAATTGATTATACGAACATTACATTTTGCAATTGCAGGGATCTCCGCTACTACGACGAGCAAGAACAAACAACAAGTATCCTCTAACCAAACTGCCTGACAACATAAACTGAATTTTCTATCAGCAATAAAGAACAGCATGGTACCATCCAGAAAGACAAAAACATCGATCACAACAAACATCAATTAATTTAACATACAAACATGAAAGAATCAAAGGGCTAATGGAGCAACCATAGCACCCAATTCTCACGACTCATGAGTTATAGCAGCTCCCGCGTGGACGCCTCCGGAACATGGAAACAGACAAGCTCCTTGACATCAAAGCTCCTATTCTTGCTTTCCATCGTGACGGCCTGCCACTGCTGCCACACGAAAGGTCAGGGACCCCTATCTGATCATCCAAATCATCTGGTACCACATCGCTCCCAGCATTCTCCAGTGCACCACTCTCATCCATGCTCCTAGCATCCTGCAATTCACCAGCACCACCTGGTGTCTCAAAATTCACAGCAAGGGCTCCATGTCGGCTAGCCCGAAGTCGCTCAGCACACTCAAGTGTCACTCCCAGGCACTTCTTAACCTTCACCTTGACAAGGCGTGGGCAGCCTTCAACGAGCTTATCCATCCCAGCGTCGGACACGGGGCATGCCTTGATGCACAGCTTCCGCAGAGCAGCACATTTCGTAGCCACGCAAGAGATCTCCGCATCCCCAAACGTATCAGACCCACACAGTGCAAGCCGCTCAAGGGTGGGACAGTTGGCGGCAATCAATTCAAGACTTGCAGATGTCAAATTCACGCCAATGAGAACCAACTCCTGCAAAGTAGCGCACTTTTGTGCCACAGCCTTGAGCCCAAGGTCACCAATCCTGTTCGCCTTCCATCCATCCACATGCAGCTTGCGTAGGCGTGGCGACTTGGCGGCAAGTGCAGCCAACCCAACATCTGTGACCTCCGGCGCCTTGGCAAGATACACGACCTCCAACCCACATAGAACAGCGACTCCACGGTCGCTGACCTGCAGCTTCTCGAGGTGGAGCTCGGCCAGCAAGGCCTCCTGCGGGACCGCCTGGAGCACCGGATCCCAGTCGCCGGAGCACCGGATGATCTTGAGTGTTTTGAGGTTGGGAGACTGGGTGATTAAACAGGAAAAGCACTGCCCGTTGTAGAGCTCTTTGAGGGACAGAGACTGGAGGCGGACGCCGGAAACGTCGATGGGCTCCGAGTCGGCGAGGCCGCGGAGGCGCTTGACGGAGAGCTCCTCGATTTGGCGGCAGGAGCGGAGGACGGCCTCGATCCCCTTGGCGCCGAAGGCGCATGACCCGACGGAGAGCTTGCGGAGGTTAGTGGCGCAGGCGGCAAGCGTGGCGACGCCGTCGTCGGTGACGGCGCGGAGGGAGCGGAGCTTTAGGCGGCGGAGGCCCGGGCCGAGGCGTTCGGCGACGAGCGCGAGCGCGGGGTCGCCGACGCTCTCTGCGCGGCGGTCGCACTTGAGCGCGAGCTTCGATACAGCGGGGAAGCGCGCGAGGATCCTCGGGGCCACGGCAAGGAGCGGCGCCCGCGCGTCGAGTGCGAGTCGGAGGCGCGAAGCGGCCTCGACAGCGAGCCAGCGTTGGCAGACGAGGGAGCAGCGCTTGCGGTCGCCGGACCCCAATAGGCCAAACACCACGGCCAGGATCTCATCGGGGAGGTCGGCGGTGTGGTCCTCCGCCACCGCCGCGGCGTCCTCGGCCGAGGCGGCGGGAGGAGCCAACGCCGTCTGCGCAGAGGGGGGCGGCAGCGGCGGCGTCTTGCGGTATTGGTGGTGGCGGGAGGCGGAGGGGCACTGGCCCATGAGGGGGTGGCGGCGGTGGATCTGGGGGAGGTGGAAGGAATGGAGGAGCTGGGCGGGGGGAAGGAAGGGGCGCTGCGCTGCGGACGCGAGGGGGGAGGGGAAAGTGGGCTTAAATCCGGTTAAGTGAGTGCTCTGCACTTTCTCTCTGGGATTTTTTCTTTTTGCTGTCTCGCTAGTTTGAAGGGATCCTTTACTGGGGATATTCATATTACCGATTGGTTTATTGGTTGCCCATTAAAAAGTACTGGCTAGTTAAAAAAATAGATATCGACGTAATCTCTTAAATATTACTTCGATTACTAACTATTCTTAAAATATATTAGTAAAACCTAATTAAATTTTAATATTATGAAATTAATTTCTGAGATTAATCTTCACATATGATTTATAACGATACCTAAAGTTTACAAAATTTGATTATACGTATTACAAAATGGTTTATTTTTATGAACAAGTAGGAATACTAATTTAGCTGTAGTTGTGAGTGAAGGAGGAGGTGAATTTGGTATTAAAAAAAGGTATAGTGATACATCACGCAGATAGGAGTTTACTAGTGCCCTCACCTCGTGTCTCATATCAACAGTGATTGATTGCTACTCCGTTTTCCTTACGTTTATGTAGTCACACCAGAACGGCCGACGTTGACGGCTGACGTTCTGGCAACGTAAAATGGTTGTTTCCCTCCCCCGAACGGCCCACGTTGACGGCCGACGTTCTGGCAACGTAACATTTCAAAAAAAATATTTTTAGAATGACAGTGAAAAATAATTAAACTTATTCTATATGAAAAATTAGTTTTGTATAATTTTTAAACTTTTGTATAAAATAAATAATAGAATTTCATACGAGCAGCAACTTATAAGAATTTTTGAGAAAATCATAGAGCACATAAAATCCTGAAAGATTTACATAAACAACTATACTAGGTCAGGAACTCTCCCAAAAAAATTCGTAAATTTTGGACTCCGTTTACTCAGTACAAACATCCAACAAACACTCAGCCAGAAATTAGAAATTCAAATGTTGTTTTCAAATTTCCCTCTCACACATTGGGCCAAAATCGGTGACCTAAACCTCTTCACAAGACTAGCTCGCGCTTAGCAAGACGTGCTCATTGTCGGTGACAGTGGGCCGCTCCTCAGGTGGTGTCTTCCACCTCGCACCCACCTTCGCTCACCAGTGCGCACCTTTGCCGGCTCCGCTGCTCACCTGCGTATTTCCTTCGCCGCCCACAGTTTTGTGCCTCACATGCTCTCGACGCCTCTGCCTGCCTCACCTACTCCCGTCGCCTCTGCGTGCCTCACCCATGCTATCCACCCAATTGATGGCGCTCTTTTTCCGGGTGGACAGAGGAACCCGAGAACATCCGCGAGTTTCTTATGCACCGCTACTCTTCTCACACTAAGCCTTGCCATAATTAAACTCTAGTCGTGTCACCTTCTTCCTCAGCTCACACCTGTTCCATATCGCGCTAACTATTAATGTTTTCCCCTTGCTCAATTCAGGCAATCTCACCCTGAATTCGAGCTTCACCCTCATCTTCCTCATTCACAGCTGTCGCCACCATTTCCAATCTTCGTCGAAACCTGGTGAGCCTCGGTCTAATTCCTCACATCTACACCATCCTTAGCACCCCAGTAACCTAACGCGATGCTTCTTGTAGCACCTTTGTTGTTGTGGTGAGTTGTTGTCCTGGACCTCCTCTGCGTCGCTGCTCGTCGTCGACAAACCACTCTAGAGCCACCCCGACCTCATCTTTTGCAACCTCGTGGTCGTGTTGGGCCTCTGAACCTCATGCGCACTTCAATTTGTAGAGGGCGAGTAGTTTACGTTGTGTTCCTCGTAGCCACCGATAGCGCCGCCGTGGTTGCATGCCGCCGGCTCGCTTCCGGTGACCCTAGGTCTCCGCGCCTAGCCCGTTAGCATCGCTTGGACTTGCTGAGTCCAGTGCGCCTCTCCTTTAGCCCAGAGGAAGCCTGCTTCGCCAAAGACGTCGCAGACCCAAGGCATTCTGCCACTCTTCGCCACCGCAATGCCACCTCCGACCATCTCCATCACAGCCACCCACCAATAGCTTCGCACTGCTTCCCTTTTTCCATTCTGCCACTCAACATCGCCGCTCATCGCGCTTTTTTGTGGCGCCGACCATGCATCTTGACTCAACTACCCCCATCTCTCTCATTGGTGAGACCCACAGCCAATTAGGATTAGTTAACGCTAAATGATGGTGGTTATATGTACTGAGTGGATGATAGGTGAGACCAGCCAAAAAGTTAATCAAAAATCTAATTACAAACATTTTTAGTAATTATGTTACTGACATGTGGGACCACGCACTGTTCTCGGTTTTAAAACACGTTTCAAAACCGAGAGACTAACAGGTGGACCCCAGCTGTAGTTAATTAAAATCAGAAATAGGTTCAATCTTTAGTTAATAAATAATGAGTCTATGACATGTGGGACAACCTCTGTTTTATTAATAAAATTGATAAAAAAAAAGAATGAGTCACTAACAAGTAGACCCCACATGTCAGTTAATATAAATCCGAAAAAATGAGAAAGCCACCTTTAGTTCTGGGGAAAATATGTTTTCCATACTAGAAAGCGTAAACATCTGTAGCACTCAGACAAGAATACGTTTTCTCTGCTGGAAAGCGTAAACTTAGCAAAATACGCTTTCGACGTCACCTTTTCTTTTTTTTGGAATTTTCAAACCGAAGTAAATTAAAACCTTAATAGCTTTTGCATACAAACTTCAAATGAGATGAATCTTTTTCCAAATTCATCTAAAATCATGGTCTACCCGAATATGTAAAATATTTGGATTTTGTTTCTGTTAAAATTATTTTGCTATATTTAATTTGATTCCGGCTCTTTTTGAATAGACGTTGATTATTCAAACGATTTTCACGACGATCTTTCACCCTCATATTCAAAGCAACAAGAGCACGGCAAGCACCCCCTTTGACCATGTTGATCCTATTATTTTAATTATTGTACTTATTTTTGTAAAAAATTTATTATGCATACGTGGATGTTTGATATAAAATTGCTAAATTTAGGATAACGGTAGTTGTAAATCCTATTCGATGCATGATCGTCCTTGAAATATTGATATCCCTACTTTTGTAGCCATTAGATTTTGGTTTAGACAATGAATAATATCAATTTTTTCGAATGTGAATCTTGCGTAACTACTTTGTCAAGCTTTATTCTTTACTAAAAACATTGCTTAAATGGATGACATGATAAATGTGAGTTTGTGAGTTATTAAAAAGAAAGTCCAAAGGGGTTTACCTCTGTTATTTTGTACAAAAACAAAAATAAAAAAGTTATTTTGTGACAGGGGTGTGTTATATTATATTCTGAGACGTGTGAGAGATGTATCTCACAAGTAGATAGGGAGATCCTCGCCCAGGTCAATTAAGGACCAAATGATGGTGGTCTCAATCTAACTACGCGTACAACCACATGTGTCAGTATGGGATGACCTTAGCTAATTAAGTCATTCAAAACTAGCCTTGTACATTGGTAGCCTATAGTAGTGCAAGCATGACCGGTGCAGGCATGTTTGAAGGGGGTCCCTTCACTGAGGCATTGGGCACAAAGCCTTCCGACACAATGGTGAATGCCTCACTTGACGAGGGTGTTCCTAGGCAAAATGAGGGTGTTCATTCACCGGCTAATGTAAGGATAGGACTAGATGATGTAAAGGCTTCGACACATACTCTTGACTGCTTATCAAATGTAGTGAAAGGTGGTATCGACAGATGCCAAACAAGCTAGAGAATTCGTGTGCTGTGGGTAAAGTTGTACACCTATGCAGGGTGTAAACCTATTTAAATAGACATGCTTGTGGCTATGAACGTGCTTGGTGCGGTCCAGCAAGTATAGTCTTTGTTTTCATAAAAACAGTTTTGTTGGAAAATATGGGAATTAATTCGTTGGTTTATATTTGAGTTGAGTGTCATGTCTATGGCTAAAAAAGAGATTTTGCTAACAGACGAGGAGGGTTGCGAATTATTATTTATTCGCTTACTTAATTGTTGTCATTTATCTGCTTAACTACTCTTTAAAAATTTTGTTGCAAAGTACTACATATCGATATTGCAAATGAAACTTGCTTAATACTGAAAATAGCTTGTAGCTTAGAGCCTTATCCTTTGTTAGTCATGCATGTATATAAACTTTGTGATGCACTACAAGTCTTGCAGAGTACGTAATGTACTCAATCTTGCTTAATTTGTTGTTCAAACTTAGAGGATGAGCCTACGCCGGACGACATCTTGTTTGCACCCGAAGCCGGTGGGTTCGGTGATGGGTCTTTCTAGGACTTGTCTCTAGTCGGTTGCCTGAGGGTTCGGATGAGCATGCCACTATAATTTTTTGATTTATTACATATTTTGCTTCCACTGTTACTTTTGCTACTTTGGTACTTAATCTTTTATTTGGCTGGTCGGCCCTTGTGTTAAATAATGTAATCGCTTAAGTTATGAACCATGATTTGTTTTATTTTGTATGTATGAATGTATGGATGTGAATACTAATATTGTGAATGTGTGTACTAAACACTGGTCATGGGACTAGTACGGTATACACATGAGGGCTTCGGGTATTCAAAGCCCGTTGTCCGACAACGCTAGTATTAGAACCATACTGACTGTAGGACAAGTCTTAGTTAGAATAGTCGTTAGATTATGAATTGATATTTAAAAATTAACTTGTTTAATCATAAAAATAGTTGAAAAATTTAGAAGTTTTTGTTACTCTTACCTCTCCTAGCATTCTCCTCTCATCTAAGTAATTGTTTTGACATCTCCTCTAATTTTCTTTCAAATGATCCTAGTTTTGGGAGAAGGAATGCTCTATGAAAATAAATATTTTTATCATATTTAAAGCATTAAAATATAGCCAAAATATTTTGGAAAAGTCCCTAAAACATCCTACAAAAAGTTCTTTTGGAAATCCATTATTAAACTAATAAGGATATCACTCTAGATGGATTTTTCAAAAAAATTCAAAACCTAGTTACATTCTGAAAATGATGTAATGTACTATTCTTTAAACCCCTCCTACTTTCATTTTGTGTTAAATTGATTGATATTATGAAGGTCTAATTATACATAAAGACCAACAGGTAGTATAACATGAGATTAAGCCATAGGTGTTGGCTACATAATGTAGAGAATGAATAAGAATTTGTGCTATAATTCTTTTCTTGTCTAACATCATTTCTCATCTATGTACCTTATTATGTGATCATTAACTTTCCTTTTTTCTTAAAATGTAGATGCCAACCTACTGGGAGCCACAGTACCGTACGAGTGCCTTCGAGGAGAGTACGCTGCAGCACACCTTATGGGTGATGCTACGGCATGTTAGCTGGTCGTACATGCCTCAGTAAATGGTCTTCAGCATGCCCTCCAGTGCGGCATCCACCGAGTACCTTACCCAAGAGCTCATCCAGGCACGTCACTTTGTAGACCCTACTTTCTGTTACTAGGGATGGGGCTCTACCATCCTGATGTTGCTCTACGATGCGGCCTATGTCGCCATCGTGCGTCTACGACACTAGCCGATGGAGTTGGAGGACCCGTTCTTCCGCTTCCTTGCACGGACGGTGGATAGGGAGGAACACATCTATCAGGTGGAGGAAAGGCCATTCCTCACTTCCAACTGGCACCTCGCCGGTCTCGTGAGATCGCTCGATGGATACCTCTATCGCATCGCCCATGAGTGTCGGGCTTTGGCGGAGGATCTCCATCCTCGGCGGACGTGTCGCTCGATGGTGGCCTGTGGACTCTTCTCACGGAGTTCTCGTATTGGAAGGATGTCGTACTGGGGCCCGCTGAGGAGCTACCAGAGCCCACCATCCATATCCGATCAAGTGCCCGACGTCTCTGCATGTCGGCTATCTGTCACCGCCGTCGTGTGATGACCACCTACTCGGTTGTGGAGGAGCCACCGCAAGCAGTGCAGCAATATAGTCTTCTCCACGACGGGAGTAAGGAGGTTGAGTACTTTGTCCCTTCCCCCTCCGCTGTCCCAGAGTCTTCAGTTGTCGTGCGGCACGATCGCGGCGACTAGACGGAGGCTGACAGTCGAGAGCTAACTTGTAGGACTTTAGTATGAGCACTTTTGGGTATTTTGTGAGCCAAATTTTATGTAACATACTACTGTATCATGATTGTAATTTGCTACTTATGGTGGTTTAGTTGCATTTTGGTAATGTGTAGGCAACGGGCATGTGCCATGTAAAATTGACTAGTATGTTGAAATTCATGTGTGCTACTCTTCATGGTTTAAAAAATGTATATTTTCATATTACACAAGTTATTTTAGTATGGTATGATGTTACTTACCAACCCACTTAACTTGTGTTTATTCCCTCTCATCTGTGCACATTTGTTAAAATTTCACGATGTATGGACAGGATGCTGGTAACACACTTCGTTAACCAGCTCATGGCAATGGGAGCTGCCACCAGTTCCTAATCCTCTGCGGCCCAGCCCGCTGCATCCTTCCACATCGACACCGCAAGCTGAGCAATCTTAGTCTGCTGCTACTGACGAACTGGAGGTTCTGCCACCACCGCCCACCATGGCTCAAGTGTTGGCCATGATTTAACAAGGGCGGCAGACGAACACTCTACTACTCCAACAGTTGGTGCAGAACAACACTGCCCTCGGCGCTACTGTCGGAGGAAGCGAAGCTACTACGAACCAATCGCAGTCTTGGATGGGTGAGTTCATGCGAACTCGGCCGCCGACCTTCTCGTTAGCAGTAGACCCTCTCGACTCCGATGACTAGCTCTGCACTGTCAAGAGCAAGTTGGTCATTGCCCAGTGCAATGACGAGGAGAAGGTGATGTACACATCTTATCAACTACAAGGCACGAAGCTGTCTGGTGGGAGAATCATCAGGCCATCCTTCCAAAAGGCCAGACTATCTTTTGGGCCACCTTCGAGTAAGCATTTCGTAATGCCCACATCCCCTCGAACCTTATGGACAGAAAGAAGCGAAAGTTCTATGAAATTCGGCAGAGGAACATGATAGTGATGGAGTTCCTCCATCGCTTCAACTATCTTGCCCACTATGTTGTTTCTGAGATACCAAGTGAAGGAAGGAAGGTTGCCCTTTTTCGGGATCACCTCAATGATGAGATGAAGTGGTCACTCGCTACCCATGACACCCTCAACTTCCAAACCATGGTTAACAAGGCCATTCGGGTTGAAGATAGCACCCAGACAGTGGTGGAGAGGTGTAAGCGCAAGTGGTTAGCGCAAAAGTCTGCAAGCAGCAACACGCTAAGATCGCGCATTTGGCAACCATCAAATGCACGTCCTTTGGTGCTACCACCTCCGAGATTCCAAGCCCAAGGTCCTCGCACTTAGCAAGCCGTGGTTCAACAATATAACCGTGGAGGATAGCCATCCGGTATGCAAAACCAGGCAGCAGTCGTAACATGCTACCGCTACGGAGAACACAAACACTTTGCGAATTCGTGCCCGAAGAAGAAGTTTCCAGTAGCTCAACCTCAACCCCTAGGCATCCAGCAGTGGTCCCAGGGCCTCACATAAGGTCAAGGAGGGCAGAAAGCCCCCAAACCGGCGCAAGGTTTCTAATGTGGCCGTCTGAACTATACGACCACCGAGGAGGCCAACACAGCGCCTGGTGTAGTGACGGGTATGATTCTCGTTCACTTAGTACCTACATTAGCATTATTTAATTCCAGAGCCTCTTATTCATTTATGTCCAAGAAATTTTCCGTGCAACAAGACATACGAACTACACACTCAGAAAACAACTTGGTAGTCTATTCCAAGATTACATCATGAGGGTAAAACTCAGATATTTTGATGTTCAAGTTGAAATTAATGAGGTGGGATTCAAACCCAACTTCATTATGATATATACAACTGGGTTGGATATAATTGTTAGGATGGACTGGCTAGCCAAACACAATGGGTAATTGATTGTGCAGAACGAGTCGTTTCTCGTGTCAACTCTGACAGAGAACAAATCATTTTCCCCTCCACTTATGCCAATCCATCGCAGCAGCCCACGCTCAACTCTATCTCCCATGGCTTAGCTAGGTGCTTATGGTATGTGAATAACCTGACGTGTTTTCGGATGAATTACTGAAGATGCCGCTGGAGCATGACATGGAGTTTGTCATCGATTTAATACCCGGGACAGCACCTATATCCAAGCGACCTTATTGAATGGTATCTGATGAGTTGGTTGAATTAAAGCAACAACTCAAATATCAATTGGAAAAATGATTCATTCGTCCTAGCTCACCACCATGGGGAAGCTCCGTGCTATTCGTAACGAGGAAAGACGATAGTCTGCGGATGTGCGTCGACTACCGTTCCTTAAATGAAGTTACCATCAAGAACAAATAACCTTTCCAAAGGATTGATAATTTGTTTGATCAAATGAACGGTGCTTGTTTATTCTCCAAGATTTATTTGAGGCTCGGTTACTTCCAACTCAAGATCAGGCTGGCAGACATTCCAAAGTCGGTATTCACTACCTGTTACGACTTGTACAAATGCACCGTAATGTCATTCAGACTCACCAATGTTCCTGCAAGTTTCATGAATCTTATGAACAAGATTTTTATAGAGTATTTGGATCAGTTCGTGGTGGCTTTCATCGACAATATTCTTATCTATTCCAAGAATTCAGACGAACATGAGTTACCCTTGTGTTTGGTGCTCGACAAGCAACGCTAACATCAACTATGCGCAAAATTTAGCAAGTGTGAGTTTTGGATAAAAGAAGTCAGTTTCTTAGGCCATATTCTATCTGAAGAAGGTGTGCCCGTGGACCCAAGCAAAGTACAAGATGTCCTAGCTTGGGAACAACCACGCACCATTCCATAAGTAAAAATTTTCTCGATCTAGCTGGATATTATCACCAGTTCATCGAGAACTTCTCCAAAATCGTAAGACCAATGACACAACTTCTGAAGAAGGAAATGAAATTTGAATGGTCAGCGTCATGTGAAGAGAGTTTTCAATAATTAAAGAAAAGGCTCACAACAACACATCCTAAACCCAAAAATAAGTTCCAAAAGAAATTTCCAACGTCCAAATCCATCTTGAGCACCCTGAACCCTAATTTCCAATTTCGGCCAGAAGACCCCCTTTTCTGCCACCGCCACAAAAATCATCATAACTTTTGATTCCTTGATTTTTGAGTGAGACCACCGCCATTAGATCACAAATTTCATTATCCAACTACCTATAAAATTTCACCTCAATAGAAAAAGGAAGTCAAAATTTATATGCGGTGAAAGTTGACCCAGTTTTTCTATTTGAATCTGAAACTGTCTACACTTGTGATTTTTTTGTGATTTTTTTCAGTCGGTATTCAGAAAGAGGCCCAAAATAAAAATTGTACAAAAAGACGTCAATAAATAGATAAAAAAATCATTGAAAAAGAGGCATCTGACATAAAGTTATAGGCTGAATACCGACATACTATACAGTGGAGAGAAAACCATAGTTTTCAGTGTTTGGTCAATATTTGTGCTATTCGCGTCAAATTGAATTCTATTGAATTATCATGTGTCTACCATTCCTATACATTGTTATACACTTGTTTTAGCCTTCATCCATCCTTGTTTGATCAGCAACATAGGCTAAGTGCTAGATACAAACTATAATTCAATTATGAGCAATTTCTGAAATTAACTGATTGTTCTTCTTGCTACATAATATTAAGTTTGTCCAAGCTCCACTTTCTACTAACCGAGTAGATCACATCAAACCGGCCCTTGCAATCGCTCTACCCATCACTTGAGTCAAGTTTATCACAAACCAACCACCGCTTGCATTGGTAAGAACTTGCAAGAGCTTGGTAAGAGCTTGAGCGTGTGTGAGTTGATAAACTCCACCCCTAGTAGTTGATAGGAACATATACTCATGATTTGTTTTTGTATTTTCTACTAACAATGACAGGTTGGTGGAAGTTAGTAGATTACGATGACATTGTGGGTATATTTGAACTCAAAGGGAAACAACTACTAGCATGCATCTTGCCACTCACCGATGAGAGTACGTCGTTGGACTACTTCCTATGGGTTACTATGTTGGATAACTATTTTAGAAGACAATACCTTGATCCTTATAAGAAGATGAGTATGGCAAGGTCGGCGCTGATCGGTGATGTTCATCATTGGTGGTCGAATCTCAAGTGCCACTACATGTACACATGGGAGGGGATGAAGAAGAAATTGCAACGTCGTTTTGTACCTCCACCACCCACGGTCACAAGTGAGGTGCAACCTAAGGTAACTGAAAATGCTGACATTGTTTTGGCTCCTACTCCATCTACAGATACAGCTGAGACGCTTGAAGAGATGAAGTATGATATGGCGCATCTAATGTCATTAGAGGGGAAGTTTGATGTACCTATAGTATTTGATGAGGACGATAATGATAAAGGTACTGATTTGGTGCTACAGTAAGACATAGAGCAACCTTGTGAGTATATACCTATTGTAGTGCAATATTTTGATATTCCTTGTATTGACTTGAATGAACCATGTACTAATTTGAATTCTTATAATTTTGCACATGTTCAGATTAATTACACATAAGGAAGTATTTGTTAGAATATCCCTGCTGAAGCATTATGTTATATCATGCTTAATGAGTCTGTTAGTTTGGAATGTGCAATGGAGAAAGTTTCTAAAATTTCATCTTTAAATTCTCTTTCTAGCACCTGCACCTACTGTTTTAAATTAATTGGAGATTATAGTGTAGACAATCAATTTCTGGTATATCGAATATGCATAACTTGTGATCACATAAATGAATTGAAGCTTGTTGTTTTGAACAACAATTCTTGCATGATGAATAACTCCACTATATACTTCACTTATACTTGCAAATTGAGTCTTATACTTGCAAATTGAGTTGCACACCGAATACTATGAGAAAATGTATCTTGGTTGATTTGATGCATCCACACCCACTTTTAATTTGCAAATTGTTCTCTATTTCTTTGGCATCTGTTGTTGCTAACATTTTGCAGAAAGATGAGCATGCATTGCTACAAGTATTCAAGCTTTTCTTGGAGTTGGACGATGAGCTTGAGTCGAGGATGACTCAAATGCAAGAAGGGGAGAATGACGAGGACATCAACCCTCTAGATACGACCGTTACTCCACATACCAAACAAGAGTTCAAGCTGGACATGTTTTCCAATCCAATTCGGCCTCCGGAGACAACACCGACTTCAAATGTGCATAACTTTCACATACGGAGTCCGTTTGATGTCCACGAGTACATGATGGAAAGATTATCTTGTCATCTTTCCAACGGATTCGGCATCATCTCTAAATTCCTTCTGTTCACACCGAAATTGCTAAAATAAGTTGTTGTATCACCTATTTAGACCAATTTGAGCCTTGTAATCGTACCAGATTTGGCCCATATGCTGACCAGCCAACCTAGGCCTGAGTACTTTTCATGGCACACTATTCACATGAACAGTAGTGCCAACTCCCCTATCTCATGCTATGTGCGGCTTCCCTCTCCCTATTTAAGGAGGCTGCACGCCTTTAGTTTTCCTTGGATTTTGTTTAGTTAAAAGTTAGCTTCGTTACAACTTTGTGTATTAGCTTGTATCAATTATACCAACTATAATACCGCTTCAAAATCCCAGCTTTATCAAATATTTCAATTCTATTTGCAATTTCAGATTGCTTATTATCTTGTTCTTATGTGTTCTTCAATTGCATGTAGGAAAAGACCTTCATGGTCAGGTCAACCACATTCTTGGCACGGTTGATACCAACTCAGAGTGTGGTTTAGTTGCTTAGCAATCTAATCGTGATCGGTTAGAAGCCTGCACCATCAAAGTCGTTCTCCTCCAAATTGAAGTGATCATCCTATCAGAGAATCGGGACCCATTGTCTCATCAGAGATGTTGCTCACAACCAAGGAGGGTTGCAAGTTGTCACTTATTCAATTACTTAATTGTTGTCCTTTATCTACTTAACTGCTCTTTATAAATTCCATTGCAATGTACTACATATCGATATTGCAAATGAAACTTGCTTAATGCTGAAAGTGGCTTGTAGCTTAAAGCCTTATCCTTTGTTAGCCATGCATGTATATAAACATTGCGATACACTATAAGTCTTGCTGAGCATGCAATGTACTCAATCTTTCTTAATTTGTTGTTCAGACTTAGAGGATGAGCCTACGCCGGACGACGTCTTCTTTGCACCCGGAACCGGTGGGTTCGGTGATGGGTCTTTCTAGGATTTGTCTCTAGTATGTTTCCTGAGGGTTTGGATGGGCATGCCACTGGAAATTTTGGATTTATTACAAATTTGTTTCCGTTGTTACTTTTGTACTTTAATACTTAAGCTTTTATTTGATCGGTCAGCCCTTGTGTTGTAAATAACGTAACCGCTTAAGTTATGTACCATGATTTGTTTTATTCTATATGTATGAATGTATGGATGTGAATACTAATGTTATGAATGTGTGTACTAGCTAATGATCATGGGACTAGTACGGTACACACATGAGGGCTTTGGGTGTTAAAAGCCCAGGGTCCGACAACGCTGGTATCAGAGTCATACTGACTATAGGACAAACCTTAGTTAGAATGTCCGTTAGATTAGGAATTGGTATTTAAAAAGCAACATATTAGATTAAGAATTGGTATTTAAAAAGCAACATACTTAAACATAAAAATAGTTGTGAAAATTTAGGAATTTTTGCTACTCTTATCTCTCCTAGCATTCTTCTCTCATCTAAGCCATTCTTTTGACATCTCCTCTCATCTTCATTCAAATGATCCTAGTTTTGGGATTTTTATAATCAGATCCCTTCCCTTCGGATTTTTGCCCTCCCCCAAATGATCGACGTACTAGTAACTCCCATGTAGGGCTTGAACTACGCGCCCACCGCTTGTCCCCGCACCTAGAGCTAGCACGGTGGACCCATCCTCCCAAGCCCGACCATCGTCACCCCATCCTCGTCCGCGACATTCGTTGGCTCGGCGACCTCAACACTCCATCTAGATTTGCACTGTCGCGCCTCCATGACCTCTGCCTCCATCATAGCCATCGTACTACCTTCCCCCGAGCTGATGTCGTCGTCCTACCCCAAGCACTCCTCCGGCGTCTGTCATCACCAACGTCGTACTTGTCCGCAAGACCAATTGCCGCCGCCGATGTGCTCCTTCCGCACCGTCATCACCGCACTATACTCCTCCCCGATCTCAAAGACGGTTCTTTGATCGCATGGCCTATGCCGTCGCTCATCCCCGTCATTTTCACTTTTGATAAAAAAGTCCATAAATATTCATATCAATGTTCACCAACGCATAAACAAGTACTCATAATCTCAAGGGTATTTTAGACATTTCAACAATAAGCTATAACTCAAGAAGCCAACTAGTCCATGAAAAGCCAAATTACCAAACACCCTGACTTGGCTTTAAAGCTAGGAAAAATTAGATATATGACATCGCAAAGTGCATGATTTTGAAATATGTCACTCAAGAGTTTCTTCTTTGAAATATATCATTGAATAGTGGTCATATTTGGAGTTATGTCATTATGTACCTTTTACATCACTTTTGTATGTATTCAGACCTCGTACTTGACTATGTATTTTTGTACGGACAAAAATACCCCCACATGCCCTATCCATTGCTACCGACTGGACCAAGTCCTAACATCTGTGGTAATAACTAATAGTACACCATGCTATCTTTAGAACATTGAACCATGCATAATCGAGGCGGGGAATGGATTTGAGACCTAACGGACTGAGTCCAATCAGTAGTAATGGACAGGGCGGGTGGGGGCATTTTTGTCCATACGAAAATACGTAGTCAAGTATGGGGGTTGAATACGTACAAAAGTAATGTAAATGGTACATAATGTGATACGGGGTGCCCGATCTTCATGATTTAGAATCTTAGATACACGTAGCACGATGATAACTCAAGAACAACAATGCAATCTGAGACTGGGGCAACCTTATGTCAAGCACAAAACCTCATCAATGGCAATCACACCACAACTCTCACGATGATCCAATCCACACAACCAGCACGTAGGCTAATGCATGGAGAGGTTGACCACAATAGATCAGCTCAAGCAAACTCCAAGAAGTTGCAAGAACAAAGGAAGCAAGAACACACAGTTCTTCTTAAGAACGATATCAATCTACAAGTTCAATCTAAACAAAATCATCAAAATTTGTGTTTCCAGTTCCTAGGGCCCGCAACCAACATCAAATAAGGAGTTCCCACTGTAATATCCCAATTTTATGAGCTTTAAAAATTCCTTGAATAGTTACTAGTTGGAAAATTCACTATTTGAATTTTTATTGAATTTTATTTAAAGCATAATATGGACATTTAGCATCCAAATGATTTAATATGATTAATCCCAACATCAACAATTATCAAAACTATTTTATTTGGATTCTATGTGCTTGGATATATTTTCTAGAATTTTTCTGAGTTCATTTGCTATTTCTAGTTGCTATTTGGATTTTTTGGTATTTCCTAAAATAAAAATCAATTAAAAATCCTCCGGAACAGTGTCGGGCTGAAACCCAACAATATTCCTATCAGCCCGGTACTGTACGACCCAGCTCCTATTCCCGAGCATGGCTGTTTCGTGGCCCATGCGCTGCCGGCTTCGCGTCACCTTCCCGCCTTCGCTCTCGCTCGCCAGTGGGCCACATGTCTTCGTCCTCGTCTTCGTCTCCTTCACGCGAGCGTCGTCCGACACCACCATGGATTGCTCTTGGAGCTCATCCGGCAACGACACAAACGGCCTGCAAATCTCGCGTCGATCTCGTCATTCAAATCGCCTATCACCCTGCAACCGTTTTGATCTCATATACCTTCCAAATTCCGTTCAAATCTCCTTATCCCTTCTTGTTTCCGAATCGAACTCCGCCGCCAATACGTCGCCATAGCCCCTACCGAGACCCTATATATAGCCCTAGGGTTTGCCCTGCCCCTCTCACCCCGAGACCACAAGTTGCCGCGCCTCCAAAGCTCTAGCGCCGCCGCAATTGGAGTTTTAGGGTTTGTCGCTGCCATTGGTTTTTCTTAGATTGCGTCGCCACCATCACCGCCTCGTCAACTCCATCGAGCACCACCGGAGCTCGTCGCCGACAAAACCCGATCGCCGCCCTCCGCTCGACGTCATTCCGCCAACTCCGTCGTTCTCGGTGTCAACTCGAGTGTCACTGGCGAATAGCGAGCTATCTAGTGTGACCACTCCCTTCGGACGAGCCGCAGCCGTTCACCGTTGTCGTGCGCATTTGAGGCTCGCCGGCGTCGATCTGACGTGTCATGCCACCGTGGCTCGCCACATCAGCGCATGCGTCTCGCATATTCTTGCATCGATCTTTGCGTATGTACTGCGTCGCGTGAGCCGGGTCCACCTCGATTTCAACGGCTCGGTGGACTTGGTCCACCGTGAGCCGTGAGACTGACATGTGCGTCCCACTTGTCAGTTTTTATTTTAATTCTTTTATTTTTGGAAATTTCATCGCTGACGTCAGTATTGCGCAATAATCTAATTTTTTAATAGAAAAATAATTTGGATAAATCCAATAAATCCTTTTTAGGTTATTTTCTTTAGATTCAATCTTCCAAAGCCCATATTTTTGCATCCGAACTCCGATTGAGCTCACTCAAATTTCTAAATTTATATAAATTCAAGATCTATATATTTATTATTTTTATTTAATTTTTGGAGTTTGTTTTGCCTCTATTATTTATTTGTTTTTTTGTTTTTTTTGGTTGCGAGTAAACGTTAATTCTTCGGGGACTTTTGAAGGAGGAGTGACTCAAGGTCAAGATCAGTACCTAGACCTATTCCAAGGAAAGTTATACATTTAATCATGTTGAACCTAATCTTCAAAATACTTTGATTCTAATCGTTCCATTCTATTTCAAGTATTTATTTAAATACTTTTGGGTCTAGTTATTAATCCAAATTGTTATGTCCACCTTATCTATTGTTATACCATGATCTTTTGTCATCCTAGGTTGGTTCATTACTAGTTGGTATTATCGTAGCACCAACGTGGGTTGGTTAGACACGAGTAGATTGCTTAGCCATGCTACGAGACATCATTTCATGTGAGTTGCAAATATAAACTTGACTAAGTGATTATGGAACTTGCACTTAACCAATAAGGTGGGAAAAGATTTAGATTGAAGCAAGTGGTGGATACTGTGTGAATAAGAATATTGTCTGTGTGACACTTAGTTAGAAATTGGAAGTCTTGCCTTAGTCAATTAAGGACTCAACTTTGTGCGTCATTGAACTGAGCTTTCTGTACGACCACATGCCTAGTATGTAACAGGCTTAACTTAGTAAGTTATGAATCTTGACGTTGACTACTTAGGTAGATAGGTTAGGCTGTGTGACAGAGTGGAAGGTGTGTACCGCTGTGTTAGGGTCACATCTATGAGTGGTTCACCATTTTTAGATTCAACGGTGTGTGTCATTCCAAGGACTGTGTGTACAAATTAGACGATGGTAAAACACATCGGGAGTGTCAATACTTGAGATGAATTTTCTGAAAAGTTTTGTTATGGTCAGTGTTGGCCACACTAATTATATCATGTGGGTAAAGTGTACAATCTCTGCAAAGTGTTAAATCAATATATTTGAATAGCTGCGTCCGTGGTCATGGACATTGCTCAGTGATTTCACACATGGGGTAGATTTTCATATAACATTTGGGAAGGGAGCTATGTGATTTAAGTCATATGGTTGTGTGAATAACTTGTTTAGACTGTGTGTCTTTGTGAAACCAAATGATAAAGTAATATTGTTTATTTGTTTTGAATGATGCTTCTAATCTATTATTCGTATTCAATTGCAAATGTTGCATTTCTGCAAAATAACCACAGAAGTCATTCCTTTGGAATAAGCCATCGTCTATAAATTGCATTATGTGATATAACTTGGGAGTACGGTTGTGTACTCATACTTGCTTCAAACAAGCAACAGAAGTGGAGGAGTCTTCGTCTGCATTTGAGGAGGAGTTCTACAAAGGTGCTGATCGTTAGGGTCTTGATCCCAGTCAGTTGCCGGTAGCGAATTGTTGGGATTCTACTGGAGTTTATTTTCATTCTTCTGCTGCTATTTTATCTATTGTTAGCCCTACATCTATGTTCATACTGTGTGCACTAGCGTGATCCTGAACTAGTGCAGAATACACAAAGGGTCCATAATTGTATTTTTGGGTCCCGACTCCCACCCCCTTGGTTCAACCACACATGGGACAACGTGCCTCACACACCAATTCGGGCTCTAGAGGCCGAATTCAACTCCTAAACGCAACAATTCGAACTCTAGTGTTCTGAATGAAAACAAAGGATACATGGCCAAAATTATGCATATAATTAGGCCTAAATATATGGCATGCAAGCAAACACAATTCCCTGACTCATTGGGCCCAATTCAGATTGAAATCTTCTTCAGATTCGGAATTGACTTTGAGCTAAAATTGGGAGAGGTCTCCAATTGTGATTTTGACTTTGCATTGGAGTCCAATAGCCATCCTCCATGCCTAGGTATGGACAAAGCCTCCTTGGGATGTGTGCCTCCCTCCTTGGGCCATGCACCCCCTTTGGCTCTCCCTCCTTCCTTTTTTGGTCGAATTGGTGGCCTCAAGCTCCTCTTGGCCGAATGCATGGGAAATGCATACATGCCTTCACCCCTTGTGGTGTTTTCCTCCCTCACCTCCCACTGGACACCATGGATACTTCTAGCATTCCTACAATCATCAATTAAGCAATTAGGCAACATGATTGTTCTTTCATGCAATAAAGAACTCTCAAATAAAGGAATCACCATATCATTGCTCAATTGATGTTTAGGTGATGTTATGTGAGTGTGAATCAATGCGATGTCCTCATCATAATGACATATATCCAAACATGGCCACTCTTCAATGACATATTTTACAAAAGAAACTCTTCAGTGGTATATTTCAAAACCGTTCACTTTGCGATGGCATATATCTAAATTTTTTTCCTTAAAAATAAGGTGTTTATAAGCTACTTAAGCCAAAAAAAACTAGCTTTAAGCTACAAACTAAAAAGTCTAAACATAAACGAACATAGTCTTAATAGATTGTACATTCTAGAACCAACTACAAAGATTTTTTAGGAACCCTAAAACTAAACGAGTAATAAGTACATATGTCCTCGGGTTTTGAGCTTATATGATGAGGGAAATCTAATAGATAAGTGGTACAAAAATGAATATTACAAGACGATCTTCCATTATACTCTCCCCTACATACCTAAATTATAAAAGGATAATAGAGTTTCTGTAGTAATATATTGGCTCAATTCTTGTAAGTTCCATATTTGGATAAATAAAACAATCAAAACTAAAATGATATTAAATTTATTTTTAAATAGGCCACATAACAAATACAAGTTTATAATAGCCTAAGGAGACTAATAGTGAGTATATTTAAGCAAATGATAGAAGCAGGATATAAAAATAGATATGAAGTGGTGTAGAGCCAAATAAACTAATAGCATAGGAGATATGCGTAATTTTCTCAAAACATTAAGTTATAGTAACCATCACAAGATCTGGTCCTTAATTCACTCAGATGGACTACCACAAATGCAACTCTATTACTCAAGACCGCCTCACTTACCATCCGCCTAAATCTAAAAGCAGATTTGAGTTTTTGTTTGGAAAATATCCTGTAAGTTCAACATATCAGCCATTTCCACCCAATGGCTACCCAAATCAAGTTTTGATGATTGAAATGATGTTGGGGCAACTTAATGCTCACATGTCAATGTATTCAAGCAAGGTTGAGCATGAAACTTAGGTCCTTTGGATGGGAGATATTACTTTAATAGGTAGGCTCTATTGATCTTTATTCATTTTATGAATTGTTCTTCTATTGGAAACGAATAACGGTGGGTGATATATGAAATCAACTTGACTTTGATTTGTTTTCTAATTACTATTGTTTCATTGAGAACATCTCATCCGGATTCAAGCATGAGGTCTAGTTCATTTAATGATTTCCTTTATTAATTCCTATTTGTCAAGGAAGTTCCCTGAGAGTTAGGCAAGACCTACGGACAGTTACGAGGGTCCACATGATATACCGAGCATCGCTTGATCAAATATTATTATTTACAAATTACGGTGAGGGTCTACATGTCATTCGCTTTCCTACTAAACAATCCTAATGGTCTTGCACTAACAAATTAGCGACTCACTAGATAAGCAATTAGTTTAAACAAAACTAATGATGGGATGGGCCACTTGTTATTTAATTGTTATTTCTAAATTATTAATGGTTTCACGTGTCATACTAATAGATATTAACTAAATATTATCTTTACAAATTAATAAGTGGTCCCTAAGTGGTAGTCAACTAAGATAATTACTTACGAGGCCATGCATACACTAAAGTGCACCTATTATATTAGGGTCTACTATTGAATGTGGGACTAAATATTTTAATTATTTTACCTGATCACTAACTAGTAAGTGCCTACTTGTAAGGGTGTGCTCCTGCTGTTTACTATGGTTATTATTATTATTTTACTAATATGCTTACTGTGGGTAAACCTTGGGGCTTAATTTACAATGATATACCTTGGGGCTTAATTTACCAATTTAAAAATTAATCATTCGACTACTTTTAGTTATGTAATATCCCAGTTTTGGTTCGGTAAATTGAAGAACTAGTCGGGAGGAGAAAGAGGGCTTAAAAGGAATAGCAAAACCTGGATAGAAGAGGGGGTTTTCCGCATTTGTTCGACAACCTGGGCCGCGGCCCAGGAGAGGCCCCTCTTGTGGCCGGCCAAGGGGGGGTGGTTCCCACCCCCCAAAACCCATTCCCACGCCTCCCCTTTTTCCCCCTAGTGGGCGCCGCCTCTCCCCACCTCTCCCTGCTGTGCGCCGCCTTTCTCGTCAGATTTGGGTACATCACGTTCATTTTCTGACCTGATCACCTCTTATAAAGTTGTAGGTCTCGTCTTTATATTTCTTTTTGCACCGAGATCATTTGATTTGGACGTACGGTTTAGGAGTTATGGTAGTTTTACCGTGACTGTCCAGGAGGGTTGACGTGAATTGGCAGATTGTCTTGTCTGGACAATTTGATTTTTTTAGAAGCCGAATCAGAAATGCCTCCCAACCTGAATGTTGTATATAATTCTTTAAGCTTTCTAAGTTGATAAAGAACATTATTTTTAGAGTAGCCAATCAAAAGTTATGCAAGTTTTACCATAGCTGTTTTCTGTCTGTCAGATTGTTAGGACAGAGATATTCACCTGAGCATTAGGACTAGTAGGAGGCCGAATCAGGGGACTTTCCCAACTAGACTATTGTAGCTGGTTTTATCGTGATTTCATAGAGCCCAAGATCACCCTGTTCCGAGTTGCTTAGCAAAAGTTATGGTAGTTTTGGTGCTCTGTCCAGAGAATCTGATGTAAAAATTGATATTCTGTAGATTGGCTTGGTAGGGATAGTTTATGGTAGAATAAGAAGGGCTCCCCAACTAAGTTTATTTAGATAATTTAATTACCTTTCCAGAAAGTCTGAGAACACGTAATTTGGATCCCGGTAGTGAAAGTTATGAATTTTATAAGTTGACTGTCCACTGAGGGGACAGATCGACGTTTAGGATTTGGGGTTGGAATCGAGTTAGACCCTTTCGCGAGTTCGAGTAGGTTGTTATATATTTTTTTGCTTGGGCCCGCTACTGTCGCCTTAGTGTGCGTTAACTATTTATTCAGGTGGTGGACGGGTCCCGGGGGCAGCGCCTTCTGCACGTCCCACGTTCTCTCGCGGTTAAGGCAAGTGTGATTACGGTTATATTGAATGAGTTGACCGATACATTCTATGGTTATTTATATTATTCATGATTGATTTGGTCATATGTCTGGTAGTGAGCATGGACTTTATTGTTACGAGTTACGTGTTTATCATGGTTGCATTGAAAGTTGGAAGAACTATGTTTGTGAGTTTTGTAGTATGAGTAGGATATTCATATGCAATGTTGTTATGGATGTATATTGTTGTCAAATGAAGAATTCATACATATGCATCATATAGTTTATTGAAGTCTTGGTCATGTGTTGATCAAGCCAGAGTTGGGTCCCCGTCATGTTGGTGACGGGCAATAGGTCCCCATGCTTGATCCAAGTAAAGTTTCCACAGTGGTAGAATGGGGAAGGCCGACCAATGCCAAAGAGGTGAGAAGCTTCCTTGGAATGGCAGGATATTATCGGAGATTTGTACAGGATTTCTCCATCATTGCCAAGCCTTTATCTAGGCTCACTCAGATGGATGTGAAGTTTCGGTGGGATGATGATTGTGAACGCAGTTTTCAGACCTTGAAAGAAAAGTTGGTGACCGCTCCTGTTCTCACGGTTCCTGAGCCCGGGAAGCGTTTCACGGTTTTCTCCGATGCTTCTCGAGTTGGGTTGGGTTGCGTCCTAATGCAAGATGGTAAGGTTTTAGCTTATGCATCGAGGCAACTGAAGAAACATGAGCAGAATTACCCAACCCATGATTTAGAGTTGGCCGCAGTGGTGTTTACATTGAAGCTTTGGAGACACTACTTGTATGGTGAGACTTGTGATGTATTTACATATCACAAAAGTCTTAAGTATATCTTCTGTGAAGGATCTCGAATTTGAGGCGCGCAGATGGTCGAGGCGATCAAGGATTACGATCTTACAATTCAGTACCACCCAGGCAAGGCCAATGTGGTAGCTGATGCTCTTAGTCGTAAGGCGACGCCTGCTACTCTGGATTGCGTTATTGCTGATTTTGACCGCATGGGGATATCCTATTGCTATGCGGGCACGGCACGTGTGGAGACGATTGATCTTAGAGTCACCATCCAGGCGTGTGCGGGAAGCACAAGAAGATGATCGATTATTTCAGAGGGTCGAAGCGTATGGATATGGGCAAGGAAGGGATTTCGGTTTGGATGGGTGCGGTGCTTTGCGGTTTAAGGGTCGCCTTTGTGTGCCATAGAAGGCGGAGGTTAAAAATGATATCTTGAGGGAAGCACATCGCACCCCATATTCTGTTCATCCGGGTGAGACGAAGATGTACCGTGATTTGAAGCAAAACTTCTGGTGGAAAAGAATGAAAGTGGATATAGCTAACTATGTAGCCTCTTGTGGTGTTTGTCAACAAGTGAAGGAAAGAACATAAACGACCTGCAGGGTTATTGCAGCCATTAGAGGTCTCTCAATGGCCTTGGGATGATATCTCTATGGATTTTGTGGTCGCGTTACCTCGATCGCCACGAGGAAAGGATGAAATTTGGGTGATAGTGGATCGATTCAGCAAGTCGGCGCACTTTGTTCCCATCCGCACGACCAATTCAGCAAGTGATTTGGCTCCTATCTATGTGCGGGAAATAGTGAGACTGCATGGGGTGCCCAAGACCATTATCTCGGACAGAGATGCCAAGTTCGTGTCCAAGTTTTGGGAGAGTCTGCAGAGTGCCTTGGGCACACAGCTTCGTCTTAGTACAACGTTCCACCCCCAGACAGATGGACAGTCAGAGCGTACAATTCAGACATTGGAAGACATGTTGCGTGCTTGTGTTTTGTCGTGGAGGGGCAGTTTGGAGGACCAATTGCCACTTGCAGAGTTTGCCTACAACAACAGGCTACCATTCCAAAGATTAGAGCCGCACCGCTTGAAGTTCTATATGGCGGAAATGCCGATCGCCTTTCTTTGGGATGCGATGGGTGAGAAGGCGATCTTGGGACGGTGGACCGATTCAAGACAATGAGCGTGTGGCCATGGTGAGACAGAATCTGTTAGCAGCACAGAGCAGGCAGAAAAGTTATGCAGATGTGAGGAGACGTGACTTGGAGTTTGCGGTGGGAGACCAGGTGCTTTTGAGAGTGTCCCCCACCAAAGGCATTGTCCGATTCGGTACTAAAGGGAAGCTTAGTCCGAGGTCGTTGGACCTTTCCCAATTATTGCAAGAATTGGGAAGTTAGCCTCACCGCTGGACCTTCCGAGTCCATGCGGGTGTTCATAATGTGTTTCACATCTCGATGCCGAGGAAGTTTTGAAGGACCCAGAGCATAAGATTTCATTGGAGCCATCGGCGATTGAGCAAGACCTCACGCTTGAGTCTCGACCAAGGCGTATCTTGGAAAGGTCGAGCGAGTCTTTGAGGCACAAGACGTCGAATCGCCAAAATATTGTGGACTCACCAATCGAGAGGAAGCCACTTGGGAGTTGGAATCTCGCATGCGCGAGCAATTCCTTAATTATTTACCACAGTGCGTGATACTTTGGTTCTAGTAGCTTCTACTTTGGCGTGTTAACCTTGGAAGAATTCGGTCGAATTACATTTTAAGGGGGTAGAATGTAATATCCGGTTTGGTTCGGTAAATTGAAGAACTAGTCGGGAGGAGAAAGAGGGCTTAAAAGGAATAGCAAAACCTAGATAGAAGAGGGGGGTTTCCGCATTTGTTCGACAACCTGGGCCGCGGGCCGCGGCCCAGGAGAGGTCCCTCTTGTGGCCAGCCAAGGGGGGGTGGTTCCCACCCCCAAAACCCTAATGCCCCACCCCTTCCCCTTTTTCCCCTAGTGGCCGCCGCCTCTCCCCACCTCTCCCTGATGTGCGCCGCCTTGCTCGTCAGATTTGGGTACGTTGTGTTCATTTTATGACCTGATCACCTCTTAGAAAGTTGTAGGTCTCGTATTTATCTTTCTTTTGGCATCGAGATCATTTGATTTGGACGTACGGTTTAGGCGTTATGGTAGTTTTACCGCGACTGTCCAGGAGGGTTGACGTGAATTGGCAGATTGTCTTGTCTGACCAATTTGATTTTTTTTAGAAGCCGAATCAGAAATGCCTCCCAAAATGAATGTTGTAGATAATTCTGTAAGATTTCCAATTTGATAAATAATATTTTTTTTAGAGTTGCCAATCAAACGTTATGTAAGTTTTACCATTGCTGTTTTCTGTCTGTTAGATTGTTAGGACAGAGATCTTTACCTGAACATTAGGACTAGTAGGAGGCCGAATAAGGGGACTTGCCCAACTAGACAATTGTATCAGGTTTTGTCGTGATTCCATAGAACCCAAGATCACCCTGTTCCGAGTTGCGTAGCAAAAGTTATGCTAGTTTTGGTGCTCTGTCCAGAGAACCCGACGTAAAAATTGATATTCTGTAGATTGGCTTAGTAGGGATAGTTTATGGCAGAATCAGAAGGGCTCCCCAACTAAGTTTATTTAGGTAATTTAATTACCTTTCCAGAAAGTCTGAGAACACGTAGTTTGGATCCCGGTAGTGAAAGTTATGAATTTTATAAATTGACTGTCCACTGAGGGGACAGATCGACGTTTAGGATTTGGGGTTGGAATCGAGTTAGACCCTTTCACGAGTTCGAGTAGGTTGTTATATATATTTTTGCTTGGGCCCGCTACTATCGCCTTAGTGTGCGTTAACTATTTATTCAGGTGGTGGACGGGTCCCGGGGGCAGCGCCTTCTGCACGTCCCACGTTCTCTCGCGGTTAAGGCAAGTGTGATTACGGCTATATTGAATGACTTGACCGATACATTCTATGATTATTTATATTGTTCATGATTGATTTGGTCATATGTCTGGTAATGAGCATGGACTTTATTGTTACGAGTTACGTGTTTATCATGGTTGCATTGAAAGTTGGAAGGACTATGTTTGTGAGTTTTGTAGTATGAGTAGGATATTCATATGCAATGTTGTTATGGATGTATATTGTTGTCAAATGGAGAATTCATACATATGCATCATGTAGTTTATTGAAGTCTTGGTCATGTGTTGATCATGCCAGAGTTGGGTCCCCGTCATGTTGGTGACGGCATAGGTCCCCATGCTTGAAGAGCATGGGCAAGAATCCTCATACTTGCAAAGTATGGGCAAGGTCCCCTGTGCGGATGGCACGAGCATGGGTGTGCATCGACGGATGCGCACTTTGCATTACATTAAAATGCAAAAGACAAAGATAAAGACAAAGAGCATAAAGAGCATATGAGCGGGTTGCATGTCATGTGTATGTGGTTTATTCGGTGAATAGATTTGTGATTTATAATTGATGGGTTTCTTTCTTATCTGTTGTTACCAATTATTATGCTTGCTGAGTCTTTGGACTCACCCCTTGTTGTTTGTTGTGTTTTAGGTACCTATATGAGATCGGCATGCATGGGAGAAAGGAAGGGCTAGGGTAGTTGCACGCTCGCACTATATACACACAAGAGAATAAAAGGAACATTAATTCAAGAGATGGATGAATTACCTAAAATTTCGCTTCGATCATTACTTGATTGGATTAGGCGTAATAAAGGAGTTTAAAATTGGATACTTATGATCTACTTTGGATGTCTATTTGTGAAGATGAATAGCCTATGTGGGTTATGTTTGGATCATTTTTTTTACTAGACTACCTCTTGTTTTATTTGCTTGTGGGAACCTCCAGTATAGTAACTATACAAAGGAGGTTCTGCCGGAATTTGGTAAAGAGTTTTAGTTAATTATGTTTATCTTGTTATTTTAGTAGCATTCCAAGCTCATGTTGGGCTGGGGTGTTACAAGTTGTTAGTGGGGTTTAATTGTCATAGGAAGAATTATATTCAAATAATTTAAATAAACTCCAAAAATTCATATTTTTGGTACTGTTAGGTAGGGTTTGAATTTAGAAATAAAAATCATGGAGTTTGGAGCTAAAATGAGAGAGAACGAGCTTTCCAAAGTTTAAATTCGGGAAAAATCTAAAAAAATAAATAGAGGAGCTCTCACTGACAGGCTGACTGTTTTTTATTTTATTTTTGATTTATTTTTCAATTGGAAATTCTTACCGTGACTAACAAGAGGGGCCAAGGGTATGTTAATTTTTTCTGATTTATTTTCTAACTGAAAACCGCTACAGTCACTGACAGGTGGGGCCACTAGGATTTTTATTTTCTATTGTAATTATTTTCTTAAAAAATTTACCGAGTCACTGATAGATGGCCCATGGTCCACGTGGACTCGGTCCACAAAAACGGCGCATGGTTTGCAGCCCCACAGGTTAGTGTTAGTGGTCCATGAGCTAGGTCTATATAGTGCATTTAAGGTGGTGGGACATGTATGTCATAGACACAGAACATAAATCAGGCTCTAATTATATTTTTAATCACCACGTACCCACATGTCGTACTAACATTAGTCCATAATTAATCTATTCACTAATTACATCATTAATCCTTAATAAGGTTGCTACTGTGCTTTCGGGAGATTCATTAATCCAGCTCGCCTACGTCGAGCTTGATCGAGCGAGCCATGGTGTCTCCCCTGTTGCTAAAGTTTGAAACAAAAGTTCAGGAGATTAAAATATCATCAAAATGCATTAAAAAAGTTTACATTTAAAATTTTTGAAATGGAATCGAATTTTGAAACGTTACAAGTGTGGGGCTATGTCCAAAACCCTGCGTGACATGAGCTGCTGATACGCGTGCATGAATTAGATGCCCCCGTACAACCTATAGCGTGGACTTTTTTTTTTATTCAGCCAAGTGAATTTAGTCGACAAATACAATCTTTGTGTAAACGTGTAGCACCTGAAAGCAAGAAGCAGAAACAAGGAAAACATAATTAGGACAAAATGGAAGGGTGGCAAACAGCCGAACACGGAAAGAAGGAACGTAATTCGAGGCCACCAACATAAGTACAATAAATATGTACATCCCAACAAGGACAGCATGTAAACTAAGAGAAGGAGATGTAAAAAATGGGTGCACACGTAGAACTAACATACATAATTTAAAACAAGCAAAAACGAAGATATACGTGAGGAAAATAAGTAAAAGACGGACCCGACGATAATGTGATGTCTGAAAGAGTTGGGAAGTCGAGGACAAAAACCTTCAAAAAAACAAGAGCAGGAGAACTGACATATCAAGGGGTAAAAAGTAAATAAACCAAGTAAGTGTACAACAAAAGAACATCAGCGTAAAAAATTATAGGCATCCGCATATAAGCACATACGTAGGAAAACACAGGAAGCAAGAAAACAACAACGAACATGTAAATACGATTGCACAAACGTAAAGCAACAAGGTAACAAGAATAAGGGACATATTGTATGACAAGATTTAAACGGAATACAAATGGTCCATGCTACCGCATACAAGGCACTATCGAAGCATCGAAAACAAAAAACAGAGTAGAAGGATGCTTACAGCGACTTCAAGAAGGCCGATAGAACCAACGAAAAAGCGACGGCTCGAGGAGGCGAAAAGCCGAGGAGGAAACCTAGAAAACCAACAAACAAGAAACAAGTTAAACATGTCACTGAGTGTGCGACACCAAAGAAGCAACTACAGTAGGAAGAGCAAACAACGAAGTAAAAACCCAGAACAAAAAAAACAGCATGAAGACACATAAAGTGCACAAAGAGCGGGTACTAACTAATGAAAGGAAGAAAGAGGCAAAGACGGCAGAAAAGACCTAAAGAACCACACACGACAAACACAGGAAAAAGGGAAGCACAACCAAATGAAAACCCCAACGAAAAACTAAGTTGCACAAATCAACAAAAAAACTATACTCCCTCACAGCAAAAAAAGGGAAACGAAGCATGGACAAAGGGAGGAACACACACAATAACATCCGAACAAAATAGGAAAGCGGAAACCCACAGTAGAAAAAGAGAAAGAAAGAAAAGAGAATAGGCAAAAAATGTGAGAAGACATAGGGACAAGAGAGGGAGGACAAACAGGGGCGTAAGAACGAGGAACATCCCCAACGCTGCACGAAGTGGGGAGGGGGGTAGAAAGAATAAACAAAAAGAGAACGAAAAGCAAGGGCACAGTAAAACTAGCGAGAGCAACATAAAGAGAAGCGAGAAGAACCGAGGTGACAAATGAAGGAAGGATGAACTGTGATTCAACCACGGGGAATGAAAACGTGCAGATCAGAAAGGGAGAAAAATAGAAGGCAAAACCGTAGATCCAGAAACTAGTAGGATAAAAAGGGGCAAAATAGAGACCACCGGCGGAGAGCAGACAACGATAGCAGCGTAAAGAGAAGAGAGAAGAATCGACGTGACAGATGAGGAAGGACCAACGGCGATCCGGCCACAAAGAATGAAAACATGCAGATCCAGAAACGGGGAACAACAAGAAGGGAAAACTGCAGATCCAGAAATGGGCAGAAAACAAGGGGCAAAACCGAGACTACCAGCAGAGTGCAGCGGAAAGAGGAAGGAGGAAAACACGTCGATCCGAACAGGGAGAAAGAGGACACGTAGATCCACAAACGAAAAAAAACAACACAAAGGTGTAGACCCAAGAACGAGGAGGAAAAAAGGGAAAAATCGAAATGACCAGGGCAAAATAGTGCAAATAGGAAGGAAGAGAGCGAGACGGTCGAAGCATGGGGAAGAAGAACATGCAGATGCAGAGACGACGGAGAAACAAGAGCAGAAAGGCAAACGGAGGGAAAAACAAGAACAAAAAATAACAGATCCAGAAATGGGAAGAAAAACGAAGTGCCAAAAAAATAGAAATAAAAAGTAAGAAAACACGATTCGATCACGGAGAAGGAGAACAGCGAGATCGAAGCGATGAAAGAAACAAAAACTCAAAGGTAAATGGCGGAAAGAACAAGAACAAAAGGTAGCAGATCCAGGAATGGGAAGAAAAACAAGGGGAGAAACCGAGACTTGCAGGCAAGAGGAGCAAAAACAGGAAGTGAAAATGCCGAAGTGACGGACGAACAAAGAACGAACGGTAGGAACCGAAATAGAGGATGCAGCTGGGTGGAAGAACAAGAAGCAACCAAGAAAGAAGGCAGAAAGGAAGAGGAAGAACCGAAGCGTGCACTGCTGGGGACAAAACGAGGGGAGACACACAAGAAATGAGGCAACACCACGCGTGGCGATGGGAGTGGAAAAAAAGGTCACATCCAGTCGTCCGGGCACAAGGATGCATGCAACATCCAATGGCGAAGAGAACAAAAGGGTATGAGAAACAACACGGGCAGATCAGACGACCGAGAAATAGCAGGGCTGCATTGTACGGAGAAGCAAAAAAAAATGGCGACGTGGTCAGGCTCGCTGCGCCCTCTTTCGGTCTCCCTTTCAACTATTCAATTTTGTCGATCAGTCGTATGTACGTACGTTGCCTTAGCCGTACGTATTGATACTCGAGTAATTCAAAATATTCTCTCTTTGCGAGGGAATAATTCAAAATATTCGATGTTTGAATCCAACAGAATACATTTTCTTTTGTTAAGAAGTACTGTGCTTCCAAATCATCAGTGAAATTCGAACTTAGCCCTATGTGAAAAATAGAGAGCTAAAGTGTCTAGAACCAGTTTTGAGGCGTTCCAAGTTCTCTCTCCCATATGGAGAATGACGGTGACATATTTGCTCCCATGCATCTCCTCAACCGCAAATAAAAAGGGAGTAGGTCAACCATTCAATTTTGTTCTTACGCATGCCCCTTTTCACCGTCTAGCTTGAAGACTCTCAACTCTGAAGAGTTCTTCATTGGTTCATTATTCCCTTCAAACCGGGGAATGGAAGTACACTAGTAGCAGCAAGTATTTCAAAAAAAGAAAGAAAAAAAAAAGGTAGTAGCAAGTAGCTAACCGGCTTCCTTTGCAACATGCAGTCAGTCACTCGTAGCTAGTGCGCGTGGTGGCTTACCTTTCTCCGCGCTTTGCCAGGCCATTGCTTTCTTTGGTAGATCAAACTGAAAATGTGAAGTTCGTAGTCACAATTCGCAAGTCTACCATTCCTAACGACCGTTCCAAACAGTCAGTCCTAGCTACTGCTTCATGTGTTGGATTGACTGACCAGGCCTACTACATAGCGTACCAAGTGGACGGCTGGAGTGACATTTGCCAAATTTCTGTCCATTTGCATTGCCATACCTTCCGCGTCATGGTTGTTGGCCTTGGGCACGCGGCCGAGGTTCGCCTTTGCAACCGGCGACCGGAGGGCCGGTACTGGCAGCCCATATCACCACGGCAGCTTACTCGCGCGCACCGTATGGAAGTGTAAGGTTATGGATATGCTACACTAGCGCAAATTAATAAAAATTCTACCCGTAAACCAAGATCACTGCAGTTATAGATCACGGTCTTACCACTAGACGCGCAGGTGCGGAAACTGATGCAGCACGTCAGGGCAGAGTAGTCGTACTAAGTTAATGCAGCACGTCGGGGCAGAGTAGTCGTACTACTTCCTCGTCCTCGTCGCGGCGTCCCACGTACATCTCCGCTCTTGCGGTTCGTCCAAACGCTACAGATGCAGCGCCTCCAAAGGTATCCACACGTACGGGAGGAAGCGACGCACGCCAGACTGCTAGATCCGCGCGAACGACTAGGGCGTGGGAGAGGTGGCGGCCAGGGTTTGAGGATGTCACGAAAAACTTCACCCCCATCCTGTGCGCCCTTGCCCTCCTTTTATATACGTCCTTACAATGGACTTCTACTAATAGAGGCCCATTAGAACTCAATGCCCAGTCTAATTCGGATCTAATCCGAATTAAGCTTCAGCCCCTTAAGTGTGTGACCCTCTAGGTTCACGTATGTTTAGACATGACACGAGTATACATACTTGGTCAATAGTTGGTAGTGGCCTCTAGCAAGACGTCCCAACTCCTAAACGTACACAAATATCATATCGGATGAACCAACACAACGTTATGTACATGCCAATCCCTTTGCCTCACGATATTCGGTCGAGCTCCAAGCTGACCACTCTTTCTCGATCTTGTGATCCGGAATCCCTTACTAGGTTAACTCTTAACCTTAAGTAGCATGGCCATGCATTTCTAGATCCGATCACTCGAGGGACCCAAAGATATCTCTCTCAGATAGAGAGGGGCAAATCCCATCTTGACTGACCATACTTCGCAGCATGCTTCATGACAAACCCGAAAACTACCTTTATAACTACCCAGTTATGGAGTAGCGTTTGATAGCCCCTAAGTAGGTCGATTCACATCTCAAGTACATGCGACAATCTTAGGTCTAAGGACAAGGCGTACACATTGTGTAGAGAGAACCATAAGTATAATTGTTGTGTCTCATGTTGGGTCGGTCCAACCCCATGTTCTAAACATGTGTCCACATTATTGGTTTGACATCTCCATGTCTATAACCTGTGAAACATAGTCATCAACCGATACATATGCTAATCCACCATTCACGTGTGTCCTCACATGAACTCCGACTAGGGACAACTTTAGAATAACCATACAAGTAAAGAGTTTCACAAACAAGTAACATACTTGTTAATCAACACAAAGACAATATTCAAGGAACATTTATTAAATCATGGATACAACGAAATATCATCATCTCTATGATTGCCTCTAGGGCATATCTCCAACAGGAAGTGCTGCTGCGTCAATTGCTCGGATCTGGTAGCGTCATCGCCATCAACTGCAGTGTGAAAAGGCGGATCCCCGAAGTTGAAAGTTGCCAATCACGATTTGAAAGTTTTTGAATTTTTGTGTTGAAAGTTTTAGATTTCGTGTTAAAAAGTTGCGGATTTTGAGTTGAAAAAAAAAATTTCTTCTTGAAAGCTTGGGATCCCGAGTTGAAAGTAGTGTATTTCCTTTGGAAAGTTTTTGTAAATTTTCGTGTTGAATATTCTAGATCCCATGTTGAAAGTTTTGTTTTTGCAAGCTGAAAGCTTTGTGTAAATTGAAAAGTAGAAAATAGAAAGTATTTGTTGTAAATCAAAAGTAGCAAGTTTTAAGATTTTTGTGCTGAAGTGTTCAATTCCCCTAGTTGAAAGTTCAACTTTCAATCCAAACTCTATGAAAAATTTAATTGAAAGCTCAACCTTTTTTAGTTGAAAGTTTTTTTTGTGGAGAAGGGGGTGGGCCAACCAGCCAACTGTGTTTGGAACGGAATCAGATTCTCCGTATTACCGTAGAGGGAACTGTGACCACAGTAAAATGAGTGCTACAGTGAACAATGCATGTCACTACAAACAACAACGTAGCAAAGCACTGATTTGGCCAATGCGAGCAAATTTTTTCATCAGCTTGATGCACGCCATCAGATATATCGTAGTATTGGATCTAAGTTATTAAATTCCAATCTGACGGTTGATGGATGATCCTAATGGAGAGGAATGTTCATCCTCTACATTTAGTCCTGTAATGTAGAGGATCTCATTCCGTTTGGAACATGGGCTATGGACTAGCCAACGGATTGGGATCCAATGCATTTAGGTATTAAATGCAGAGGATCTCCAATGTCATGGATCGCGAAGGTGAGGGCTTGCTGCTACCGTGCGTTCGCTACAGTAAAATGACTGTAGAGTACTATTCACCCCCTCACAAAACGCAATTCACATGGTGATCCTTGCAGTAATGCAGAGAGTCCAGATCCCTAGCCGATGGTTATGTGGACGGTGGTGGTAGGAAAACCTAAGGAGAGTTGGGAGGGGGAGGAGATGAGGCGTGGGGCTATGTTCGAAACCACGTGCGACTTGGCTGCTGACACGCATGAGTGAATTAGATGCCCCCGTACAACCTATAACGTGATGGACTTTTTTTTTTGGTCAAGTGAATTTTGCCGACAAAATACAATCTTTGTGTAAACAAACATAGACCAAGATTGAAAGAAAGAAACTTGTCAACTTATGTCTTGTTGTAAAGAAAAGAAAAAGATAAGAGAAGAGGAAGTATGCCCAAATTTGCGAAAAGCCTAGCCCGAGTCACATGTAGGCTCATTATTTTAGAAATCTAGGCCCATTATATGTTCCTTAGCGGTTAAAACCCAAACCCTCCCTTGCTTTTTTCTTGCGCTCTGCCCAAACCATGGCCCTTGCCGCCGCCCTCGCCCGAGCGGCCACGCGCCTCCTCCGCGGCGGCCTCCCGCCAGCTCCGGTGCTCTCCCTCCGCAGCCGCCTATTCTGCAGCCTCCCAGCCGCCGACGAGCCCTCCGCCCCGGGGGCCGCCGAGGCCGAGCCGTGGGAGGCGGAGATCCTCCGCGACGTCGAGCCCGTCGTGGAGCTCGTCAAGGACATCCTCCACTCCGGCAGGTCAGTTGTTGGTTTCTCTTCTTGATATGTATGCAACTTCCGTGGCTATCGTGGTCGGTGCTTTCGCTCTGTGCAATGTGGTATGTGGGGAATGTGTAGCAATCAACGGATGGAGTACACTGCAGATTGGACGTTTGATTGGGGATTTCAATCCTAGGTTCTCGCGTAATTTGGGGAGTTAGCTTTTGTTACATGATAAAAGAACCTGCACAAACTCGGAAGTAAGTAGGGGTAAAAATACCGCACGTTAACGGATATGTGATGTGCTCGTTGTCGTTGTTATTGTTGATTGATAAGGAAAGGATGACAAAAAATTTTTAAAAAAGAAAACGGATTAAGGATAGTTGGTGTAGCACTGTAGCGCCAAGTTTGGGCCTCACTGTTTTAATACCCAGTAACTAAATATGTCCATCAGCACCTGGATTTTATATAGTCAGTTTCATATATTTAGTATAGGCCCATTATATGTTCCAAGGCTTGCTTATTCTGAAATTTTGTTTGCCCTGCATTTCTTGTTTCTACATGCAGCCTATCCATTGAAAAGCTTGCTTATTCTGAAACTTCTTTAACATGATCACAACAGAGGCAAATCTTTTGCGAACTATAGTAAACTTACAACTTGCTAAATGCATTGAACATTGAAAACCTCATGCTGTATAATTCAACTTTTTTATGAAATAAACAATAACTTGTAACATATTATATCTAGTGGGACTCCTCATAGACATCCAGTGGGACTCCTCATAGACATCTTCTGTATTTCGTACAGTATTCCCTTAGGCGCTAGATGCTAGTCGGGTGGTAGACCAGCGCCTAGTGCCTAATCACCGCTAGGCTAGATAAATCGGCTAGGCGGGAGGGCTGTGCCTAGCGCCTAGGCGGGTGCCTAGGGGAACACTGATTTTGTACAGTAAAATTATCCTTCAAGTTTAGATTTACTTCACAGAACCAAAGGAGTCCTTGAAATTTGATTTTAGTGTGGCTTTGTAATCATCCCGGCACCTTTGTAGGCATGGGCCTAATCTGCAATATCTTGAACAACATCCCTTTGGACCCACTTCTTCAATCACAACAAGAAGCTTCTTGGCCTCTTCAACTCACCTTTCTTGCTAATTACACAAGAACATTGTCCCAATCAGTGTTGAGAAGATTGTTGATGTGCAAAATAATGAGCTCTAACAATTTCTCAGTTTCAACACCCATCTGAAGCAGTGATCACCCCTACCATGTTCGATGTGTGAAGGACCGAAATGGCAACAGAGTGGGGGTGAATGGTGCCTTAAAAATTAAGAACTCCCCTTTACTGTATTTAAACAAACCTACAAAGCCCTCTGGAAATCTCAAGAAGAGGAGTGAAGCAAAATCAGAGAACGAAAACAAGCTTCAGTACATTACGTAAATCGGAAGTTCAGGCCGGTCGGTGCGGAAGTTCCGAATCGAAGTTCCGCATGACTTAGATGGCGGAAGTTTGATTATCTGACGAGAAGAACAGAATGATGGAGCGATTCAAAATTCGAAATACTTTTGATTTCTTTGCTCTTCTCGAGTCAAGTCTCACAGGACATCATCCTAAACAACATCTTGACCTCATGAGAAGAAATCGCATGAACAAAGATCGTCTAATTAAAGAGAAATCGAATTTCTTGAAGAAGGGTAAGAGAGGCCAAAAACCACAATAGACAAGATTCTCAGATTCTTAGCTCATGAAACTTTGAAGATATATTAGCAATATCAATACGACTCTAGATATCAAGTTTCATGCCATCTCATAAGAGGAATCAAAAGTTACACCAAAACCCTAGATATTCAACATGAACAGAGAGGGAAAAAAAAGAGGCAAAAACAAAGAACCAAAACCTCAGAGTTTCATTGATAGGAATCAAAAGATTACAGAGGAAAACACAGAGGAATGATTATACAATTTGGTTCATCCTCTCCAACTCAACAAACTCTCAAAAAGCAAAACAACATCTCCAAAGGCTCTTTAGCTAAAGCTAACCCTAATTTTCTCTCTCAAAAAGTTCAACCCTACAACCAGGGGTTCACCTCTATTTATAGCTCTTGGCTAACGGGTCTCCAACCCATTAAGCCCGCTACACCGTCGGAACCGCCTCCACTTGTGCCGCTGCGAAAAGACCGTTCGCCCTTGCGCACCTTCCGAAGCCTCCGTACACCTTCATCGTCCTTGACTCGCAACCACCTCAAGATTCACGCCGTCTTCGACACATCCGTATTACGACCTCAGCGCGCTGCGCTTAGTCCGATCACCTCGTGTCTCGCCACGACTTTGTCTTGATGTCCTGCAGTCAACACTGACAAACACACATCACATAGTATTGCCCAATATCATAGCATCAATATTTGTACAAGACTCAAACTCATACAAACTCAAAATCACAAACTATGCCTTTACGCGCGATTACGCCACAATCGGAAGTTCGCTTACCATTGCGGAAGTTCCGATTATCGAAGTTCGCGCTTACCATAGCGGAAGTTCCGATTATCGGACCGTCTGCACTCCCAGGTTTGAAGATCCGATTGTCGTCACAGAAGAATACTCTTGTCAGTATTTTCGGACATACCGCGTTCCCAGTGCGAAGTTAGATTATCTCAACCGAACACAAGCGTCGGGATAATCGAATCTGCGTTTACTAGTCGGAAGTTTCGATTATCGGAAGTTAGTTTTCGAACGGAAGTTCCGCACTTACGTAAACAGTCGTGAACGCAAACGCGAAGATTTCAATCACAAACTTCTCACCACGTCAAATACTCATCACTCAAGCGGGACCCTACTCACATGGTCTCTCAATCTCCCCCTTGATGAGTATATTGACAAACACGAAAAAGCATATAGAAGAGTTTGTGATAGAAGCCAAACATGGTCTAATCTAGAAATCAAGAAGGCTCAAAACCATGTTTGTCAAAGAAAAAAGATTGGAGCTTTAAATGAAAGCAAATTTTTCTGCAAAGCTCCAGAAGACTTTTTCTCTCCAAACTAACTTCTCCCCCTTTTGGCAATAAACACATCAAGAAGTTTTAAAGAGTGGAAATGACTATATGATATTCATTTTAAGCATTAGGAGCCGTGAAGATTATCCAAAATGACTATTAGAGCATTACACCAAGCCATAACACATAAGAATGCTATCAAGATCATGACAATTGATGTATAGAATAGCTAAGACAGGAAATCCATAATATGAGAAAAGGTTCAATTCTTTAGCAAGTCAAATAAACCAAGATTATAGCCTAGCTAAAGGTATCCAAGGATGATACAAGCCATGTCAAATACTCTAAGTGGAACCAAGAAGCATAATATTGAACAGTTCAGATTGCTACCAGTTTTAAGAACGACTCAATTGAAACAAGTACTTGGTCTGTCCGAAGACAAGCAAATTTAGCACATTTTTCTTTTTCTGAAAGCTCTTTATGGTTTTATCTTAGTAAAGCAAGTCCTGGACTAGGTGCCATCCACAACTGCCTCCTAAGCTTCAACTATTTTTCAAATCTTAACCATGTGCTAGATCCCAAGCCTTATGCGACCACTCCAAGCAACAGACTTAAGGAAGTGATCTTAGGTCATCCAAGACTCCCCCTGAGTTCATGCCTAGTGCAATGGCAAGCAGTCTCATGAGAAAGAGTTGGTGAGATCAGTTTTTTCGCACAAAAGAGATCATTTTTTTTTTGCTTTTGAAGTTTTTAGACCAACGATTAAAGATAAGTCAAATTTCTTAACGAACTGACATAGCTTACTCAAAAGTTCAAAAGAGATTCAAGACTCAACTCAGCCTACTTGACATGGCGAGAATCATAAAAGGATAACTTCAACAGACTAGTCTCAAGAGCTATCATGACAAGATTTTAGTTCAAGTTGAGCAATTTTAGTCACCTTATCATGGCAAAGACTAAACTACACATAAAAAGTCATGATAAATCTAGCAGTTTAACATAAATCATGGCAAGATGTAAAACAGTGAAAACAGATCATAAGGGATAATAAACAAGGCTCCATATGATTATATTACAATGCAGGATGAAATCTACGAAAAACCAGATTCCCTTCAGAATGAGATGCACTTTTTAATTCAGGTTGAGTTATGACAAATTTAAGAACTTGAAGAAACAAGATGAACTCCCCCTGAACCAAAGGAACAAAAGCGAGAATCGATAAGAGAAATGAAAAGCGATCCTTAGAGCATAGAAAGATATAGAGAATACTACAATGCATGATTCTTATCTACCCCATATGATTCGGGACTATCGGTGATCAACTCACACACTAAGGAGCAAACACATCCCTGTCTACCCAAGGGTGGCCCGACCCTTGCTAGAACCTATAAGAAGTGAGTAAGCTCTACTTAGAGAGAGAGAGAGCGACTAATAAGCGACATCCTAGAAGCACAAGATAAGAATTAATGATCAAAGCAACTTGGCAAGAGAACCACTCTAACCTATCTTTGGAAGGACTTAGACCCAAATCATTTAAATGAAATGTAACGAGAAAGGAGAAATAGCATAAATAAAATATAATACTGATAGTAGCACATAAGCTCCCTCACAATGCAGTCCATAAGGACAAACCACTTTAAGCTCTCCCCATGAGTGGCAAGAGCTGTCCAAAGGCTTGGTGAAGATATCACCAACCGGTGTTCACTCTCCACAAGCGAAGCACAATGTCACCCTTCTCTACATGGTCTCGAAGAAAGTGATATCGATATCAATATGCTTGGTCGAGAATGTTGCTTTGGGTTCTTGGCAATGCAAATCGCAGACGTGTTATCACAAAAGAGTGGAACACGATCGATTACTAACCCAAAGTCCTGCAGGTCGAGACCATCAAAGCACTTGGCTCGACAACTAGGCTGCGACAACGTGCTCGGCCTCTGCGATGGGCGCGCAACACCGGACCGCTTCCTTGGCGACCGGAGACAAGAGAAGTGCCAATGAATTGGCAAGTGCGGAGGTGCTCTTCCTATCTATCCTCTGACCGGTGAAATCTGCACGGAGAAGGCTCTAAGAGATAGACAAGAAGAGGAAGAGTACCGATACCATAGTCAATGGTAGCTCAAAGGTACCGAAGATGCGCTTCACCGCATGACGGTGAGATCGCGAGGAGAAGCAAATCGAGCACAAAGACATACGGAGAAATGTATATACGGTCTCGAGGTTGTGAGTACAAGAGAGCCAATCATGCTCTTGAACTCCTTTTGGTCAATGAGTTCGCCGTCTTCATCGGATCAAGAAGCGGTTGTAGATGCCATCGGAGTTGATCTTGGCTTTCCATCATTCATGTCGAGCGCTTCAGAGGTCTCGAGTGTACTTGCCTTGGTGAAGAAAAGTACCTTCCGAGTCTGTTTGATTTGGAAGCCAAGGAAGAAGCTCAACTCGCCCATCATGCTCATCTCAAATTCGAGCTCATAACATCGGAAAAGCGGGAAGCGAGTATGTGAGGAGCCGCCAAAGATGATGTCGTCCACAGATCTGGGCGAGCAAAAGATCGGTGCCAAGGCGGCGGATGAACAAGGTCTTGTCTATTTTACCCATTTCAAAACCATGACTCGTGAGATAGGACTTAAGCCTTTCATACCAAGCTCGGGAACTGCTTGAGTCCATACAAAGCTTTGGAAAGCTTGTAGACATGGTTAGGGTATTTGGGGTTCTCGAAACACGGAGGTCAGCTCGACATAGACTTCTTCCTCAATAAGGCCATTGAGGAAAGCACTCTTGACATCCATCTGGTAAAGCTTGAAACCCTTAGAATTTGCAAAGGCAAGCGAGATTCTAATGGCTTCAAGTCTAGCTCTGAGGAAAAGGTCTCTTCGAAATCTAGACCCTCAACTTGGGAGTACCCCTGAGCTACCAGCCTAGCCTTGTTTCGAATGACTAACCCATCTTCACTTTGCTTGTTCTTGAACACCCATTTGGTCCCAATGATATTGTGACCTTGAGGGGGCTCAACAAGGGACCAGACCTTGTTTCTTTCAAAGTTTTCCAACTCCTCATGCATGGCGTTTATCCAAGACTCGTCGGATAGAGCATGACAAGCGTCTTTGGGCTCAAATGAGGCGATTTAAAGAATGGAGACAAAGAGAGACAACCCGACTTTGGAGCGTGTGACACGCTCAAAGAGGTCTCCAATGATCTGCTCTGAAGGATGATCTTTTTGGATATGTCTAGGAGGTCCAGGATGAGATGAAGAAGTGGCCTCTACCTCATGAGCAGATGAGATAGGAACAGAGCCACTAGCTTCAGAAAAAGCAGAAGGTAAGGGATGATCTCCTCGAGGAGCGGTGGAACAAGGCACCTCAAGAGGAGGAGAAGGAACTGGATCGGGTAGACAACCCTCTTCTCCATCCTCCTCAACTTCTTCAAAGATAGACTCGGACTGCTCTAGAGAACCTGAGATATCAGGCCTAGTCCCCGGACTGGCCTCATCGAAGGTTACCTCACAGGTTTCTACTAACTTACTAGACTCATGATTCTGGACTCTATAGGCATGAGAAGAAGTCGAGTAACCCGAAAGATCCCATCACAAGATCGTGATTCGAACTTATCTAGGTTCCCGGACTTCAAAATAAAACACTTGCAACCAAACACGAAAATGCGAGGCAATGGGTTTTCGCCATATCTGAACTCATAAGAAGTGCGATGCAAGAGTGCAGAAGAAAGACTCATTAGAAACATGACAAGCAAGAGTAATAGCCTCACCAAAACTTCCTAGGTGTAGAGTACTCATCAAGCATCGTCTGTCCATCTCGACCAAAGTGCGGTTCTTCCTCTCCACAACGCCATTACATTGGGGGCGTATGGAGGCGAGGCGGTGCTCTACACTGTCTCACCACAGAAACTCTCAAAGTAGGAATTCTTGAACTCGGTGCCATTATCACTGCGAATTGCTCGTAATGCACAGGGAGCTCAAGAAAGCCTACTAAAAGACCTCGAAAAGTGAAAGCGTCTCATCCTTGAGGCTAAGAAAAACACCCAAGAATACCTCGAGAAGTCATCGACCACGACAAGTGCGTGCCACTTCCTCCTACTATCGCACTCTGTTGGTCTTCTTGTGTCCATATGGAGCGATTGACTGGTGCATCTGTCATAGTCATTTGAAGCTGGAGGATGTGAAGCGGCAACCATTTTGCGTCTTAAGCGAGAGCACAAACAAGATCCTTGACCATTTTGAGTTTGGCAAACCACGAATGAGATCGTGGCCGCTAACTCGAATGAGATGATCAAATCTTATATGACCAAGTCTCCTATGCGAGAAAGTCAAATCACGGATTGAAGCAATTAAGCACCGAGAGGATCACGGAAGACTCGGAAAAATCAGACGAAAAATCCTCCCATATCGAGAAATCCATAAACTAGGCTACAGAAGAATCAAGAATTTTGCAATTGTTTTCTTAAAGCTCACCTCAGAATGCTTAGTCATCAGAAGTCGAGAGAGGCGGCAGATTATCTGCGACTTACTTACTAAGGCAACATCTCTCAAAATAAAAGAATTATTAATGCTCACGGTACCTTTAGCGATGGCGCCCAAATGAAGCATCTCGAAGGTGATCGTCTCATCACCTCGAGCACTGGCTAGGGAAGAAAACCAGCGAGTCTCGGTCATATGGCGAGAACACCGGAGTCTACAATCCGGACCTTTCCTTCGGCCGTGAACTGAGTCAAGCAGAGTAAAGTCTCGATCTTGGGTGAATCAGCGATGATTTTGGCACCCAATCTTGAGTAACACGTCGAGCAGGATGAAGTAGTCAAGCAAGGTGACCTCTATCTACCCTACGCTCTCTGTCACTCCGCGAGCGGAAGGTGCGTGTGCGAGACTGAAGGCATTCTTGAATCCATTGCTATGGAAGAGCGAGTCGAATCATCGCAACATCTTTGATCTCGCCATGGTAGCCATCTCGAAAGGGAAACCGAGATCTACCCTCAAAGCGGCGGAAGTCACGACCAAAGGGAGCACGAGGGAAAATCGAAAACTTCGGAAAAACCATGTCCTCGATCTTGCCTAAATCATCGGTATAGCAAACCTAGACCTCATGTTAGTCTTAAGTGCACTCATGGTGCAGGCACGACCTTGAATGCGCCTAAAGGACTCAACATGATCTCTACGCGCGATCTTGGCGCGCCTGAAGCAATGGTCAAGCAAGTGTCCATCTTTACGTGAGCGTGCAATGATACTTCGCCTTACGAGGTGAAGGCTGCGGTGAAACTACCTTCTTATCGGAGATCCCTTGAACAAGTCTGCCGATTTGAAATTGACTTTGCGGTCCTAGGCTTAGTCTTGACCACACGGTGCTATGGTTACGAGCACGAAAGGTGGATTCTTTCTCATGTCCTTATGGACATCGTATCCTAGACCCTGATTAAATTTACAAATCTTGGATTGGTCTAGAATGAGATTGAGCTTCTTCTTGCCTCCTACAAATTTCTCAAGAGTGTTCATAAGATCGACACTCCGGAAAAAGAGGTGCAAGAAGAGCAGGGGGAAGAAGGAGCAATGAAGGTAAGGGAAGGCGGAAGAAGAACCAACAACGAGAGGAAAGATTGGCTTGTGCATGCACGGTAGACTTTGGGGGACAGATCCTACTGCTAGATTGGTTCACGTTGCTAGGCGTCTCTACCAAACCCTTAGACTTCTTCCCGGCACACACAATACAAGCGGATGATTGTGTCTCTAGAAGGTCCTTAGTTAGCTTCACATTTTTCATCCAAAGCAACCAAATTACATTTTAGTTTATTACACGATTGCATGGTGAGCTAACAAGGTCCTTAGAAGCATCTTGAGCGCTTTGTCATTGTGATCAATCATTTCTTGGCTGTTTGAATCTGATTCTAGTTCGTGATTAACTTAGGACAGTTTAAACAAGAAACAATGGGCTCTAATAAAGCGACTTGGAATTCAACAATTTTGTGATCTGCCTGTTTAGGTTCATCTTGAGATTATTACAATTTTCACAAGTCTCGGCAGATCGAGCAACATGGTATATAGACCTCTAAGCGAGTTGTCCTTAACCTCACGGGAGGTGCAAGCGATAGCCTCAATAGTAGTAGATGAAGGAGGTGCTACCCTACTCATCTCTAGTTCAAAGAAGAAGGCTAATGTTCTCCACTTTAATCATGTCTAATTCAGAGGACACACTATCATGCAAGGTCCTTAGTTTTCCATGTCATCAAGCGAGCACAAGCATGTGTCACAATCATCACGGGAGGGAGCGGATGTAAGTAAGGTAAGCTCCGTGATAGTCTAACTACTTCCTTCTCCAACTCGTTACACTTAGCCCTAGACTTAGCATGAAATCTACCTAGCTTAAGAAAAGCATCATTAAGTCGGGTCGTAAGTGGGACTAACCTCATCGAGTCGGATGCATTTCATTGTCGCTTAGATTCGCCTCGAGAGCCATGAAGCACATCTTTGGAGAAGTTCTTGTCGTCCTTGGGATCTTGATCGTCCTTTCCATCATCGTCCTCCACCCCTCCACCTCATTTGGTGTCAAGTTAAATCGAGGCGGTGAGGACGCGATGGAGCGACTTCTTTGCCTTCCCAAAGTTGCGGAACTTCTTCTTGCCTTGGTCAGTCTTTGAGGGCCTTGTGTTGCGGTTCTTGTCGATGTAGTCGTTCTTGCCGATCACCGTAGTCACCTTTGCTCTTCCTCACTTGGGGCGGTTTGCTCGGATGTGGTTGGGGCCACCACGCTCGAAGCAAATCACAGGACCTCCTCTTTTCCATCCCTCCTCTTGTAAGCATGGGAAAACTTCCGAGCTAGGAGGGCTAGCTGTTCATCCTCAAGTGCCTAAGCGATCATCGGTTATGTCACGAGAGCGACAAAGGAGAACCCGTGTCGACTCGAAGAAGATCGGAGGTGGGATCGGTGACTAAAGCCATCGATTGTGACTTGACCTTGAGAGACAATGTCAATCTCGTGAGTCTTGGTAGCGAGTAAAGCGCGTCAAGAGTCGGTCGAGAGGTCCGTGCTATCCTTGATGGTAGTCACTTTCATCTCCCAAACCACGAAGATCGAGTCGCGAAAGCATCTGTCGGCGTTATCCAAGTCGAGGTATGTAAGACCGACCGCTCGGAGGTTGCTCGAATCTTATGGAAGCGAGAAAAGCACTCGTCAAGAGATTCACCGACAAGCATCTCAAATTTCTTTGTATTCTCGCTTGAAGCTGCTCTTGTCGAGCCGTCTTAATCGGGTGGTGCCCTCATGGTATGCATCGAGGGTCACCCGGATGTCATAAGTGAAGACAAATGAGAAATGCGATCGAACTCATACTGCTCAAACCTTGAATGATAATGTTCCTTGACTTAGCATTGACCTCAACATCGGGCATGTTTCCCATATTGATGTTTTCATCGGCGGGAACAACAAATCTAACCTTCACCTTTCTCCGGATGGCATACCCCGAGCACGGATGTATGTTTCCATTCGGCTCTTCGGAAGGGTAATCCGGGCCATCAAAGGCTGGAGGCTTGGTGGAATACTTGTCCGTTGCCATGGCTCAACAGAACCAGGTTAAGATCTATAAGGAAGAGCTAGCAGCTCGATACCAATTGAAGGACCGAAATGGCAGCGAGAGGGGGTGAATGGTGCCTTAAAATTAAGAACTCCCTTTCTTGTATTTAAACAAACCTACAAAGCCCTCGGAAATCTCAAGAAGAGGTGAAGCAAAATCGAGAACGAAAACAAGCTTCAGTCATTACATCGAAATCGGAAGTTAGGCCCGGTCAGTGCGGAAGTTAGGAATCGAAGTTCTGCGACTTAGATGGCGGAAGTTCCGATTATCTGATGAAGAACGAGCGCTTTGGAGCAGTTCAAAAATTCGAAATACTTTTGATTTGCTGCTCTTCTCAGGTCAAGTCTCACATGACATCATCCTAAACAACATCTTGACCTCATGAGAAGAAATCGCAGACAAAGATCGTCTAATTAAAGAGAAATCGAATTTCTTGAAGAAGGGGTAAGAGAGGCCAAAAACCACAATAGACAAGATTCTCAGATTCTTAGCTCATGAAACTTTGAGGATATATTAGCAATATCAATACGACTCTAGATATCAAGTTTCATGCCATCTCATAAGAGGAATCAAAAGTTACACCAAAACCCTAGATATTCAACATGAACAGAGAGGGAATAAAAAGAGGCATAAACAAAGAACCAAAACCTCAGAGTTTCATTGATAGGAATCAAAAGATTACAGAGGAAAACACAGAGGAATGATTATACAATTTCAGTTCATCCTCTCCAACTCAACAAACTCTCAAAAAGCAAAACAACCTCTCCAAAGCTCTTTAGCTAAAGCTAACCCTAATTTTCTCTCTCAAAAGTTCAACCCTACAACGTGGGTTCACCTCTATTTATAGCCCTTGGCTAACGGGTCTCCAACCCATTAAGCCCGCTACACCGATCGGAACCGCCTCCACTTGTGCCGCTGCGAAAAGACCGTTTCGCCCTTGCGCACCTTCCGAAGCCTCCGTACACCTTCTGTCCTTGACTCGCAACCACCTCAAGATTCACGCCGTCTTCGACACATCCCGGCCGATTACGATTCAACGCGCTGCGCCTAGTCCGATCACCTCGTGTCTCGCCGCGACTTCGTCTTGATGTCCTGCGGTCAACAGCGACAAACACACATCACATAGTATTGCCCAATATCATAGCATCAATATTTGTACAAGACTCAAACTCATACAAACTCAAAATCACAAACTATGCCTTTACGCAGATTACGCCCACAATCGTAAGTTCGCGCTTACCATTGCGGAAGTTTCGATTATCGGAAGTTCCGCGCTTACCATAGCGGAAGTTCCGGTTATCGACCGTCCGCGCTCCGAGGTTTGAAGATCCGATTGCCGTCACGCGTGAATACTCTTGTCGGTATTTTGGACATCTGGCGTTCCCAGTGCGGAAGTTAGATTATCTCAACGAACACAAGCGTCGGGATAATCGAATCTGCGTTTACGGTCGGAAGTTAGATTATCGGAAGTTAGTTTTCGAACCGAAGTTCGCGCTTACGAAGCGGATCGTGACATAACGCGAAGATTTCAATCACAAACTTCTCACCACAACGTCAAATACTCATCACTCAAACGGGGACCCTACTCACATGGTCTCTCAATGTGCAAAATAACAGGCTCTAGCGATTTCTCAGTTTCAGCCTTTTGTTGTTAAAGAAGAGTTCTCCACTTGCACTTTGGGAGCAATAACCACGAAGTTGTTGCTTGCAGCAAAAGAATATGAACTATGGTAATCAGAATTTCTTGAGATGTTGAAAAACATTCCTCTAAAGCACTGTTATTAAGTCGCGTGACTAGTTGCGACTAGTTGACAATTATTCGACAAGTCGGTACACAACCTCCGACTAGAGTCTTCGACTCGACTAGAAGGGCTAGTCGCCTGACTTGCCAGCTAGTCGGCGACTAGTCGCGACTACATCTTGTTCTGGCGGCCCTTTGTCGGTGGTGACTTGCTATAGAACTTGTAAGTCATCAACTCATCATCATGATTATGTTACTATTTGTTACTATCAAAACGACTAGCCATTCATTAAGATTTGTTACTCATCATCGCAACTAGCCATTCATCAAGAAGGATTTGTTACGATCAAAACGAGTAAGTCATCAACTCATCATCGTGATTATCTTGTTCTTCTCTTTGTTTCATGATTTACAATATGTATATGTGTTTAATTGTTATACAACTTAGTATATTACATGCCCTATTTAAATACTTTCTAGTCTATGGACTAGTCCCGGCTAGTCGCGACTAGTCGACAAGTCGCCCCTCTTGCGACCCGACTTGACTTTACGACTTAATAACCTTGCTCTAAAGAGAAATAAACATGTATATCATTTGCATGGAGTAATTATAGGATAAATTTATGGAATGTCCAGGTCAAGGATGTAAATATGAAGAGTAAAACACCCTTTCAATTTCAGCGTATAAATGGCCGCAAACTTCCATACCATAAAATCAGTGTGGTGGTGTTTAAACTTTAAACAAGTAAAACACTAGAAGGTCACTGGTTAAACAACTAGAATACATGTATGATTGTCAAAGTCTCATGGATATTGTATTTATTGCATCATTCAACTAAATGATCAGAATACTAGAGTGCCACTATGGCAGTGTTTGGTTGCCTTCATTAGTCCAAACTGGTTTGGTGGGGTGAACTCATTGGGTCGGGACAGGAGCATCCAAGGTTTGGTTGGTTGCATGCGGTGATACGGACTGAGTTGAGATGTTTGTTGGTTGGATGAATGACAATTAGAGGATGGATGTATTCTTTCTGGGAGCAGCGATCTCTCAATTAAATTAACACTGATGTGGTTTTTTTTATGGAAAGGGTAATCCCTTGCTGTAGCCAGATCTTGTCTTGTTACCTAGGATGAAGTTTGCAAGCTGATCTTAATGACCTTTCATCCACCTTTGTACACCCTAATAATTCTTAATTCACGTCAGTTGCTAATGCTAGCTTAATTCATATTCTTAAATGAGCCTTGCTCCAGAAAGAACTAACTTTGAGGTGTGTGGCAGGGCCTGGCCCAACCAACCAAAATGCATGTTCCAGGCATTTAAAATGCTGCATGAAAAGTAATCTGGAGATTATGTAGCTAATAAAAAGGACACCTATGTGATAGCATGTTGATGCACTATAATACTTCCAAGTTCCAATTTGCAAGGATGTACTGTTGCATGCCTACCATCAAATTTTCCTGCCTTTCTGATTGTGTTTGTTTATGACAGATACGGAGATGGTGGGTTTCTAAGCCCAGATGACGAAAAGATTGTAGCAGAAAAGCTTCTTGCTCATCACCCCCGTTCGGAAGAGAAGATTGGTTGTGGACTTGATGCTATTATGGTGAGTTAGTGTTTCCTTCTATTTACTAAAAAGACATGAGCCCCTCAAACAAATATATTTTTTGTTCTATTATTTCCACAGATTTTTATTTCTTTTGTGCCAATCATGTATGATTAAATATATTTTCTTTAGGAATTTATCATTTGTTTGTTGTTAAAACAGCCGCAGCAGCTATGTATTTGCACTACTTTTAAGCTAGGTTGCCCGGGTACGGATACGGATATGCGATACATCGATACCGCGATACGTCATTTTCCCAAAAACACCGGTACGGTGATATGTGTATATATATACAATAAAAATAAAAAAGTACATAAATTAATGAATTGCAATCATCTAGGGTTCAACCTACTAGTGCAGAAATATAGAAGACACGAGTTGTGGTGCACAAATACTAGATCCTCGGCACGTCTAGGGTTTAGCCTACTACAATGCAATTGCAATAATATTCCGTGCAGTCGGTAAAAATTAAGAAATTAAGAAAAGAAGGTTAGTATAGAACATATTTCTCATTGAACTGTGGATCAAACGATTCAAACCTTAGGTACTCCAGTTTCTTTCAGCGCAAGATGATGTTGGCTGCCCAAGTAATTTTAATGCCAACTGCTTCATTGTTTGCTTTGGGTCTAAATGGGTTTTATCCTTAATTGAGTCAAAGGAATTAAATCCACTTCCAAACAAAGAGAAATCATCTAATTGTTGTTTGCTAAATAGATCGACACCATACATTTCTTAGTTGAATAAGGGGCGTTAGGGGTAGAGAGGTATCATGGAAGTATCCAAGAAGTACCTAGAATAATTTTCTTTTTTCAAAAATAGGAAAATCACCGACACTTACAGGATACGTATCCGGCCGTATCGGGGCTGTATCCGTATCCGTATCCGATACAGATACGCCGATTTTGGGATGTATCCGTGTAACATAGCTTTTAAGTCGTAATAAAGAGGATCTCCATTGAGTGTAATAATGAGAATTGCAGTCTTGAGTCTCGACCATTGCCCTGTTTTGTTTTGGTAATCTCCTTATTTGGACATGAATTTCTCGATAGGCCCGCCCAATCTTGTTCATCACCCTTGTAGATGGAGATTATTATCAGCATATATGTCAACGTTTGCATACATTAAATGGCTATAGTAATCCTCACTGCTGCCGATGATATGCATCAAACTTCATATGCTCTTAGATAGGCCAGGCAAAGAAAAAAAATGCATCTGTCATTACTTTAAGTTGATGTGCCACAGGCCCACAGCAGCCATGGTGGTGCTCTGAACTAAGGTGCTCAGCGTCAAGTAGCTAACACAACCACGTCATTAATATTTTGGCCACTAAGCTGCAAACTGCAAGTCTGAATATACTACCTCCATTCCTCATTACGTCCCTGTAGCCTTTTGTTCTTGTTTTAAAATAAGTTTTTATATATTTTTCTAGGAGAATTCCATGTATTGTTTCCTTCGTACCGTTGCTTTATCCTTCAATAGCTGGTCAAAAGGCGGTTGCTTGAATGGCTTAAAAAACCATACTAAATCGTGTAGCACCAATTGTTTATGACTGTCATACGGGACTGACTTAACTTTTGTATATTTTTAAGAATGGCATAATATTCCTTCTATGCTACGTATGCAATGATTTTCTGTTACTTAATAATTGGTACATCACAGTCCAAAACATTTAGTTTGTTTGATCAATACTCCCTAGAATTTGGTCCAGGAGTTTATTTTCAGTTATAACCTTCATTAAGATTCACTAAGTGAAATCCCAAAGTTGATAATTCTAAAGTTGGATGAAAGGTTCTTAACATAAGATTTAGAGAGCAATAATCAGGTACGGATACAGGCATGATTTTTCCGTCAATGAATTTGACTTGAATGTACTTGTCTTGATGTACTATCAGTATGGTGTTGCAACTTTTCAGGTACAAACATAACAGAATGCACTTATTCCCCATTCGTACCAATTGTTATGTTGCCACTCTGACAGTGCTTCTATTACTCACGCAGTTAAAGTGAGAACACTAGGATACCAAGAAGTTAGGATGAAAACTTGCTTGCGGCGCATGCTTGATAGCTACATATTCCCCTCTGCGCATTTACAATTCAAAAGTGTTATTTCCTAACTTGTGCCATGCGGCGCATGCTTGATAGCTACATATTCCCCTCTGCGCATTTACAATTCAAAAGTGTTATTTCCTAACTTGTGCCATGCCCATCTTTGAAGGTTGACAGGCACCCTGAGTTCAAGAAGTCGAGATGCCTCTTTGTTGTTAGAACGAACGGTGACTGGGAAGATTTCTCATACCGCAAGTGTCTCCGGGCTTACATAGAAGAGACCTATCCATCCCAAGCAGATAGGTTTATACAGAAACATCTCGTTATGTGGCGGTCACAACTTGCCCGTCTTCCAAACTAGAAAATCTTTTACATGATGTTGCCTCTGGCAGCTGGGCAACGTTAAAATCGTATTTTGCCCGCTTCTTATCATCGTATGGTTGCATTTGCATGTTTAGCACTGGTTTGACCATCTCCTTTAGCCTATGTTTGCCATGTCGGGTCATTTTCTAGGCTTTCTTAATGCAATATTCAATTCTCCATCCTTGGTTTATAATCTAGTAATAAAAAGACACATAATTTTGTCACCTTCTTTTAACACTTGATGGATCGTACATTTCAGTTCGGCCTCAATTGTCAGCATTTGGGGCTGTTCAGACGATGAGTTTAGGTATAAGATGATTTTAGAGAATTATTTTACTTTATTTTTTTACAAAAGCAAGATTTATTGTTTGCATTCGAGCATTGCCCATTATGTTAAACGCACTAGTGACTCTTTGGTTCGTAGCCAAATGTTATCATACTTTATTAGACAAGTTTGACCAAGTTAAGTGTTCATTTGGTTCTTAACTACACTTGTGGCAAGATTCTTTTTTTGCCATCCGGGTACACAATGATTCAAAAAAGCATGGCAATATTCTTTTTTGCTAGCGGATGTGTGGTACTGATTTTGATGACTTAGCCTTAGGCAGGTTTAGCAAAAAATTGTGGCAAACTCTGGCAACACGGACCCTAAATATGGTACTGAACTCATGAATACTTACCACTATGGGTTCCGCAGACCATTTGGGTTTACATTGGAGTTACATGGCCTATGATGATTAACAATAGCACATGGTATATTTGTAGTGTCTGGAAAAGATCATATTTTCACATTGGGAATTAACAATAGTTAGTTTGTTTACCCAAACTCTCCTCCCCTGGTTCATTTACCAGTGTACCCCCTGTGCTATTGTTGTGACTGCCCGACAGTTTTACCTTCCTTTCTGTTGTACTTGTTACCCCATGGTCTCCCCAAAGAAACACGACCTTCAGTATTGTATTGTCATGTTCTGCTTATCTTTGATGTGTGTTAATTTGATTGCGTCTTGCGCCATCTGTTGGTTGGATAGTTATCTTTACGTGTTCCGTAGAGCCAGCAAATTGCACCGTAGGTCTCTTGATTTTTTAGCATATAACTAACGGACTAGTATTTCATACTAGACACCCAAATCAATACACTTTGATGTGCGTTGAGATTAGTGACGTTTAACATTGGTATCTTCACATGTCTATTAAAAAAGTGTATTTGAGATATCATACTTTGAAAAAAAAAAGTCATCTTCACTTTTAACTAGTTTGAGCTAGCTTCATGGTATATAATCACCATAGTTGCATTAAATTCAAAAGTGATCAAATTAGTTTGAATTGGGTTTAAAACTCACTTGCCACAAATATATCAAGAGTATAGAACATTTCATACTCAAAAACTTTTAAATTTGGACCAATCATATACATGTATCAGACGGTTCGAACCCACATGTCTTATTTAATGTACCTATAACTACCTCTGTATTGTGAGAGCTGCGGAACGATTTAATTTGCAATGCTTAACCTTTCCATTGGTCCTAGCATACAAAATCAAAATTTTCTGCTCTCGGTGTGTATATAAACTTCTCAGAACAACAGTACACATAAACCATACAAAAATTAAGCACCAACTCCATACACAGGTTATACAATACAGAGGTTTTATAATTTACAACATATCCAACATACAATAAGATTCAATACAAAAGAGTCAAGTCTGGAGCGGTAACACCTGGCATAAGATGGCTGAAAACAAAAGCCAAACGACTTCCCTTGCCCACAAGGCAATCGATTAGAAACGCCCAAGTTAGTCGTCGAGAGTGTAGTCAGCTTCACACTCGTTAACCCCTTAGGGGTCAACCTCCACTATAGCAAATAAACAATGTAGTTGAGTATAAAAATGTACTCACAATACTTACGATTAACAAACTATACATAGCTACATGCAAGCTTAAATCAATGGTGATGGCTATAGGGTTTATCTTCAGTGTAAAGCCACATTTAATTTGCAATAATGTAATAGATTGAAAGCAATTTGTTAAAATAGTGTTTTTTTAATTGTTCAAATATCAGTGAGACAACAATTATAAACATAATTAACATCCCAACAATAACACGAATTACCCATTCATACCACCTAATTTTAAGTTTTATCAAAACGCTATAGTCTAACTCTCGAAAAACTTCCCCAAGCGTGTCCATAACCAAGGATGTGGCTATTCGAATAGTTTAAATCATGCAGGGGTGTACAACTTTACCCACATATCAGACCGCCTTTTTGCCAAGTTGTAGAGCACACTTCCTTAGGTATGCCGGTAAAGCTAAGTCCTACGAGAAGTTTTTCAATATTGTGTATTAACCACGAGTCGCCTGTATAGAGAAAAACATACATTGTGTCGGGGTCATTGTAAAGCCAAAAGTCAACTACCATATGGGGTAAAGCCTCGGACAATTACAATGCTCCTTGGTTTGGAGAACCTAGATAGGATTCCACTCCCGCACACCTAGCAGACATAGACACGTTTCTCTTTTTTTTTAACACAATACACACCCACCCACCACCTACGACTCGGAGCTAACACACACAAAAGTACTAAGTTAATAGGGGTTCCCAATACCCTCATGTGGTTGCACACAATAATGCTTGATTTAGTGTTACAAGATGTTCGGTTCTTGCTGACTCGGGCACACAACTACACACCCAATAATCACACTTACCAACCATGTGCCCAAATCTAAATATTTTTATTTGCATTTTTAGTTTTTTAAATATGATACATACATGAGTACCCTGACTCGAATATTTAAAGTGATGTTGTATTTGACCCTCGCCGAAGCGATGATCCCCAGACTAATGCTCTAAGCATGGCTAAGCCACGACAACCCACATACTAAATATAAAGTGACTAGAGCCCATCCAGCGAGCTCTAAATCATAGCGGATATAGCCCTAGGCTCAGTGGTAAGGGATGGGTATTTACCCACAATTCAAGTAATTATTCAGGCAAACTATCGCGAACTGAAAAATATCTTGCCAACATAGCATGCATACATACAGTTAAAATTAAAATATATTAGTATGCGCAAATAATGGGATCAATGTGAATCAAAGGAGAACAGCTTGCCTTGCCGGCGACAGTCTTCGGGTTGATGAGGACCACTCTCGCAAATACTCGGATGGTCGAAATCTATCGATCGAGCAAAAGAGCGAATAAGAACGAATAATACAAAAAAATAACCAAAATTCAACTTTATCCATCTATGCATACATCATAGGTAGAGAATGACGTTTAATGGATTTTTGTCAAAAGTTTCAGTTCAAAATGAATTTATTTGGATTTTCTAAGTGTTTAACAATTTAAAGGCATAATTTTGTAATTACCAAAATTTTATGAAATATAAACATGAATCAAACTTAGACCAGGTTAAGGTACAACAAAAATTAGAATTAACAAAAATTAATTTCACACTATTTGGAGTTAGGATGAAATACTTATGAATTTTTTTAAGTCTAACTCATTTTCTAGTGTAAAAATAATTCCTTTTATCTATCCAATATTTTTTGAAACAGAAGCATACTTGAAATCTATTCCATTTAAAAGTACACTAAAAATGAAAACTAACACAATTTGTTTCATTCAATTTGAAGCTAATTTGAATTAGTTATAAATTTTTGTAAGTTTATTTGAATTTTTAAGGCAAATTTTATTTGTTTCTAAATTCTTAAAAGATTTTAATACTTTTCCTACTCGCGCTTAGCTAGCCACAGCAACCGACAGGTGGGACCCGGGGCGCGGGTTTGACCAGGTCAACCTTGACCCAGCCGCGACAAAACACAACGTCGAAGGTGTAATCAAGAAATCATGTCTTCAGTTTACAAAGATGTAAACTCAATCTATACGTATGGGAAATATGTTTTCCTTACAGGAAGACGTACTTCACAACTTTACACCTCCACTTAACCACCCGTATGGCCCACATGTCAATGACTCTGAGAGTTTAAACGGTGTTAAATAGATTTCTAATCATGTATATCTCCGGTGGGGTCCATGAGTCATACAAACACTTAACAAAATGATTAACTCTAATGATGGGTCATTACCTAACCCTACCGGCGGCTCGTCGAGCTCTGCACGAAGGCCTGTGGCGGTGAGGAGGGCATCTGGCGAAGGAGAGACGCTCCGGACTCGGGGATGACACCACCAGGTGCGGGACAGCCTCACGAACTCGATGGTGACAACACGGAACCCGATGGTTGTCGGCGGTGAACTTGCGACGGTCGGAGGCAGAGCCGAAAGGGTGGCTCACGCAGAGGAGACATTGCGGAGGTCGAGGAGACTCGGGAAGGAGCACATCCGCATCACTTTGTCTTCAGCAACGCAGCGCCCTCGATAACGACAGTGATGGAGGTCTGTGCCAGCCAAAATAGCAACGGCAGTAGATCACTGAAGTCGGAGAAGAAGGTTCATTCCTGCCTCGGTGATGCAACAAAGTCAAATTAACTTCACCTATGAACTCAGTGGAAAGTTGCGATCACAATGGACAAGACGAGGAGGGGAAACACTCACCGTAATGCCGATGAGCTACGCGGCCATGGCCACCGGTCGCGAGGACGAAGATGCGGCTCCCGGCGATTCAGTACACGCCAAGGGTTGGGACTGGCCAAAATGGGCGCGGCGATGGATGAGGAACTCGGTGGTGGGGTCATGGGCAGCACTGAGGTGAGCTCAAACCCCAGGTTCTCCTCCTCGGCCGAAACAAAAGAGTGGGCGTAGAGGATGAGAGAGCAAAAGAGAGGACGTGAAGGAGTTCAGGAGCTTTGTGAAGTCTCGACGACGCTTCGTAAATAGACACAAGAGCATGAGGTGGCGTGGGAGGGTGTCGTGGCACGCGAGCGTGGAGCCAACGCTCTCAGCCGAGCGGCGCAAGGAAGAGAGGGCCCGACCGGTGTGCCCCCGCCACCAACGATCAAACGAAATGGTGCGGCTGAGCTGGTTGAGTCCGAGTCAGGTCCGGTCAAGCGACGCGGTCGAGTCAACTCAAAACGGGTGGTTCGGTCGGAACATGGTTTGGGTTCGGTCTGAGTTAGAGTTTGGATTTTAATTTGACCGAAAAACAACTAGTTTGACTAAGTTGTTAAAAATAGCAATAAAATTATAAAAAATCTGAAACAATTTGTGAGTGCTCTTAGGTTCAGCTAGGACTTAGGAAAATTTATTTTGGCCACTGTTCATTTTCCATTTGTCTTCAATAATTTCTTTTCCAAATCAGCCTTAGTAACTTTGTTAGGATTTTGATGAGGTCGAATTAACTTCTAAAAATTCGGAAAAAATTATATTAATTCATGATAAATAATATAGTATTTAAAAAAATTATTTCCAGAGATTGTTATACATACATTTTTCTGGAACAATTAGATACTTGAATTCATGTCAAAAGTTTGAATTTCAAAGCAAATTTTTGAAAACCAAGTGCAAACTTATGAAATTCAACCAAAGTTTTTGAAATTATCATACTTTTATACATTTGAAATACAAACCAAAGTTTAGGATGTTACATGTATATTGATATAGCTATCAAGATTTGTTGGAACCATACTTCTTTGATACAAAATAGTGCTACATAAGTAGCTTTTTGAAATAGGTTCTTAAATCTGTAGTTCCTATATCAGTATACCATTGGGAAATTTTTTTTTATGCCCCTGCAAAGCTTCTAGATCCTTGATATGTCATTACAAGGCAAACTCTTCCTTGTATGCCACTGCTTTTCAAAACCTCGCACCTTTATGCGATGACATCGAGGAAGAGGGCGTCTCCAGTGGTGACGTGTGTGGCTTCCTTGACCTCGGCCAAGTTGTGGTCCCAGACCAGTGTACTCCCTCGGCGACGCTGCCTCCTACTCCTCGGCTACGGGCATGGCACCCAAGCCGCCCCCTATTAGCGTCGAGGACTGGGAGGCCATCCTCTCCGTCAACATGGCTGCCCAGCCCTATGTGGGGGTGGATGAGCTCCTGGAGGCAGCCTCTGCATGCGCTCTCACGTCGATCTGACAATGCGTCCATGGTGTGGAGTCTAGGAGGAGTGCAGGTGGTTGGGCAACTTCCATGGTAGGAGACATGAGTGAGGACGGCATGGAGTTGGAAGAAGATCAGGGTAATATAGACATTTTTGAAAATTTTGACAGGAAAAACTAATGTAGTTGACCACAATAGCATAAAGAGGTAATATTTGTAAAAGTAGTGGCATATGAGGGAACCTTTGTTTTTGCAGTGGCATATTAGGGATCCCGAAACTTTACAGTGGCATAAAAAAGTAGACGTTTCTATCTATAGAACATTCATTCCATAACTATGAAGCAAATAGTTTTTTGGCCCAAGGCCCGACTCATGCACCTTATACATTCAACCGACACAAACAACACACGCACATCGTCTTCTTCTTGACCCTTGAGCCCCGACACATCGTCTTCCTCTCGATGCCCACATGTTTTGTAATTTTGTTGTCTGAATTTTGGATGTCATATTCGATAGATAGCAAATGCCAAACAAATTTGCCTATATCGTATGTGTGTTCGGCCGTCTTGTGCCGTGCGAGGAACAAGGATGATTTCAACGTGGGAAAGATCGCGGATGGGCCGCCGGCAAGCCATCAGCCGACCAGAGTTGATTTTTTTTAGCGGAAACAATAGGAAAGGATCCTAGTGTATATATATTTACATAATAAAAAGGGTAAATTACAAAAAAAGTTATGTATAATTAAGATCAAAAAATTAACTCAAACTATTGTACCATTCACTAATGTTAGGTTTATATTTTGTCTTTGTCCTATAGATAACCATGTCGAACTCATGATGAAAAGTATTCTGCCATTCTGAAAACATTAGGTCAACATTCTGGAACACCATATTATTGCGTGTTAGCCAAATAGCTCAGGTTGTTTAGACGATAATCTCCATGAAGAAGGGTTGCCGAATCTTGTCTTTCATGTCAAAAATGGATTCATGAACTGACAAAAGAGGTGTACGTTCCGGGCAAACATATGTCCAACAGTCTTGAACAAATTGATAGGTCCAAAATAAATGTTGTAACGTTTCCTCTGTACCTTGATCACACAACACACAGGTATAATCCTCAAGATGACATTTTTTTCGTCGTTACAGATTCCTCGTATTGAGCATATCTTTGAGCAATAGCAAAAAAAATATATATTTTGTGGTGAAGTTGACGAGTGCTCGCCCATAACCATTTGAAGTAAGGAGGAATTGGTGAACTGTCCATAAGCATCTGATAAGCTTTGATAGAAGAGTATTGTCCCGACTTCCAAATGTAATGCTAGAAGTCCTCATCAGGGGAGAGAGTCAGATTGTGTAGTACTTGTTGAACTTGTTAATACTGTTCATTAGCTTGCTCAGATAATGCTAGGTTCAACAAGGTTGAAAACTCCACCGTCCGCTTGACTGATGAAACCGTACTATTAACTGTCTTGACAAATGAATATAACTATGGTTTCTGACAACATAGTATTTTTCCATTCCATAAGTCTTTCCAAAAGAATGCTGAATTTCCTTTTCCAATCTTGCATGACGCCAGACCTTTGTACAAATCAAGCAGTTTTAGATGATCTCTGCACCAAAATGACCCCTTTTAAAATTCTCCGTCGGATGAGAATCCTGATAATAAGCTTCCCAAAACTAACTTAACCCATGGTAAGTCAGCATGATTGTAAAATTTGTGAAGGTTCTTCAAAAGAAGAGCCTAATTATGTACTAATAATTGTAGATGCCTAGACCACCTTGGTTTTTAGGTTTGCAAACTGTGGATATCATGGGGATATGTTCCAGATCTTAGGATGATGTGAAAATTGGCAAAGACGTTTACGATTTGTGGTTTCATGTGTTTTCGACAAGTTTCAGAACTGTCAGGCAGTAACCGGTCTGACCGGTCGTAGCATGGCGGTCCGACCGGTCCCAAACCGGTCCGACTGGCCATAGGCGGCGGTCGGACCGGTGAACTTAAAAATTGTTATTTTGAGCTGGGCCAAAAATAGTGTGTGTAAGCAAGAGAGGGGATTCTATTGCACTTGGTCTCATAATTTTTGGAGTGTCCAGTCAAAAGTTCTATTGGTTTAAAAATTCCAGTAGGTTTCGGTTTTTCAGAGAAAAAAACTAAGTTCCAGTGGCGGTCGACCAGGCGGGGGGCGGTCGACCAGCCGGGGCGATCGACTGGGCCACTTGATTCATCGCCTGGTGTGGCGGTGTTGTTCCGTTGTTAGGTCAAAGTCATGAGTTTCAGGGCATATATCACATGATGCATGTTTTGACTAACATGGGTCAAGTTGTGAAGAACTTGTTCCCAAATTCGGTTTACTTGTCTATTGTTGTGCATGTTGCTTGGTGGTCAACGGCGAGGATGATCGGGACTAGGCTTGGAGAGTTGAGGTCCAGAACGATCGACGATGCCGGGTGAGGTCAATGTACTCAAGCGTGGTGCAAGATGGACAAGGGTGATCTATTAGCTAATCCGAGGCGCAAGATGGCGCAAGGTGTAGCTAGTTAGGTCAAGAGGAGATAAAGACGGCGCATTAAAATGGGTGCGTATGTGTCCCGTTTATTTTGGGCCTTAACGGGAGCCCAGTAGAGTCAAACTTCTAGAAGGTCTAAGCCTCCACTATAAATAGGAGAGGGTAGTGGTTGCACCACTTCTTCGCCTTTTTGCTATTTTGGAAACCCTAATTTTCTTAGGGAGAGCTTTGGTGGAGGCTAGGGTTTAGAGAGTTTGATGTGATTTTCATGCTCTTGCATTGAGCATTGTTCTCCATTGATGGAGAGGCTGTAAGCCCATATCATATCAAATCAATCTAGACAAAGTTTGATCTCGTCTTGCCTCATTGCGTTCTTTCTCTCTATTTGATGATTTTGGGTCTTTCTTTGATCCGTGAGTTTTTGCTTGGTTTCTTCACGTGATCTAGCTTGCTGTGACGTGTTGGAATCTATCTAGGATCATATTGATCATCAATTACCCACGAACAAGTGCTTTGACCTAGTTTTCGTTTTGACCCGGTTTTGAACCTCTCTTCAATTAAATCGAAAAGGATCGCTATTCTTCCAAGAATTATGACAATCTTCGATTGGAATAGCTTCCTGATATCATAGAGAAGGTGTGTTCCAAGTTTCATCAAGTTTGGATTAGTAGATCAAAAGTTTCATCTATTTTCATCTTCGTCATCAGGGTTGTTCTTCTGTTCTGGAGGAAATCGATCAGACTGCCCAAGGCCAGAGGTCAGACCGCCAGGGAATCGGTCAGACCACCCAAGGCCAGAGGTCAGACCGCCAGGGCATTGAATTGTTTCAATGTTTGTTGTTTTTGTCGTATTGCTTAGGGGTTTTAAATTGGATTCAATATTAGTCTTCCGCTGTACTGATATACTGGTCTTCATAGCTTCCATAGCTACTGGAGTTAAATATTATTGAATCAATTATTTGTGAAAAAGTGAGCGTGCTCCTATTCACCCCCTCTGATGAGTTACGGCGGCCCGATCTTCCGATAGGTTCGATTTGGTTCGTCGTGAGGACGTTGACGCTTTGAGGCTTCCGACCAAGCAGATCTTCACCTCGCATTCGCTACACCCGACGCTGTCGTTATCGACCACGCTTGCACGCGATCGACCTTACCACGAAGGTTATTGTTCCCGCAAGCAATCAAGCAACTCACAAGAACAAGGTAGATGCAATCAATTGTATTGCGGATATGGATGAAGTTTACAAGTGGGGTTCCTCAAACCGATAATCGCGTAAACCGCAATTGGCGTAATAATCTAAGAAAACCCGCCTAAACTATGGCGGCCATCGATATATATAGGGGAACGTGAGGAGGTCGACCTAGGGTACCGGACTCACCTCGTTACGCTTACAAAGTCTTATTAGTTTCCAAACGGTGACGCAAAGACCTTGTGTTGCGATTTCGTCGAAGATCCGGTCGTAGGACTGATCCTAGGGTGGTCTTGAGGAGTCCATGCTATCTTTGGTCGAGCTGCGTCCAATGAGTCTTGTGCTCGCTCGGTCGAGATTGCTCCAATCGAATCAACTAGTCGTAGGTCTTCTTGTAGTGGTCGAGATCTTCTTGCGGTGGTCGAGACCTTCTTGAATTGGTCGTAGTCCTAGATTCCCGAGTACAAGTAAATTATCTCCATTAGGCAAAGATCATAGAGTTCTCAAATAATACACTCAACCCTAGAAACGACTTTACGATCGATTAAGTGACGTGCTCTAGCTCTTGTCATAGGACCGTAGTTCAAAGACCAGATCCGAGGGTCTTGTGTCGTGCGTGTATCCGAAGGAGGGATGTCCTCATCATACTCCCCTCTTGAACTGGAGTCGTCCTCGACTCAAGCTCATCTTCTTCTCCCACGATGGTTTCAAATCAAATGTTAAATGTGGGGCTAACCCCGAAATCTGCAGGTAATTCCAATTGATATGCATTATCATTTATCTTCTTAATTATCTTAAACGGTCCTTCAGCTCTAGGCATCAACTTTGATTTTCTTAATTCTGGAAACCTATCCTTTCTCAAATGAACCCAAACTAAATCACCTGGTTCAAATTTGACAACTTTCCTACCTTTACTTCCAGCAACCTTATACCTTTCAGTCATATGCTCTATATTCTCTTTAGTGGTTTCATGCAACTTGAGAATAAATGCAAGACGCTTCTTAGCATCTAGATTAATTTTTCAGAGGTCGGTAAAGGTAGTAAATCAATAGGAGCACGGGGGTTAAAACCATACACTACCTGAAATGGACTTACCTTGGTGGTGGAGTGTACTGACCTATTGTACGCAAACTCAACATGCGGTAAACACTCTTCTCACATCTTCAAGTTCTTCTTTAAAACAGCCCGCAACATGGTGGATAACGTGCGGTTGACAACCTCCGTTTGTCCATCAGTTTGGGGATGGCATGTAGTAGAGAACAGCAGCTTTGTCCCCAATTTATTCCAAAGTGATCTCCAAAAGTGGCTCAAAAACTTCGCATCACGATCCGAGACAATAGTATTGGGCACTCCATGTAAGCGAATGATTTCCCTGAAAAACAAATCAGCTATGTTTGTAGCACCATCGCTCTTGTGACAAGATATAAAATGTGCCATTTTAGAAAATCGATCCACTACTACAAATATACTATCAATCCCCCTCTTTTTTCTAGGCAATCCTAAAACAAAATCCATAGAAATATCCTCCCAAGGGGCGCTAGGAATAGGAAGAGGCATATAAAGTCCATGTGGAAGGAGACGGGACTTAGCTTTGTTGCATGTAGTGCAGCGAGCTACGTAGCGCTCGACATCACGCCTCATCTTTGGCCAAAAGAAGTGGGTGGCCAGCACATCTTCTGTCTTCTTGGCAAAATCAGGGAGTTGGAGTAGGGGTGCTTGGGTGAGCTTCTCTTTCAACAAGTTGAATGCCTTCTCTTGTGTAGGTCCCCATTGGAAAGGCACTCCTTTCTTTGTCAATTCATTCAATGGTGCGGCAATGGTGCTAAAATTCCGCACAAAGCGCCGATAGAATCCAAAGAAGGCCATGGAAGCTCGCGACTTGTGACACAGAGAGTAGGCGCGGCCAGCTTTGGATGGCTACAATCTTTGTCTCATCCACCTCAATGCCCCTGTGGTGTCACAACATAACCAAGAAATGCAACTCGATCGGTGCAAAAGGTGCACTTCTTGAGGTTACCAAACAAACGCGTCGCCTCTCAAAGCATTAAAAACAGCACGATATGATTTAAGTGTTGCTCATGTGACTTGCTATAAATCAAGATATCATCAAAGTAAACCACCACAAATTTTCCAATGAAAGGACGAAACCTCGCTCATCAAACGCATAAAAGTACTAGGTGCATTAGTTAGACCGAAAGGCATCACTAACCACTCATATAATCCGAACTTAGTTTTAAAAGCGCTTTCCATTCATCTCCTAATTTCATTCTAATCTGGTGGTAACCACTCCGCAAGTCGATCTTTGTGAAAATAATAGAACCACTCAATTCATCTAGCATGTCGTCTAGCCTTGGGATAGGATGACGATACCTTATAGTAATGTTATTAATGGCTCGCAATCAACACACATACGCCAACTACCGCCTTTCTTAGGAACCAAAAGAACTGAACAAAGATAAGGACTAAGGCTTTCTCTTACGCACCACGGTCCAAAAGATCTTGGACTTGTCGTTGAATTTCCTTAGTCTCCTCTCGATTGGTCCTATATGCAAGACGGTTTGGCAAAGTTGCTCTCCGGATCAAATCAATTTGATGCTCAATTCCTCGAATAGGTGGTAATCCCGGGTACCTCGCTTGGATATACATCCACATACTCCCGCAAAAGGCTAGCAACACAGAGGCAAAGAGCTAGCTATGTCCTCAAGCTTAATATAAGGCATTTTTGCATATCAAAGCATAGCATGGCACTCATTATTACAAATTTCAGCAAGTTCAGATTTAGTGGCATTCATAACACATCCCTTTAATTTAATTCCTCGAACTTAGGACTAGACGCCACTTTCTCCCTTTTGGGTGGAAAACACGTTTTGCTACTTGTCGATTTTCGTAATCATGCTTATCGGTGTTTCTTTCATTTTTAGCGCTCTTCTTCATCTTTCGTAATCTCACCGTGTCAAAGGTAACAACTTAATCTTCTTACCCTTATGTGAAAATGAGTAGGTATTAGCTCTACCATGGTGTAAAACATCATTGTCATATATCCAAGGTCTACTGAGCAACAAAGAGCATGCTTTCATAGGCACGATATCAAAGTCAAGACTATCTTTGTAATTACCGCTAAAATTGCACTTTCACAACTTTGTGTACCTTTAATTTACCACACGAATTGAACCATTGGATGTAGTAGAGACGTGGGTGTGGTTGTGTGGTCAAGCCAAGCTTCTCGACCATCTCGTAGCTTGCAAGGTTGTTGCTCCCTCCATCAATGATGACTCGCAGGCTCTGTCCTTCACGAAATCTGCAGTCCAAACAAGTTGTGCCGCTGATTTTGCTCCGCTCTTCCACTTGTGCGCCAAGACTCGCTGCACAACAAGGCTCACATGATACTCGGTGTCAACAAAGACTACTTGTTCCTCTACATCATCAAGATCACTATCTATCTCATCTCCTCCACTGCAATGTTAGCCGCAAGTACATATTCGTCCTCAATATCACTAGTACTTACATAACCACCGCCTTTGGTGGCAAGGTATGCTCACGACCGGGCGATCCTCATGACGTGCCCCATTCCTTGCAACGGTGGCACACAATCCCAAAGTGGTACGACCGGTGGAAGCAACCGACGAAGAACTCTTGGTCGGTGCTCGCACACTAGTAACTTTACTTACCTCGGTGCATGTGATGTGGTCGGAGGTGCATCAACGCGCCTAGTCATGGAGGGGCAGCAGACCGTAGTGAAGGTGGGGCTGTTTTGGCTTGCCCCAAGACCGGTCGTGGTGTAGACATGCTCCCAAAGTTTTTCCTTGGCCTCTGCTGTCCCCCGCAATTCCTTTTACGCCAAACATGCAAGTTGGAACAATCTAGGATGCTATCGTATTCTTTGTAATCTACTATGTCCCGAATTTCACGCCTTAATCCTCCATAAAATGTGCCATTGCGCTTCTTCATCCTCAATAATATCACAACGCAACATGCTAATTTGTAGCTCCCGATAATATTCTTCTACGGATCTATTACCTTGGTTTAAGCGCTACAATTTATTACGCAAATCACGTTTAAAGAGAAGGTGGGACAAATCATTACGCATAGCAACCTTTAAACCATCCCACGTAGTAGGCGCTAATCCTTCTGCATACCCTATTCCACCAAATGATGGCAAAGTTTTTAAATTCACTTGTGGCTTGCCTAACTCTATGCACTTCAAGAACTAAGTGAGCATTCCATTTCATTCTACCGTCATCTCCCAATCTAGATATATTTCGCATCATAAGCACCGCAAAAGATGGTATAGTGAACTTGACTATAGCATATGGATCATCATGGGCATTATGTTGCTGAAAATTGTTACCTCTCATACCTTGACGGTTGAAGTTCGGCAGGTTCCGTTGTCGTGCTTCAAAGGTGTTGTGGTCGTGCATCTCATTATCAAACTCATGGTCATGGGTCGCACCATGAGGTTCCACACGACCAAGCTGTTTGGTGGTCGGTTCACCATTCTCTCGAGGCGTGTAGTGAGCGCCGCAATACTATCGCTGATTGAGCGCTGTAATGTGATCGTGGTAGCTTGAAGCTTCCCGTCGATGTCCTCATTAACAGTAGTGCGTTGTTCATCCAAGAGCGTAATGAGCTCTTCCCTCAAAACACACTCTTGCGCATCCAATCCTTCACCTAACATGGTTAGTAGTAGACAAAAGACAACACAAAAGTATTATTCCTATCACTACTAGGTGGTCGGAGGATGGAATCACACACTCACAAGCGTCTTACCAAGCTCTTATGAGTTTCTTACCAAATTACAGCAGTGGTCCGACGGAGAAGGTGGGATGTACGACCACGGCGGAGGCGAATGCGAGGATCCAATCTGAGGGCCGAAAGTATGTGGAGCTCGGATAGGCAATGTTTAGTAGTAAGGAATAGCAATAATGAAATCAGATTAGCAAAGCTGAATCAAAGCCCACAGTACTCGTCACAGTTGCTGGTCTAAGAGTGCTCCTAGCCCTAGCACAATACTGATCGAAACAAGGACTCGATACAAAGGAGTCCAAAGGATGCAAGGCTGGAACTGGACGTAGACCAACTAGGGATGGTCGAATTGCTTCTTCTTCTTTTCTTTTGCACTTTTTCCTTCTTTTCTTTTGCACTTTTTCCTTCTTTTCTTTTGCACTTTTTGCTTCCTCTTTTTTTTTTTTTTTTGCAAACGTGACCCAAACCCAAAATTCTTCTGTTACCTTTTCTGGATCCGATGAGGTGATTGTGTCACAATCTTTTTCCGGAGAGCAGGGGTAAATAGGTAATTAAAAGATACTCTCTCTCTCTCTGAACTTGGGCTAGTTCTGTTGCGGCTACGAAATCCGACCAGGGGATCAAATCCGACCAGGTGGTAGTTCCTGAGTGGATGGTAGAATGGGTGTTGCTCGAGGAGGTGGTCGGATCCGAGTAGATGTTCGATTCGACGGATGGTAAATCCGAGCGGTGGTCGAATGGGTGTTGCTCAAAAGGAGGTCGTGCGTCCAGGATGGATGGTGGCACGGCGGGCGATTTGCTTGACTAGAGACCAAGAATGCTACTCTAAACCAGCCACAAAGACACCGACGATGGACTCGAACTCAACAATGCGAAACCGAAAACAAAATTGCGAAAGGCACAAAGTGGTTTGGACAATAAATAATTACGATCTAACACTTTTGTAGGGCGTTTTTACCGACTCTAGGTGAGGGAACACAACTAACAAAAGGGATAAACGAAATTACCTAACGGGCAACCTTTGCTCGATACCACTTGATGAGTCACGGCGCCCGATCTTCCGATAGGTTCGACGGTTCGTCGTGAGGACGTTGACGCTTTGAGGCTTCCGACCAACGATCGTCACCTCGCAATTCGCTACACCAAGACGCTGTCGTTATCGACCACGCTTGCACGCGATCGACCTTACCACGAAGGTTATTGTTCCTACAAGCAATCAAGCAACTCACAAGAACAAGGTAGATGCAATCAATTGTATTGCGGATATAGATGAAGTTTACAAGTGGGGTTCTCAAACCGATAATCGTGAAACCGCAATTGGCATAATAATCTAAGAAAACCCGCCTAAACTATGGCGCCATCTTGATATATATAGGGAACATGAGGAGGTCGACCTAGGGTTGTGCGGCCGTGGGATGAAGCGTACACAACCGGACTCCGACCTCGCTACGCTTACAAAGTCATATTAGTTTAAACGGTGACGCAAAGACCTTGTGTTGCGATTTCGTCGAAGATCCGGTCGTAGGGTCGATCCTAGGGTGGTCTTGAGGAGTCCATGCTATCTTTGGTCGTAGATCGTGTCCAACGAGTATCTTGTGCTCGCTTTTACGGTCGAGATTGCTCCAATCGAATCAACTAGTCGTAGGTCTTCTTGTAGTGGTCGAGATCTTCTTACGGTGGTCGAGACCTTCTTGAACCGGTCGTAGTCCTAGATTCCCGAGTACAAGTAAATCATCTCCATTAGGCAAAGATCATAGAGTTCTCAAATAATACACTCAACCCTAGAAACGACTTTACTCGATCGATTAAGTGACGTGCTCTAGCTCTTGTCATAGGACCGTGTAGTTCAGCACCCAGATCTGGAGGGTCTTGTGTCGTGCGTGTATCCGAAGGAGGGATGTCCTCATCACCCTCTAGTTGCCTTTTCGGTCCAACAAGTGGTATCAGAGCCCGGTTAGTTCAATCTTGATCTTAACCGGTCACTGAACTTAGCGATGGATAGATACTCCACAAAGACGTATATTTTCGATGGGCACGACTATGCCTATTGGAAGAATCGCATGCGGGTCTTACTTGAGAGCGAAGGACATGCTATATGGGAGGTTGTTCGAGTCCCTCTCGTTTTGCCCGAAGTTGCTACGCCGGCTTTAGAAGCCCTTTTGGCTAACAACAATAAGGCTAAAAATCTCTTGTATGGTGGGTTGGGAGACAGAAGTATGATCGGATTTGCAATCTTAAGACTGCGCATGAGATTTGGAACACTCTCGAAACTTACCATGAGGGTCCGTCCCTAGTCAAGAAAGTACGCAAAACAGTCTATAAGTGTGAATACAATAAATTTGAGATGCATCCTGGAGAGAGCATCGATGACATTTTCAGTCGCTTTAATAAAGTGATAAATCAGATGAAAGCTGTTGGTATTGAATATTCTCAATCTGAAAATGTCACCCATCTCTTGGCTGCAATCAACACCGAGGAGTGGGAGATAAAGGCTACAACCATTGAGGAGAATGTAAACCTTTCTGATTTGACTTTAGAGCTGCTCTATAGCAAGCTCAAGACTCATGAGATCAAAAGGATTGATCATCCCAAGAAGGAAAATATGGCTTTGGTAGCAGACCCGCTCAAGAGAGCATCTGATGGGTCTTTTGAGTCTTCTTCTGGATTTTCGCTTCCAGGTTTATCTACAATCCATGAAGAGGAGTTCGAGAGTCTCCCTGAGGCTGAGTTGGTCCAGTGACTTGCTATGAGTGTGGTGAGCTTAATCATATCCGGGCAAATTGCTCCAAGCTGAAAGGTAAGAGCAACCATAAGGAGGGAAAGTCAGCTTGGAAGAAGCTTCAATGGAACAACTAAAAGTATGATGTTGCCCAACTGACAAAGGCCACTCATCGGGTGCTTGCCGCTTTTGAGGATCAATCCTTAAGCAATGTTGACTCCGTGAGTGAGGAGGACAAGGAGGAGGAGATCCCTCAAAGCAAGAAGAAAGGAAAGGCCAAGGATTTCACCGGCTTGTGCTTCATGGCCGACTCCGTTGACGACGACAACGATGAGGTACCTCCTTCCTATGATGTTCTTTCTGATAGATGTGAATCTATGTTTGAGCAACTCATGAGTCAGGATAAGGCTTTAGAGTTTGTCATGGTCAAGAATAAGCACTTAGAGTCACAAGTAGATAATTTGACTTTAGAACTTGAAAATGCTAAGACTCTTGAATCTGATGAATGTTCATCTTGTCATGCTTTGCATTCTGAATTTGCTAAACTGCAATCTGCTCATGATATTGCTTTGCAACAACTTAAAAATGCTAGGACTGAGCTTGTTGAAGTTAAATCCGCTCCATGTGAAAAATGCTTAGAGTCTAGCAAGTTAGTTGCTTCTGGTGTGGTTGATCCTAGCTTTTGCACTTTCTGCTTAGAACGCAAACATGAAGTTAAAGATATCTTAGAAGCAGCTAGAGCTAAACATGCCAAGCTTAAGGACAGTACTGAGTCTTCTACATGTGCTTCATGTCCAGCTCTTAAAGTTGAATCTGGTTTATATAAGGACAAATATGCTAGAGCCATTAAAGTTAAAACCTGTGAATCATGTGTTAATTTTGAAAAAGAAAATGCTTATCTTAAGGATACATTAGAATTTTTTTCTAATGGTAAGAAACAATTAAACATGATTCTGGACAATTCTAAGACTCCTTATAAGAAGCAAGGATTAGGATACAATTATGTTTAAGATAATTCTAAGCCAAAAGTTGTTCAAGTCTTGGAAAAAGGGTTAGTTGAATTTAAAACCCAACCTGCAAAAACTATTTTTAAATCTGCAGGTTTTGCCCAATCATCTGTTAAATCAAAGGGTGCTTCTCCTAGTAGTATTAAGTATCATTGCACCTATTGCAAAAAGGGTGGGCATTTGATCGAGTTCTGTTGGCGTAGGTTGAAAAACGATAAGAAAATTTTTGCTAGAATTTCAACTAATCAACCTAGAGCTTCCATGAGACATAGTAACATAGAAAAGTATAAACCTGGTGTAGGATTTGTGTCACATGCTCATCATTATGCTCCTAAACAGGATAACTTTCATGTTAGTTTAACTATTGCTCATAACAGAACTTCAAATAAAATCAAGGATAGCACTTCTGCTTTGAATACTACTCGCAGACGTGTGTCTCAGTACCGGTGTAACACCCCAGCCGAACATGAGCCTGGAATGCTACTAAAATAACAATATAATAAATACAAATCTAAGACACTACAATAAATTTCGGCAGAACCTCCTTTGTATAACAAAGTTTACCGGAGATTCCAACAGATGTATATAAAATTATCACTATTTCAACATCCAAAGTTCATCGAAGCATTCATAAATAATCTACTCAGCTAAAGCATAAGCAAGTATAATTAAAATTTACCACTCTCATTATTACAAATAAACCAATGCTTTCAAGTATAGCCAAAGTTAATCCTTGTCGTTTGCTTGTTATTAAGGTACATCTAAATGATAATTATCTTTTAAAGAATGTGTGGTAGTGAGTGCAACCAAAGCAACCCTACTCCCTCCCATGCATGCCGTCGCAAACGAGATACCTAAAATACAACATCAAGCAAGAGTGAGTCCAAGACTCAAAGAAAGTACAAATAGTAAGACAATAGCCAACGCAATCAGTAATTAACAACATCCATCCACAAAACCCAATAAGAAATATGTCTCATACTTATGCGATGCAAACTGCTCAAATGCACTTTTCTCTCTTCTTTGCATATATCAGATATGGAGTGTGCATCCGTCGATGACACCCATGCCTCGTGCCTTCTAGCATTGGGGACCTTAGCCCATACTCCACAAGTATGGGGACCCAAAAGCCCATCATATTCATGACGGGGACCTCAATTAATGCTTGGTCACCACGTGATCATGCCTCCAATATGATATCATGATGCACATGGTCAATACATTAAATCATCATGCATAAATGAAACTTACGCATACTTCTAGCATTTGTGAGCATTGATATCCATAACATTCGAGCATCTATGATTAACACAATATACTCATAACATAGTAAATATGAACAAACGATCATGCATAATTTACCACTACTATACTTGCCTATTTCTTTCTTTTCCCCCTACGGCACACGAAGAAGCAAAATGGGTGCCTTTACTTCAGAACTCCGCCTCCTACACAAGCATAGTGGTAACAATAAATACGCTGAAAGATGGACTCCGATTACACCCCTTAATCCAATTCCTCAAGCCCTAAGGTTCGAATAGAAGTTCTACCCAAATCCCTGCAGACCGCGTAAAGCTTCTCGATAGCTGTACTAAAAATATCATAACTTTCACTACTTAAACTCGGATCAAGGTGATCTTGGTCTCTGGAATCATGACAAAACTTTCTATAAAAACCTAGTTGGGCTAGTCCTGGTTCGGCCTCCTACTAGCCCTAATATTCAGTGAAGTTCTCTGTCCCAACAATCTGATGCATGTAAAATAGCGACGGTAAAACTTGCATAACGTTTGATTGGAAACTCTAAAGTTGTGTTCTTTATCAACTTGGAAATCTTACAGAATTATCTACAACATTCATTTTGGGTGCAATTTCTGATTCGACCTCTAAAAAATTCAAATTGGCCAGACAAGACAATCTGCCAATTCACGTCAACCCTCCTGGACAGCCGCGGTAAACCTAGCATAACTCCTAAACCGTGACTCCAAATCAGGTGATCTTGGTGCTAAAAGAAAGCTAAAACCGAGAGCTACAACTTTCTAAGAGGTAATCAGATCGGAAAACATACGTATCTTACCCAAAACTGACGAGCAACCACACCGCACAAATCTGATCTGCTACCTCTCCGTGGTTGGCCCTCAAAAGTCGCCTCCTCGCCTTCCTTCCAATGGACCACCGCAACGGGCTTCGCCGGGGAGTGAGAAGGGGCTGTGGAGAAGGTGGTGGTGCAGGGGAGAGGTGGGGAGGGGCGGCGCACAGCAGGGGGAAGGTGGAGGCGTCGGCTCACAATGGGGGGAGGGGGGAAAGGGGGAGGGGATTAGGGTTTTTGGGGGGGTGGTGATGAGGACATCGACCCTAAGGATACAACCACTGCTTCAACCTGCTGCACTGCATCCTCTACGTCCTTTACTTCACCAACATCTTCTCCAATTGGACTTTCGGCTAATGCAATGCCATATTACCCAATTAGATCGAGCTACGTCTACATGCCATGGTGCTACGTCTACATACCATGGTATTATGTGTACATACCATGGTGCTACTACATGTGCTAAGCAGGAGTTCAAGCTGGATACATTTTGGTCAGATCAGTTCGGAATCAGCCTGACAACACCAACTTAAAACAGATATAACCTTTGCAAACGGAGTCCAATTCGGATGTTCTTGGGCTTGTTGGAAAGCTAACGACGATATCTTTCCAACGGATCCAGCCTCACCTCCAAATTCCTTCTGTAGACTTTGGAATCGTCAAAAGAAGGTGCTATGTCACTAATTTGGGCCGATTTGGGCCTTGTAATCGTACCGGAATTGGCCCATATGCCGCCGGCCCACCTGGGGGCGTGATTACTGTTCATGTGAACAGTAATTCGTACCTTTAGTCCCACCCCTCTATTTCTTTTAGATTTGTGGCTCCTCATCCCTATTTAAGGAGGACGACTCTCTAGTTTCCTTGGATTTTGTTTAGTAAAAGTTAGCCTTGTTGCAACTTCGTATTGGCTTGTGTCGACTAGACCAACCATAATACCGCTTTTGAAATCCCAATTTTAATATTTCAATCTTTATTTGCAATTTCAGATTGCTTTATCTTGTTCTTGCGTGCTTCTTCTGTATGCGTGAATCGACCTTCGTGGTCGTCAACCGGTATTCGTTTTGCATGGTTGATAACGACTTGTCGATCAGTTCGCGATTGCGTGGTTTCGAGCCTTGCGTGTTCATAGCCAGGATCGTCAGAGTTGAGTGACGCCTACCGGACTTATCGTTCTCATCGAAAGATCGGGCCAACAAATCAAACCTTAGGGTTCATCAAGTGGTATCAGAGCTACGGTTAATCGGTGAGAGTTTCCAATTTTTTAGTAGTAGATTTGTTTTTCATACCTAGAGTCCAGAAAATTACCAAAAGAAAACAATTCACATCTATCATCCATACCGAGCCCTTTGAGCCTTTGCAATTTTTTTTCTTTTTAGTTTGCTTGTTGAATATTTGGTTGCATTGTCGTGTCTAGTTGCTGATCTTTAGTTCTAGTTATTGTCTAGTTGGTCGTTGTCTAGATTGCTTCTCGTGTTTTTCCTTTGCGTCGCTTAATCGTTCTTTTAGGGTTCTTAGTTTTTGTATCTAAAACAGAAAATTCGTGGGTTAGAACTCCTCTAATCTGCACTAAAAAAAAGAGAGAACACTTTGCTGTATTCATGACTTGTGGAAAACCCTAGAGCCGGCAAAAAAAAATAGAAGGAGAAAGAGGCCGCCACACAAAACAAAAGCCGTGGTAGAAAAAAAAAGAAAAAGAAAAAAAAAGCAAGCTTACACCAAAATCAGTGAAAACTGGTGGAGCCCTTCTACATATAGCCACAAGTTTGCATATACAATTTCTGCAAGATTTGCCCACGGAATCAAAAGATATAGCAATTTAAAGATTGAAACCGAGTCGGTTTCCAGTCCGAGTACGATTCCGTTTCCGAGAGACCTTCAGTAAAACGGACATAACTTTTGCATATGGTGTCCGATTTGGACGTTCTTGGACTCGCTGGAAAGCTAACAACGGGGCGCATACTTTCCACTTAATGCACTTGTCTCCCACCAGGGAACCCAAAATCGGTCATTTTTGGCTCCGAATTCGCGTCACAAGTTTTTTATTTCGGTTTTTTTCCGTTTCTTTTAGTCTTCCCATCAGAATTTGGGGTTCGTCTCAGCTGTAAAGTTGTAGATCTCATCGAAACCTTTCAAACGAGTATATATAAGCCATATAAAACTTTGCTTTTTCATCTCTTGAGACTAACTATTGTTTTCTCGCTTAAACTAAAGGGTCTGTTTACGCTGCACGTTATTCCGCTTTTGTGCTCTACATCGTGTACCATCTTGTGTCCTACAAAGAAGTTTGAGTAGTTGGTTAGCGCTCTCCTAGCACTTGTTGTAAGGTTTTCCATTGCTTACATCAAGTCATATTTATCTTTATGCAGCGCATATACACATCTCTTAGTGGGGCTTTGATTAGCTAAACTTTGATTAGACCAGATCAAGACTTGTGACTAGTACTTTGAACTGCTTTTCAACTTTGCATGCTGAATTGAATAATTGCTATTCCTTTGATACATACTAGCCTTCCGAGCTCCACTTCCTATTAACTCAAGAAAGCCGCTCCTCGCAATCGCTAATGATCACAAGTGAGAGTATCACGAACCACCACCGGCTGTACCACTTCCTTGCCGCATTGGTAAGAACTGTAAGAACGGGTATAAGCTTGAGTGTGAGCGACTTGTGAAACTCCGTAATCTAGTAGTTCATAGGACATATACACCGTGATTGGTTCTTTGTTTTCTACTAACAATGACAGGATCACATGGATCTACATATGGTGTAGACAATAACGACCACTCTTTGGGGCATACCGTGAGGGATCTTTCACACCTCGCACGAGAGAGCTCGTGGCGCACATTGAGCACTCGCCGTGAGAGTGTTCGCGATGCCTTGATAAGATCAATGACAATCTCGTGGCGCCCACACACGCGCTGCGCCTCGAGCGCCACCACTTGTCGGACAACAGACCCATGATCATGAGCCAAGAGTGGAGGACCTTCCGCCGCCGCAAGACCACCTCCTCGCTGCCGCGACACCACCTCCTACGTGTCGCGCATCACCGCGGGTCCGCTCTTGGGCGTATGAGGTGGAAGAAGATGTGAACAATTACATCGCCGACAGAAAAATGATGGAGCCAATATGCACAATGATCGTGAATTATCGCCGCCTTCGCCATAATCGCAAGGTATGGGACAAAATCAACGTGAGGTACGTGACCATAATAATGCATTTTGTAAAATTAAATTCACTATGCCTTCTTTTACCGGAAAATATGATCCCGATGCTTATCTCACATGGGAGCTACCGTGAGAACAAAAATTTGCTTGTCATGAATTCTCAAGATAAGAAAGTTTGAGTCGCTACTAGTGAGTTTTCTCGATTTTGCATCTATTTGGTGGAGTGAATATGGTCGTACTCATCAGACATACCTAGAACATGGAATGCTTTGAAAAGAGCAATGAGACATAGATTTGTACCTTCATATTATTCTCGTGATTTGTCAATAAATTACAACGCTTAAGACAAGGTAGTAGTTCAGAGAGGATTATTATCAAGAATTGCAAACCGATTTATTATGCTGTGGTTTAGATGAAATCAAGATGCTAAGATGGCTAGATTTTTAGGAGGTTTAAACCAAGAAATTCAGTGACATACTTGATTCTAAAGAATACAATTTATCACTGCTTGTTCCATCTTGCTTGCAAAGTCGAAAGGGAAGTGTGGTCGATAGCCTCGCCTAGGCAAATTTTGAGGATCTTTTGTGGTCGGCCAAGTCAAGAACAACACGTGGCACCCTTCTCAAGTCGTGCCCCTTCTACCCCTTCCACTCGCATGTCCCTAATGCATGCAAATCAACAGAGGTACAAGTCCCTACAAAAGTGTTTCGTCTGTTGTTTCGATTGTATGATCTAGAGATGTACAATGTCACATGGTAAAGGATTTGGGCACTTGATGCGTGATTGCCCAAGTCACGAGCTTTACTTATTAAAGACAATGGTAAGTACACTTCACTAGCGATATTGAGGAAGAACAAGTTTTAGTTGCAACTAACAATGCAGTGATGAAACCGAGGAAGAACATATAAGCCATGAGACCTCCGACATGTACCAAAGCTTAGTTGTCCAAACAGGTGCTAAGTGCCCAAATGGAGCTTGTCAACAAAATCAACGCCATATTTTGTTTCAATCCAAGTTCGTCATCAAGGAACGCTCATGTAGAGTCATCATTGATGGCGGAAGTTGCAACAACCTTGCTAGCATAGACATGGTCGAGAAGCTTGGCTTGACTGACAACACCACACCCTCATCCTTACTACATTCAATGGCTGAATTCTTATGGTAAGTTGAAGGTGACTAAACTTGTGCGCGACATTTTTCTATTGGATCATATCATGACTATGTTGATTGTGATGTCGCATCTATGCAAGCATGCTCATTATTATTAGGTAGACCTTGGCAATATGATAGATATATCAACATCATGGTAGATCTAATCATTATACTTTCACATATAAAGAAAGAAAATCACTTTACTTCCAATGCCTCCCCGCCATATTACAGATGAATTAGAAAGATATGAGAGAACAAGTACGAGAACACAAAAGATGATTATGAGATTATAGCTCCAAGTGAAATTAAATTGAAAGCTCCTGTTATGTTAGCTACAAAATCTAATTGCATTGATATGGAAAACATGAATCGGAATGTCATACTATGATTTGCAAAGAATCTCAGTGTCCATTAGAAGTGCATGTTTCATTGCCTCCTGTTGCTACTAATCTTTTGCAGGAGAGTGATGACTTGGGGAAAACGAATGAGTCGAGGACGACTCAAATTCAAGAAAGGGAGGATGATGAGGACATCAACCCTAAGGATACAACCATCGCTCAACTTTCGTGACCGCATCCTCTACGCCCTTTACTTCACCAACATCTTCTCCAATTGACTTTCGACTAATGCAATGCCATATTACCCAATTAGATCGAGCTACGTCTACATGCCATGGTGCTACGTCTACATACCATGGTACTATGTGTACATGCCATGGTGCTACTACATGTGCCAAGCAGGAGTTCAAGCTGGATACATTTTGGTCAGATCAGTTCGGAATCAGCCTGACAGCACCAACTTAAAACAGATATAACTTTTGCAAACAGAGTTCGATTCGGGTGTTCTTGGGCTTGTTGGAAAGCTAACGACGATATCTTTCCAACGGATCCAGCCTCACCTCCAAATTCCTTCTGTAGACTTCGAAATCGTCAAAAGAAGGTGCTATGTCACTAATTTGGGCCGATTTGGGCCTTGTAATCGTACCGGAATTGGCCCATATGCCGCCCACTGGGCGTGATTACTGTTCATGTGAACAGTAATTCGTACCTTTAGTCCCACCCCTCTATTTCTTTTAGATTTGTGGCTCCTCATCCCCTATTTAAGGAGGACGCACCCCCTCTAGTTTCCTTGGATTTTGTTTAGTAAAAAGTTAGCCTTGTTGCAACTTCGTGTATTGGCTTGTGTCGACTAGACCAACCATAATACCGCTTTTTGAAATCCCAATTTTAATATTTCAATCTTTATTTGCAATTTCGATTGCTTTATCTTGTTCTTGCGTGCTTCTTCTGTATGCGTGAATCGACCTTCGTGGTCGTCAACCGTATTCGCTTTGCATGGTTGATAACGACTTGTCGATCGATTCAGCGATTGCGTGGTTTCGAGCCTTGCGTGTTCATAGCCGTGATCGCCGAGTTGAGCGACGCCACCGGACTTATCGTTCTCATCGAAAGATCGGGCCAACAAATCAAACCTTAGGGTTCATTAGGTGGGCACCCCCCTTGGCCGGCCACAAGAAGGCCCTCTCCGGCCGCGGCCTAGGCCTAGGTTGTCGAATAAGATCAAATAACCCCCGCTGCTTCATGTTTTATTATTCCTCTTATTCCCTTTTGTGGATATCATGGGATATGCTCCGATCTTAGGATGATGTGACAATTGGCAATGGCGTTAACGGCTTGTCGCTTCACCGGGTTTTCGACATAGTTTCAGATCTGCTCAAGCATTCTCGATAGGCGGTCCGACCGCCATAGCATGGCGGTCCGACCGTCCCAAATCGGTCGGACCGCCATGTGCGCGGTCGACCTACCGTGACTAAAATGGTCGAATGGGCTTGGCCAAAAATAGGTGTTGTAGACAAGTGAGGGGATCCTAATACACTTGGTCTCATAATTTTGGAGTTCCTACAAAAGTTCTATTGGTTTAAAGTTTCCAAGAGGTTTCGGATTTTCGTGGGTTGAAAATTGGCTTGTCCTACGCGGTCCGACCGCCTTGTGGTGGCGGCCGACCGCTGGCTGGGGGTCGACCGCCCCGAGGGGCGGTCCGACTGCTTCGACTTGTTCATCGCCGCCGTGTATGATGATGTTTTGTTAGGTCAAAGTCATGGGTTTCATGCATATGTGTTGCATGATGCATGTTTTGACTAACGGGTCAAGTTGTGAAGAACTTGTTCCCGGATTCGATTTGCTTGTTTATTGTTGTGCAGTTGCTTGGTGGTCAACGACGGTCAACGGCGAGGATGATCGGACTAGGCTTGAGAGTCGAGGTCCGTAACGATCGACGATGCCGGGTGAGGTCAATGAACTCAAGTGTGGTGCGTATAGATAAGGATGACCGAACGGGCGGTTCGGTGCGATCGTTGGATCAAGCTGCGCGGGGCCTGCAAGTGCCATGGTGGTTCGGTGGGAGCCGATGGGAGAGACTTGCCGACATGTTGAGAGCCGTTGATCAACCTACACGTGGGAAGCATGGGAGGTGCTTCACAAAGATGGGACTCGGCTTTGCAAAGATCGAGAAGGGGTATTTTGTAATTATACCAAATACCGCCTTGGTGACCTTTTGACGACTCGCGCAAGATGGCGTGGAGAAGCGGAGTAGGTCAAGAGGAGATGAAGACGGCGCTCGAGATGCGTATGCAGTGTGACCCGCTTGTTTTGGGCCTTAACGGAGCCCATTAGGTTACTCTTCTAGAAGGTTTAAGTCTCCACTATAAATAGAGGAGGAGGTGGTCGCACCCTTAAACTCTTTTCATGCTTGAAACCCTAGTTTTGGCTTAAGTGCTTAGGGAAGGTTTAGTGGAGATTAGGTTCTAGAGAGAGAGATGTTTTGATCTTGTGTCCATGCGTATCCGTATGAGTGGTCAGAATCGATACATTATCAAATCAATCCAAAGAAGAGTTCTCTTCAAGATGAGTTCATTTGCCCTTCTTCTCTCTATTTGGTGATTTTGAGTCTTTCTTTGATTCGCATGTTTTTGGTTGATTTCTTTATATGATATAGCTTGCTGTGACATGTGGGAACACATCTAAGATCATCTTGATCATCAATCACCCACGAGCAAGTTTTTGGATATAGTTTTCGCTTTTGACTCTGCTTTGAACCATCCATCTCTCAAACTGAAAAAGGTCATAACTTTTCCATAGATCTTCATGATCTTCGATTGGAATAGGTTTCGACATCCTAGAGAAGGTGTGTACCAAGTTTCATCAAGTTTGGAGTTGTAGATCAAAAGTTACATCTATTTGCAACTTCGCGGGCCGATTTCACTGTTCATCTACCGGAGGTCTGACCGCCTCTACAGAGGTCGAATCGCCCATAGGACCGGTCGGACCGCCTTGAATGGAGGTCGACCGCCCCACACTTAGGAAATCAAGTTTTGGTTGTTTTTGGTTGTTTTGCTTCGGGTTTTGATTGATTCAACCTAGTCTTCCATTGCATCGTATATCGATCTTCATAGGTTCTATAGCTATTGGAGTGAAATTTGTGTTGAATCTAATCGAGGTTGAAAAAGTGAGCGTGCTCCTATTCACCCCCCCCTCTAGTCGCCTTTTCGGTCCAACACCTTTTCTCCTCCCGGCTAATTATCCTGGGGTATTACAACTGGGTCCCCAAGTCTTGTTTAACTAACCGCATTATCGAGACACATCGTTCTTCTGTGCCTTGATTTTTCAGGATCACAGCGAAAAGAGGAAGGACACGTAGTTCATCGACTCCGGCTGTTCACGTCACATGATCGAAGACTCAAGATGGTTCATCTCCTTCACGCTGTCGACGGGTGATGATTTCATCACTTTTGAAAATAATGGTCTTAAGCAAGCCCCTAGAGTCTGGTTTGGTAGACTTAAGATTTCTCTTTGCTTAAGAATGATTTTGAGATGGGTAAGGTAGACAAGACTTTGCTCATTCTTAGGCGTGGTAATGACTTCCTGCTTGCTCAAATTTACGTTGATGATATTATCTTTGGTGATTCTTCTAATGCTCTTTTTTCCAGATTTTCTGAGACTATGTCGAGGGAATTTGAGATGAGTATGATGGGAGAGCTCAATTACTTTTTGGGGCTTCAAATCAAGCAATGCAAGGAAGGGATCTTTATACATCAGACGAAGTACACTCAGGACTTGCTCAAATATTTTGACACGGGTGACTGCAAGCCAATCTCCACTCCCATGGCAACTTCGACTGTTTTGGATCTAGATGAGGAAGGAGAAGTCGTGGATCAACGCGAGTACTGCAGCATGATCGGTTCCCTTCTGCACCTGACGGCCTCGAGACCAGACATCCACTTCACGGTCTGCCTCTATGCGAGGTTTCAGACGTCTCCGAGGACTTCCCACCGCCAAGCTGTTAAGCGCATAGTCAGGTATTTATACTCTACCCTTCTATATGGCATTTAGTATTCCTGTTCGTCATCATTGTCCATTCGGGGGTTTTATGATTCTGATTTTGCGAGCTGTCGGCTTGATAGGAAGAGTACCTCAGGCACTTGTCACTTCCTAGGCACTTCTCTTGTATCTTGGTCTTCTAGGAAGCAGTCTTCTATTGCACAATCCACTGTTGAAGCTGAATATGTAGCTACTGCTAGTTGCTGTAGTCAGATTTTGTGGATGGTAACCACTCTTAAGGATTATGGGTTAAATTTTGCTAGTGTTCCTCTTTTCTGTGATAACACTTCTGCTATTAATATTGCTAAGAACCCTGTGCAATACTCTAGGACCAAGCACATAGATATTCGCTATCACTTCCTTAGAGACCATTTCGAGAAAGGTGATATTGTGCTACACTTTGTAGAGTCCGAGGCTTAACTGGCTGATATCCTCACCAAGCCTTTAGACCCAACTAGGTTTGTCACCTTGAGAAGCGAGTTAGGGGTAATTTATCCCTATGGGCTGGTCTGAGGGGGAGTTCGATCTTTTCTGATCTTTACCTTGTTCTTTTGATCTTTTCTTGTTCTTTTTCTGAACTTATTGATCTTTTTGAACTTTTTAGGTTTTTAGGCTTTTTATTACATCTCATTGTATCATATTGCATTTATATGAAAAATACAACAAGCGGTATGAAAAATCCAAAAAGATGCATTGTAATATAAGATTTTCTACTTATCTTTTAAAATTGATGAAGCTTTGCCTATTACCCTTTGGAGCTTTAGTATTTCAATTCTTGCTCAATGCCATGTCTAGTTCTTTGACTTGCTAGAATTATCATGTTTTCACATATACATATAAGTCTTTGTTGTATGAGTTAGAACTCTAAAACAACTCGAACTAAAAATTACAATTTGTGGATGTTTTAGATAGTTGCGCAATTAGTGCTCCTTTTGTGACATTGGCCTTGTCAGAATTACTTTGTTAGCTCTTGAATCTAAAATTGACCATTACCTGAGCTTTTTGTGTTATTGAGATTCTAAAACTGCTCTTGTGAAACATGAAAAATCAAGATTGTCTTATGCTTAAATTGTGCCAAACTATTCTTACGAGACTGCTTGTCAAAGACATGAACTTGGAGATAGTTTGATGATCCAGATGATCTCATGGGGACTGCTTGTCAGAAATGACATGAACCTCAAGATTTGTCGCCCTAGTAGAAGCTTATGAAGAGTTTGTGGATGGCTCCTAGTCCAAGATCTTCTTCACTAAGATATACCTTTAATCAACTTCTGGTCGAAGCTTAGGATGAGTTTGTGGATGGCTCCTAGTCCAGGATCTTGTCACTAAGTTTGATCATTAGTCAACTTCAATATTCAGTGCAAATGAGAAAATTGTTGACAAATGGGTTTTTGAGAAATTTGAGCAAAATGATTCAATACAAGACCTGATTGACTCTTAATATGGTCTTTATTATATTTTTTTATCTCACTTTGATATTTTGACATGGCCAGTTTCACTTTAGGATCCCTGTTGATGAGCTTGCTGAATTTGAAGTTTTGCTTAAATTGATCAAATCTATTGCTTTACTTTTGAGCCTTCGTGCTTAGCTTTGATATATATGTCTTATCATGATCTTGTTAGCGCTGTCAGGCTTGATATGCTGTTTGTGCAATATTAAAAATGCTGGCTTGCTCTTTTGGGTAATCTCCAAAGCTTCTTGTAATCAAAAATTAAAAAATACAAAAATGAAGCCACTCCATTGCACTTCATGCATACTCCTGCTTATGCTTCTTTTTTCATTCTGCATTTGTTATCTCTGGATGAGAGGAAGACGTGATTCGTTGATGACTCCATTGTCAAAGGGGGGAAAAGATGTGTTAAAATGTGTTAAAGCTGTACATAGGAGGAGAGAAGATTTTTGGAGAAGATGGATATTTCAATGTTGGGAGAAGATATATAAAAAAGATAAAAAGGGGGAGAAATTGAAAATTTGAAAGTTTCTGAAATTTGAGGATTATAGTAGGGGGAGTTTTTGAATTGCATTATTATTGTCTTATTGATTCTTCTGAACTTGAATTGCATTTTTTTAATCCTCACAATGATCATAGGTCAATTGAACAATTGTTCTTTCATATGGACCTTAAGTGAGATTTTTGACTCTTTTATGGAAATCAAAGTTTTCATGCTTTTTTTTGCCTTATCTCACTTGCCTATGCTATTCTGATGCCAGCTTGGTCATTTTCATTGCTTTTTCTGGATTATTGCCAATGTGTTCATCAAGGGGGAGATTGTGGATATTATGGGGATATGTTCCAGATCTTAGGATGATGTGACAATTGGTAATGGCGTTTACAGTTTATCGTTTCATGTGTTTTCGACAAGTTTCAGAACTGTCAGGCAGTAACCGGTCTGACCGGTCGTAGCATGGTGGTCCGACCGGTCCCAAACCGGTCGGACCGGCCATAGGCGGCGGTCGGACCGTGAACTTAAAAAGTGTTATTTTGAGCTGGGCTAAAAATAGTGTGTGTAGGCAAGAGAGGGGATTCTATTGCACTTGGTCTCATAATTTTTGGAGTCTCCAGTCAAAAGTTTTATTGGTTTGAAAATTCCAGTAGGTTTTGGTTTTTCAGAGAGGGAAAACGGCTAAGTCCCAGTTGGCGGTCTGACCGGCTCATAGGTGGCGGTCAGACCGGGCAGGGTGGGCGGTCAGACCGGCCCTGGGGGCGGTCTGACCGGTTTTCACTTGGTTCATCGCCGGGTGTGGCGGCGTTGTTCGGTTGTTAGGTCAAAGTCATGAGTTTCAGGGCATATATGTTGCATGATGCATGTTTTGACTAGCATGTGTCAAGTTGTGAAGAACTTGTTCCCAAATTCAGTTTACTTGTCTATTGTTGTGCAGGTTGCTTGGTGGTCAACGACGGTCAACGGCGAGGATGATCGGGACTAGGCTTGGAGAGCTGAGGTCCAGAACGATCGACGATGCCGGGTGAGGTCAATGTACTCAAGCGTGGTGCAAGATGGACAAGGGTTACCTATTAGCTAATCCGAGGCGCAAGATGGCACAAGGTGTAGCTAGTTAGGTCAAGAGGAGATAAAGACGGCGCATTAAAATACGTGCGATGTGTCCCGTTTGTTTTGGGCCTTAACGGGAGCCCAATAGAGTTAAACTTCTAGAAGGTCTAAGCCTCCACTATAAATAGGAGAGGGTGGTGGCTGCACTACTTCTTCGCCTTTTTGCTATTTTGGAAACCCTATTTTTCTTAGGGAGAGCTTTGGTGGAGGCTAGGGTTTAGAGAGTTTGATGTGATTTTCGTGCTCTTGCATTGAGCATTGTTCTCCATTGATGGAGAGGCTGTAAGGCCATATCATATTAAATCAATATAGAGAAAGTTTGATCTCGTCTTGCCTCATTGCGTTCTTTCTCTCTATTTGATGATTTTGGGTCTTTCTTTGATCCGTGAGTTTTTGCTTGGTTTCTTCACGTGATCTAGCTTGCTGTGACATGTGGGAATCTATCTAGGATCATATTGATCATCAACTACCCACGAGCAAGTGCTTTGACCTAGTTTTCGTTTTGACCCGGTTTTGAACCTCTCTTCAATCAAATCGAAAAAGATCGCTATTCTTCCAAGAATTATCACAATCTTCGATTGGAATAGCTTCCTGATATCATAGAGAAGGTGTGTTCCAAGTTTCATCAAGTTTGGATTAGTAGATCAAAAGTTTCATCTATTTTCATCTTCATCATCGGGGCTGTTCTTCTGTTTTGGAGGAAATCGGTCAGACCGCCCAAGGCCGAGGATGCATCACAGGAATCGGTCGACCGCCCAAGGTGAGAGGTCGATCGACAGGAATCCATCGACCGCCAAGGCCGAGGTCGACCGCCAAAGTTGCATTGAATTGTTTCAATCTTTGTTGTTTTTGTCGTATTGCTTAGGGTTTTAAATTGATTCAATATTAGTCTTCCATTGATCGATATATCGATCTTCATAGCTTCCATAGCTACTGGAGTGAAATATTATTGAATCAATTATTTGTGAAAAAGTAAGCGTGCTCCTATTCACCCCCTCTAGTCGCCTTTTCGGTCCAACACAAACTTTTTTCAATGCCACAAGTGATTTACCTCTATACTCGGTTTCAGAGGTTATCCAGAAACAATTCCTTCAATACTTATCATTTTGCTTCAGCACTCGAATCGGCAGTTTTAGAAGACACATGTAGAAAATTGGCAATTGAGAAAACATTGAGTTCGCCATTGTTAAGCGACCTCCATAAGATAGATAAGCAACACAATTTGCAAGTCTGGGTTCCACTCTTTGAACTAGGGGAAAGTAATCTTCAATTTTTGGCTTAGTGATCCCCAATGGCAGCACCAAGTAGGTGAAGGACAAAGATTCTTGTTGACAACCAAAGGTCCTGGACAGATGCTCCAACTTATCAGTAGGTGCATTGATCGGCACCATGAAAGATATATGATAATTGACCTTCATCCAAAGAGCTACAAAGAAAAGTATTTAGAATCTCTTTAAGGGAAAACAATTGTTTGGCACAAGCTGGCATTACTACAAGTGTAATCCACATAGTGAACCACCAGAAAATCTGGACAAGCACTAAAAGTTAATGGAGAGACAATGACACCTTGTTCCATAGCTTTATTGAGTATTGTTTGTAAAAGGTCCACAACCAGTACAAATATGAGTGGAGAAAGTGGATTCCCCTACCACACTCTCTCTTACAATGAAAATTCTTGTCTGGCTCTCCATTGAGAAGCATTGAAGATGTTCCAGTGGTTAAAATTGTAGACATCCAGTTGATCCACTTTGGCCCAAATCCTTTAGTCCTCATGATAACAAGAATGGTCTGATGCTCCATTTTATCAAATGCCATTTCAAAATCTAATTTGAGAACAATGATTTCCCTTTTCGATTTGTCGCAATGATATAAGTATTCAAAAGCCCAAGCAAGACAATCCTGAATTGTTTGGGATTTTAGAAATGCAATAATAATTCAACTTCAACATGTTGAAACATACTAACAGAAATGCAGATGCAATGAATATCCCAAATGTCAACTTATTGTGCACAGTGTGTCAATTTAATAATTCATTTACCACGGACCTAATGCCTGCTCTGAGACCAACTGTAACACCCTAGACTAGCATTGGGCCCAGGATACTACTAAACTACCTTAGCAATCCACTTTATCTCTATTCACTATCAAAATTTCAGCAAGTTGCGCAACAACGTATAAGCTAAAATTAAACTAAAGAACCAGTGCAAACTACACAAAGACAAACTAAAGTGTATCACTAATTGAATAACAAGATCTTAGGCATAAAACTAACTCTTACTGATCAAGGTATAAGCTAAAATTAAACTAAAGAACCAGTGCAAATGAATATAATATTCTTAATCGATCACGAGCGGATAACATTCAGTGGCAAAATCATCAATAAAATTTCATACAAATAAACCATAGCAATTTTCATGAATTTATCTCCACATATACTATACACTGCTTGCACTTGCCTCAACCGTGCGATGGGTTTGGCAGATGATTCTAACCTCGGTTTCTCACCGCCACCGGAGCAGTAGACCATTCCCCGTCTTCTTCGACCCCACCTTTGGATTCACGTCATCACGTTCTACACCATGCTCCCTCTATTTTCCTCGGAGCGCCATCAGTTTGCCGCGCCGCCCGCAGGCCCGTGCGCTGGTGCCTCACTTCATCACCGGTAACGCCGCTGTAACACCCTAGCCTAGCATTGGGCCTAGGATGCTACTAGGCTAACTTAACGATCCATTTTATCTCAATTCACTATCAAAGTTTCAGCAAGTTAAGCAACAACGTATAAGCTAGAAATAAACTAAAGAACCCGCGCAAACTACACAAATCCAAACTAAAGTGTATCACTAATTGAATAACAAGATCTTAGGCATAAAACTAACTCTTACTGATCAAGGTACCGATCGCTATGAATAATTGAACATAATGAGAAGAAGAGTTGCCAACTGTAATTGGTTCATCAAGATTATTCATAGTTTTACTTGGAAGTAAGACTAAACAAGTCACTTGAAATATTCTATCATGTAAGAGTGTAATAATATCAAGATTTGAAATTTTAAAGCATGAACTGTAACCTCTATGAGAAATGGTAACCAAATTCACTTCAAACGTAAACATAAGAGATATTTTTATTTGTCATGAGTAATCTTATGTGATGTGCACCAAAGGTCTACTCCCGACCATGCATGTCGTTTCCTCAAGAAGTACCTAAAGAAAACATCAACAACAAGTATGAGTCCACGACTCAGCAAAGTACAATAGTGTAATTGACAAAGCATCAACAACAGGTAATGAATATAACAAAATCCTTATATAAACATCAGTGATGAATTCATAAAAGAATCTCTTCTATTATCATGCAATGCTGATGACAAGAATGCAACTTTCTCCTTCTTTGCAATATCTGGTAATGCCGAGTAGTGCATCCGTCGATGCATACTCAAGCCTATGCCTTCTAGTACAGGGACGTCAAGCCCATACTCCACGAGTGTGGGGACCTCTTGCCCATCCAATACATGACGGGGACCTCAAGTGAATCAATTCTTGGCTACCTGTAATACCCCGAAGGTGATTCGGCTTATTAGAAAAAGTTTCGGAAGAGGGAGCTAATCAAAAAACCAGAATCATCTTTTCACCGGGGTTTTCATGATTTCACAGCAACTGGCTCGGGCCACGGCCCAGGAGGGGCCCATGTGGTGGCTGGCCATAAGAGGGGGGGTTCCCACCCCCCAAACCCTAAACTCCACATTTCTCTCCCCCTCCCCCCCTTTGGAGCCGCCGCTCCCTTCCCCCTTGCTGTACACCGCCTTGTACGTTGATTTTGGGTAAGATGTGTTATTTTTATGTCCTATCCATCTCTTAGAAAGTTGTAGGTATTGTTCTTAGCTTTCCATAGCCACCGAGATCACGTGATTCCGCCTTACGGTTTAGGAGATATGATTTTTTTTAGTGCGCGCTGTTCTGTCTGTCTGACGAGAAAGATCTGTCGGCTTGATCCTAGGTTTTGATTTAGTTAGAGGCATTTTCAGAACCTCCACCCAACTAAGTTATTGTAGCCCTTTAAATTATATTTCAAATCTGATAAAGATCATCTCCATTGGATCTGTATAATGAAAGTTATGATATTTTCTTTACCACTGTTCTGAATTTTGGGCAGATAATTATTAGTGTTTTCATCTTTTGTTTAGACTACTGTAGAGGCCGAATCTGGGGTTTTGCCCTTTTAGAGTTTTATTCCTGGGAACGTTAGCTTTCTTTTGGCACCAAGATCAGGAACATCCGATCTGTAGTTTGGGAGATATGAATTTTTGATTACGAACTATCCGGTCTGTCTGAAAACTGAGGTCAGTAGGTTTGTCCCTCGGTTTTGTTCAAATTAGGGGCCGAATCAGAACCTTCACCCAACTAAGTTATTTTAGCCCTTAAAAGTATCTTTCCAAGCTGATAAGAATCATTCTCATTGGATCAATAGGTTGAAAGTTACGCCGTTTTCTTTATCTCTGATCTGTATTCTGGACAGACGTAGATGGGTTGTGTTTAGCTGTTAATTAGCCCTCTGTTTTGGCCGAATCAGGGGATTCCGCCATATAATGTTTTGTAGCTTGATCTGTTAAGATTCAGTGAACACTGGTTTCAGGTATTTTGGAGTTACAGATAATTAATGGTGATTTTTCTAGTATCGCTGCCAGTTTAGCGGTAATCGGGCTGTTGGGTAAACTTGGAAGAAAATTGATCCCGTTGTTTGGGTGGGAGAGATAGAGGGGATGGAAGGGCTCTTGTAGCAATGTTATACCTTGTTATTCTTATTTCGATTATACATTTGTGTAGGCGGTGAGGCGGTGAGTGGAGGGGCATCTTCGTGTCCTCCTATTACGCCACATCGCGAAGGCAAGTACCCTATGTCCGCTTGGTGATGTTTCCAATTGTTTGCTTGATGTTGGGATAAATTGTGAATGCCTTTTTCTATCCATCCTGATGTTTATTTTATTTCAAGAAGATGATTCTTGTGATTAAAGAATTAGCATTCATTTCAGTTGTTGCATTCCATTACATGCAACTAACTTGTGTGCCATCCTTGATATATTATGTTGTGTGGGAATGCATACTCATACTTGTTTACACATGTTGTTGAATGCCATGTGTCTTTTCCACTAATGTGTGTTATTCATTCATACCATGAGAAATCATCATATTCATTCATAAAATTCATTATGACCACGGAGTGGATTCTTTGGTAAGTCCCATCAATTCCAAGATGGGCATTTGAAAGACCCATCAATTCCAAAGATGGGCATTTGAAAACCCACCATTCCAATGTGGGTAGTGTTGACCACCATTCCAATGTGGCAACTTGGACACCGTATGAAACGTTCTTCATACGGTGATTGGGTCCCCGTGCATTTTTGTGAAGTACGGGCTTAAGTGAACACCGACGGTGTATGATACACTCGCTATACCTGCAGATAAGTCGTGATTAGTCCATTCCTTCAATGCATTCTTTCATTCCATCCATTCATGTATTCATTCCATTCAATCATATATGTGTTCCAAGATTTGTTCGTAATTCAACCGGATTGTGTTGTCCACTCTATGTTTGATTATTCTTGTATGTACTTGCCGAGTCTTCGACTCACCCTTGCTTTGTATGTCTTAATTAGGTAATTGAGGAGAAGACAAGGTGATTTGGTGGGGTAGTTCGCACATCGCACTTCACTTTTATCCAATCGTAATAATAATTATTACCTTTCACCAAGCCAACTTGTTAAATAAATTTCGATTTGTAATAATCCAACTTTGGTATTGCTTGACTGCTCGTGGTATTATATCTGCTTATCCATTCTTTTCCATGAATCGTGATCGCTTATTGTCATTCTTTAGAAATTATTGTTGATTGAATCAGATAATCCAAATTTTAATGCTATTCTTAGTAGTTTGATAGTTTTGCGTGACATCTTGGCTTCCGAATAGCCAGGGTGTTACAGTTGGTATCAGAGCGGGCTTTAGGTCCGTGGTTCATTCAAACATATTAAATTGACACACTGTGCACATTAGGAGGGGTTGGGAAAACTTTTGCTTCCGTGATTTCAATTGTGGTGACTCGAGTATTGAGTCGTTGTTAAATTGTGTTATGCTATGATGTGTTAATCCATGATATGATGGGATAACCTCTATCTATGAAATTATTCTATGATCGTCATGAGATGATCCGATATAAATATATATATTCATAATTGATTGCATTAGTTATGCGCTTCGCTAGCGGGCGTTGATCGCTTGAGTTCGTGGTTGATGTCCCGGTTTTGCCAAAGCTACACCACCGCTTGTAGTATGATATTAGAGAACTTCTTACCTCTGCTCCATAAGCTCAGATTGAGCATGAGCTCATTGATGAACTTGTTGCCTTTCTCGAACCGATATCCGTTTCTCGTTGTGGTTCCCGCAATTCGTGAATTCTTTTGAAATTGGGGTTTTAGTGAAGAAGGCAAGCTCCAGTAGTTCTCGATTCGCTCTTTGAAACAAATATTGCCCTTTCGACTATTGTGATATTTCGCTCCACGTGAGCATAGTTCAAATGCAAGATTCCTCTTTTCACAAAAGACTTGTTTTACCCTGTTGGGGAAATTTAACTCATTCGCTCGCTTGGAATCTCGGTATTGAAGACTTCTTTTGCAAGTTCTTTATCAAGTGTGTATTGATCTTGCATATTTCTCTTGGGTCGCTTTAGTACGTCGTTCTCTTCCTTGATTTTCGAATTTGACAAATTCTTGTCCGGTGGCGATTGATGAATTTCTCTGGGTTCATGATGTTGGTAGACGAGTTTAAATAGGCCTTTAATGGTACTCAAAATATTATTGTTTTTCGATTGTCGAATTGTTTTTACTACGAATGATCTTTGTAAATTGGCAACATTGATATTTTCATAGTTGTTCTTTCTTTCTCATTGGAAAAGAGCGACTCATTTACTCGCTTAATGGTTTGCCTAATGAGAATTCTTGTTGCAAGATCGTTAACACGAGAAAGCATTGGCTCAATGTATTCCTTTTGGAACCCTCCGCTTGTTGAAATTTGATGCATCTCTTTTCAAGAAAAGCGTTAAAACCCTTTTGGAGTGCTTGGTTATGCTTAAGTCGGGGTTGCACCCAAACAAAGATTGTGGGCTACGGGTTTCTATTAGACCCTATTTGTTTTTCAAAATAGTTTCTTGCCTTTCTCGTCATGAGCTCTCATTCTTTGCTTGTGAACGTTATTCTTGACAAGATCGTTCTCTTTATGTTAGCCCTATCTCTTGTTGATAAGGGTAGCTCTGTTATCCGCTTGATGATTCTGAGAATGAAAATTTCCTTTCACAAAGTTCATTGAAGAAAATTTCACTATGTTCATTTCTTTGAATATTTGGAGTGTTGGAGTTTAGAACCTCCCTTTGGAAAGAAAAGTGTCAAATCCCCTTTCTAGAGTTTTGTAGTCTTTGGGTGTGACGTTTGTTCAACTTTGTGGTTTTCGTACTGAATTCTTTTCTAGAATAAGTTGTTATTACAATTCCATTTGAGGCTGAAAATTTTTATGACCCGATTTGTCATGTTCCCTTTAGAAGGTTTATTAACACGATCAGTAATGTGAGAGTAAGGTTGATTCTTTTATAGAGAAAGAAGTTTGACCACCTTTCTTGATGTTTCCAAAATAATTCAATTTCGAGTTTTGTGTTCATGACCTATTGGAGGTCCCATTAATTATGATAAACGAAGTTTGCCACGAAACGATTTGTTGCGAGTTATAATGGTTCTTGATGATGCGAGCGTTTTGATCTTGAATGCTCGTTGTTCTTATCTGTAAAGATCCGACATTCTCTTCTTGTGAGGCTCATGTTTTCAATTGTGGATTCCACCAAGGTTCAATGAGTTCATTGCCTAAATTTTTCTGCCCTTTTCACTCAAAAGATTTCGAGTTTCAATCGTAATGCCGCTTTCTTATCGGTTGTTATTTGCTATTATCTTCGAGGAATGTGTTCCTCAACTGTGAACTCAATTTCCGTTTTCTAAAGTCACCTTTTATCAAAATATTTCTTATGGTTTCTTGCTCGCCGTGATGAACAACGTTTTTCTGTGTGACGAAGCTTGTCCTTATTCGCCTCTTTCTTTTGAGAAAGACCCAAAAGTTTTGTTGCGTGGTTTTACAAAGCGCTTATTGGCAACTCGCTTGGTGGTGGTTAAGTTTTGGTAGTGGTGATATTTTGCTACCAAGTTATTGGAGGAGTAGAAGAATATGAAATTGATTTGATCAGATCTCTTGAGGAAAAAATATTGATTCACATGGAATGTTTGGCTTCAAGTAAGTCCGAAAAGTGTTACGGTGATTAACACCGTATAGTGAAATTCGTAACTTCAATTCAGGATTGAAAGGTTGGTGATTATCGGAGGTATGGAAACCTTGATTGAATTTATAGAGTAACGCAATTGGATAGCATTGCGAGATGGTGTGGGTGATTTCGATGATGTCAATGAGTGAGTATGTTAGAATGGTGGTAATGTTGAGATTTAATTCGATGATTTCACTATCGATTATAAGAGCAACTGTTGTAGAGATTTTGAAATTAAACTGGGCCTTGCATTTGTTTATGCTAGGACCTTTTGAAGCAAAGACATTAGCATGCGATCGACGATTCTCGAGTTGTTCTTGAAAATTTGAGGTAATGTGATTGTGTGGTATCTATCCTGTGGCGCTTTGGGTGCCTTTAATCAAATTAAGGTTGAATAGTAGAACGAGATGTCTAGAGCAATCAAAAAAATTCAATGGAGTCTCTTCACCATGGTGTGGATGATGTATTTCGTTTGAGTATAATTTGATAATGTTCAATTAAGAGGTTTAATCTCTTGAGGTATGCGATGAATTCAATTCCAATATTGAGAGAAGTTTTACTCTCGAAGAGAGAAGCGGAAGAAAGGATGTTTCTCGGAAAATGATGCGCTTCCTTGCTTCTCGCTTGGGTTTTGTGTTTGTTGATAAGTGTTTTCGCACTTTGAGTTGGGGTCGTGTTGGCATGGTGAATCTTTCCAGTCAATGAGTAAAAGAAATATTTGATTTGAGTATTCAAGCAAATTTCTCTTTGGTTTTCGTGGTGTTCTTTCGCAAATTGATTCATTGGAAGTGGAATTGCTTTCTTCGATGAATAGTCACATTTGGGATTTAACCTTTTGGTGAAGAGTTAACATTGCGTGGTTGCGATGAGAACTCTCTATTTTTCGATTGGATTCTCTTCATTTCGCAGAGAAGAAATTAGGAAGCTAGCTTATCGCTTGATACCACGGTACATACGCCAAGCACGCAACGTAAGGTGCGTCTTGGTGCCGAGAGAAAGCAGACCATTCAAAGTTTGAGATTGTTAAACACGTTGACCATCGAGTAAGGTCTTACCTTCGATCCTCTTCGATGAGTGTACCTAGAAAGTTCAAGTTGATTGTTAGGTCGACGTCGCTTCACATCTTTGCTTTGTGGTTTCTCTATTCGAGAGAGATGCTACTTGGGAGATAGAGTCTCGCATGCGCGAGCAAGATCCACCCGCTTGTTTCGGTACATGTTAAATCCGTTGAATTCAACTCCTTGGAAATTCGCTCGTATTAGTTGCGGTTAGAATTCGAGGTCGAATTCGTTAAGGGGGTAGAATGTAATACCTCAAGGTGATTCGCTTATTAGAAAAGTTTGGAAGAGGAGCTAATCGAAAAACCGAATCATCTTTTCACCGGGGTTTTGCGATTTCACGGCAACTGGGCTGGGCCACGGCCCAGAGGGGCCCATGTGGTGGCTGGCCATAAGAGGGGTTCCCACCCCAAACCCTAAACTCCACATTTCTCTCCCCCTCTCCCCCTTTGGAGCCGCCGCTCCCTTCCCCCTTGCTGTGCACCGCCTTGTACGTCGATTTTGGGTAAGATTTGTTCGTTTTCTGTCCTGTCCATCTCTTAGAAAGTTGTAGGTATTGTTCTTAGCTTTCCATAGCTACTGAGATCACGTGATTCCGCCTTACGGTTTAGGAGATATGATTTTTTTAGTGCGCGCTGTTCTGTCTGTCTGACGAGAAAGATCTGTCGGCTTGATCCTAGGTTTTTATTTAGTTAGAGGCATTTCCAGAACCTCCACCCCAATAAGTTATTGTAGCCCTTTAAAGTATCTTTCAAAGCTGATAAATATCATATCCATTGGATCTGTATAATAAAAGTTATGATATTTTATTTACCACTGTTCTGAATTTTGGGCAGATAATTGTTAGTGTTTTCATCTGTTGTTTAGACTACTGTAGAGGCCGAATCTGGGGTTTTGCCCTTTTATAGTTTTATTCCTGGGAACGTTAGCTTTCTTTTGGCACCAAGATCAGGAAAATCCGATCTGTAGTTTGGGAGATATGAATTTTTGATTACGAACTGTCCGGTCTGTCTGAAAACTGAGGTCAGTAGGTTTGTCCCTCGGTTTTGTTCAAATTAAGCGCCGAATCAAAACCTTCACCCAACTAAGTTATTTTAGCCCTTAAAATTATCTTTCCAAGCTGATAATAATCATTCTCATTGGATCAATAGGTTGAAAGTTACGCCATTTTCTTTATCTCTGATCTGTATTCTAGATAGACGTAGATGGCTTGTGTTTAGCTGTTAATTAGCCCTCTGTTTTGGCCGAATCAGAGGATTCCGCCAACTAATGTTTTGTAGCCTGATCTGTTAAGATTCAGTGAACACTGGTTTCAGGTCTTTTGGAGTTACAGATAATTAATGGTGATTTTTCTAGTATCGCTGCCAGTTTAGCGGTAATCGGGCTGTTGGGTAAACTTGGAAGAAAATTGATCCCGTTGTTTGGGTGGGAGAGATAGAGGGGATGGAAGGGCTCTTGTAGCAATGTCATACCTTGTTATTCTTATTTCGATTATACATTTGTGTAAGCGGTGAGGCGGTGAGTGGAGGGGCATCTTCGTGTCCTCCTATTACGTCACATCGCGGAAGGCAAGTACCCTATGCTGTTTGGTGATGTTTCCAATTGTTTGCTTGATGTTGGGATAAATTGTGAATGCCTTTTTCTATCCATCCTGATGTTTATTTCATTTCAAGAAGATGATTCTTGTGATTAAAGAATTAGCATTCATTTGCTTGTTGCATTCCATTACATGCAACTAACTTGTGTGCCATCCTTGATATATTATGTTGTGTGGGAATGCATACTCATACTTGTTTACACATGTTGTTGAATGCCATGTGTCTTTTCCACTAATGTGTGTTATTCATTCATACCATGAGAAATCATCATATTCATTCATAAAATTCATTATGACCACGGAGTGGATTCTTTTGGTAAGTCCCATCAATTCCAAAGATGGGCATTTGAAAGACCCATCAATTCCAAAGATGGGCATTTGAAAACCCACCATTCCAATGTGGGTAGTGTTGACCACCATTCCAATGTGGCAACTTGGACACCCGTATGAAACGTTCTTCATACGGTGATTGGGTCCCCGTACTTTGTGAAGTACGGGCTTAAGTGAACACCGACGGGTGTATGATACACTCGCTATACCCAGATAAGTCGTGATTAGTCCATTCCTTCAATGCATTCTTTCATTCCATCCATTCATGTATTCATTCCATTCAATCATATATGTGTTCCAAGATTTGTTCGTAATTCAACTGGATTGTGTTGTCCACTCTATGTTTGATTATTCTTGTATGTACTTGCTGAGTCTTCGACTCACCCTTGCTTTGTATGTCTTAATTAGGTAATTGAGGAGAAGACAAGGTGATTTGGTGGGGTAGTTCGCACAATCGCACTTCACTTTTATCCAATCGAATAATTATTATTACCTTTCACCAAGCCAACTTGTTAAATAAATTTCAGATTTGTAATAATCCAACTTTGGTATTGCTTGACTGTTCGTGGTATTATATCTGTTTATCCATTCTTTTCCATGAATCTGGTGATCGTTTATTGTCATTCTTTAGAAATTATTGTTGATTGAATCTGTATAATCCAGTTTTAATGCTATTCTTAGTAGTTTGATAGTTTTGCGTGACATCTTGGCTTCCGAATAGCCAGGGTGTTACACTACCATGTAGTCCAAGGCTCAAAGTTGAATGCAATTGTAACACCCTGACCCAAAATCGGCTCAATGCCCGGCCCACCGTGGGGCGGACCCGCGCACACATAGCACCTCACTTACACTTTCGTCCTCGCTTTGTGTAAAAGGGTTAACCCGGAGGTGCTATATTTGGATCCAACATGCATTATATACTACTACAACACACTTGAAACAAGCAATGTGGGACTAATCCCACCGCACAACTCCTCATAGGCCACACTACGAGCAGGCCTGGGTATTACATTCACCCCCTTAAGGGCTGACGCCCTTGGCAGCATACCGCATACGCGATAAATGCCCAGAACCACCCCTTGGTACACGTCCGTGCGTCCAATACCGGCACATATGCCATGTCGTGTGTCCACTCCGGGCCCACATGTGCCATGCACCATATGCCCGCACCCCTGTCCCGCACGCGCCCGTGCAGCGAAGGTTGATGCTCTGATACCATTTGTAACACCCTGACCCAAAATCGGCTCAATGCCCAGCCCACCGTGGCGCGGACCCGCCCACACATAGCACCTCACTTACACTTTCGTCCTCGCTTCGTGTAAAAGGGTTAACCCGGAGGTGCTATGTTTGGATCTAACATGCATTATATTCTAGTACAACTCACTTGAGATAAGCAATGCGGGACTAATCCCACCGCACAACTCCTCATGGGCCACACTACGAGCAGGCCGGGGTCTTACCGCAATGATGCAAATGAACATAATATTCTTAATCGATCACGAGCGAATAATATTCAGCGGAAAAACCCTGAATAAAATTTCATACAAGTAAACCATAGCAATTTTCATGAATTTATCTCCACATAAACTACACACTGCTTGCACTTGCCTCAACCGTGCGATGGGTTACACTGGGCAGATGATTCTAACCCCAGTTTCTCACCGCTACTTGGTATTGGTAAAACATACTAAGATAGCATCCAAAAATAGACCACATAACAATAATACTAAATAAACTTATCCGCTACTAATCGCAACATGAAACAATATCATTCCTTCCCAAATACCAAGCTATCAAAAACAAACTATCATCTTAGAAAAACCATAACTTTTAATTTATAGCTCCAAAAATCATGAACTTAGGTATTACCGACTTAAACCCATAAATTCTCAGGTGATAAAAATTTCATGTTATTTCATATAGACCCTTGTTTTTATCTCTGAAGACAGTTGTGTCATCTTAGGTATTACCGACTTAAAAATTCCATATCTTTTAATTGGTAACTCCAAAAATGGTGATCTAAGAAATTATGGAATCCCCATAGAATTATATTCCAGAATAAAATTATTCTAATTTTTCTATTGCAAAACAAAATTTGCTAACATAACAATTTTTCTCGACTGTCCTCAACTGAAGGACAGAAACGCATTGCATGATTCAAAAAATCATAACTCCCTCTATACTTTAACAAAAAAAAATGATCTTGGTCTCTCTACAATAATTATGTAGTTATCTATCAAGTTCAAGAATACCAAAATTCCAGATTCGTCCATTTTCCAAGTTTTATTTATAAAACCATATTTGCTGCCTGGAACCTAAGAACTAAACAGACATTCATATTGTAAAAATCATAATTAAAGCTTAATATGGACTTTTAATAACAATGGTCAAAACTATTTTATTTGAATTATATGTGCTTGGATATATTTTCTAGAATTTTCCAAAAATTTTCTAAGTTCATTTACTATTTTATAATTACTATTTGGATTTTCTGTATTTTCTAAAATAGAAAATCTATTTAAAATCCTCCGGAACAGTATTGAGCTGAAACCCAACACTATTCCACGTGGCCTGCACTGTGCGGCCTAGCTTCCTCGCGCCGGCCAGCTCGCCCGCCCACGCGCATTCGCTCGCCTCGCTGACCGGTGGACCCCACCTCTCGGTCTCCCTCGCCCCGTGCCGCGCAGCTTCGCCTCGCCGATAAGTGGGCCCCACCACAGCGTCATCCTCCTCGCATCGGCTTTTCCCTCGTGCCATCGCCCGTGTTCGCCATGGCCAGAGCTCCGAGCTCCACCCGACAACGCGCTTTTTCCACTAACATGCCCTGGATTTTTCTGTCAAATCTTCTGCCTTGTCTCCCCGCAACCGATTCCAGCAAAATCAAACCTCGATTCTATTTCTATCTCCGAGTTCCTCGCGTCCCCGTTTCGGACTCTTTGGACTCCGCCGCCAACATGCCATCCCAGCCTCGCCCGAGCTTCTATAAATAGCGCCTGAGGGCCGCCCCTTCACCCTGAACCCGAAACCCCACTCAATTTCACCCCAAGAACCCAAGAGCGACCGCGATTGCCAGATTGGGTCTTCGGAGCCAAAACCGTAAAAATCTCAATTCCGCCGCCACTGGTGACGCCCTGACCCCCTGGACTGCACCGTCGACTTCCTCGTCTTGAGAGCATCCTCGTGCACCTCTTCGGTGATTAACCCCGACAAACGCCAACCTTCGTCCTCCGCTCCGACGGCAATTTCGGCCAACTCTATCGTTCTCTGGTGCCAATTCGAGCGCCTCCAGGTGCACAATAGCGAGGGCTACACAATGTGATCACTCACTTCCGTTGAGCCACCGCCGTTCGCTGTTGCCATGCGCGTCTGAGGCTCACCAGCGTCGAGCTGACGTGGACGACCACATGTGCAGCCATGTCACCGTCGGTCCCGACGTGTTGCGTGCGTGGCTACTTCATCAGTGCGTGTGTGGCACGGTCCACTGCTCCCCAGTTCCAGTCGCTCAGTAGACTCAGTCCACCGTGAGCCATCGCACTAAATATGGGACCCACATGTCATATTTTCTTTTAATTCTTTTATTTCCAGAAATTCTTGACTGACGTCAGTGATTGCACAATAATCTGATTTTTATTTAGAGAAATAATTCAAAAATTCTAATTAAATCCAAAATTAGGGTCTTCTTTAGATTCAATCTTCTAAAGCCCATATCTTTTGCATCCGAACTCCGTTGAGCCCTTTCAAATTTCTAAATTTATATAAATTTGAGATCTATTTATTTATGATTTTTTTATAAAAAATTTGGAGTTTGTTTTACCCCTATTATTTATTTATTTTTGTTTAATTATTTCGTTTGCGAGTAGACATTAATACTTCGGGGACTTTTGAAGAAGGAGTTCCTCAAGATCAAGATCAGTAGCTAGACCTATTCCAAGGCAAGTTATACCTTTGATCATATTGAACCTAGTTTTTAAAATACTTTGTTTCAATGTATTGCAATCTATTTCAAGTTTTTGTTTAAATGCTTTTGGGTTTAGTTATTAATCCAAATTGTTATATCGACCTTGTCTATTGTTATGTCATATTCTTTTGTCATCCTAGGTTGGTTCATTATTAGTTGGTATTTTTGTAGCACCAACGTGGGTTGGTTAGATACGAGTAGATTGCTTAGCCATGCTACGAGTCATCATTTCATGTGAGTTGCAAATATAAATTTGACTAAGTGATTATGGAACTGTGTGATAAAACTGTGTGTGCTGTGTGCTATTTCTTGTTGATGGCATGTGTTGTACTTAACCAATTGGGTAGGAAAAGATTTAGACTGATGCAAGTGGTGGATACTGTGTGATATGGTGGAGCTGTGTGCTGGGAATGATAATCTGTGTGACTTAGTTAGAAATTGAAAGTCTTGCCTTGGTCAATTAAGAACTTAACTTTGTGCGCTATTAAACCGAGCCTTACTGTACAACCACATGCCTGGTATGGGACGAGCCTAACTTAGTAGGTTATGGAATCTTGCCATTGGCAACTCAGGTTATAGGTTAACTGTGTGATGGGTGGAGGTGTGGACTTCAAGATAGGTCACATCGTGAGACGGTTCACCGCATCCCTTTCCAACGGTGTGTGTCGTACCAAACGCTGTGTGTATCGGTTGGATGACAGTAAAGCACATCGGGAGTGTCAATGTTTGAGATGAAGTTTCTCAAAGGTTTTGTTATGGTCTGTGCTAGCTACACTGATTGTATCTTGTGGGTAAAGTGTACAACCTCTGCAGAGTGTTTAATCAATCTATTCAAATAGTCGCATCCGCGGTCATGGTCATACTCGGGGATTTCACACGAGGGGTAGATTTTCACAAAATATTGGGAAGGGATAGCTGTGTTAGATAACTTGTGCAGCTATGTGAATAACTTGTTTAGACTATATGTCCTTTGTGAAATCAAATAATAAATTATTATTGTTTATTTTTTTTAATTGTGTTTTCAATCTATTATTTGTATTCAATTGCAAATGTTGTATTTCTGCAAAATAACCACAGAAGCCATTCCTTTGGAATAAGCCATCATCCATAAATTGCATTCTATGATATGACTTGCGAGTACGGTTGTGTACTCATACTTGCTTCAAACAATCAATAGAAGTGGGGGAGTCTTCGCCTACATTTGAGGAGTTCTACGAAGGTGTCGATCGTGGGGTTCTTGATCCCAATCAGTTGTCTGTGGTGAATTGATGTGATCCCACTGAAGTTTATTTCTATTCCGCTGCTGCTATTTTATCTATTGTCAACCCTGCGTGGCTTAATAAATGTAAACTCGACCATAAGGTCAAAACCACTATTTATTATTCAAATTAGTCGTTTATCTTATTAATCGTCTTGTGTGGATTGATATTCATCTATGTTGGCATTGTGTGCACTAGCTTGATCCTGGACTAGTGCATAATACAAGAGGGTCTATAATTGCATTTTTGGGTCCCGACATCAATGATCTCTTCGGTTGCATAACCTTCGATGATGCTGCCCACCAGTAGAGATCGATTCTGTACATGGGACTTGAGAATTGTCATGTACCTCTCAAATGGGTACATATGACGAAGGAACACAGACCCACATATCTTTATCTCTTTCACAAGGTGAACAATGAGATAGACCATGATATCTAAAAATGACGAAGGGAAATACATCTCAAGATGACATAGAGTCGTCATCACCTCAGCTTGCAGAGCATCTAGTCCATCGGAATCGATGACCTTCTGAGCAATTGGGTTAAAGAAATAACACAGTCTCATGATTGCCACCCGGACCTTGTTTGGTAAAATACTTCTAATTGCAACAGGAAGCATTTGTATCATTAGCACATGATAATCCTAAGACTTCATAACAATTAATTTCAAATCTTCTATAGAAACAAGTTTCTTCTTGCCGGCGGAGTAACCGGACGGAACTTTCACACCATGCAAGCTCTGGCACAGTTCATTTATCTCGGCCTTGGACGGAGTATAGCAAGCTGGGGGGAGGTACGTTCAGCATTTATTGGTCTCTTTCGGTGCTAACTTGGTCCTTAAATTTATATCAACCAAGTCACACCGTGCGTTGACACCATCCTTTGTTTTGTGACAAATATTCAGTAAGAGACCAATCAAGCTATCACATACATTCTTCTCCACGTACATGACGTCGATGCAATGGCGAACTTCTAAGTGCTCCCAATAAGGTAAGTCCCAAAAAATTGATCGCTTCTAGTAGATGTTCTTCTCATGAGTCCTCAATTTATGTACCTTTCCATGCGTAACATCGATATCCTTAACCATATCATAGACCTATTTCCCTCTAAAAGCCCTTGGAGCTGAACCGTACTTCTTATTTTCATCGAATTGTTTCTTCATCTTGGGGTATATGTGATACTTATGAAGGAAACTACGGTGATGCTTGTACACAGTTTTCCGCAAGTTGTTCAACCACACACTCGGTATCATCTAAGCAGTGCGGACAGGCTTTGGCTCCTTTTGTACTGGACCCCAATAGGTTACCAAGGGCAGGAAAACCATTGATGGTATAGAACATCATGGCGCGTAAAGTGAAGTTATCTCGTTTGTATGCATCTCATACTTGTACCCCTTCGTTCCACAGTGTCACAAGATCTTCCAGCAATGGTTCTATATACACATCAATATTGTTCCCAGGTTACTTCGGCCCTTGGATGAGTAGTGACATCAAAATATATTTTCGCTTCATACACAGCCAAGGAGGAAGGTTGTACATACATAGATTCACGGGCCAGGTGCTATGTTGGCTGCTCTTGTTACCGAAAGGATTCATTCCATCTGTACTCAACCCAAACCTTATATTTCTCAGTTCCGCACTGACGTCTTTGAAGCTCCTATCGAAATTTCTCCACTATGCAGAATCAGCAAGGTGTCTTAGCTTTCCATCTTTCTTACGCTCCTCCAAGTGCCAACGCAGCAATCTTGTCTCCTTTTAGTTTATAAATAAAGGCTTCAAACGGGAATTACAGGTAAATATCACAACACCTTAGCAGGAGGACCTTGCTTCACCTCGATGTCCTCGCCGTCAACGGAGTGATTCTTACGCTTGTATCGGGATGCTTTGCATACCAGACATACATGCATGTTTGCATACTCTTTACTGTAGGGGATACAATCGTTCGGACATGCATGTATTCTTTCTACTTTGATTCTCAATGGACAAATAACCTTCTTGACTTGGTAGGTGGTTCTGAGCAACACATTTTCCTCTGGAAGGATGTTCGCTAGGAGACCTAACAACACCGTGAAACTCTTGTCGGGTCAACCATTGTTTTACTTCAATTTTAATGGTTCAAGTGCAGATGACAACCTTGTGTATTCCAGCTTCTAGCCCGGGAACAAAGGTTTCTCCGAGTCCTCCATCAAGCCCTCGAATTGACCAAACTCTCTATCACTATAGTTTCCTTCTGCGTCGCGTAGCATTTGATCCAAATTGTCATCGTGCAACCTATACTCATCGAAAGCACAGTCCACATCCGGTATATCGTTGTCTCCCTCTACAATGTTATGACCTTCCTGTATAATCTGCTCTTCACCGTGACTGGTCCAACATGTATACCCTTTTTTGAAACCCCTTCAAATCAAGTGCGCTGAGTTGGTAAACATCCTTATATTATTGTAATCAATGCATGGATAGTACACAAATTTCACCCCCTTCTTCAATATATCCTGCTCCGCGGCTCTTCTAAAAGCAGACACGTCATCAATGTACTCTTCACTCACAAGGTTCTCAACGTACATCTAGCTTTAGTCCATCTAGGCTAGGCATGTAAAAAATTAGTGTTAAATTATATTAAAGCTCCTATAGCTAGCTAGCCATTACACTTACACATATCATTCACCTTAAATTATCCATCTAAAGTAGCTAGCTATGTACTATTAATTATATATATATATATATATATATATATATATATATATATATATATATATATATATATCAAGCAAGAATATATTGAAGTAGACTAGGAGTAGTGAGACCCGTTCTTAAATTGGAGTAAACGACTAATTAGAAGAAAATACTAACCTTAGATCACAAAAAACAAATAGATCCACAAGCACACCTGCAAATCTGAGGTATGCTTTCACCAAGCACACCAAAGCTGGTCATCGCATTCACCCTAGCTCACTTCAGACATGTCAGTTGGGATGGGTCGGGTATTTAATCAAAGAGTACATATCACAGACACTTCCAACCACAAACCGTCTGCGATACAAAATTATCATAGATGGTTCTTGTTAAGAAACGTCTATGAATTGTCACAGATGATTCGAATTTAAAACCATCTGTAATGTCTGCAGTTATCACAGATGGTGCTTGTTAATAACCGTCTGTGAATTATCACAAACAGTTCGAATTAAAAACGGTATGTGATATCTGCAATTATCACAGACGGTTCTTAACAAGAACCATGTATGAATTATCATAGATGGTTCTTATTAAAAAACCATCTGAGACATGCGACTATATCACAGACGATTCTATTTTAGAACCATCTGTGATAAATATCACAGAACGTTTGTTCCACTAAAGCGCATGTGATAGTTCCTTCTATGGCCAAAAAAATATTTTATTTTTTGGCTAGCCTTAGGAGTAAATATGTATGACTTGTTTTTCACCGATCAGTAATGTTGTCATGTCATCATACCGAGACTGTTTACATAGAAGACAGTAAGATAAACATGTTATTTAGTAAACATGTTCAACGTAGACAGTAATTTCAACTCCAAACTGGATTTTTTTATATCATTTTTTGTATTTATATATGGCCAAACAACGTGGCTAGTCACTTCTTACAAAAGAATAAAAAAAAGTAGAAATAAAAAGATCAAGTTTTCCTAGCGGCCCAAGTAGCCTACTATCTCTGTCTTCAAAACTTCGTAGGAGATGTCATCGGCATCGGACGGTTCGGGATCAGCGAACGAGGCCTAAAATGTATCCACCAGCTGATGTGCCCGTTCGAGAGTTGCCCAAAGATGCTCCAACTAAAGAATCATGTCGAATTACGCCCATAGGTTCTCTTCTCTTACTTGATGGGTCTCGGCTTGGTAGACTCCTTCGCCTGTCGCCTCGATGTAGTAGTCGAAGCAACGATAATCCTCCTGGAGATGTGCAACATTGTTCTGGAGGACTATGTCGATGGCGAGGTTAGTTCACCGGAAGCTGGAGATAACTCGGAAGATGCGATAGAGTAGGATGTCCAGACGGTGGAACGTCGCCGACACGTGCCTCGGCATAACGTCCGACAGAGGAGGGAGGACAATGTTAGCGCAGTGCCCCTCCACAGCATCTGCCAGCGTATGGCCGGAGAGGTGCTCGTACAGAATAGCCAGGTAGGCCATCAACGCCGGCGTCAGGGGAGAATAGTGGAGAGCCATTTTTTAACTCTATTAGTTTTTGATGGAGGGTGCGAAAGAGAGTACAGCGGTGTGGGGATTCATCTTTGGTGGTAGATGATCAATTTTATAAAATGCAGAATAAATTTAGTGCGTGAGCCGAAGTGGCATTGAGCGTTTAAGAGATACAATCACAGATACTTCAAACCAAAAACCATATGTGATACTTACAACACTGACAGTTTGGATTAAAACCGTCTATGACGTCTACAATTATCACAGACGATGCTTGTTAAGAATCGTCTGTTAATTTCACAGATGGTGCAGATTAAAAACCGTATGTGACATCTGCAATTATCAAAGATGGTGCTTGTTAAGAACTGTCTGTGAATTATCACAGACGGTGTGGATTAAAAACCATCTGTGATGTCTATAATTGTCATAGACGGTGTTTGTTAAGAACCGTTTGTGAATTATCACAGACGGTTCTAGCCATCGCTAGTAACATAGATGGTCACGCTTGTAAAACTGTCTGTGATAATTACAACACTGACGAATCCTGGGGAACCGTCTGTGATGAGGCATCCAATATAGCCTTCTATGTAGTAGTGAGAAGCAGTGAAAGATACAGAGTCAATGCGGACGATGAGATTACAAGAAATGTGCAGGGTCATGAAGTGATTCTATTAGTGGATTCTGGTAGCTCTCATTGTTTTGTCAATGAAGAATTTGCTAATCTGCTGGTAGGTCATCATCCTTCACTAAGACCAGTTCAGGTGAGGATTTCTAACGCGGGGTTGTTAAGATGTATTGGGAATGGATTGGTTGGAACAAAATAGCCCTATGTATATTCATTGGCTCAAAAAGAGTTTGGTATTTTGGAAGCAAGGGAAGAAAGTCTGTCTGTAGGGTGTCAATGACAAAATTCACTAGTTTTGTATGGTCTGGTCAAAGACATATGAAAAAATGGATGCTGACACTTTTGTTGTTTTGCATGCTATGGAAAAGACTGAATCCGTTATCCCTCAGCTGGTCAATTCGCTGTTAGGGGAATTTGAGCAGTTATTTGATGAACTAAAAGGTTTACCACCACGCAGGGAGTTTGATCATTCTATTCCACTCTTGCAGGGAACCAAGCTAGTTAACCTCAGGCCTTATCATTATAATCTAGCTCAAAAGTATGAAATTGAAAGGCGAGTGTCTGAGATGTTGTCTCAAGAAATTATTCAGCCTAGTTCAAGCCCTTTCTCTTCCCTGGTGCTGTTAGTTTAGAAAAAAGGATCATACCTGGTGCTTTTCTGTGGATTATCGATATTTGAATGCAGCCACAGTCAAGAATCGTTATCTATTGCCCATTATAGATGAACTGTTGGATGAATTGACATGATCATGATGGTTTACTAGTTTGGATTTGAGAGCTGGTTATCACCAGATCAGAATGAGGTCAGAAGATGAACACAAGATGGCTTTCATTATAGATGAACTGTTGGATGAATTGACAGGATCATGATGGTTTACTAGTTTGGATTTGAGAGCTGGTTATCACCAGATCAGAATGAGGTCGGAAGATGAACACAAGATGGCTTTCATTATAGATGAACTGTTTGATGAATTGACGGGATCACAATGGTTTACTAGTTTGGATTTGAGGGCTGGTTATCACTAGATCAGAATGAGGCCGGAAGATGAACACAAGACGGCTTTCAAGACTCATCATGGACATTTTGAAATCCGAGTCGTGTCGTATGGGTTAACTAGTTCACTGGCTATGTTCCAAGGATTGATGAACACTATCCTTTCTACCATGCTGAGAAAAGGGGTGCTGGTGTTCTCTGCAAGAACATGTGGCCACATTGCTCAAAGTACTAGAAATATTGGAGAAGCATCAACTAAAAAACAAGACTCAAAGTGTACTTTTGCGCAATAGCATCTACTTACTTAGGGCATATTGTCAGTAAGGATGGAGTGGCGACAGACGCTAAAAACATGGAGGCTGTGCACAATTGGTCGGTTCCCACAAATGTCAAAGAAATTTGGGGATTCTTGGGGTTGGCTGGCTATTACATAAAGTTTGTGCATAATTTTGGTTTGATTAGTCGACCACTCGCTGACATGGTCAAGAAGCAAGTGGTGTTTGTCTGGACTGCAGACAAGGAGACAACTTTCCAAGCTTTGAAGGAAGCCTTAGTCACTGCTCCTGTGTTAGCTCTTCCGAATTTCAAGAAAACTTTTGAGATAGAAACAGATGCATCAGATAAAGGAATAGGCATGGTACTAATGCAAGAAGGTCATCCCCTAGCATACCTAAGAAAATCATTAGGCCCTCACACTCAAGGTTTGTCCATTTGTGAGAAGGAGAGTTTGGCAATTATTTTGGTAGTTGATCATTGAAGGTCATACCTGCAGCATGTAGTGTTCATAATTCGAATAGATCAGCGAAGTTTGGTGCATCTTGAAGACCAACAACTGACTACTCCCTGACAGCAGAAGGCAATGACGAAGTTATTGGGGTTGTAGTACCATCTAGTATACAATAAGTTGACCGACAACAGAGCAGCAGATGCGTTGTCACGTCGATCAGCCGATTCAGTAGTGCAGTTAGCTTCAATTTCCACTTGTGTGCTGACCTGGTTGTCGGAAGTAGATGAGGGTTATGAAGGAGATCCTCAGGACAAGCGTAAGTTGTTTCAGTTACATGACGGAATATTGAAGGGGCTGCACATCCCAAGTTTCAGTTACATGATGGAATATTACGAGTGAATGGACGAATTTGGGTAGTTGCTAATACCTCAATGCAGCAAAAAAATTATCAACTCAATGCATACTAGTGAAATTGGAGGGCATTCTGGTTTTCAAGTTACATATAGTTAAATGCGTAAGTTGTTTGCTTCGTTTGGAATGAAAAAGGACATTCAGACTTTTGTGTCATCCTACTCAGTCTGCAAACAAGCTAAGGTGGAGCATGTGAAATATCCGGGCTTATTACTGTAGGGATACGGGTAGGCTATACTAGCTGATAATTCAAAAATTCTACCACATAAATCAAGAAGTTATGCAAGCAAGATATCATAGATCGTTACCACTAGACGCACAGTGCAGCGGAAGAAGAGTTAGAGTAGCCTGATCCAACACCAAACGTGTCGATGTAGTGGTTGTAGTCAATCGTCCTACATCATTGATTCCGATCCTATCTTCTAGCAACCAATCGTGTTCTTTGTGAAGATCATGCATCGTCCTCATTCAGTATAGCAGTAATTGCAGTAGCGCCTCTATGGTATCCACACGTCCAGGGATGGAACACCGAACGACGGTGTGCTAGCACCCACTCACTTGGTAGGGCCCTCAAGAAGATGGCGGCTAGAGTTTTGGTGATGCAACTCACGTCATCTGTCCCAACAACCTCATGAATCCCCTTATAAAGAGTCCATGACAGATCCTATTCGAACTCATTTGTTCCAACCCGTTAACTGTGTGACCCTATAGGTTCATACATAATCGGTTGCGACTCGGAAACTCTTTTCTGACCATGAGTCGTTAGTGGTTCCTAGCAGTACATAACAATTCCTGTATACACGTAAATTATATCAGACAAACCTTAATGCAATATGATTTACGACCAGGTCCTCGTCACTTACGACCAGCTCATATCTCTATACGACCAGTTCATATTTAGTCATGACCAGTTCGCAACTCCTTACGACCAGTTTACGACCAATTAGTGATTATGTTCGACCAATCTATGACCAGCTCGTATCTCCATACGACCAGTCTGGTCGAAATGAACGACCTACTTGTGTATTCTCCCTTTGCATCACGATATCTGGTTGAACTCCAGGTGAGATCTTTTATCATCCATGAACTGTTTAATACTTTCTCGATCAAGTAATGGATAACTTCATGTCTTCGACTCTTCGACCACTAGTGGCGTAGCAATGCACTTTCTTTATCCGACCACATTGAGGGGCCCAGAGATATTTCCCCTATTATGTTAAGAGGGGCAAACCTCATATCCGACCAGTTACATTCCTCCACATATTTCATAGTATACCAAAAAGCTACCTTTATAGCTACTCAGTTACGGAGTAGCGTTTGGCAACCCCTAAGTGCATTATTACACATGTAAAAAACTATGCAGACTTCAGGTCTAAGGATTGTACATCATCATTACTTGAGACTAACTGATAACATATAAAATCATAACAATCTCAATAGTATCTGAAGGTGGGTCAATCCAACACCATATTCTCTAACATGTGTTCACATTATTGATTCAACATCCCTAAATCCATGACCGGTGAAACATGGACATCAATCAATACATGTGTTTGTCAATAAGTCACTAGTGTTTCGACCAGTGACATACGACCAGGAATACATTTAGAATAACATCATTCAAGTTAAAAAGCTTCACCAACAAATCACATACTTGTTAATCTTTATAACTGATAATTCATTCAAAGAGCACGATAACATTTATTCTAAAACTCATAAATATATATGTGTTACAATCATCTCTATGATTGCCTCTAGGGCATTTCACCAACAATTACAACCTTTGCTGGTCCCGTAGAATGCTTAGCAGATGGTATCATTGGATTTTATTGAGGGTCTACCAAGATCTTCATCATACAATAGCACTATGGTGGTAGTGGACAAGTTTTCTCACTACGCCCATTTTGTTCCTCTGTCACATTCGTTCACTTCATTTCAGGTGGCGCAAGCGTATCTCAATAACATATTCAATCTTCATGGACTTCCTCAGTCGTTGGTTTTTGACCGGGATCAGATTTTCACTAGCACTCCGTGGAGAGAATTGTTTCGCATGGTTCACACTCAACTTAATATTGTCTTGCATTATCGCCGTGGAGAGCATTATGAGTTCATCGTACCATCTTCAAACCGACGGTCAGAAGGATAGGGTAAACCAGTGCCTCGAAGCATATCTTCGTTGTTTTGTTCAGTCTTGCTCGAGCAAATGGTTACATTGGATAGCCTTGGCAGAATTCTGGTACAACATTTCTTATCACTCGACGCTGGGAAAAACACCTTTTGAGGTTTTATACGGTCATGGTCTAAGACATTTTGGAATAGTGGATTCCTCTCCTTGTGCTTCCTCTGAATTAGTGACTTGGTTGAAACATAGAGAGTTGTGACCAATTTACTGTGCCAACACCTGAACCAAGCACGGCAGCGTATGAAAATGCAAGCTGACACAAAAAGATCAGAGAGGAGTGTTGCTGTGCGTGATTGGGTGTATCTGAAATTACAACCTTACGTGCAATCGTTGGTGACAAACAGAGCTAATCACAAACTTGCTTTTAGATACTTTGGTCCTTTTCAAGTGGAGAAGACAGTAGGGGCTGTTGCGTACAAACTAATACTGCCTCCCTCTTGCAGTATACATCCGGTGGTCCATGTGTCGTAGCTGAAGAAAGCTCTCTCTCCAACAGAAGTGGTGCAACCGGGATTACCTGCCCTAGAGTACAACAGGGTGCCGAACAAGAATCTAGGGTGTCGATTGCAACGATCTGGATCGTCGTCAGGCACTCAAGTGAAGGTACAGTGGTGTGGTGAATCTCCTGAGAATGTGACATGGGAAGACTTTATGGAGCTGGCATCTCGTTTCTCGAATATATCAGCTTGGGGGCAAGCCGGATCTGAAGAAGGGGGGATGTTACAACACCAGAGGCAATACCAGGCAGGAAGCTTCGTCATGACGGTGAACAGGAGGGCAAAAGGATCCCGAAGGAGGCGTGGGTGCGTTGAGTTGGCGCCAGACTGTGTTTTGTGTGTTGGAGGCCCACCTGTCATGATGTATCTTCGAAGGGGGTTAAATAGCTGAAGCCGTTTGGCTGGAAGGGGGTCGAAAGAGAAAACACTAGATGACAGAACTCTATTTCCCCAATCTAGTTCTTCCATTCCCTATCTAGTTCTCCTTCCGACTCCTTTCCCTCCTCACAAATTTCTGTGCAACTAAGGCCCTGTTTGATACAGCTCTAGATTCTCATTTTCCAGATTATGCTCCTGATTCTCTGAGAATCCACTTTTCTGAGAATCTGAAGCTGTCTGTTGAAACCGTTTGGCTGGTAGGTTGGCTCCAAAAATCATATGAGGGAGGATTAGAGGAAAAAAGATCATGTCATCCCTAGGTGTAATACTTCAATTGTATTTGTGTAACTCAGTGGTATTTGCGGGTAAAAACCTTCAACTTCAAAGGGTATTTTCGTTTCTGAAGGTTGGATTCTCACGAGAATCTGCTGGGAGGCTGCTTTTCGTTGCTAGTTCATTTTCGAGATAGCTCCTCGCGAGAAGCAGAATCTAGTAGTTTTGAGAATCAAGATATTTGGTACAGCTCCACGAGAATCGATTGAGAAGCTGGGGGTGGAAGCTTGTGGATATCATGGGGATATGTACATGATCTTAGGATGATGAGTCAATTGGCAATGTCGTTGTTGGTTTGCCGAATCTCGCGTTTTCGGAAATGCTCCTGTGCTGTTCAGACCTTAGGCGGTCAGACCGACAGCATTGGCGGTCAGACCGGCAGCATTGGCAGTCAGACCGCCCGTGGATCGGTCCGACTGGTAGCACTGCCGGTCCGAACGGCCGTGTGGCAGTCCGACCGGCTGTGTGCGGCAGTCCGACCGGCCAGAACCTTTGGTGGAGTTTGGGGCTAGGCTAAAAATATAGTATGTAGGCAAGAGAGGGGAGTCTCCTGCACTTGGTCTCATATTTTTTAGAGTTTCCAGTCAAAAATTCTATTCAATTGAAAATTCCAGAGAGTTTCGGATTTTCACGATGGAATTTTGGCTAAGTCATTTTGGGCAGTCTGACCGGCGTTTTAAAATCGGTCAGACCGGTTGGAAATCGGTTGGACCGGCCAGGTAGGGTGGTCAGACCGGTTTCCACTTGTTCTTCGGCCAACTTGGCATTGTTGTGTTTTGATTGTGTCTAGTGCATGAGTTAAAATGTTTTGATGTTGCATATTGCATGTTTAAGCTAACGTGGGTCAAGTTGTGAAGAACTTGTTTCCGGAGACGATTTCTTTGTCTATTGCTGTGTAGGTGGCTTGCAAGTCAACGACGTCAACGGCGAGGAGGATCGGGACTAACCTTCGAGAGCTGAGGTCCAGAACGATTATGGATGCCGGGTGGAGTCGTGTGACTCAAGCATGGTGCAGAATGGACAAGATGGTTCGAACAGGCAGTTCATTGCAGCTCGTTGGATCAAGCGGCACGGGGGTCGGTGCAAGTGCCTTTGAGGTTCTGATGGGATTCGGATGGGAGGCACTTGCCGACATGATGAGAGTCGCTGATCAACCTACACGTGGTGAAGCAGACGATTGCTTCAACTAAAATGTGTGTGTTTGTATCCCGTGTGTTTTGGGCCCTAACGGGAGCCCATTAAGTGAACTCTCTCTAAACCCTAGGCCTTACTATAAATAGAAAGGGGGCGTTGGAAAACCCTATAAGCACTTCATTTGTAAAAACACTAGTTAGGGTTAGGGTTTGGAGAGGAGAGGAGAGACTAGATTCTAGAGAGAAAATTTGTGTGTGTGTTCTTGGATTGAACTCTTGTCCTCCTTGAGGGAGTAGCTTTGTCAAGCTACATCTTGAATCAATCAATGGATGTTTGTTCAAAGATGAGGTCTCTTGTGTTTTCCTCTCTCTTTTGATGATTTTGGTGCTTCATTGATCCGGTTGTTTTTTGTTGTTCTCTTGACCTCATATACCTTGCTATGATGTGTGGGGATACTCCTAGAACCATCTAAATCATCAATCCCCCACGAGCAAGATTTAGATCAAGTTTTTCTTTTTGCTAAGTTTTGGACACTCATTTGGTAAAACCTAAAAAGATCAATTCTTTGACGTGGATCTGGACGATCGTCGCTAGGAATAGGTTCCAGATATCCTTAAGGAGGTGTGTTCCAAATTTGATCAAGTTTCATCGGTTGAAACAAAAGTTGAACCAATTTTCGTTTTGGTTTCGGGTGGTCGGCAGTGGTTCTGGACTGAATCGGTCCGACCGATTCCACAACAGTGGTCAGACCGTCAGATATTCGGACCGCCAGTTGGCCGTCGGTCAGACCACCAGCTTTCAGACCGCGAGTTGGCCGTCGGTCAGACCGGTCTACCTGAGATCAAATCTCCATTGTTGAGTCTTGTGGTTAAGGGGGTAATCGGATTCAGCACAAGGCTTCCTCTGTGCATTTACGGATCTTCTTAGCTTTCATAGCTATAGGAGAAAAGTATATGCTGAATTTGATTAAAGTCAAAAATTAAGAAAGCGTCTATTCAACCCCCCCCCCTCCCCTCTAGTCGCCTTTCCGGTCCTTGAAAACTGTACCAAACAGGACCTAACTAATTCCGGTGAACTACCGAGCGAATTGTAAAACAAACCTGCAACCTCCCCCATGTCTTCGGCAGAAAAGATTTCCAGAACAGAAGGTGATCCTTTATCTTCAGAAGAAGCAACGAAGTACCAAAGTCTGGTTGGAGCACTTCAGTATTTAACATTGACGAGGCCTGACATATCTTACTCAGTTAATGGAGTATGCTGGTTTCTTCAGGCTCCTACAACAGTACATTGGACTGATGCCAAGCACATCTTAAGATACTTGAAGTTTACTTCAGGTGTTGGTTTGAGGATTGCGGAAATCCAACTCAACACTAGTAAGTGATTTTTCTGATGCCGATCGGGTTGGATGTCAAAATGATAGAAGGGATTTGTTGTGTTCTTTGGGTCGAATCTCATTTCGTAGATTTCGAGAAAGCAAGCCACTGTGTCGAGTACCAAGCTCTAGCCAATGCTACAACAGAGATTTTATGGATACAATCACTTCTAGGTGAGCTCGGGATATTTCAATCAAGAGCTTCTTCTCTATGTTGTGATAGTCTCGGAGCTACATATCTCTAGCCGAATCTGGTTTTTCACGCCTGGATGAGGCATATTGAAGTTGACTTCAATTTTCTCCATGAATGAGTAGCACAGAAGGCATTGGAGATTAGGTTCATTCCATCTAAAGATCAGGTTGCAGATGGACTACTTACAAAACCATTGAGCGCACGACAGTTAGCATTGCTAAGAAACAATCTGTATCTATTCGGTTGTGATTGAGGGGGCATGTTAAACAATCGTATAGACATAGGATTGTGCAGTTGATAGTTTCCTAATCTCTCTCCGTAATCCCTGATTTTCTGTTAACTTTCGTATACAAGCAGATCTCTTCTGATTCTTTGCACGTTGTGCCGTTGTACTGCGTCGTTATATAAATCAATGGATGCCGCCCGCTTTAGGCGCGGAGTCTCAAACCTATTCTCGTTTTTCTGTAGTTGAAAGCTCAGGAAATATTATAGTTACGGATTTTGGCCACAAACAGAATGTTTGGGAACTGAGCAGTTACCCGAAATCCCGATCGATGGGGAGCGAGATTTCTTCTCCCGGTTTCTCAAAAGCAACGATTTTTCACACCGTTATCCCAAACTTTAAACCGGGTTTTCACGGGCTCTTACCGATTAGTTTACTTGGATGTGTTTCGTAATGTACTTCATACAGAATCGGTGCTAACAGTTAAAAAGTCGCTCCTTGACCGATCAAATAACAGGATCTGTACGGTTTGTGTCTGGTTCCTGGCCAACTTGTAACCGATTTGGGACAGTTTTTGTACAAAATTTGATTTGGATTTCATTCCATACTGGTTTATGCCGGCAACCGACCATAATCCGTTACTAACCCTAGCGAGAGTCAGTCCGGAAACGGAATTTGAAACCTTAACCTCAGCACTACAATTGTAACATCATCATCACAGTACTTGCCCTCAGCCCCAGAAATCTGACCTTGTGCGGAATATGAACCAAAGGAACCCAAACCCAAACCTTCCTATAAACCATTTTCACATGCCGAGGTCCATCGTATACCCAAAACCATCAGATGAGCATTACATTTACACCTCAACTCAAATTTTCGGTTACTTGCCGAAGGAACTGCTAACCTTTGGCAAAACTCTCTTATCTTAGGACGCGACTAGCGCTCGGACGTACGGTCCAAGTGCTAGCGCCGTACGCAGTACTCCGGCGTTGGATGCGCCCTCAACTCGCTTGTCGCAATCCTGATCTCCCCCCAACATCTCCCAAACCCGAACATCTAGCTCGTGATGCGTAGAAAGCATCAATGATCTCCTCCGCACATAAAATGCCCCATAAATTCCTCCTAGCTCACTACTACAAAACATGCTATACTAGACACCTGGAACCGTCTGTGATAAAATTATCACAGACGGTTCTTCGTTAACCGTCTATGATATATAAGTATCACAGACAAGGCTATCACAGACGGTTCTTTAAAGAAAGAACCGTCTGTGATATATTAGCATTATAAGTAGATGCTGCCGAGAGTCCCCCTTTCTATTAATTCCATTTGAGCCGCCGCCACCCTGCTGCTGCTGCTGCCTCCTCCCCCATTTTGAGCTGTTACCCTGCCTCCTCCTCTCCCATTTTGAGTTGTTACCCCTGCCTCCTTCTCTCCTATTTTGAGCTGTTACCCCTGCCTCCTCCTCCCCCTGCCTCCTCCTCCCCCGGCCCATTGCTGCACCTCTGCTGCCTCCTCCCAATTGCGCCACCTTGGAGAAAAGGGTAACGATCGATCTGTAACCCTTTATTTTTACTATAGACTAATCACTAATGTGTAACGATCTGTAACCCTTTATATTTGCTATAGACTAATCACTAATGTGTTTGGTCATTATGAAGGGTACTTGCGGTTTATTAATATATAATTTAACACTAACTAATTTGTTACGTGTGTATACGTGTAGATGGACCGAAACTGGATGTACATTGAGAACCGTGTGAGTGAGGAGTATATTAATGGCGTGTTTGCTTTTAGAAGAGCCGCCGAGCAGGATATGTTGAAGAAGGGGATAAAATTTATGTACTATCCATGCATTGGTTGCGGTAATATGAAAATGTTTAACAACCCGGCGCAGATCGAAGCTCACTTAATACGAAGGGGTTTCAAAAAAGGATATACATGTTGGAGCAGTCACGGTGAAGAGCAGATTATACTGGAAGTCAGTAATGACGACATCGCCGAGGAAGTCAACGATATGCAGGGTATGGAATGTGCTTTTGATGAGGATAGGTCGCATGATGACAATCTGGATCAGATGCTACGCGATGCAGAAGGGAACTACGGTGAGAGAGAGTTTTGTAAATTCGAGGGCTTAATAGAGGACTCGGGGAAACCTTTGTTCCCTGGCTGCAAGCCGGAATACACAAGGTTGTCAACCGTGCTTGAACTGCTGAAATTGAAGGCAAGCAATGGTTGGTCCGACAAGAGTTCTACGACGTTGTTAGGTCTCTTAGCTGACATCCTTCCGGAGGGAAACGTGTTGCCCAGCACGACCTACCAAGCTAAGAAGGTTATTTGTCCATTGGGAATGGAAGTAGAAAGAATACATGCATGTCCGAACGATTGTATCCTCTACAGTAAAGAGTATGCAGACATGCATGCATGTCCCGTGTGCAGAGCATCCCGGTACAAGCGTAAGAATACTGCTAAGGCGAAGCAAGGACCTCCTGCTAAGATATTGTGGTATCTGCCTGTGATCCCACGTTTGAAGCGTTTATTTGCGAACCGAAAGGAGGCAAGATTGATGCGTTGGCACTCGGAGGAGCGTAAGAAAGATGGGAAGCTCAGACACCCTGCTGATTCTGCCCAGTGGAGAAACTTCGATCGGAGCTTCGAAGAGTTCGGTGCGGAACCGAGGAACATAAGGTTAGGGTTGAGTACGGACGGAATGAATCCTTTCGGTAACATGAGCAGCCGACATAGCACCTGACCCGTGAATCTATGTATGTACAACCTTCCTCCTTGGCTGTGTATGAAGCGGAAATACATTTTGATGTCACTACTTATCCAAGGGCCGAAGCAACATGGGAACGATATTGATGTGTACCTAGCACCATTGCTGGAAGATCTTGTGACACTTTGGAACGAAGGGGTACAAGTATGGGATGCGTACAAACGAGAGAACTTCACTTTACGCGCCATGTTATTCTGCACCATCAATGATTTTCCTGCCCTTGGTAACCTGTTGGGGTTCAGTACAAAAGGAGCCAAAGCCTGTCCGCACTGCTTAGATGGTGCCGAGAGTAGGGATGGCAATTGTGCCCGATTACCCGTATACCCGCGGGTAAATACCCTAATGGAGGTGGGTATGGGTGTATTTCTTTGCCCACGGGTATAAAAACGGGCACAATATTTTACCCATCGGGTAAACGGGCGCGGGTATGGGTAAACTCCACCCGTACCCGTTTCACCCGATTACCCGTCATATACACTGACATGTGGGACCATAAACCACTATATAAAATACTAGAAATGTGAAACCCTAATCTTCTTCCCCCCGCCTCCCACTTCAGCCGCCTCCCACAGTCCTCCACTCCTCCTCTTCGGCTTCCAGACTCCACTCCAGTGAGTCTTCCCCTCTTCGGCTCTTCCCACTCGCACCGGCCACCGTCTTCCCTCTTCCCCTACCTCCCGACGCTCCCGTCTCCAGTCCACTCTCCCACCACCAGCCACCGTCCCGTGACGTCTCCACTCTCCCACCGCCTCCCATCGCCCGCCGCACCGTCCTGACTCCATTCTCCTGATCTCGCGCCCGCCGCGCCGTCCGGCCCGTGAGGCCGTGACGCCCGTCCCCCTCCCGGCCTCCCACTTCCGGCCTCCCACCACCTCCCATCGCCCGCCGCGCCTCTCCGTCTTCCCTCCGGGCCCCGGCCGTCCCCGCCAGCGCCCCACTTCGGATCTTCCATCGCCCACGCGCCTCCCGTCTCCCCCCGGTCCGGGCCTCCCGACCGTCTCCACCGCCAGACGCCCACCGCGCCTCCCGTCTCCCCTCCCGGTCCCGGCCGTCTCCACCGCCAAATCTCCCACCGCCAGAGTGCCAGACGCCTCCCACCGCCAGATCTCTCATCGCCCACCGCGCCTCCCGTCTCCCCTCCCGGTCCCGGCCTTCTCCACCGCCAGACGCCCACTGCGCCTCCCGTCTCCCCTCAGGTGAGCATATAGGAATGTGGCAGTCTTGTGGATGCTGTCAAATTTTCAGATAGCAGAATTCCCGTGGATCCTTGTGGATGCTTGTGGATCTTTGTCAAATTTTGACCTCCTCCGTGGAGTTGTATTTTCCTCTGGTAATTCACCAATTCCCATGATAGTAGTTGGATTGTGGTGTATCCAAGTGATGACTGTCGATCGGCCTTCGATGAGTAAGGTAGTTGAGATGCTAGAGACTAGAGAGTAACCTGAAAGACATCAGTTTGTGAAAGGATTAAACAAATTGCTATCGGTCTGTGCTGTGTGTGGTGAGATTTTATGGTTACAAGGGGCATTTGGTGGTGCAGGTTTGGTTTGTGTGGTGAGATTTTCTCAGTTACAACTTACAAGGGCATTCCCATGTAACAAGAAGTTGTAGTGAAAGGATTAAACAAATTGCTAAATGGGCCAAAGAACAAAAACACATCAGGGGCATCTCATATTGTTTGTCACCACACCAACTATGCATTCCATGAGAAGTTTGTCATGAAAAAGTTGTTATTAACATCTATCCCTAGAAATATGTTGCAAAAATATTTTGGAATGTAATCTCACATAAACATGTGTCATTAAATTCAGCCATGATAGGTTGCAATGTTATGCATTAAGACCAGTTCTTGAATGCAATCAGAGCTTCCATTTTCCTAAAGTTCAGCTTTCTCAGCTTCGCCACTTTCAATTTCTTGTGGGTTTCCATGAATGCTTGTTTGTGCCTCCACTTATCCACAAATATTTTCAACTCTTGTGCCTTCTCAATAACCTGCATTGCCATATCAAAAAATCCACCCTTGAGTTCTCTGTAATGAGCCATGAGCTGACAGTGATGCCATGAGCCCAGGCCGGTTGTTCTCTGTCAAGCCTGTCAGTGAATTTTCAAAGTTTGAATCCGAAGTTTATATTTGATGATCCCAAAAGCGCTGCTTTATTTTTCAAAGTCGATCGACAACAATTGAACTAGATTGCTGGCATTCATTGCACTTCAAATCTATTTATGTTTATTAACTGTTAGAATATGAGTCAGTGTGTCAAATTGCACGGGCGATGGGTACCCACGGGCGGTGATGCGTTATTCGCGGGTAGCGGGTATGCTGCATGGCGACGGTACCATGGGCGACGGTATGGGCGAGGTTTTTCGCCCGTCGTCCTTCGCGGGTATACCCGTGGGGGGAATTCAGGGTCACGGGTACGGGTATGGGCGAGCACTACCCGTACCCGCCGCGCCCGATTGCCATCCCTAGCCGAGAGTGTATGGCTGAACAACTCACGCAAAACTGTGTATATGCGTTACCGTAGGTTCCTTCCCAGGATTCACCCATACCGCGAGATGAAGAAACAATTCAACGGAAATAAAGAGGACGTTTCAGCTCCAAGGGCTTTTAGAGGGAAAGAGGTATATGATATGGTTAAGGATATCGATGTTGTGCTTGGAAAGGGGCGTAAATTAAGGACCCCTCAGAAAAACATCTGGAAGAAGGGGTCATTTTTTTGGGACTTGCCTTATTGGGAGCACTTAGAAGTTCGCCACTGCATCGACGTCATGCACGTGGAGAAGAATGTATGTGATAGCTTGATTGGTCTCTCACTGAACATTGCTAGCAAAACAAAAGATGGCGTTAACGCACGGCGTGACTTGGTTGATATGAACATAAGAACCGAGTTAGCACCGAAAGAGACCGATAAAGGACGAACGTACCTTCCCCCAGCTTGCTACACTTTATCCAAGGCCGAGAGAAATGAACTGTGTCAAAGTTTGCATGGTGCGAAAGTTCCGTCCGGTTACTCCGCCAATATTAAGAAACTTGTTTCAATGAAAGATTTGAAATTAATTGGTATGAAGTCTCATGATTGTCATGTGCTGATGACACAGATGCTAACTGTTGCAATTAGGAGTATCTTGCTAAACAAGGTCCGAGTGGTAATCTTTAGGCTGTGTTATTTCTTTAACTCAATTGCTTAGAAGGTCATCGATCCCGCAGGACTCGATGCTCTACAGGCCGAGGTGGTGACGACTCTATGTCATCTTGAGATGTATTTCCCTCTGTCTTTTTTTGATATCATGGTCCATCTCATTGTTCACCTTGTGAAAGAGATAAAGATATGCGGCCCTGTGTTCCTACGTCATATGTACCCTTTCGAGAGATACATGGGAATTATGATGTCCTACGTACAGAATCGATCTCGGCCGGAGGGCAGTATCATCGAAAGTTATGCAACCGAAGAGGTCATTGAGTTCTGCGTGGACTACATGGCTCAGGTGGAACCGATAGGCGTGCCTCTATCTCGTCACGAGGGGAGACTGGAGGGTATCGGGACCATCGAGAGGAAAGCAATCACTCCCAATCTAGATACATACGCGCAGGCCCATTTCACGGTCTTGCAACACATGACCCAAGTGTCCCCGTACGTCGACGAGCACAAAGACATGGTACGCCAATGTAATCGAGACCGGTCAGAGGTTTGGATAACGAGAGAGCACAACCGTCGGTTCAACGAATGGTTAAAGATGCGATTCACTGGGAGGCCATCAAGTGATGAAATGCTGCTATGGTTGGCCAAAGGACCAAAATTTACAATTGTGACATGGCAAGGATACGACATAAATGGGTACACGTTTTATACGGCAGCTCAGGATAGGAAGAGCACAGTCCATAACAGCGGTGTCCGCATAGATGCATTTCACGAGGGGTTCAATACCGCGGGGGCACGCGGGTTGAACTCGTACTATGGGTTCGTAGAGTAGATTTGGGAGCTTGACTATGTACTTTTCAAGATCCCCATGTTTCGATGTCACTGGGTTAAACTTCCGCAGGGCGTGAAGGTCGACAAGTACGGCGTCACTACTGTGGACCTCAAACGTGTCAGATACAAGGACGAACCATTCGTACTCGCTAAGCAAGTTGTTCAAGTTTTTCCCTGAAGCAGACTAGGCACGTGTGCGATGGCACGCGCTGCTGGCGATGTCCCACGCGTGGAGGACCTTCAAGAGCCTGCTTGTCACGCAGTACGTGAACACGGGTCGGACGCTCTTCACGACGTATTGTAGGACCGTAAAGTCGACTAGGGGGGGTGAATAGGCGCTTTCTCGACTTTCTCGCCTAAATCAAATTCAACACGAACCTAACTCCTTTAGCTATAAAAGCTAAGAAGATCAGTAAGCACACAGTGGAAGCCTTGTGCTGAATTCGATAACCCCCTCAACCACAAGACACAGAAATGGAGAAAAGAACTCAATGGTGGGTTCAGGCCTTTCGCGGTCGAGCCATTGGAGACAGGCGGTCGGACCGACGTGCAACAAGCGGTCGGACCGGCTACTAACTGGCGGTCGGACCGTTGGATATCGGTTCGACCTGGCAGTACTGAGCGGTCTGAAATGCGGGTGGTCGGACCGCCGTTACAAAACCGGTCTGACCGATTTGGTCCAGAACCGAAAAACCAAGCCCAACTCCAAAACGAAATTTGATCCAACTTTTGATTCAACCAATGAAACTTGACCAAATTTCGAGCACACCTCCCTAAGGATATTAGAGACCTATTTCTAGCGACGATCCTTCAGATCCACTGCGTAGAATCCATCTCTCAAGGATTTACCAAAGAAGTGCACAAACCCTAGAAATATGAAAATCTTTGATTCAAGACTTGCTTGTGGGGGTTGATGGTCTAGATGATTCTAGGAGTATTCCCACGCATCAAAGCAAGAGAAAATGAGTCAAGAGACCAAACTTAACCACTTGAATCAAGGAAGCAACAAATTCATCCAAAAGAGAGAAGAACACAAAGGGAGACAAATGATCTCTCAAGTAATCATCACAAGATTGATTGATCTCACAAGATGCTTACAAAGCCACTCCAACAAGGAGAACAAGAGCTCACACAAGAGCACACTCACAATCTCTCCAAACTCTAGCTTCTCCTCTCCTCTCCTCCAAACCCTAAAAAATGAAGAAGGGGGCCAAATGAATGCTTCAAAGGGTTTTACATCTCCCCATTCTATTTATAGGAGAAGCCTAGGGTTTCACTTTTGGGACCCACTCACACATGGGACCCACACACACACAACTATTGAAGCAATCGCCTGCTTCACCACGTGTAGGTTGATCAGCGGCTCTCATCCTGTCGGCAAGACTCTCCTGTCCGAATCCCATCGGAAACTCCTAGAGACTTGCACCGACTTCCGCACCGCCTGATCCAACCAGCTGCACCGAACTACTCGTTCGATCCATCTTGCCCATTCTGCACCATGCTTGAGTCACACGACCTCACCCGGCATCCATGATCGTTCTGGACCTCAGCTCTCCAAGCGTAGTCCCGATCCACCTCACCGTTGATGTCGTAGACCTGCAAGCCACCTGCACAGCAATAGACAAACAAATCGTTTTCAGAAACAAGTTCTTCACAACTTGACCCACGTTAGTTCCACAATGCAATATGCATCAATAAAGCATTGAACTCCATACATAAAACACATTCAAATCAACTCAATGCCAACTTGGCTAACCTCCAAGTCATCGGCGGTCTGACCGCCCCACAAGGCCGGTCCGACCAATTTCAGGCCGGTCGGACCGATCCCACAACGGCGGTTGGACCGCCCGAAAAGACTTAGCCAAATTTTCAGCTCGAAATTCCGAAACCTTCTGAAAATTTCAACTGAATAGAACTTTTGACTGGGAGCTCCAAAAATGATGTGACCACATCCAGGAGACTCCCCTCACTTGCCTACATAACCTATTTTTGGCTCAGCTCCAAAAACCACTTTTCAACAAATCGGTCGGACCGGCCACCATGGCCGGTCGGACCTCTCCACGGGCGGTGTGACCGCCCCACACAACTGGTCAGACCGCCTGTGGTCTGACAGACTGAAGCAAACCCCGAAAACGCGAGATTTTGCAAACCAACAAAGCCATTGCCAATTGACTCATCATCCTGAGATCGTGCACATATCCTCACGATATCCACACGTATCAATTTTTATCGCGGGATACATGGGATGCCTTCGTGCAGATGAAGACGACTGCCGAATTTCAGGAGCAAAGTGCAGCCCACAGAGCTATCCAAGCACAAAACACTCACCCCCACAGACTCGAAACCGCTGGGTACGCGGGTAAAGCCACGCAGTGGGGGCGGAGGACGAGACTGCTGCACGACCGTTTGCTGAGATCTCAGACGAGCGCGCTCGAGCCTAGTTAAGAGCGAGGGCATCAGCCACGTCTTCGGGCAACATCTCTTTGACAAACCCGGCAGACGAGGTAGTATCTCAACGTCTGGTAAATTTCTCGAACCACTTAATTGTTAATAAGTCCATAACTTTATGGTGTCTACAATAACATGATGTTCTCTTGCAGGAAGCATTGACTTCCGCATGTTCCCAAGGTTCCTTCGAAGTAGACAGGGAGAAGGATGTATCGTCTACTACCGGGAAACAAGGAGCACCAGTCGCACGCGAGGCGTTGGGGTTTACGTACCTTGGAGGGATGGATTCCCACACAACTCCGACACGTATAGGAGTAGGAAGAGATCCAAGGACCAGCACGACGCTCGGTTGGAACATGTGATTATTGCAAAATTTTAAGAACAAATAACAAACTTGCAGAACCAAGTAAATCAACTCATGCAGGCGCAAGCCGCCCCTGTTAATTTGGGAGCAAGTCCTGCTCGACATCGGAGTAGCGTCGCGTCCACACATAATTATGAACATGACGACGTGCAATTACCGATCGATGGCATCAAGGTAATGTACATCTCTGGAATGCTCCAAAGATAGATCTATAGGACGCCTTAGCTAATTGTGTACCCTTTTGTAGGAGCCGACGCCCTGCAAGCTCCAAGTGAGGATAGTAGGGTCGATTCCTATTGAGACTAGGCGGGGTATGGTGTATCCATACCAGGAAGGGGCAGTGCAGCACGGTGCCCAGCTGGCGCAGGTTACGCCAGGGTGCAGGTGGACATGGTCCATGACAATTTCATGGCCATCCCGCAGGAGATTCCCCCGAACGAAGAAATCAGAACACTAGGGGATGCCACGCACACTTTTATCTAGTGGCCCAAGAAGGACATCACACTGGACCCTTCAGTGACACAATATCGAGAGGACCCTGCCTCTCCAATAGGACCCTCGATGAGTTCGCCTCAACCAAAGCTTCAGAAGGCCGCCACATCGCTTCCCGTCGAGAAGACGGCGAAGGGACAAGAAAAGCGTGTCACCATATCGGTCCCTGAGGCGTCTCACGGAAGGCGCCCTCACCGCCTCGTTAAGGAGAAATCGAAATCGAAGAACATTAAGGCACCTCCCAACCCCGTCAAAAACTCACTCGGAAGTCCGTTGGTCTCCGGCGCAGAACAAAAGAGCTCAGGAGTAACTTGTCAAGCTTTTCATGATTGGTACTTGCGCAAGACCCGAGAGAAGGGGGGTCATACTGGAATCACCGTCAGATACGGGAGGGAGCATTTTCTCCACGAGCCTGGCCACTTCGTCATGGGCTTCGAAGACTTATTTGACCTATACAACCTAACTGCCCTCGACGCCTCACTTCTACGATGCTGGACACTGTAAGTGTGTGCAATCAATTTCTACACTTACATGATACCGATAAATATCATAACTCATTGCTTATGTACAGATACATTATGAAACGTGCCCATCGAATCAAAGAACCGGTGGGTTTCCTCGACCCACACGTGGTCTCTGAGCAAACAATCAACCAAGACGCATCCTACGTCGAGAATTACATAAAAATAGGATTGCTTGCTCTGGACGATAGGGACTACATAATGGTGCCCTACAATCAGAAGTAAGTGCTTCAATATTTGCTATACAAATTACGTTTCAACATAGGTTTATGACTATAGCGACATACACGAGTAGGTTCCACTGGATTCTTCTGATTCTTGTGCCAAAGAGGAACATGGTATTGTACCTTGATTCTCTACTCAACAAAAATCACAACTTCACCATTCTTAAAGGAATACTCGACATGTATGTTCATTTCCTCCGCACATAACTCTATTGTAGTTTTCCTTCGTTTGAAATGGACAAGGATAACTTTTTTGAATCATGTAGGGCATTCATCGGCTATGTTGCCGAGGGAGGTTTATACAAGGGATCGAGCGCCACACTGACTCACAGGATGCGATTTCCGGTACGCGCTACAACACAATAATCATATATCATACTCCGTAATATTGCGTCTCGGTATCGATTGTACATATATATGTAATTCTATTTTTACTGATCTTTGCCAAAGAAAAGCGAGATCACCTATCGCATTCTCGTATGCCATCATATGCAGCTATTGATTGCTTCTAGGACAAACGATCCCCAGGTTTGTCAATCTCGTAATAATTATCTCCTAATTATAAATTTAAATATATATGCTTACTACTTTACTCCTGCTAGCGACATGGCTTGAACATAGAGTTAAATGCACTCGAGATGGACCAGGTCACGCACATTCGAGGGGAGCTCTGTGGCTTCATCAAGGCAGACATAGTTAACACCAACGGAGAGTTTCACGCCGTCGACACCGATGAACGACCTCGAAACAATTGATTCAATATTGTAATTCACTTTGACTGTTGTAATTCAATTTGTAACTCTAGCGACAATATATACTTGAAACATTCTTTTGTATTTGATTTTGAGTTAAATGATCACTTTGAGTTGTCAACAATTATCTGTGACATGTTTCTACTTGCTAATTTTCAGAGGGTATGGCTAGCAATTCCTGAGGCTAGCTGAAAATACGATAAAAATTAATTAGGTTTAAGGACTTATCACAGACGGTTCCAACCACGAACCAAATGCGTGATACTACCGAATCACGAGGCGGTTCGTGGTTGGGCTATGCAGCGATCTTGAATAATCACAGACGGTTCGTGGTTGGAACCGTGCGTGATAATCATAATCACGACGGTTCCAACAACGAACCGTGTGATTCTCAGAGTATCCTGAGCGGTTCGTGGTTGGAACCGTCTGTGGTAAGACATATCACAGACGGTTTTAACCGCCTGTTATCTCAGACATAAAATTTCAGACGGTTCAAAAACCGTCTGTGATGACTGTTACGAACCGTCTGTGATGACCTTTTCTGTAGTAGTGGCTGATCTCCCCGCAATCCTGAACATCTCCCGCAGCATAAACTCGATCAATAAGATCAAAACAAAGCATCTGAAAAAAAACATATTAAAAAAATCTTGCAACATTACCGTGAATAGTATGCAACATGTTTTTCCAGTGGATGCAATATTTTTTTCAACGGGTCGTAACATTTTTTTCCTATAGATGCAACATCGCAAAGAATAGTATGCAACATTTTTTTCTAACTGTTGCAATATTTTTTAACAATGGTCGCAACATATCAAAAAAAAAATTCAAAGAAAGCAACAATCAAATGTAGCTCAATGCAGCTCCAGCTTACACACGACACTTCATTGAGAGAGAAGGCGATGGTAGCGACGGAGGCAGACTCGGACTTCGCACCGGCGATGTGCAACACGAGCTGCCACACCTCAGGGTGTGGGGTGGATGCAGAGCGCACAGGCACACCAGCAGCAGCGCAAGCCGCAAGGGAGCGCAGGCCGGGCAGACCAAGTACAGGGGCTCACGGGAGGGCTAACCTGGGGGAAACGCCGGTGAGCCGAGCGACGCGAGGGTGGCGCACTGGCAGCAGAGTACCAGCCGAGCCTTCTCTGCTAGCGCTATGCAAACAGCCTCACCCAGAAGTCGAGAAGCACTAGCCCCTTCTTCACCCCGTTATTCTTGCCTCCTCTCTCTTCTCTTTTCTCTCTCTGTTTGTGTGCGTGTGCGTTTGTGTGTGTCGGTGGCTCTGGTCTATAGGCGAACTCTCCAGAAATGCTCGCTCGGTTGAAATGGTCAAGTGGTTGCAACGCGCAATTATTGAATATACGTTGTCTAGGATGATTACACGTGGATGGTGGATAGGACCATCCAGACAGCCGGACGTCCTCATCCGATGATTATCCCTTATTTTATCTTACCTAATAAAGAAAAGAGTTTATCCCTGCACAGCGGGAGGATCGTCCCACCCATATGTATGTAAAAAAGCCAACGAAACTCCTGCACACGCTGGGACCACTGTGTTAGTCACAACACATCCCTAACGTGGCCGATCCTCACATCTGCACCATCACCGCCCTGCTCTTTTTCCTCCGATCCCCCATCCGCCCCATCTCGCACCCACATCGGCTCTGCCACCCTTGATTCACACGCCTTCGACCTCGTCGTCGCCAAAACCACCGTCACCACCGGTTGTCCATGTGCGGCCTCCGTCTCTCGGCGCTTGTAAAGCCCCACACGTCGTATTCCCTTCTCCCTCCCACTCTCGCCCAAGGTTCGGTCGCCGCCGCTCCACCCACTCCCCCATCCCCATCTCCTCCCCTACCCTCTCATCTCGTGCAAAGTTTATGTTTTCATTGTAACACACAGGCACTCTGCTACTAAGACACGGTAAGTTAGCCGCAGATGTGAGCTCCTTGCGGTCTGTGGTTAGCTGTAACCTCTTACCTCTGTACAAAAGAAACATAGGACATAGTGTACAGAAGGCAAAAAAAGGGAGTCGAGTTGAGTTACAGTGGAATTTACAAAGCTGCTTCTGCCGATTACATCTCTTGTGCATAACGCTCTTGCGGCAAACACGGTTACACTTCGCCCTTGGCCCCATCACATGCAAAAACAAAAGGGATACCAAATTTCATGAAGCTTTCAGCGCCTGAGAACGTCGTGCGACAAAAAAGCCCAAGACTTGAGAAGCAGGAACTGCCCCCCACGCCCCCAAGAACAGTGCCAGGAACCCTACAAAACAACAAGCAAAAACATCTTTGGTGACTCACTACGCTTGGCTTGTATCGCTTGAGCACACAAGCCAGATTCTCCTTCCCTTTGGGAAAAGCAATGGCTGCTGCTGCAGTTGCGCTTCGACCCTTGCGTCCAGTGATGGTTTGCTCCACATCTTGATCGCCTCCAAGATCACAGCTACAGTGGTGAAGGTGCCAGAAATGGCCTTGGCAACCGGACCTACTTTCTCAAGGTATGTGCGCCCAGTGTTCAAAATTTCGGTCGAATTTCGCCCATACCGGGGGCCGGAAATCATTGATCCCGCATTTTCCAAGCGCCAGAAAGCTCACCAAACCTTGCCGCCACTGGCCCCGAGGTTTCCAACAGCGGTGCAGGGTTTGGGGAGGTTACCGGCGAGGTTTCGACGTGGCTCCAGGCGGCGCGGTGGCGGTGGCGAGGTGCTGGTGCGGCTGGCCGGCCGGACGGGAGAGAGAGGAAGGAGAGAGGAGGGGAAAAGGGAAGGGAGAGAAGGTTTTTTTTTTGCAAAAAAAAATCATAAATTTTGGAGCACTTCAATGGTCAGGATAGTCGATAGTGCATGCGATCACATGTACATTTGGCTTTGATTTATCCGGGAAAATACATGTTATAGTTTGCTGCAAAATGGATAATACAAAAGGATCACCTGAAGACGGTTGTGCACCTAAGTGTACTTCCCCCAAAGTTCTCACTACCAGAAACAGGTTTTTTCCCGAGTGCTCCATACACTCGGGAAAACCAATAAAACACTCGGGATATACTTTCTCGAAGGTCAACACTCGGGAAATAACACTCGGGATAGTTCAGTCGGGTAAATCAGTGTTTCCCGAGAGTAACACTCGGGAAACTAAATTGTGCCGAGTGTCAACATATACACTCGGGAAACATATGACACTCGGGAGAAAAAACTGTCCGAGCACCGTAGTCACCGTAACGGAATAGTTTCCCGAGTGTTGACACTCGGGAAATAAACTGATATTTCCCCGAGTGTCAACACTCGGGAAATCCACTGATAATTCCCCGAGTGTTGACACTCGGGAATAAGAGAAAATAATATTTTGTCAGTATTTTGCCAAGACGTTTATCCCCGAGTGTATATAAAATAAAACACTCGGGAAAGTCACTGTTTATTCCCCGAGTGTTGACACTCGGGGAATAAGAGCAAATACTGATCTCTCAAGTCGCTTTTCCCCTAATCTGGTCTAGTTTCCACAAGGGACAGGTCTGGTACCCAACGGATACACCAGACACCAAAACTAACAACCAGGGAAGGCTGCCAAACACAATCATCGACACAATTTTGTAGCCTGTTGTTGTGGACGTCTTTGTTGGGAACACTTATCAGAGACGGGGACGCAAAGCAGCCGCAGCTCCTTAGGCCGGGGGCACTGTTGCTGTGTCGGACTTGGGCACAGTTTCGAGTCGGTTACTGTTGCCAATATGGCAACAGAGAATTCGGCAAGGGAAGAAGCTCAATCTGATTAAGAGATGGGAACGACTAGGAATCGGGCGTACGGGTGAGAGTCTCCCACCGTACGGTCCGAAATACAACATCTTGATATAATGATTGCAACATCACCGGATAACGGTTACAACATCACATATCAAAACAAAGCATCTAGAGAAGGCGTTTGGAAAAAATTACAACATCGCCGTAGCATCTCATGGACATCACAGAGCAAGGGTGCGGGCCGAGGGAGGCGCAGGAACTGGCCGAGGGCCGGGCGAGGCGGCGTTGGCGGCTGGAGGTCACACCGGCCGGGGGAAGTGGCGCGCCGGCAAGAGTAGGTGGGGAGCAGGAGGAGAGAAAGCCAAGTACCAGGAGGAGGTGGCGCCGTGGAGCTCCCTTCGGCTGGAGCAGCTTCACCATAGAAGAAATTGAGATGGGGATTGGAGAGAAGAAGCAAGGCAAGAGAAAGCAACGCAAAGAAATGAAGCTGGAAGCTCATTCGGCCGTGAGAAGAAATGGAGAGGAAAGCAGTGGGGAGAAAGGGGAGTAAGGATAAGAATGTGTGGCTGTGGAGCGTGGGGGAAAGAGAGTGAAGGCGTCCGTTCCACCGGACGTCTGACACGTATCATTACCCTTAAGAGATAGAGTTAGTTCTCCTTAAGACATAAGATAGAGTTAGTTTCTCCTTCAGAGATTGAGTTAGAGAATATGTTAGTTTTGGTATCCAATTCGGTTTGTGCTAAATTCTGCATGCTGACGCTATAAAAGCAGATGTAAAGAGGGAGACTTAATCAAGAAATAAACTAAGTTGAATGCAGAGCCTCGGCCAACCGGAGCAAGTCCAGCCGACCAGAAGTCGATCCTCGCCTTCGCCAACTATCCTTGCCTTTGCATCTTCACCCTCATCTATCTCACGCCACATCATCTGCGGATGCAATTAGCATCTCTGTTATCATTCCTTCTGAGTGGCTGTAAGTTTTCATCAGAAGGCTTGCGCTGAAGATCAGCTGACAACAGATTATCAGCGGTTTCTTGTGAAATTCTTTGAGCTACTGCAACTTGATCAATTAAATTTCATCACAACCACCATTTTGCCTAAAGAGCCATCCTGATCCTTCCAGTTTCAAGAGCTTCATCATGCAAAATCTAAGAGATTGAAGAAGTTTTGCCTCACACGCTGTGTAAGAGAAATCATCCTTTGTGATGCCACCTGATCTCCGGTCAGTGTTCACCTCACTCTTATTCAATTCTGCACTTGACACACCGAACAATTGTTCAAACGGTTGCTGGGAGCCTGGGTCCAATGGGATTTAGTGTTGGGGTTCGTACGTAACTAGTTAACTGCATAGAAAGGACATCTCTCTGGAGATTATGTTGTGAGCTCTCGTTAAGTGCAAGTTGAGCCGTGCACCTGGTTGCTGAGTCCACATATTGTGATTTTTCAGATGCCAGCCTACTTAGATGCGACTGATTTCCAGCAGCACCACCAAAATTTGCATCATTCAACAAAGCATTTCTGCTTGCAGCGATTTGTGCAGATATGTCCGGTGAACTGTGGTACTTCTTTGAGTAAGCAGATGAGCCAACAGTTTCACTCCCATCAACGGAGGTAGAATCGTAATAGGATTTTTCCACCATCCTTGTATTTAAGCGGTTCATGGCTGGCCTTTGCAAAGAATTAGTTCCCAGTGAACCAAGCACATTTTGGCTACCAGCATGCATAGCAGAGTCAGCATAGTTAGGAAGAGTAGATTCAGTAGATCTAGGTAGCCGTCGTGGGTCCAGAGGAATGCTGGAGTGCGGACTTCGACTTGCATTCATCCCTTTCAAATAGGTCGCCGGCTGATACCCATGAATGGTAGCAGGCTGACAGAGCTGGTTATCTGAATAAGAGAGTACATAATTGCACAGTAGTAGATAGTAGGAATCATGGCAAAAACCTTGAGTAGTATCCTGGATAACTGCATAGTATATATACTGTAACTTCGCATTATCAATCTTGACGAGAAAACACGGAAAGCGAGAATAACAGACGAAGGAAGGAGCATAGCCTGGATAACTGGGCTGATAATAAGGAACTGATATATCGCTTCAGAACCTGCAACCTTTGCATAGTAGATAGTAGGAATCATGGCAAAAAAAATTGAGTAGCAGATGGTGCGCAAAAAGAGGAAGGTTTACACCAAAGAAATTATCCATAATTGCATGGCTACCAATAATAGATGTCAATGAGACGTGGTTTGAAACGAGAAGAATCACTAAGAACAAAAGCGGGCTGCAGGATTCATAAATATCTGCAGAAGACATGAATCAAGAGAAACTCAGGGAGGAACTTCAATGCAAGACTGAAACCCAAAGCGAGAATTGAAAGATAATTGCAAATAGTTCAATCCTACGACAGATAGGTAGACATACGTCAGATACAGAACTTAAGGGCATTATTATAATTTTGAGAGTTGGATTGCTGCTGTAATACAAATAGGCAGTAATAACTGGACAGATAACTTGACAAATAAGTAGAAACTACAAAAAGGAAGACACGGACCTGGTTCATTAGCTCTACGGCATCTTGAAAGGTGAGGAGCAGTGTATTACGGGATTCCACTGCTGCTGAGCTCATCAGAACATAACTACAAGAAAAACCCCAGTAAAAATAAATAATATAGAAAAAAGGTGGTCATGAAACAGGGTACCAAGGGCAACAGGAGATCTTTTCTGAGCCTGCACATATGATATCTGAATTAACATAAACAAACAAAAGCAGATCAAACAAGCAGAAAAAAAATCAAGGAAAATGGGCTGGTTTGTCAAATCAGCACGACATCCATTGAGTAGAAAGTGCAAAAGTACAATGCAAACACTTGATGTGTTTTACAATTATTTTAAACCTCAAGAACAAATTTTTAATGGATTTTCCAGACCTCTTATTAGTTGATCACCACAAAATGCAGAATGCTGGTTTTTAAACCAACATTTGTTTGGTGAGAAGTCCAAGTGATTTTTCATTAGTGTACAGTCTATGGAGTCCCATTTTCATCATGTTTTGTATAAGATGGCGAGAACACAAGCTACATAACTCCTGTTATGCATTTGGCACATAATTCTTTAGTATTCACAAGCCACACCAGTATATTAGAATATATACCAGAAAGTGGTCGCTGGCCAGGATCTCTATACTTGTATGGCTTAGCACAAACCAGAATTAGCTATCTGAGAGTGATTTGACATCTAAGATTGATCTCCTTAACAAAATGCAACATGGGTATGCTGGTTACTTAGGATTTTGGACTATACCTTCATAGAGTACTTAAAACGGTATGACTAAGCATGAAAAATTAGCGAAAGGAAGAGCATTAATTCAACCCTATGCAAACACTAAGTGTACGAAATGATCATCAACATAGAAGCATTGTTTCCAGTTTTATACATAATACATGTGAATTCTAGCAAATACATCGACATGAAAGAAAATAAAACACTATGCACAAACTTCTGTAGATATGAAACCAGCACAGCGAAAAGGCCAACACTAAGTCCTTTTTGTGATGAATTAATCCCCTTTTGGTTATAAAGCATTTTTTAATCACTACTACAGAAAGGGTCATCACGGATGGCTTCAAACCTCACCATATACGGTTTTTAAACCGTCTGAATTTATATGTCTTTGATGATATAAGGTAATCACAGACGGTTTTTGAACCGTCTGTGAAAAAACTATCTATCTTAGCTTTTTTCATATACGGTTATTGTTTAGAACCGTCTGTGATAGTTTTCTCTATTGCAAAAAGGAAATTGAATTTTGAGCCAAACTAATCAATTGCTGGACAGTTGGGGCTGAGTATATGCATAAGGTTGATTACACAATCTAGAATGAAAGAAAACGCAAACTGGATGGCGAACAAATGGTGAAAACAGGTGCTGAAACTTCGGAGGCCATTTTGAGGCCCTAAACGACCTTTTTGGGGGGTTTACATTTTTCCAGATTCGCAACTTCCGACACTGTGTAGAGGTTGACTTATGAATTTTCGGATGCAACTTTTCATTATGTATCACATATGTGATTAGACATTCAGTATAATCTGTTTTGTTGTAGTAAATCATGTATTCGGTACTGTCAGTGGTATATGCTGAAAACATGGAAGGTCATATATACCATACAAGATTATGAATAGCAGCACAAGTTTCAACACAGCCACATAAAACTTGTGATGGACGACAAGTTTAACAAAGCTACGTGTACCAGATGTTACTCCAAATGCACTACCTGAACAATCTTTTAACTAAGCAAGAACATGAAACATCGGAAGTACTTACCTGAACAAATGATGAATGAACATAGAAGTTGTGCGCTATTACATTTCCGCCCAGAAGTGCCATCAGTGAGTAAGCACTTTCACCACTCAATTTGGGTAACATCACATTCAAATTGAGAGGAATTTTTGGTTGACTGACTAATAAACCAAGGTCAAAACAAAGAAGCGCAAAGCCTGGCTATGCAGGCATTTAACGCTGCAGCCATCCTCTTGTCCTAGAATGGGCACAAGTAGAGACCAAAAGTACATAAGGTCTTAGAGAAGGTTGCCCTTTTATGATGCAGTTTTTCTTAAATTCCCAGATGGGAGATTGCATATGGTAACACATTAACCGCAACACTGGCAAAACATATGCCTGTGATAACATCATCGTAGTAAAAAACAAGGTTGAACCCAATTGCTCTGCCTGAAATCTGAAATAGCCAAACATTACCATTAGACCATCAAATATTTAAAAGTTGGGAACTACTCACTTGCTCCGTCTATGTATGGATATCATGGGGATATGTTCGTAATCTTAGGATGATGTTACAATTAGCAATGGTATTGACGGTTTGTCAAAACATGAATTTTCAGCAAAATTCAATTTCTGTCAGGCAGTAAGCGGTCAGACCATCCTTTTTGGCGGTCTGACCGGCCATCTCTGGCGGTCAAACCGACCTGGGTTTTGGCCAAGAGGTTGGCGTTCAGACTGGCTAGGAGACGACGGTCTGACCAGCCATAAAGATTTTCTTGAATTTTGGATCGGGCCAAAAATAGAGGGTGTAGACAAGAGAGGGGTTTCTTCTACTCTTGGTCTCATAATTTTTCGAGCTTCGAGTTAAAAGTTCTATTCGTTTAAAATTTCCAGAGAGGTTTCAAATTTTCAGAGAGAAAATTTGGCTAAGTCCCCTTGTGAGATCGGGCCGGTCGGTGGCGATCGAGGCCGCCAAGAAGCGGTCGGGCCAAACCATGGGTGGCGATCGGCCGGTTTTACTTGTTCGCTGGCCAGCTTGGCGTCGATGTTTGTTGGTTAGGTCAAGTTCATTGGTTTCAGTGCATATGTGTTGCATGATGCATGTTTTGACTAACGTAGGTTAAGTTGCGAAGAATTTGTTCATAGAATCGATTTCTTGATCTATGGTTGTGCAGGAGGCTTAGAGGTCAACGACAGTCAACAGCGAGGATGATCGGGACTAGGCTTGGAGAGCTGAGGTTCAGAACGATCGAGGATGCCGGGTCAAGTCAATGGACTCAAGCATAGCGCAAAATGGACAAGGATGACCGAACGGGAAGTTCGGTGCGACGGGTTGCATCAAGCGGCGCGGGGGTCGGTGCAAGTGTCATGATGGTTTCGGTGGGAGCCGGATGGGAGAGACTCGCTGATATGAAGAGAGTCGTTGATCAACCTACACGTGGCAAAGCATGGGATTGATTCAAGAAGATTGGACTCGGTCTTTAGAGAAGGATCGAGAATGGGTATTTTGGTAACTTGACCAAAATACCGCCTTGATGGCTTTTGGCTAAATCGCAGCGCAAGACAACGCTTTGAAATGCGTGCGTGAGTGAAGCCCGTTTGTGTGTGGGATTAACGGGTGCCCATTAGGAATGTCCTTCTAAAAGCTAGCCTCCACTATAAATAGGGGAGGGTCTTTGGTTGTGGACCTCCCCAACCTTTGTATTGAAGAAACCCTAGTTTGTGTTTAGGGGGAGGTTAGGGTTCTAGAGAGTTGAATTGATTGTGTACTCAAGTGTTGAGCATTTGTCCTCCAGGATGGAGCGGTTGTAAACCAACATCAATCTCGAATCAATCCAAGCAAGATTCCTCAAGATGAGTCTATTCTTGTTCTTACTCTCTCTTTTTTGATTTTTAGGCTTTCTTTGATCCTTTGGATTTCCTTTGGTTTTTGGTCTGGATCTTACTTGCTATGATATGTGAGAATGTATCTAGGATCATCTTGATCATCTATTACCCACGAGTAAGTTTTTGGATCATACTTTGGTTTTAACTCGGTTTTGAAGCAACCTTCACTCAAATGGAAAAAGGTCAAAACTTTGGCAATGATTTTACGATCCTTGATTGGAATAGGTTCCTGACATCTTAGAGAATGTATGTTTCAAGTTTTATGAAGTTTAGAGTTGTGGATCAAAGTTAGACCAATTTGTGATTTCGAGTTCGGGCTAATTTTACTGTTCATCCGGTTGGAGGTCAGACCACCCCATGGAGAGGTCAGACTGCTAGGCTGAGAGGTCTGACCACACAACTCATTGTGAATTGAGTTTTTTTAGTAATTTTGGTTGTTTTGTTTCGGGGTTTCGATTGAATTCAATACAAGTCGCCCGCTATGTTTGTACATTGATCTTCATAGCTCTCATAGCTATTACAGTAAAAAACGTGTTGAATCCGATCAAAGTGAAAAAGAGATCGTGCTCCTAGTCACTCCCCCCTCTATTCACTATTCTGGTTCAACAAGTGGTATCAGAGCCAGATTAGTTCAATCTTGATCTTAACCAGTCACTGAACTTGGCGATAGAGAAGTACTCCACCAAGCTGTATATCTTTGATGGGCTTGACTATGCCTATTGGAATAATCGCATGTGTGTCTTCTTTCAGAGCGAAGGACAAGCTGTATGGGAGGTTGTTCGAGCCCCGCTCGTCTTGCCCGAGGTTGATACACCGGCTTCAGTTGCCCTATTAGCTAACAATAACAAGGCAAAGAACCTTCTGTATGCCGGGCTGGTAGACAAGACTATGACAGGATTTGTTACCTTGAAACCGCGCACGAGATTTGGAACACCTTTGAAACCTACCATGAGGGTTCATCTCAAATCAAGAAAGTACGTCAAACGGTCTTTAAGCAAGAATACAATAAGTTCGAGATGCGTCCTGGAGAGAGCATCGATGATGTATTCACTCGTTTCAACAAGGTGCTCAATTAGTTGAGAGCGGTCAACATCGAGTATTCTCAGTCTGAAAATGTCACCCATATCTTGGCTGCAATCAACACCAAGGAATGGGAGATGAAGGCTACTGCCATTGAAGAGAATGTCAATCTATGTGATCTCACTTTGAAGTTGCTCTATAGCAAGCTCAAGACCCATGAGATCAAGAGAGTTGATCATCCTAAGAAGGAGAACATGGCTTTGGTCGCTGACACTCTCAAGAGAACTTCTGATGGCTCTTCTGAATCTTCCTCTGGATTTTCACTTGCCTGTTTATCTGCAATCCATGAAGAGTAACTTGAGAGTATCCCTAAGACTGAGTTAGCCATCCTAGCCAAAAAAATTCACACGGACCTATAACAATGTGAGAAATAAGAAGAGAGGCGACCCTATGATATGCTATGAGTGTGGAGAGCTCTATCATATCTGGGCGAATTGCCCCAAACTAAAAGGGAAGGGCAACCACAAGCATGAGAAGACAGCTTGGTGGAAGCCTCAAGGGAACAAGCCCAAGTTTGGACCCGGCTACTCATCGGGTCTTTGCCGATTTTAGAGAGCAATCCATGAGCGATGTGAACTCTGGGAGTGAGGAGGACAAGGATAAGGAGCTCCCTCAAGACAAGAAGAAAGAGAAGGCAAATGACTTCATCAGCATGTGCTTCTGTAATACCCCGGCCTGCTCATAGCGTGGCCCATGTGGCCCATGAGGAGTTGTGTGGTGGGATTAGTCCCATATTGCTTGTCTCAAGTGAGTTGTAGTAGTTTATAATGCCTGTTGGATCCAAACGTAGCACCTCGGGTTAACCCTTTTACACGGCGAGGACGAAAGTGTAAGTGAGGTGCTATGTGTGGCGGGTCCGCCCCACGGTGGGCTGGGCATTGAGCCGAATTTGGGTCAGGGTGTTACAGATGGTATCGAGCATCAACCTTATTGCCGAGCGTGCGGGACAGTAGCGGGCATATGGCGCATGGCGCATGTGGTCGGAGTGGACACATGGCATGGTATATGTCTTTGGGCCGCACGGACGTGTACCGGGGTGGTTCGGGTATCTGCGCATATGCGGTATCTTCGAGGCGTCGGCCCTTAAGGGGTGAGTGTAATACCGGCTGCTCATAGCGTGGCCCATGTGGCCCATGAGGAGTTGTGTGGTGGGATTAGTCCCATATTGCTTGTCTCAAGTGAGTTGTAGTAGTTTATAATGCCTGTTGGATCCAAACGTAGCACCTCCGGGTTAACCCTTTTACACGAAGCGAGGACGAAAGTGTAAGTGAGGTGCTATGTGTGGCGGGTCCGCCCCACGGTGGGCTGGGCATTGAGCCGATTTTGGGTCAGGGTGTTACAGCTTCATGGCTGACTCCGTCGACGCCGATGACATCGATGAGGTACCTCCATCCTATTACGTTCTCTCTACTAGATGTGACACCATCTTTGAGCAACTGCTTTGCCAAGATAGGGCGTCAGAGTTGACCATGGCTAGGAATAAGGACTTAGAGTCACAAGTTGATAATTTCACACTAAAACTTGTGAATGCTAAGAACCTTGATGCTGATGAATGTTTATCCTACCATGCTTTACATTCTGAACTTGCTAAATTGCAAAATGCGTATGTTGCCTTGCACCTACTAGAAAATGCTAGGACTGAGTTAATTGAACTTAAATATGCTCCTTGTGAAAAATGCTTAGAATCTAGCAAGTTAGTCGTTTCTGGTAAGGCCAAGTCTAGCACTTGCTCTTTCTGCTTAGAATGTGAACATGAAGTAAAAGACATATTAGAAGCAGTTAGAGCTAAGTATGTCAAGCTTAAGGACAAAATTAATTCTGCTCCTTGTGCTTCATGTGAAGCCCTTAAGCTTGAAGTTGCTATTCATAAAGAGAAGTATGCTACAACCATTAAGGTTAAAACTTGTGAATCATGTTTTAACCTTGGAAAAGAGAATGTTTATCTTAAGGATACATTAGAAAAATTCTCTAAGAGTAAGAAACAACTAAACATGATTCTTGACAAGTCCTAAACTCCTTATAAGAAGCAAGGGTTATGATACAACTTTACCCAAGACAAGTCCAAGCCAAATATCATTCAAGTCTTGAAAAATGGCTTAATTGAGTTCAAAACCCAACCTGCAAAAACCATTTTCAAATCTGTAGGTTTTGCCCAACCATCTATTGAGTCAAGAGGTGCTTCTCCCAGTGGTACCAAGTACCATTGCACCTATTGCGAGAAGGATGGATATTTGCTTGAGTTCTGTTGGCGTAGGTTGAAAAATGCTAGAAAAAATATTACTAGAATTTCATCTCATCAACCTAGAGCCTTCATGAGACATGGTCATCTAGAAAATAAGAAACCTGGACTAGGATTTGTTTCACATGCTCATCATCATCATGTTCCTAGACAGGATGCTTCTCATATTCGTGTAACCATTGTTCATGATATAACCTCAAGTTGGATCAAGGCAAGCAATTCTACTATTTATACTACTCGCAGACATGTGTCTCAGTACTGAGTTCCCAAGTCATGTTTAACTAACCCCAGTATTGAGACACATTGATCTTCTGTGCCTTGATTTTTAAGATCGCCGCGGAAGGGGGAAGAACGTGTGGTTCGTCAACTCCGGTTATTCACGCCACATGACCAGAGACTCAAGATGGTTCACCTCCTTCACGTGGTCGACGGGTGATGACTTCATCACCTTTAGAGATGATACACAAGGGCAGATTGAAGGAATGAGATCGATCAGGGTGAACGACACGTTCATCCTTAAGGACGTCGCCTTTGTGAACAAACTAAGGTATAACTTACTTTCTGTCTCGCAGCTTCTTGATGATGGCTATGAGATTAGATTTAAGAAAAATACTTGTCATGTGCTTGATTCAGCTGGTGAGCTTGTTTTGGGGATTTCTAGAGTTGGTAGGATCTTTGGAACTGATTTTTTTGAATCTCTTGCTGGATCTTTCAAGTGTTTGATTGCATCTTCTTCTGAATTCTGGCTTTGGCACCGTCGTTTGGAGCACATTGATTTTGATCATCTGACGTTAGTTAACAACCATGATCTCATGAGAGGTTTGCCCAAACTCAAAGTTATAAAAGATGATGTATGCGCGCCCTGTAGGCATGGCAAACAAGTTGCCACCTCACACCCTTCATTGACTATGGTCATGACTAACAAATCAGGACAGTTGCTTCACATGGATACTGTTGGTCCTACTAGGGTTCGGTCAGCCAGTGGCAAATGGTATATTCTTGTCATAGTCGATTTTTTGAGATAATTTTGGGTGTTCTTTTTTGCTACAGAGGATGAAGCCTTTGATTATTTTCATGATCTTGTTCTTCGTATGGCTTCTGAACTCCTCGATGCCCTAAGTGTGATTCGTAGTAACAATGGAACGGAGTTCAAGAATGCCTCATTTGTCTCTTTTTGTGCTGAGCGTGGTATTGAGCATCAGTTCTCTTCTCCACACGCCCCTCAACAAAATGGCATGGTGGAAAGAAAGAACAGAACCTTAGTCGAGATGGCTAGGACGATGCTAGACGAGTATAACACTCCGAGGAGGTTCTGAGCCTAAGATATTGCTACCGCTTACCATATTGTCAATCGTGTCTTCTTGAGACCGTCTTTGGGCAAGACATCATATGAGCTTCGGTCTGGTAGAAACCCTCTGTTTCTCATTTTTGAATTTTTGGAGCTAAGTGTTTCATTATCAAGACATGAAATCTAGATAAATTTGAGTTAAGGACTTTTAATGGTTTATTACTGGGTTATCCTGCATATTCGAGGGGTTTTCAGGTTTTAATGTTGAGATTAACATTGTCCAAGAGGCATGCAATGTCACCATTAACGAGACTAGCCCTGGAGCTAGATCAGATATTTCAAGTGACACACAGGTGACGGAGAACATCTTTGTAGAGGAAGATGATGATAGAGTCGATGAGGCTCTTCCACCGTCACGGCGCTTCATTTCAACTCAAGAACACCGCCGACTCCTTCACCTCTAGTTGAGGCTCCTACTGCATCTTTATCATCAGCAGTACTTGCGGAGGTCGAAGAGATGCTATTTCCCCTAGACGCTTCACTTCACATTCAGAGGCACCACCCTCCGGATCAGATGATTGGTCATCTTCATGAGCGAGTCACTCGCTCCAGGTATCACGATCTGAGTATCTACTCCCATTTTACATTTGTTGCTTCTTTCAAACCCCGCGATATATCACATGGCTTATCTGATTCTAGCTGGGTTAATGCCATGTATGAGGAGTTAGAGAACTTTGAGAGGAACAAGGTCTGGAACCTAGTAGAGCCTCCTAGTGGTCATAATGTGATAGGAACCCGTTGGGTGTTCAAAAACAAACAAAGTGAGGATGGTTCTGTGGTTAGAAACAATGCTAGATTGGTAGCTCAGGGTTTTAGCCAAGTTGAGGGGTTAGATTTTGATGAAACCTTTGCTCCTGTTGTTAGATTAGAAACCATTCGCATTCTGCTTGCATTTGCTGCATCTTAGGGCTTTAGGTTGCACTAGATGGATGCCAAGAGTGCATTCTGAATAGTTACATAGAGGAGGAAGTGTGTGTTAGGCAACCCCCAGGCTTTGAGAATCCCAAGCATCTATATCATGTTTTCAAGCTATCCAAAGCCTTGTATAGTCATAAGCAAGCCCTAGAGTCTGGTATGATAGACGTAAGACCTTCTTACTTAAGAATAAATTTGAGATGGGTAAGATAGACAAGACTATGTTCATTCCTAGGTATGACAATGACTTCTTGCTTGTTCATATTTACATAGATGATATTATCTTCGGTGGTTCTTCTCATGCTCTTGTTTTCAGTTTTTCTGAGACCATGTCCAAGGAATTTGAGATGAGTATGATGGGAGAGCTCAACTACTTTCTAGGGCTTCAAATCAAGCAATGCAAAGAAGGGATTTTCATCCATCAGATGAAGTACACTAAGGATCTGCTAAAACGCTTCGAGACGGGTGACTGCAAGCCGATGGCCACTCCCATAGTGACTTCGACTGCTTTGGATCCAAATAAGGAAAGAGAAGCTGTGGATCAATGTGAGTACCGTAGCATGATCAGTTCCCTCCTGTACCTGACGGCCTCAAGACCGGACATCCACTTCGCGGTCTGCCTCTGTGAGAGGTTTCCTGCTCTTCTTCCTTGTCCATTAGGGAGAGGAAAGTGGAGATGTTCAGGTTCTAAAGAGTTGGATTGATTGTGTGCTCAAGTGTTGAGCCTTTGTCCTCCAGGATGGAGTGGCTGTAAACCAATATCAATCTCAAATCAATCCAAGCAAAATTTGTCAAGATGAGTCTCTTCTTATTCTTGCTCTCTTTTTGTGTGATTTTGGAGCTTTCTTTGATCCTTTGAATTTTCTTTGGTTTCTGGCCTGCATCTTACTTGCTGTGACATGTGGGAATGCATCTAGAATCATCTTAATCATCTATTACCCACGAGCAAATTTTTGGATCATACTTTGGTTTTGACTCGATTTTGAAGCAACCTTCACTCAAACGGGAAAAAAATCAGAACTTTGGCAATGATTTTCATGATCCTTGATTGGAATAGATTTCTGACATCTTAGAGAAGGTATGTTTCAAGTTTTGTGAAGTTTGGAGTTGTAGATCAAAAGTTAGATTAATTTATGATTTGAGTTCGATCGATTATCTTGTTCATCGAGCTAGATGTCAGACCGCCCCATGGAGAGGTCAGACCGCTAGGCTGAGAGGTCTGACCGGCCAACTCATTGTGAATTGAGTTTTTGGTAATTTTGATTGTTTTGTTTCGGTGTTTCGATTGGATTCAATACAAGTATTCCGTTATGCTTGTATATTGATATTCGTAACTCTCATAGTTATTAGAGTGAAAAACACGTTGAATCCGATCTAAGTGAAAAAGATATCGTACTTCTATTCACCCCCTCTAATAGCCGTTTCAGTCAAACACCATGAATACCGTACAAGTCAATGTATATATCACATAGGCACACAAATGTCACGGAATGAAGCACTGACAGAAAATTGATTTGTCTAAAGTGTGTAGACATAGCATGGTAATTTATGCAGTTAACAACGACAATAATGTCTGAAGACCAAGAATTACACATGTTGATTGATTGTACTCCTGGCCGCAAATCTTTTTGCTCATGTAAAAGTATTAAAAAAAGAAGTTAACTCCCAAAGAATATGATGAAAATAGTTGAAGGAAATACAAAATACAAAGGAGAATTTCCCAGAAAGAACATAAACCTTGAAAGATAACAGTTTCCTGTTACATTGGAATAGTTGATTTTGCCCCCTTTTTTATAAAAAAAACGGAACTTTGAGAGATTTAACATAAGATGGGAGATTATTTTCCAACAATCTTTCCATGTCATTGTTCATTGTATCGACGGAATTCTGGGAAATTTGCTGTTCTGAAAGAAACCTTTCCCCAATTATTTCTTTTACGGTAGGTGCAATCTAAAAACCAAATCATCTTGTTTCACTGAGAAAACGGTACAGCTGTTGACTTAGCAACATCTGAGGAGGTCTGAACAGCAACAACAATAAAGGAAATTGGTACCTCTGCAAGATTCTTCCCGGTGACCATACCGATACAAATGGACAGGTACTGTCGTGCTGCACAGAATGGCCGAGAAATTGAAAAGCAGCAACAGTAGCACAAGATCGTACCCAAACCGAGAACCAGCGTCCACTGTCGCCACCTACTCCCCCGTTGAAACAAGAGCGCCGGTCCAAGGGTACGGACAAGATTATGCGAATAACGACCACCCAGCTATACTGCAAAATAGTTCATACAGGTCTGCATTGTGTTTATTACCGACAGTTTTTAATAAGAATTGTTTATAATATGCAGTGATGACTACAACCGTCTGTAATATCTAATTATTAGAGACGGTTTTTATTAATAACCGTTTGCAAAAGATGGTTCTTATTAATAACCGTTTGTAAATCATCCCAAACGATTTGTATTTAAAACTATCTGTGAATCATCACATATGATTTTTATCACAAACTGTCTATAACTATAATCATATCACAGACAAAATCGTCTCTAATACTTTTGTTTTGTTGGGTGGGGAAACGAAAATTTAGACTTAATGGGCGGGCTGCCAAGTCTCATTTTGTATTAACCGAGTCTCTTCATACCTCGCACCTCCATCTCCTCCTATCATCTCTCCTCTAACGGAGTGCCGCCGCCTCATACGACCTTGCGCGCACCTCCCCGACCTCATAGCCCATGGGCTCCCCCCGACATCGTCGCCCCCAGCCTCCTCCACTTCGTTGCCCCGAACTCCCATGACCTCATCGCCCCCATCCTCCTCCACCTCACCCCCAAAAGTTGCATCCGAAAAGCCATAAGTTAATATTTGTTTCATTTAGATAGGACCTCTACACAGTGTTGGAAGTTGCAAATTTGAAAAAGAGAAAACCCCCAAAAAGGGTCGTTTAGTGCCTCAAAACGGCCTCTCCAGTTTTAGCACTTGTTTCTGTCATTCGCTCGCCATCCAGTTTGAGTTTTCTTTCATTCCGGATTGTGTCATTAACTATATGCAGATACTAGGGTCCAACTGTCCAGCAATTGATTGGTTTGGCTTAAAATTCATTTTTTGCAATAGAAAAAATTATCACATACGGTTCTAAACAATAACCATATGTGAAAAAGCTATCATAGATGGTTTTGAATAAGAACCATATGTGATAAATTAATTACCACAGATGGTTCTTATTCAGAACCATCTATGGTAGTATTTTTTCACATATGGTTATTGTTTAAAACCGTATGTGATAGTTTTTTCACGGACGGTTTAAAAACCGTCTGTGATGACCTCATATCATTACAAATACATAAATTCAGACAGTTCAAAAACCGTCCGTGAAGATGGTTTGGAGCTATCTATGATGACCCTCTCTTAGTAGTGCAGACGAAAAAATTCCACAAAACCTACCCGTTAAAAAAATATCAATCCCGAGATTCATGTTGGTTGTCGAAGAAATACGGAAACTCGGCCTTTAGGGCTTTTTTTGCCTTTTGGGTTTTTTCTGTCTCTTACGTAGCTTATTTTTCAATGTGGTTGTTTCATAGAATCTTGCAAAACAGAATCGCTTGATTTCACATATGGCGTTTAGTCACTTTAGATATATTTACTAGATACTCCTGGTAAGTGAGATATGAGTGGAGGTTGACGGTCTCCAACAGCGTCTACTCTTCTAGGACTCGAAGGCATTTTTTAGACTGCCACATGTGGAAGACATTGTGGGCCATAAAAGGGGTGTCCTACATTTTTTGCCATAGAGGGCCTCGAATGATGATAGTTGCAGGCTGGGCTGGTAGCTATTGTTGTAGGAGAACTCTGCATATGGTAGACTCTTTTCCCAGTTGGTGTTGAAGGTGAGCGCACAAGCGCACATTATGTCATCTAGAATTTGATTTGTTCATTCTGTTTGTCCATCTGTTTGAATGTGATATGTGGGGTTCAAGGCTAGGTAAGTTCCTAAGGCTTTGTGAACTCACCTAGAATTGCGAAGTAAACTGGGTTCTACGATCTGAGACAATCCGTTTAAGAACTCTATGCAGACAAACTATGTGGAGCATGTACAATTCTGCCAATTTGCATCCTCTATATGCGGCCTTGACAAAAGTAAAGTGAGCCACTTTGGTTAGTCTGCTCACTATAACCCATTTAGAATCATATCCCGTATGTGTTTTCGATAAACTTGTGATAAAATCCATATCAATTTCCTCCTATTTTCATTCTGGGAATTTTAATGGATGAAGCAACCCTGCAGGGCTCTAGTGTTTGGCCTTAAGTCTATGGCACACATCACATACGGTCATGTACATACTCGACTAATTCCTTTTTCATTCAGGACCAGAAGTATCTTTCCTTTAGATCGATCCTGGTAGATCTTGGTGCTTTCGGGGTGAATGGAGTATGCAGACTCGTGTGCATCCTTGAGAATCAAGGTCTTGATGTCCTGGTTGCCTGACACACATATACCCTTCCCAAACCATAATGTGCCCTTCTCATCTGAGGTAAATCCTGGGGCCTTATCCTTTTTCATATCCTTCTTGATCTTTATGATGATTTTGTCATCTACCTGAGCTACTTTAATCTACTCCTCAAGATAAAGTTGAACTTCCATCGTGGCGATGTATTCTTGGTCCACCATTACCAGATTGAGTTGACTAGACTCCTTATGTTGCTTCGACTGATATTCTCTAATCATGGCGGTGTTGCAATAAGCCTTCCTGCTCAGGGCATCTGCCGCTACATTGGCTTTACGGGGGTGGTACTGGATACCAAGATCGTAACCCTTTACTAATTCTAACCATATTCTTTGTCATTGGTTCAAGTCTGACTGGGTAAATATGTACTTCATATTCTTGTTATCGGTGTATATCTCATAGCGGTCACTGATGAGGTAATGTCCCTATATTTTTAGGCATGAACAACTGATACTAACTCCAAGTCACAAGTAGGATAGTTCTCCACATCTGGTATTAGCTATTTGGAAGCGTAAGCTACTACTTTACCTTCTGTATCAGTACATATCCAAGTCCTTGTTGGGACGCATCACAATAAATGTCAAACCTCTTTTAGATGTCCGATAGTACTAGTACTGGGGTAGAAATTAACCTCTTTGTAGGACCAGTAAAGGCGACTAGGGGGGTGAATAGGCGCTTTCTCAAATTTCTCGTCTTAATCAAATTCAACACGAACTTTACTCATTTAGCTACAAAAGCTAAGAAGATCAGTAAGTGCACAGAGGAAGCCTTGTGTTGAATTCGATAACCCCCTTAACCACAAGACACAAATGTGGAGAATTGATCTCACTGGGTCGGTGTGGGCACTGGCGGTCTGACCGGCTACCAAAGGGCGGTCCGACCGATTTAAATCGGTTCGACCGGCTTTTAACGAGCGGTCTGAATGCTGGCGGTCTGACCGTCGTATAAAAATCGGTCCGACCGATTTAGTCCAGAACAGAAATACCAAGCCCAAATCCAAAACGAAATTTGGTCCAACTTTTGATTCAACCAATGAAACTTAACCAAATTTGGAGCACACCTCCCTAAGGATATTAGAGACCTATTTCTAGCGACGATCCTTCAGATCCACTTCACAGAAACGATCTCTGACTATTTTACCAAAGAAGTGCACAAACCCTAGAAATATGAAAATCTTTGATTCAAGACTTGCTTGTGGGGGTTGATGATCTAGATGATACTAGGAGTATTCCCACACATCAAAGCAAGATAAAATAGGTCAAGAAACCAAGCTTAACCACTTGAATCAAGGAAGCACCAAATTCATCAAAAGAGAGAAGAACACAAAGGAGACAATTGATCTTTTAAGCAAGCATCACAAGATTGATTGATCTCACAAGATGCTTATAAAGCCACTCCAACAAGGAGGACAAGAGCTTAACAAGGAGCACACACAATCTCTCCAAACCCTAGCTCCTCCTCTCCTCTCCTCTCCAAACCCTAGAAAAAGGAAGAGGGCTCCAAATGCTTCCAAATGCTTGGTGGTTTTACATCTCCCCCCTTTCTATTTATAGGAGAGGCTAGGGTTTCACTTATGGGACCCACTCACACATGGGACCCACACACACAACAATCTGTTGAAGCAATCGCCTACTTCACCACGTGTAGGTTGATCAGCGGCTCTCATCACGTCGCCAAGTCCCTCCCGTCCGAATCCCATCGGAACCTCCCAGGGACTTGCACCGACTTCCGCATCGCCTGATCCAACCAGCTGCACCGAACTACCCGTTCGATCCATCTTGCCCATTCTGCACCATGCTTGAGTCACACGACCTCACCCGGCATCCATGATCGTTCTGGACCTCAGCTCTCCAAGCGTAGTCCCGATCCACCTCACCGTTGACGTCGTTGACCTGCAAGCCACCTACACAGCAATAGACAAACAAATCGTCTCCGGGAACAAGTTATTCACAACTTGACCCACGTTAGTTCCACAATGCAATATGCAACAATAAAGCATTGAAGTTCACACAATAAACACAATCAAAACACATCAATGCCAAGAAGGCTCACCTTCAAGTGATCGGCGGTCTGACCGCCCCACACAGCCGGTCCGACCGATTTCAGGCCGATCGGACCGACTCCACAACGGCGGTCGGACCGCCTGAAAAGACTTAGCCAAAATTCCAACTTGAAAATCCGAAACCTTCTGGAATTTTTAACTCAATAGAACTTTTGACTGGGAGCTCCAAAAATGATGCGACCACATCCAGGAGACTCCCCTCACCTGCCTACACACCCTATTTTTGGCTCAGCTCCAAAAACCACTTTTAAACATATCGGTCGGACCGGAGCACACGGCCGGTCGGACCTCTTCCACGGGCGGTCTGACCGCCCCTGCCACTGGTCAGACCGCCTGTGGTCTGACAGACCTGAAGCAAAACCGAAAATGTGAGATTTTGTAAACCAACAAAGCCATTGCCAATTGACTCATCATTCTAAGATCGTGCACATATCCTCACGATATCCACACTCTTCTTCAGCAATTGAAAGTTATGTTCACAGTTCTCGGTCCAAGCAAACTTCTTTTACTTTTTGAGTGCCTAGGTGAGGGGTCGTGCAACCTTAGAGAATCCTACGATGAAACGACGGTAATAACTAACCAAACCAAGAAAACTTCGAACCTCAGTTACGAATGTGTGTTGCTTCCAATTGAGAACTGACTCTACTTTAGTTGGATCTACATCAACTCCTCCAAGAGACATGACATGTCCTAGCAAAGCAACTTCCTTCAGCCAGAATTCACACTTGCTTGACCTGGTGTAAATTTGTTGTTCTCTAAGCTTTTCTAGAACTATCCTCAAGTGTTCCTCATGCTCTTCAATAGTTTTGGAGTATATCAGAATGTCATCGATGAAGACTACTACAAACTTGTCTAGGCATTCCATGAAGGTCTTGCTCATCAAGTTCATGAAGTATGCGGGGGTGTTAGTCAATGTAAACAACGTGACTGTAAATTCATACAATTTGTATCGAGTTGAGAAGGTTGTCTTGGGAATATCTTCTTACATGATTTTCAACTAATGGTAGCCTGACCACCGATCAATCTTGGAAAACACGTAGGCTCCCTTGAGTTGGTCAAACATATCATCGATCCTAGGAAGGGGAGGGGTACTTGTTCTTGATGGTGACTTCATTGAGGGAAAATTAATTCACACACATCTGCAGGCTACTATCCTTCTTTTTGACAAACAAAACTGGCGATCCTCATAGAGATGAACTCGGTCTCACAAATAATTTGTCTTGATGTTCTCTTATTTGTTTCTACAGCTCTTCCAACTCATTAGTGGACATCTTGTAGGGTCTCTTGGATATCGGCATAGTGCCTGGTGCCAGCTCGATGATGAATTCAAGATCACTATCAGGTGGCATGTGAGGTAGGTCTTTTGTAAAAATGTCAGAGTATTCCCTTACCATTGGTACATCTTCGAACAATATGCTCTTTAAGTTGTGGACTGAGCAAGCCTGGTGGAATAGGGTTCCAGCAATGACAAAACGTCAATTCCTTGGGCATTGACTAGGGTTATTGTCCTATCAACACAACGGATCTAACCCTGATGCTTGGTCAACTAGTCCATTTCAAATATTACATCTAAGGTCGGAGAATCCAAAATCATTAGTCTGGCTAAGAATTCTACTCCCTCTATCTAAATCTTGGTGTTTGGGCTCACTAATCGGGCTCTCATCGCATCACCAAGTGATTAAACTATCATGGGGTTTCTAAGCAGAAATACAAGCGTATGATGCCTTTCCATGAAATTATTGGGAATGAAAGAATGTGAAGCTCCAGAATCAAATAGAATGGTGGCGGGTGCTGAGTTGATGGAAAGCATACCCAGCACGATGTCTGAAACCTACTGGTCCTCCTCAGCTGTGACGTGGTTGATGTGTCTCCTCTCCTAAAAGCTGGTATGGCGGTCTACAGTGTCTGGGCTGGTCTATGAGTGGCTACCTGTGTCATCGGTGCTCTGGCGGGGGAGGCGATCGGATTGATCCTTGTTGGGGTTTGCTGCTTTTGAGGGCATCCACTAGCACAATGCCCATTGTCTCCACAGTGGAAGCATGTGATCTCTGATGCTGAGCTATTGCCTGCATGGTGGCCACCCTGTCCTAGGTTGCAGAAAGTAGGGCTGGTAGGACATGGCGCTGTAGGTGGCGCTTTGGGTGGAGCATGATGGATGAATGTGCCGGGGGTGTAAGATCCTCCCCGAGCTCTCTCGGAGATGCTATGATGAAATCCCTATTGTGGCATCTGTCGCTTCCGATTATTCTTTAAGATTTTGTGCTTGTTTTCTACCACAAGTGCTTTATCCACTAAGTGATGGAAATCAGAAAAGTCACAGGAAGACAACTGCAAGCTAATCCCCTCACTTAAACCATCCATGAACCATTGTTGTTTCTCCTCATCGTCCTCAACATCTGTAGAGGCATAACGAGATAGTTGGTTGAACTTGGTGAGGTACTCTTGAACTTTGTTGGTGCCCTGTTTCAGCTCACGTAATTCCTTCTTCAATAGCATAAGTCCAGAAGGAATGAAGAACTCGCGGGATGCCGCTTTAAATTCATCGCACATAACGATACAACCTTCCTCTTGGGTTGCTTTGAAGCTATCTCACTAGTCTTCTGCGGGTCCCTCAAGCTGGTGGCTTGCGTAGAGAACCTTCTCCGGGTTCTCACATCTAGAAATGTCCAACTTTTTCTCAATGGTGCGAAGTCAATCATCAGCATCCACAGGTTCCTTCGAATTGGCTAAAGTAGGAGGCTTGGTCCTCGTAAACTCCCCAAGCTTGGATGTTCCTCCAGTTGACGCTACATTCTGAGTGAGGGTCTTCAAGTGTTGAGTATGATGGGACATGACATAAGCGATGGTTGGGTTCCCTAGCGGGGGTGGTTGTGGCTGGCTACAGTGGCCTCCTGTCAGGGCATCATAATAGGTAACAAAAAGGTAGCTAAGGGGTTGGCTTTAGTAACACAGGCACATAGAGATCCAGAGAACTCATATGAACAAGTGATAAAGCAACTGCTAGAAATAGCATAAAACTAGATCTTTCATGACTACATTACATAGCGCTCTTAGGCGGATAAGTAGTTCATGAGATACAAAAGGGTACAAACAACATTACGTCATCTAAGGTCATGTATAAAATAAGACAACAGGTCACTCCCAAAATCCAGTTATGTGAGCTGTAACAACCTATCTTATAGGTCTACTCCTGGACAAAACTTGCAATGCCATCAGATCTAGTTACAAAGATAGCCTCCAAACCCCCAACGGTGCTGCTCTTGAGTGTAGGTTGGGGGTGAGGTCGCGTGGAAGGAAGCTAGTCATGGTGGTCTAGCGTTGGGGCGTTGATGACTTGGGAAAGAGAAGGGGTACTAGGGTGGAGCTTCCTGGGGCAGGGCCGGCCCCGTTGCTCAAGCTCCATCAAAGGTAGCTCTCCTTGGTTGTACAAAAACCCCTTCTAGCTCCACGATCCTTACCACGGAGGTCCAACAACATGGTCATCATGGCTCCCTCTTATGTGGGCAAGGTGAATGATAGTGGCAGGCAGTGCTACAGAACTGGGTCGGCTGGCTCAGCTGTTTAGCGTAAGGGTGGAAACGAAGGACGAATCCCTCCAAGATAGCATGATGAATGCTGCACAAATGAAGCATCACGATGTGGAAAGTCTCATGTATGCCCTACTCGAAGATGATTCTCCTGATAGAATATTGGAGGGATGGTTGGCTTGAGTCGTTGTGCACATAGATGGTAATCTTGCATTGTACTCCACGCCTCCTCCCATCAACCATCCAATTTGTACCGCGGTAGAGTGGCCTCTCATATCACCCCAAGGGCTGTAGCAACCTCTAAAGCTCTGCAGCGTATCCTCCAGTATGCTCTCCATAGGTACGAAGCATCAACATCTACAATTTTTTTTGAAGAGGAGCGGGAAAAGATTAGTAAATTGGTTTGGTATATTAAATGAAAGTGAGACAAGAGTGAGACACTAAGAGTGCAAAGACGAAAAGGCAGTAGTACGCTATATTTTCATAATAGTTTTCGCTTAAGTAACATAAATTTTTTAAAACTCAAGATCCTTATGCTAACGGTCATTCTAACTATAGTTTAGCCAACAATCGATATGTCTCTGATACCATCTCTTGTCGGGACCTAGAGTTACATTCAAACCCTCTGTGTATACCAAGTTAGTCCCATGATCAGTAGCTACCTCACACAATATAACATCGATGAATATCACATCCATACATGCGCTTAAGTAAAATAGTACTTCATATTACATAAGCAGTCATAAATAAGCCTTACGACCAAATTCTTACATAAAGGGCCGACAATGTAGCACCCTGGCTATTCGTAAGCCAAAATGTTACCTAAAGAATCTACATACAACCACAATGTGGAATAATTTAATCTGAACTTCTATAATCAATCGAAGAGTTAAATGGTAATACTAGCATAACAGGAATAAAGAACGAATCCATCAGCATATAAACAGTGAGAGCCTCAGAAAAGCCACTAACAGCAATTACCAGAACTAAATAACAGGTAGTCTTAACCTTATTTATTACAGTTCCTCATTTGACAACTAAAAGACATAATCGAACTTAACAAGGAAGATGAATAATGGTGAACTGAGTGAAATGTGCTTGACTAATCCCTTCCCACAAGGCCATCATCAATGTTCACCTAAATGAATACAGAAAGTAAGAATGAGTCGAAACTCAGCAAGTACCATACAAGATAAATCAAGCATAGAGTGGACAAGCCAACTCAATTGAAGTATGAACAATTCTTGGAACACATACATGAATGAATGGAATGAATACATGAATGAATGGAATGAAATGATGCATTGAAGGAATGGACTGCTCAACAGCTTATACCGGTATAGCGAGTGACACACCCGTTGATTCTCACTTAAGCCCGTACTTAACAAAGTCCGGGGATCCAATCACCGTATGAAGAACGTTTCATACAGGTGTCCAAAATTGCCCACATTGGAGTGGTGGGTCTTACGTGCCCATACTGGAATTGATGGGACTTACAATTTTCCACTTCCGTGGTCAACATGAAACAAATGCGTGAACGGAATGACCTTAATGCAATGAACTCTTATCACATCATAATGAAGAAATATACATGGCATACGAACATGAATAGCAAGACTAACAATTCATCCACACACAATTATCACCATTCATTATGATAAGACAAGGTACTTGCCTTCTGCGCTGTGACGTGTTAGGAGGCAACGAAGGTGCCCCTCCACTCACCGCTTCACCGTCTACACAAATATTTATTCGAAATAAGGATAACAAGGTAATACAAACTATAAGTGTCCTACCATAACCCTCTAACTATCCAACACAATCAACGAGTTCAAACTGACAATCTAACTAATCAGCCAGATTACAGCCCTACTGGGCAGCGGTACAATAAAAACTATAATTAAATATTTGTAACTCGGAATGACTTGAAACTAGTGCTCAATGAATCACAACGAACCAGGCTATGAAACTCTAGTTGACGGGGTTATCTGATTCGGTGAAAACAGTTAGCTAAACAGCCGTTGAAAATAAGCGCGGACATCTATCCAGATTACAGAACAGCAATAGATAAAATGGAATAACTTTCATTCTACTGATCCAATGGAGGTGATCTTTATCAACCTGGAATCATGGTGAAATTATCTTAAAAAACCGTTAGGGGTCGCCGTCCTGTATCTGATTCTAACTAGATCAAAACTAAGGAACAAACCGACAGTCCACAATTATCAGATAGACAGAACAACGCGTGGTTAAAATTCCATAACTTTTGATTTTCAACTCTAAAAATTGTGTTTTCTATCAACATGGAAAGCTTACTAAATTCACTACAAGATTCATTTTGGGTAGCCTTTCTGATTCGGCATCTAAATAATTCATAATGGCCAGACAAGCAAACTGCCAAATCCCGTCAGCTCTCCTAAATAGTCGCACGAAAACGACTATATCTCCTAAACCGTAACTCCAAATCAGATGATCTTGGTTCCTAAAGTAAGCTAAGACCAATGGCTACAACTTTCTAAGAGGTGGACACATCAGAAAACATACGGAACTTACCCAAATCTGACGAACAAATCTGGCGCAGGGGGAAGGAGAAAGTGGCGCACGACAGGGAGGAGGGTGGCTGCTCCAAGTGGGGGAAAGGGGGAAGGGGGAAGGGGGTTTAGGGTTTTTGGGGGAAGGTCATCCCCCCTTTGGGCCAGCCCCCTCTTGGGCCACATGGGCCGTGGCCCAATGCCTAGGTTGTCGGGAATTCGCAGAAACCCCCTTGAGATCACTGAAAATTGTAATCCCTGTTTAATTCTTTATCCCGAATACTCTCCTATTCGCCCGAATAAATTTCGGGGTATTACATTCTACCCCCCTTAAACAGAATTCGACCCCGAATTCTATATGCTGTTCTACTCAAAGGGCATCAACAATTAGCTTGCAGGACTCCAGCTCCCAAGTCGCTATCCGCTTTGGTCTGATGCGTCCACCGCACCTTTACTAACTAACTAACGTTTTACGCTGTATTATTAATCCCGATCTTTTCGGAACCACCCCACAGGAAGGACTCGATAGCACGGTTTGACTCGACGGTCTGACTCGTGGTTCGACGGTTCTAATGAAACCTGACGCTCCAGATGCCTCAAGTACTCCCTCGACACCGGGTTGCATAAAACATTGTATACCCTGCGCCAGGACACGAGACGGTCCTAGCTAAACTCCACCTTCCAAAATCACTGCAGCTTCCAAAAACGAACCTTTGTACCTTAGGCCACTCTTCTCTTCTGTACCAAATCACACAACCACACAAAACACCTGGAACTCTTGTTCCACGTCTCAATCAGTTCTTTCACCTTAACAAGGAGCACAACCGTAAACCAGGAAGGTAAAACAGAACTCGTCTTTAAACATCTATTTTGCAAATAGAACCCAACTTGAAAATAAAAGATTCTCATCGTAACCATGCATTAACAACTCCCTACCAACAGAATCAAATCCAAGGTTGAAGATTTATCTCGAGAACCTTTTCCATTTCCCAAGTAAACAATTTGCAAATAAACACCACGACAACCAAAGGAGAAATCACTCGAATGACCAAACCAAAAACTTCTTGCAGTTTGTCTGAGTTCGAAAGAATCAACATGCCAACACAGCACCAACTCAAATAGCAGAAAACACCAGTCAACAACACAAGACTCGAACGAGAATCAAGAAAACACCTTATTATCCGATGAAACATCATTTTCCACATTTTCTCTCTTCTAGGAATAAAATTTCCCTCGAACCATGAAATTCGAATTCATCGCATACCACATGAGCTTAAACCTTTTAATTGAACATCCTCAAATTAGGCTCAAACTGAAATACATCATCCACACCATTGTGGAGAGGCTCTATTGAATCCTCCGAATACTCTAGGCATCTCGTTCTACTAATCAACATTAATTGATTGAAGGCACCCAAAACACCACAAAATTGATCCCACCCAAACACATTACCTCTAATTTTAAAGAACAACTCAGAATCCTTAGCACGCACGCTCATGTACTACATCAGAAAGGTTCTATCAATGATCATTCCACTGCTCGGGAAACTTCATTATTCTACTCTCTCTATACACAATCATTGTGTGACCAAAGGTCTAGCGTAAAAGTTCAGAGCCAAGATTTAACCTCCAAGACCTCTACAACAAATTTTCAATCGTAACAGGTAGGAAAATCTTCGAATTGAATCTCCAACATTACCACAATTCTAACATACTCACTTATTGACATCCTCTGAAATTCCCCATATAATCTCGCAATACTATCCAGTTGTGTTACTCTATAAAATTAATCAAGGTCTCTATACCTTTGATAATTCCCCAACCTTTTAACATGAATTGAAGTTCTGGAATTCCTCTATACCATAGGTTCTACTCAGTCGTATCACTCATTAGACTTACTTCAAAACCAAACATTCCATATGAATCAAATTTCCTCCAAGAGGTACAGATCAAAACCCATTCATCTTCTACTGCTCTTCCAATACCTTGGTAGAAAAATCTCACCACTATCATTACTTAACCACCACCAAACAGCTGCCAAATTACACTTTGTAAAACTTTGCAACATAAAACTGTTAAGTCTTTCTCAAAAGAAAGAGGCGAATAAGGACAAATTTCGTTACATAAGAAAATGTTGCCCCTCACAGCGAGTACGAAACCAAAAGAAATAATATGGTAACGGGAATCTTGGAAATACAAAAGTTAAGTTCACAGATGAAGGTACACATCCCTCGAAAAGAGAATTAACAAGTACCGACCAATAAGAAAATGACATTGCGATTAAAAAATCGACACCTCTTGCGCGGAAAGAGCAGAAAGTTTAGACCTGATTCAAATAATCACAAGTTACAAAACTTGACTCAAATTTTCAAATACTCCTACTACACTCCTTCTTTTAGTACTAAAATTGATCCTTTAACTAACAACATTTTGCCACAACAAACAAGATAAGGTTTTTTAGTCCAAACCACAAGATCTAATTAAGAATCAAGAAAATCCTTCAACACGTCATATTTGCTCAGAACAGTTCAACAATCCATAAAACGTGGGATCCAAATGATCTCAGCCACAAAACTCGAAACTTTTTTTTCCTTTGCAGAAATTCACGGAAAGCAATGGATTAATTTGCTCTCGAAGAAATCAACGAAAATTTCCTTTGCTTGCAACCTCTATTTGCGAACTCAAACCAAGGATCCTTTAGAACTAAATCACTCGAAAATCTTAAGAAGAAATAGGATACCTCTATGCACCATTTTTTTTAAAATAATTTTAATTAAACTCACAACCACAATTAGGAAACACCTTGAAGGACCCGTGCGGAAAGGTTTGGTTGAATCTTTCTCAAAAGAAGAGGCACATGAAAACGATTTTCGCCAACTAGAAAATTGTTTGCCACTCGCAAGGAATACATAACCAAGGGGAAAACCAATTAGGCAAAGAACTCGGAAAATATATGTGAAGTCCACAGTTGAAAGCATAGACTTCACAAGAAGAGAATATCATACTTTCACTGATCAGAACAAACGAGCATTCAAGATCAAAGCACTCGCACCACTGAAGAACCATTATAACTTTGCAACTTAACGCTTTACTCGATAAACTTCGTTTACCACATAAAACTTGAAACTCCCAATGATCTTGAACACAAAACTTGAGATTTGACCATTTTAGAAATTTAACGAAAGACGATCAATTTTCTTTCTCTATAAAAAAATCAACATTACCCTCACATTACTGTTCATATCATTAAGACCAAATACGTTCATGCTTGGTAACATTCAATTTACATCACTATCGCATAAATAAACCCTCTAAAGGGATTATAACAAATCGGGTCATAGAAATCTTCAGCATCAAATGGAATTGTAGTGACGACTTTTCCTAGAAAAGAAACCTAGTATGAAAACCGCAAAGCTGAAACAAACCTCTCACACAACACCACAAAATATTAGAAAGGGGGTTCGACACTTTTTGTCAAAGAGAGGTTCTAAACTTCAACACTCCAACTACCCCAAAAGAAACAAGTAGAGTCAAAACATTTCTTCAATAAACTTTGTAAAAGATAATCGCCGTTCTCCAAAATACCAAACGGTTAACCAAGTTCCCTTGATCAACAAGAGAGATAGATCCCTCATAAAAGAATGATCTTGACAGTCATAACGTTTACAAGCAGCAAAGAGAGCTCAGCATTAGAAAGACAAGAATTGTTTGAAAAACAAATAGGGACCAGTAGAAACCTGTAGCCAACCATTTTGTTTGATTACAGTCTCCGACTTATCCGAAACATGGCACCACAAAAGGGTTTTATCACTATTCTTCAGAAAAGGGATGCGTTAAATTTCAACAAGCGGAATGATCCAAAAGAAATATACGGAGCCAATACTTTCTCGTGTTAACGAACTTGCAACAGAAACTCTCATGATACAAACTATCAAACGAGTAAATGAGTCGCTCTTTTCCAATGAGAAAGAAGGAACAACCATGGAAATATCAATATTGCCAATTGACGAAGATCACTTGTAGTAAAAGCAGTTCAACAATCGAAAAAAACATTAATAGTTTTAAAGAACCATTGAATCTCATCAACTACCAGGAACCATGAACTCAAGAGAAATTCATCCACCACCATCGGACAAGAATTTGTCAAATTTAAAAATCAAAGAAGAGAACAACTTTCTAAAGTAACCCCAAAAGAAATATGTAAGGTCAATGCACACTTAATAAAGAACTTGCAAAAGAAATCTCCCAATGCCCGAAATTCCAAGTGAGCAAATGAGTTAAATTTTCCAACAGGGGTAAAACAGAACTTTCGGGAAAAGATAAATCTTGCAATTTAATTACGCTCACGTGGAGCAGAAATATCACAATAATCGAAAGAACAATAATTGTTTCAAAGAACGGTCAGAGATCTACTGGAGCTTGCCCACTTCATTAAAACCCCCCATTCAAAAGAAACTCATGAACAGCAAGAAACTACAACCAGGAAACCAGATACAAGCTCGAGAAAGACAACAAATTCATCAACGAGCTCATGCTCAACCCAGAACTTATGGAACAGTGGTAAGAACTTCTCTAATTTCATACCACGAACAGTGGTGTAGCCTGGTAAAACCCAGGATAAAAACCACGAAATCAACTGCTCAACGTCCGCTACCGATACGCATAACTAATGCAATCAATTATGAATATATAGGATCATCCCATGACAATCATAGAATAAATTCATATATATAGGATATCACATCATATCATAGATTAACAACAAGAAAGATAGCACATAAACAATTCGATACAGTACAATATAATGAACCACATTACTAGAAATGCGGAAGCAATAGATTTCCCAAACCCCACCTACTGTGCACAGTGTGTCATTTTAATACTTAACTTACCACGGACCCAAAGCCCGCTCTGATACCAACTGTAGCACCCTGGCTATTCGGAAGTCAAAATGTTACCTAAAGAATCTACATACAACCACAATGTGGAAGAATTTAATCTGAACTTCTATAATCAATCGAAGAGTTTAATGGTAATACTAGCATAACAGGAATAAAGAACAAATCCATCAGCATATAAACAGTGAGAACCTCAGAGAAGCCACTAACAGCAATTACCAGAACTAAATAACAGGTAGTCTTAACCTTATTTATTACAGTTCCTCATTTGACAACTGAAAGACATAATCGAACTTAACAAGGAAGATGAATAATGGTGAACTGAGTGAAATATGCTTGACTAATCCCTTCCCACAAGGCCATTATCAACGTTCACCTAAATGAATACAGAAAGCAAGAATGAGTCGAAACTCAGCAAGTACCATACAAGATAAATCAAGCATAGAGTGGACAAGCCTACTCAATTGAAGTATGAACAATTCTTGGAACACATACATGAATGAATGGAATGAGAGGATGCATTGAAGGAATGGACTGCTCAACATCTTATACCGGTATAGCGAGCGACACACCCGTCGGTGCTCACTTAAGCCCGTACTTAACAAAGTCCAGGGATTCAATCACCGTATGAAGAACGTTTCATACGGGTGTCCGAAATTGCCCACATTAGAGTGGTGGCCAACATTGCCCACATTGGAGTGGTGGGTCTTACGTGCCCATACTGGAATTGATGGGACTTACAATTTTCCACTTCCGTGGTCAACATGAAACAAATGCGTGAACGGAATGAACTTCATGCAATGAACTCTTATCACATCATAATGAAGAAATATACATGGCATACGAACATGAATAGCCAGACTAACAATTCATCCACACACAACCATCACCATTCATTATGATAAGACAAGGTACTTGCCTTCCGTGCTGTTACATGTTATGAGGCAACGGAGGTGCCCCTCCACTCACCGCTTCACCGCCTACACAAATATTTATTAGAAATAAGGATAACAAGGTAAGACAAACTACAAGTGTCCTACCATAACCCTCTAACTATCCAACACAATCAACGGGTTCAAACTGGCAATCTAACTAATCAGCCAGATTACAACCCTACTCGGCAGCGGTACAATAAAAACCATAATTAAATATCTGTAACTCGGAATGACTTGAAACTAGTGCTCAATGAATCATAACAAACCAGGCTATGAAACTCTAGTTGACAGAGTTCTCTGATTCGGCAAAAACAGTTGGCTAAATAGCCGTTGAAAACAACTGACAGACATCTGTCCAGATTACAGAACAACAATAGATAAAATAGCATAACTTTCATTCTACTGATCCAATGGAGGTGATCTTTATCAACCTGGAATCATGGTGAAATTATCTTCAAAAACCGTTTGGGGTGGCCGTCCTGGATCTGATTCTAACTATATCAAATCCGACGAACAAACCTACAGTCCCCAATTCTTAGACAGACAGAACAGCGCGTGGTTAAAATTCCATAACTTTTGATTTCCAAGTGTAAAAATTGTGTTCTTTATCAACTTGGAAAGATTACGGAATTATATACAACATTAATGTTGGGTATCCTTTCTGATTCGGCCTCTAAATAATTCATAATGGCCAGACAACAAAACTGCCAAATCCCATCAGCTCTCCTGAACAGTCGTACGAAAACGGCCATATGTCCTAAACTGTAACTCCAAATAAGATGATCTCAGTGCCTAAAGAAAGATAAGACCAAGGGTTACAACTTTCTAAGAGGTGGACAGATCATAAAACGTACAGAACGTACCCAAATATGACGAACAAATCTGGAATAGGGGGAAGGAGAAGGTGGCACACGACAGGGAGGAGGGTGGCGGCTCCAAGTGGTGGAAAGGGGGAAGGGGGAGGGGGTTTAGGGTTTTTGGGGGAAGGCCCTCCCCCCTTTGGGCCAGCCCCCTCTTGGGCCACATGGGCCGTGGCCCAATGCCCAGGTTGTCGGGAATTCGCGAAAACCCCCTTGAGATCACTGAAAATTATAATCCATATTTAACTCTTTCTCCCGAATACTCTCCTATTCGCCCGAATAAATTTTGTGGTATTACAGACAAGCCGATGATTCTAAATGGGGAAATAATAACAAAAGATAAATAAGCCAAAATGGCATCTATGATCTGCCACATGCAATCGACTAGGGCTACGACCTAGTTATCACCATTATCTTCATTTCCAGAGCTAGACACATAGAAATATCCATACACCGAGTCTTCAGTCTCACGATTTGAATCCACATATTTGAGCAACAATGAGTACAAAAGTACTTAGCAAGCCCTTACACCAAATACAATTATATAGATACTTGGCTTGCCAAAGGATGGGTCTTATGGTTATTTTAGCACAAAACCAGTCCTAGCTCAAATACCGTAATTATCTCAAAGCCTATGACCTAGCCATTTCAACTTAAAACCAAAGTGTCATTTGTATAAGCAAGTTAGCAAGGTTCCGTCCATCTATTACTACTCATGAGGTTCCATCCATCTATCTCCAGATCATCGCTACAACCATTTTTACATTAATATGTCCTCATCTACATTTTATCAAAACTAATCATGTGTGGCCTTATTCACAATGCCTATAACTGAGGGCATGACTATTCGAATAGAGTATACACTTTGTAGAGATTGTACAATTTTACCAACAAGATATGATCAACTCATGATTTCGCCAAGAACACGCTTCCTTACACGTGCAACCAAGATGATCATAACAAGGCTTTTCTGATACCTAATCCCAACACTTCTCCCTTACGGTGGGTGAACCCATCAACACTGGGACAATGACCATTATGGGGCACACCCAGAATGCTCCCATCAGCAAGCTACGATTTCAATGAGAGACCCGCTGTTGTGAGGGACATATGCATCCCTTTTCAGTGATAAAAATCCAACCTACTATTATGCGCGGGAGTCATGCCTAAACTAAGAAATGTACTTGGCCAAGTCGCGCCCATAGTTGACTTGTTGTTGCATGATTAGTAGTTTAGAAATGCGACATATGATTCGATCCTTAATCGACTCAAGCGAGACAATCCACAAACCCAACTCTCATGCAGCTCTTCAATCGGTCTCATACCATCCACTCACCCAAGTCTCCATCATTTTATAAAACATTTTCCCTAGTCCCAGTGGTAACCCACATTACCATACTACGAATCATATTATGTTTCAAGTGTTGTTATGGAAATATTTGTGTCATATTCAAATTAACCACTAAGCATATCTAGGGATGACCATTATCCAGGTTTAATTAACCAAGGGCAATCTTATTATGATAGTTAGTATAGGGTGACAAGGTAGTCATAATATCAACAATCAGTAAGGGGAATAGTAAGTAACAACATGTGTAGTAACTATGCATCAATATTAAACATAGCATCTCATAAATAATAATAGGCATGCAAGTTATACTTTAAAGCAAACTAAATTTCATTTGAAAAGTAGGTTCAACACGATCAATTGAAAGGACTTGTCTTTCTAAACAATGGATATCACTTGGTCTTGATCAACTGCGACGGCAGTAGCTGAAGCGTCAAAGTCTATAACCGTGAACATATCCAAATTCAACACAAATTCAAATGAGCTCCAAAATTATGATTTTGGTACTGTTGGAAAGTTTTATTTTAATTTAGATGAATTTATAAATAAAAATCAAGTCATATGGATTTAAAACGAGGGAGAACGGGCTCTCCAAAGTTTGACCCGAGAGGAAATTCCATAAAATATGAAATTGTTGACACGGTGGGTCCAGTCGGATTTTCATTTCCTTTCTCAATTATTTTTTAAAGAAAATTCTTCTACGACTGCTAGGTAGGGTCCAGACAGATTTGCATTTCTTTTCTCAAATTATTTTTATTAATAAAAACCTATGGGGCTGACAGGTAGGGTCTAGTAGGATTTTAATTCTTTTTTGAATATTTTTATTTAATAAAAACTAGGAGACTGACACGTGGGATCATGGTCCACATGGACTCGGTCCACCCGACGGTTCATAGGGTTAGGGGGCCCACACATCAGTGGCTTCGGTCTATGGACAAAGTCTACACACAGAGTTTTAACTAGCGTGGCCCACATATCATACGCTATAGTAAACTTCTCTTAATTAGGTTTTCTAATTACCAAGGTCCCACATGTCATACTAACACTAATTAACAATTAAACACTAATTAACTATCGGCTAACTTAAACAAATCTTACGGGTTGGTCCACATGTCAGTGTCTACGGTCACCTTCTTCCTCCTAGAACAGAGGGGCGACACAGGGTAGCCATTGCAAGCTCAAGCTGAGCTCATCGCTAGCAGAGGAGGCTCTGGCAACCCCCAAATGGGCTGCGGGGACCAAGGCGATCATGAAGGCGGCGATGACATGGTGAAAAATGGCCTAAGATGGCGACGCTACTGTGCACATGGGCAACTACCGAACGATATTGAAGACTATAAACTAAAGGTTGATTCACCATCTACGGGCTACCACGAAGCTAGGGGTGCTCTTGGTGCTCATGAAGAAGTGGAGTGCTGAAATCTCCACGACAGCTTACGGCGGCACGACGAGGTGCTATAGGGTGGCGATGATACGTTCATTCATACTGCACATTTACTAGCCTACCATGTTTGCAACATATTGGAATGCAAGGGAGCAGATGGGCTCACTTGGAAACCAAGCGAGGAAGGAGATCGAGTGCGACAACGAGGTCTACGCATGCTCCGGGTTGACAATGGTGACGAAGACGTTTCGGCGGCTCTGGTGCATGACAAGGAAGTGGAGAGGGAGCATTAGGGAGAGGAGCTCGAAGCGAGCATGCGAGATGAGGGCTTCGAGGTCAAAGCTCACCGGGAAGGGAAAAACAAGATGGCGATGGCGCGGGTGTGCTCCATCTAGCTCTACAGATGGCGGCATTATGTCCCTCCCGTGGGGAATGATCAGAGGCAAGGTGAGCATAGGGAAGAGGAGGTTGAGGAGACCATGATGTACAAGACAACAAAGGTGTAGGCTCATCCCAACGGTGGAAATCGACTGGCGAACATCGGCGGCGAGAGTTGGAGAAGGTGATCGATGCGGCTTGCGTTCTCTTCCACCTAAGGTGGAGACAAGGGGAAAAGTTGGGGAAAATGCAGAGAAGGAGCGGGCAAGCCATCTGACGCGCTTGGTGTGGGCTCAAATAGAGGGGAGAAGGGAGAATGGGGTGGCACTGCGCTGGCATGGTGTGACGTTCGAGTGGGATGGCGAGCAACGGGCAGTAGCGCAGATGGGACAAGCTCACGGCGTAGTGTGAGAGGGGGAGAGGCTCGAGGCGCTATCTCCTGTTGGGCTCATGTGGTCTACACGGAGAGGGATGGAGGGCTTGATCGTGAGAGAGAGAGAGAGAGAGAGAGGAGGCATGAAGTAGAAGAAACACATTGCTTCTCCTCTGTTCGGTTTGATAGGTAGGGCTAGGGACCCGCTCGCTAGTGAGCTCGTGAGAGAGAGATGGGCTAGCTATCGCGGCCGGGCCATGACGAAAGAAAGGAGGAGAGAAGAGAGGGCGACAACCCAGCTGGCTGGGCTAGGGAGAGAAGAGAGAACGAAAGGAGAGCTTGAGCCGATGGTTGGGTTTTGGCCCGAGGGGGAGAGAGAGAAAGGAAAAATGTTTCTGTTTTTCTTTGCATTTTAGAAACTGATTTGAATTTGGATTCAAATTCTGAAATGGTTTTGCACAAAATTAAACTTTTAGACCTTTTGCGAATTTGAATTCTTTGAGGCGATAAAATTGTTTTATAATTTTAAATGGCAAGGCAATTGTTTTGGAAATTTTGAAATGCAACCAAGGTTTTTTTTAGAAATTCATGAAAATCATGTATTTTTAAATTAAAATCAAATTTGGATTGTTACACGCCAGGGCCACGTGGGCGATGCGGTGAGGTGGCGGCAGGGGTGAAGTCAGGAGGCAGCGTGGGAATTGGGACTCGGGAGGCTGGGAGCTAGGGTCCGAGCTGTAGCAATGGATGATGCGCTAGATCCGTTGTATCGAGATCCAAGGGTGCATAAATTTGACTGATTTTTTTGAAGAAAAAACATTCGAATTATGGAGAGGCGTTCCCTTTAAACAAATGCATGCTGGTCGACGAAGTAGGATGGCAGTAGCAATGGCAATGGATACTTGAGAGCTTTGCACCACATGATGCTGCACGCGACGACTGGTCTCGATCGATCATTATTTGTTGGGCATGTGAATCGTGACGCCAGCATACAGCATGCCTGCCTGGCTGGGTTACATTTCCCGGGCGATTTTTATTTGGCATTATCTGTTAATTGTTAATTTCCATGTGTGAATGTTTGGTTTTCTTGCCGATTAGTCGTTCTTGACCCGTTTGCGTTACGAAAAAGCTGGCAAAGACGAGCTCTTTAATTTACTTTACAGTAAATTTAGTGCGGTCTTTCATTCTTTTTATCCAATAGTTCAGACTAGTTAGGATTTGGTTATCCCGAGTGGGGTCGGTAGAATTGCAATTATCCGTGTCGGGATCACGGGATACAAGGGTAATATTTTAAATAATAGTTGAAAAAGACCACAATACTCTCATGAGAAAATTTTAAATACAAATAAAAAGTCTATTATACTCTTAACACATCAATAATTAGATTTAATTTATATCATCGTTGCATACTATTAATAGTATATATAGTAAAATTTCTCTGTAAAAACTGATGCGGCAGAAACTAGCTAGCCAGTGCACGTGGTCGCTGCCGACAGTCACCAGAGGACGTGTCGATTAACCCGGTCGACGTGCGCAATGACCGATCAGCACCCAAAATGCATGCGAAGGGGTTTTGAGTTTTTGAGGCGGAAAAAAAAAGGTCAACTAAACGTGGCCTCGTGCAGCTGCATGCATGCCAATTCCTGTCTTTCTTGACCTGACAGAATAATAAATAGTTCATCACTTTCACCTGCATGATTGCATGCATGCTACGTCGGTGAAGCTTGATTTCAAGGTCGAGTTTGCTAGCAGCAGTACACTTGTACCAATTAAGCTTTGATTATGAGGTGTGTGTAAGAACTCCGAAGCAGCCAAGCAGGTGCTAGCTAGCTAGCACAACAGATGGGGGCCGCCTCTTTTGTTTCCTGCCATGTCCTCGGGTATCAGCCATTGACTTTAACTAAAGCTTCAGCTAATCTGTTCATGCACGCGCGGCTATTATATTGTGCCGTTGCTGCCCCGTTTTTTTTTTTTTTTAAAAAAATATTCATGTTTTTACTGTCCAACAATTGTGCATACCAATGCAAGTCGATCAGAGAGCGCAAGTTAACTCGATCGTGGTTAATTATATACAGAGGCAGGAGTAGATTCCCTCGACCGGCTTCGATTACTGAAACCAGAAGTAACAACTACAAGCTAAGTTTCTTGCGAGTTAATTTGATTTCTGAACTCTTTATGGGTATGTTTGGTATGGCTCTACTGCAAGTTTTTGCAGGTTTAACTCTAACTTCACTATTAGATTCACTCGTATGAGAAGTTGGAGTAGTTCGAGTTGGTGTTTGGTTAGAAAATTAGCTTCAGCTCTAAAAATGATAAGGATCGTTCACTACTACAGAACAGACCTTTGGTCGAACTGCCAAATGGGCAATAGTCTCGGAGAAAATTGCGTCCGGGACAAAAAAGATCTTTCGTCCCGGTTGGTGACACCAACGGGACTAAAATCCCCGCCCAGCGGCTCGGTGGCGAGCTTTGCGGGAGGGCGTTTAGTCGGTTGGTGTTACCAACGGGACTAAATCAACCTTTAGTCGGTTGGTACTACAATCCGGGACTAAATCTTTAGTCGGATTGTAATACCAACCTGGACTAAAGGTTGGCATTTAGTCGGTTGGTAACACCAACGGGACTAAATCTCTTCTATTTAAACCCTGTTTGGCGTTAAATCACAGAGCCAGAAGCCGCCGTCGTCGCCCTTTGGACACGCTTGCATGCTTGCATTGTCACCACCATGGAGCCGTTCATTCACTCAACCGTATTCACCGGCGTGTTCGCGGTAAGCTCTGATGCTAACCTGCCGTCCATTATGAAAAATATGAAATGTAAAATTTGAATAATTTTTATATGTTATAAAAATTGCCAATTAATTCATAAATGGAACTTTCATGATTTTTGTAGGCCACAATAAATTTTCAAAAGTCATGAAATTTGTTATTCCACTAAGTTACACTGTGAACAGTCCATATAAAAATTTTAAGATTATTTGGACAAAGTTGAATTTATACCTATTTTATGCTTATTTATTTAATTATTATTCCATGAATTTTGTAGGCTAAATTAATGATCCAAAAATTCTGAAAATTGTTTTGCCATCTAATTAGGCTATGAACTATCTGTACAAAAATGTTGGGATCAATCTGAAGACTTTTATTTTTCACCTTATTTAATAATTATTTAAATAAATGAAAAATGACTTTTACATGTGTTAGTTAGGTTAAGCTTTGAGAGGTGTTTCATGAGATAAGTCTTATCTTATCAGATCCAACCTCTTGGGTAAAAATAATAAATATTAATTTTGTTTTAATAAATAAGTTTAATATTTAATTATTAAGTAATTTTTTGGGTAGCCTCTCTATCATGTGTAATATCAGGAAAAATTTGAAACTTGAAATTTAATTATGTGATATGTCATATAATGCAGACGATGATCGCCATTGGATGTACAATGCCGATCGCCGCTCAAAGAGTTCATTGATGGCGTGCATTATTTCTTAAGAGTGGTAAAGAGGCAAACAAGCGGGATGGTTTCATGTCTTTGTCCATGTGCCCTGTGTAAGAATTTGAAGGAATATTCTAGCTCAAGGAGTCTTCACTCACACTTGTTGAAGTCGGGTTTCATGCCAAACTATATTTGTTGGACCAAGCACGGAGAAACCAGGTTATAATGGAAGAAGGTGAAGAAGAACAATTGGACCCTAACGACATTATTGCTCAATACGGTGACTTGATGATCTTGCAATGGGCGAAGTGAAGAAGAAGCGAGGCGGAAGACACACTCGTGAAGATGATGCTCTTGGTGATGTCATTCGTGATGCACAAAGAGATTGCGAAAGTGAAAAGGAGAAGGCTAAGTTTGACCGCATGCTAGAGGATCACAAGAAATTACTATACCGTCCGTAGAAGATGGGCAAAAAGTTGGGTACAACACTGGAGTTGCTACAATGGAAGGCCGAGAATGGTGTATCCGACAAGGCATTTGGGCATTGCGAAGATCCAAAAAGATGCTTAGAAGCCTAACGAATTGCACCGCCACTACGTGCGAAGCAAAGCAGTCGTCGCCCTTTGGGATTAGAAATCCGGAAGATACATGCATGTCCTAATGGCGCATCTGTATCGTGGCAAGGACTACGAGAATTTGGATGAATGCCCGTATGCAAAGCGTCGCGGTATAAGATCGGCGAGATGACCTGGCGATGTTGAGGCGAAGAACGCCCCGGGAAGAAAATCCTCGCCAAGGTTATGTGGTATGCTCCTATAATACCACGCTGAAACGTCTGTTCATAAACAAGGACCATGCAAAGTTGTCGCGATGGCACAAAGAAGACCGTAAGGTAGACAACATGTTGAGACACCTGGCGATGGGTCCCGGTGGAGAGCAATAGGCAGAGAATTCCGGAGTTTGCGGATGGCGCAAGAAACCTAAGGTTAAGCTTTAAATGCGGATGGTATGAATCCTTTTGGGGACGAGCACTAGTCATAGCACTTGGCACATTACTCTATGTATCTACAACCTTCCTCCATGGTTATGCATGAAGCGAAGTTCATTATGATGCGGTGCTCATCCAAGGCCGAGGCAACCCGGCAGCGACATCGATGTCTACACGAGGCCATTAGTTGAGGAACTCCTTCTTTTATGGAGCAAACCGGTGTGCGTGTGTGGGATGAGTACAAGCAGGAACACTTCGACTGCGAGCATTGTTGTTCGTAACAATCAATGATTGGCTGCTCTAAGTAATCTTCGGAGACGGACAAACAAGGGATACAATGCATGCACACAATGTTTTGATGACATTGGCGGTATATATTTGAAAAAATGTCGAAAGGTCGTGTACCTTGGCCATCGTCGTTTTCTTCCTATGAATCACCAACTAAGAAAGAAAGGCAAGCATTTTAACGGTAAGGCGGAACACGAACAAAGCCTCATAACCGGCGGGAGGATGTACTTGATATGGTCAAGGATGTGCAAGTAGTCTTTGGAAAGGGACAAGGCGTGAACTGTTAGAAAGATGCTAAGGGACACGCACCCATGTGGAAGAAGAAGTCCATATTTTGGGAGCTACCCTATTGGCAAGTCCTAGAGGTCCATAGCGCGATCGGCGTGATGCACGACAAAGAATCTTTGTGTGAACTGCTAGGATTCATGGATGTGTATGGAAAGTCTAAGGATTCACTCGAAGCACGCAGCGGGACTTGCGGCGCATGAAAGAACGAGACAACTGCATCCGAGAGAAGGCAGACGATGGGCGCCATTACTTAAGACACGCTAGCTTCACTCTTAGCAAAGAAGAGAAGGAAAGCATGTTTGAATGCCTAAATGACATCAAGGTCCCATCTGGATTCTCCTCCAATATAAAGCGTATAATAAATGTGCGGAGAAGAAATTCCTACACTTAAAGTCCCATGAGCGCCACGTGCTTATGACGCAATTGCTTAGGTTGCTTTAAGAGAATTCTACCTCCACATGTACGTCAGCCACCGTGAAGCTATGTGCATTCCTCAATGCAATTTCTCGAAGGCAATCAATCCAATGGAACTAGCTACTCTGAGAATGATGTGGTTCAATGTCTTGTCGACTTTGAGTTGGTGTTCCCTCCATCCTTCTTTAATATCATGACACACCTCCTAGTTCACTGGTCAAGGAGATTAATATTCTCGGTCTGTGTTCCTACACAACATGTTCCCCTTTGAGAGGTTCATGGAGTCTGAAGAAATATGTTCACCAGCGTGCTCGGCGGAAGGAAGCATCGCCAAGGGCTACGGGACGAGAGGAGGTCATTGAGTTACGTGTTGACTTCATTCCCGACCTTGACCCGATTGGTGTTCTGAATCGCGACACGAGGGGAGACTTAGTGGAAAGGAACACTAGGGAAGAAAACATATATCGATGGGGGCGATTATTTCAATAAAGCGCACTACAGTTCTTCAAAACTCCTCCGTGGTGGAGCCGTATGTCGAGTACACAAGGAGTTCCTCGATCCAGTTTCGGGGAAGAATGAAGCTTGGATTAGGCGTCATCACATGGAAACTTTCAGCGGTTGGTTGCGAAAAGAATGTCAGGGTGATGACAATATTGATGAGCAACTGTATTTGTTGGCTAGGCAACCATCGTGGCACATCCTCACGTACAAAGTGCGAGATAAATGGAAATACATTTTACAATCGTAGCCCAAGATAAAAGGAGCACGAACCAAAGCAGTGGTGTCGCATAGATGCCACAGACCCAAATGGAAAGAGGCAAACATATTATGGCCGCATAGAGGAGATTTGGGAACTAGACTACGCACCTAATTTTAAAGTCCCTTTGTTCCAGTGCCAATGGGTGAAGATGACCGGAGGCGGGGTAACAGTCGACAAGGAGTATGGAATGACAACAGTGGACCTAAACAATATTGGGTACAAAGACGAACCATTCGTCCTTGCTGCTGATGTGAATCAGGTGTTCTATGTGAAAGACATGTCTACAAAACCCAAGAGAGGGAAAAACTACGACAAATCAACCAATGAGCCAAAACGCCACATAGTTCTTTCAGGGAAAAGAAACATCGTGGGAATTGAGGACAAGTCAGACAAGTCGAGAAGATTATGAAAGGGATGACCGAATCCCGCCCTCAATGTGACCAAAGACCCAAGCATCTGCTAAATGCGAGGATACTCCATGGTTACGGCATGATCATAACCAAGGGTCATCGTCAAGAAGAAGTTCACCACCGTGTGCCGCTTGATATATAGTGATGTTTAATAAATAGTGTGTATTAGAGATTTTATGTCATAATTGTAACCGGATGTTTCTATCATATTTTTCTTGTTTTTTATCGTTTCAAATGAAATTCCCAGCTTGTGGTTTGAGCCCTTCATTTTGTTTATAGTTGGCTCTTCACTTCCCAGCTTGTGGTCACTATAAAAGTCGTTTGAAATGTCAATAAGATAAAAGGAAATGCAACTATTATTTTTAAAAAATTTATGCCTAGTATTTAATTTACTATGCATTTAACAAGAATTAGCATATTTATACAAATAAACTTAATACAAAACCCAAACTGTGAAAATGTGGCGGGAACTGAATAGTGGGGACCTTTAGTCCCGGTCCGTATTACCGCCCGGGACTAAAGGTGAAAACTGTGGCGGGAAAATATATCCCCGCGCAAGACCTTTAGTCGGGCAGTAAAACCACCGGGACTAAAGGTCCACCTTTAGTCCCGGTCCGTATTAACAACGGGACTAAAGACCTTTAGTCCCGGTTGGTAATACCGCCCGGGACTAAAGGCTGGACCTTTAGTCCCGGGTGGTTTTACGGCCCGGGACTAAAGGTCTTTAGCAACCCCCTCAGTACTTAAGCAACCCCCGTGCACCCGAGCCCCCCCGTCTTCCTCGCCGTCTCCAAGCAACCCCCGTGCACCCGAGCCCCCCCGTCTTCCTCGCCGTCTCCTCGCGCCGTCTCCTCGCTCCAGGTCGCCGCCGCCAAGCTCCTCCCCGCGCCGCCCGTGGCTCCATCGCCGGCCTCCCTCGGCACCCCCCCTCCAGCCGCTCGGTGAGCCTCCCCCTTCTCCCCGTGCCCGTGGCTCCATCGCCGGCCTCCCTGCTTTCTCCCCTCTCTTTTCCTCCCCGGCCACGCTGCCCAACCGCCCCGTGCACCGAGCCTCCCTCCCCGATGCCCGTGTGGATCGGTTTCGTGTTGTATGAATTTTGTGATTGAGCAATGCATGATTTTGTGTAGGTACATGGATTCATAAATGTCTGGATTCTGGATTATTGATTCAGAAATGTAGTAGTTCAGAAATGGATGTATGGATCTTTTTGTTGAATTCATGATTGAGCAATCTATCGTTTTGTCTAGCTACATTATACATTCACATGTCTGAATTACATCTTTGTTTCTTGGTGATTGTATACATCAAGATAGTCAAAGCTCATAACTAAATATGGTTTGAAGTTGATCAATTACATTCTTGAATGTAGTTTTATGTTCTTGCAATGTAATAGATCTTGTATGCACTATTCGGATATTATTGTATAAATTAAGTTGAGTGCTCTTGTGTTTGTGGAAGTAACATATGTGCATGCCATGTTGTCTGGGCGATACCGGGATGTGTTGACAACGATTAAAGTCCATATTTGCTCAAATACGAGAAGAATTGCGCAAATAAGAGATCGATTCGAATTACCATGATTGGCATTTTCATGTTTTTAGAAGTGTTATGTTTCTTTGGATATTGAGAAGTGTCATTGACACGATACTCCACACGTGCTAGCCCATGTGATTCAAACATTTACGAACTAAAATGTGAAATCATTGTCATGGCTAAATTTTTGACACAAAAGCATGAGTAGCGCTTTGATGACTCACGATCATTCAATCAAGGCTATCTCGAAATGTTGTTGATGTTCAATTGCGAGTTATTAGTGGGTTAGATAAGTTGTTGATGTTCAATTGCGAGTTATGTTTTCATATAGTAACCTTGATAGATAGATCTGTGCATTTTCTGCAGGAGGCGGCGACCAAACACTAACCCCGTGGCGAGCCCTCTTTTTGTTTTTCTTTTGTCGATGCATGTCACGAACCGCACGCCACTTGATGCGAAATCATAACCCGATCACGAACCGTTCTAACGTCCTACACATATATTTGCGAAATGGCGACCGAATGACAACATGGGCGATGCCATGATGGAAATTATCAACAATGGCGCCTTACAAGGTGCCCAATTCGAAGGTGATGACAACAATCAAGAAGCGGATGGCGGAGTCGATGCTTTGCCGATTATGAAGATGAGCAAGACAATCTTTGGCGAGGTCTATCTACAATCTCTTATGTATACATGAAATTGAGAATAATTTCATTTGTCGTGTAAATATATTTATTTAAATCTTTGTGTTTCTACATTCGTAGCCCTCTGGATCGGCGACAACAACGGGAAGAGTAGAAATGTACGAGGCAGAAGAAGCCGTTGGAGGGTCGGTTCATTCTCTCGAATTCGAGGAGGATCTGAGCAAAGTACTTGGACCACATGCACGAAATTTGTCGACCCATTGTGGGTACCTTGTAAGGGACAGGATCCCGATTAATGCTCGTGAATGGAAGCAAAAGAAAGTTGCTTCTCATATTAGTTTTGTCTCTCGATCGTGACAAGGCACTAGTTTGGCAAGATGTCCTTCAACATTTCGCGCTCGTCTGAAGATGAAGCTTTGAAGGAGAGAGTTAGGAAGCGGGCTATGAAGAAGATGGCCACACAATTCCGGTGTTGGAAGAAGAAATTGTACAACACATTTATCGGGAAGAACTCGACGCCTTGATTTCAACACTAAGGCCTACGTCAAGTTGAGGCCGTTTTGGGATGAGTTTATGCAGTTCAAGACATCGGAAGAGGGTGAGGCACGGGTGAGAAGGAACCAGCAGAATGCCCGACAAAGCAATACCACCATCACTTGGGATCGGTGGCTACTGAGTGCCATTCCTAAGTGGGAAAGAATGGAGCAGGAGATTCTTGCCAAGGGATCGAACGAGAATCAATCAAGCGGCTTTGGCGTGCCAAGTATTGGTTTTTCGGTCATGGGGAAGCTGGACCTAGAGACCGGAAAGATAGTGTATGGCGCAAAACTCCAAAGAAGCGCAGAAAGATTTGCTTATGCTCGAGGCTTGGTGAGAGTGGCAGTGGTGGCCGAACAGAGATAAGGATGGTGACATACATACGGAAATCTTGAACACGGTGGGCGAACAAGAGGCTATGGGAGGTGTCGTGGGAGCATGCTTTCCCTAAAGACAAAGCCACCTATAGAAGCCGCGAGAGAAAGAAATACGAGGAGGCAGAGCGGATGCGCAGGATGGAGAAATGGTTCATGAGTCACGGGAAGTGGCTCGTGAAGCGATAAGCGAAAAAACACTTGAAGCCAAAATGAATGCGAAATCAAAAGGCAAGTGCAGATAGCGATAAGTTCCATCCAAAGGCAAAGCGCATCGAGCCGGAGTCAACATCCCCCTAATCGGTTGAAAAGCGATTGCGCTTCCACGGAGGTGCCGGTGATTCAAGATGGCAGGTGCGCTTCCCGTGGATGACATCACCGATCCTCTCACGACATGTGAGTGCACATTCGAGGGGAATGCCACGGTCATGGTGGCTATCGGTGTTGTATCTCGTATCGACCCTACGAAGACACCAAGATGCCATGGGGCATTAATACCTCTGGATATGCTAGCGTCTCGGTGGATAGAGTTGTGAAAGGTAAAAACAATGTGCCTCTTGACATTGAAGGAGGTGATGGGAGAAGACTTTAGGAGAAGCGGAGAAGACATTCATATGTTGGCGCAAGCGCTATATCATTATTCCTAGGCGTCACCTCCTCCTCCTCAACAACTTAACCCTAGGTGCGGATGAAAGTGAGCGAACCATTTTTCACTAATTATGTATTGGCTTAAATAACGGTTTACTCATACCACGTTGTTTTCACAGTGAGAACCTCCCCAACCTAAGTCCAATTATCCATTCACCACACAGTCACGGTGTTGCGGCGATGACAATGAAGTGGAAGACACGGTGCATCCCCACCGCCCCATCGCCGCTGCGGCGGGCTCCAACGCCGACACCGCCGCCCCATCGCCTCCACGGCGGGCTCCAACGCCGCCATCGCCCCATCTCCTCCACGGCGGGCTCCAACGCCGCCACCGGCCGCTCCATCGCCTCCACGGCGGGCTCCAACGCCGACACCGCCGCCCATCGCCTCCACGGCGGGTTCCAACGCCGCCATCGCCCCATCGCCTCCACGGCGGGCTCCAACGCCGCCACCGCCCCATCGCCTCCACGGCGGGCTCCAACGCCGACACCGCCGCCCTCGCCAAAGAAGAGGCGCACCCACAAGCGGCGTTGGCCCCACCCGCCAAGAAGAAAGCCTCGGGAGAACACCGGCTATTTCTAAGGCGATGAAACTTTCCTATGAGAAGGCTGAGAAATAGATGCTTGATGAAAACAGATGTGGGCGTTTCTTGCGAAAGTCAAGGCTAAAAGTGAAGCGGCGAAACCACGAAGCCGTACTTCTTCGTACGTCCAGAAGTTCTAAGGCAAAGGGTGGACGCTCACCAGAAAAAGTTACGTCATGCTCGTAAGGATTCGCCACTATCGGACTATGACCGCACTCTCACCAAGTCAATTGAGGAGGCGAAGAAGAAAGAGAAGATAGCACGGAAGGGTGTTGCGGCTCGGGAACAATCACAACAATCGGTGCCCCGCTAGTTATTGGGAATGAATATGGTTCAAACACGAGCGTGCTAGAACAGATATCTGAAATGTGCATTTGGATCAACTTGATGAATTTTTCGCGGAAACTGGTCTAAGCATTTCCCAAATGCTCGGCGGAGCACACATCAAAAGTGCTCCGGAAGTTGATCATTGGAAGAAGGAATATGTATATGGCAAGAGTCTATACAACCCTGAGAAGCTCATCGAACTTCGTACACAAATGTACTTGTTAAACAAGTGGTACATGGCGTGTCGCAGAAAAGCGGATGACTATATTTGCGTCAAAATTAGAAACCATCATTACTTAGTGGCGATGACATTATAATGGTTCAGTTTAATGAGTTACACCGGCTATGCCACATGAGCGCTCTAGACAAATCTCTCATCATTTGCTTTTGTGCATGCGTGATTCTTTCTTTTAATAATCTCACTCTAGCATATGTATATGTATAAGTAATTATCCTCACACTAGCTAGCATGTCTATACATATGCAGAGACATGATGAGAGACCTCACACGTAGAAGCGACAAGAACATTGGTTTCGTTGATCCATATATCGTATTCAAGGACCCAAACACTCCCTACGATCAATGGAGACCTCAAGCGGAGAGGAATTTCGGAGGTTCTTGATCAACCAAAAGAACAAAAGATTTATACTCTTCCCTACAACTTTGGGTGAGTGTTGTTGTCGTGTGCACATTTTACTTTACTTACTCAATCCAACATAAAGATATATATGTTGACTCTATAAACAAATGCGACTTTCCTTTGGATCTTGATTGTCCTCGATCTCTCCGACGGTCATTTGCTAATCTATGACTCGTTGAGAAAACCGCGGGAAGATTACCAAGATATGATAGACATTATCCGGGGTAACCGATCTTTAAATATTTATTCTGCTCTTTAACTTTGCAATAGTTAATTAACGATCAATTATTAGGCGGGGTTTGGGCTTGGTTCGTTCAACTACACCGTCCGGATCTGAAAGGGCCACTTCCTGATCCACACCGACTGGATGTAAGTTGTACTAGCTCCCCGCATCTCTGCCTTATCATGCTTCAGCTACGCGCGGGATGACGAGAGTTATCTTTTATATCGTCTGATGGGTTCTACTACACCACCGGGCAACAATTTGTGTGGATACTACGTTTGCGAGTTCCTCATGGTGTATGCAAAAGAACCCATCTACAGATCTGAAAGTGCGTAACAAGTATATATAATAAATCCATTTTATTTATTTGTTGCTATTAAATAAATCTTATGTATATTAATACTTCTTTCGTTTAATGCAAATTGAAGGAGATATGGTTGAAGGAACAGGTGTTGGATATGGACCGCCTCAAAGGAATTCAAGAGACAATCGCAGGATTTCTTAATGAGCATGTCCTCAAGCCCGGCACCGAGTTCTACTTTAACCAGATGAACAATTGAAGCCAAACCGGGACGAACATTTGTATGACATTTAAGTGGAGGACAACATTTGTGTTGTAAATACCAAGGATGCATGAATAATGTTGTAAATTTTATGTGCATATATATATATATATATATATATATATATATAATACATATATATAGCTCCATAATATATATAGTATATATAGTTTCATACTTTATTTGTGTGTAATAATGTTCCAAACTAAATTATATGTGGGCGTATACATATATTAGCAGCGAAGAATACGCATTGGAAAACCTAATGTAATTTTAAAACCAAAATCAATAATGAATTGAAATGGAAACAAAAAGAAAAAAAACCTTTAGTCGGTTGGTAATACCAACGGGATTAAAAACGACCAGTGCACGGCCAGTGGACCTTTTAGTCGGTTGGTATTACCAACAGGGACTAAATGTCGGTTTTAGTCCGGGCCTAGGACCCGGGACTAAAGGTGAGACATTTAGTCCCGATTTTCTAGTCCCGGCTCTACACCCGGGACTAGAGGCCCTTTAGGCCCGGGACCAAAGGTCTGTTCTGTAGTAGTGGTTATAAAAAGACTGTACTACCCTTGTTTCGTGACTGTAATATTTTTTATTACTTAACTTATAACAGTTTAATAAGTTGATTCCAGTCATACTATGCTTTTATTTTATTTTATTAATTTTTTGGCCATGTTATGCCCTTTAGTGCTAGCCACATTCAAAAAAATTACTTGAAAAAAATATATACAACATACATAAACATACAAAGTTCAAAACAAACGTTCTAATTTAACGAGTATCTTCTCTAAAAAAAATTCAATGAGTATCATAACAAAAGTCCATAAGAGAAGCAAGGAGGCCGGAGATGTCGTTCACAATTCTCATCTTTATTAATCAAAGCTACTGTTCCAAGTCCGAAAACCACTACATCAAACAACAACAACGAAATGAAAAGAAAAAAAATCCAAAGGCAGCTCGCCCAATTTAGTTTCTACAACTATTACAAAAATATTCTTTCCTTGTATATCCTCCGCACGAAGTCCTCATCGCCTTGAAGGTCAACCAAGGAAACCTCGAAAACTCTGTACTTGAGACCCTAAGATGCAATCTAAAGATATGTATCATGAATAATCAGTAACAGTAGCAATCTAAAGACATGTGCTGGTCTGTTTACTCGTTTATCAGCATTTATGTTAGGTTTGGAAAAAAGCAGAAGAGGTGAGTAAAGGAACATAAGCATTTTAATAGCAGAAGGAACAAAGAAACGCCTTTTGCAAGCTATTACTTGAACCTTTGGAGCAATTGAAATTGACAAATGTTCAGACATGCTCTTGACTGGCAAGCTCAACAACGCTTGCCTTTGCACTTTCTCCTCAGATTCCATGTTGGATATTTCCTCCTGAAGCCTGAAGCTGAATAACAAAACAAATTAATATGGCAATCAATGTAATAGCTATAGTTTCTTACTAATCGACGTATATGCAGAGGTGCTTATATTATGAAGCTGGGTTAAGAAAATAGAACAACCTAGCATTGCCATGTTCAAATCAACAATTTTCGACTCAGCATCGGCCACTGCCTTTTTTAGCCTCTCCTCACTGGTTCTGTTTTTTTCTTTATATTTCTTCTCAGTATCATCAATCTTCTTTTCAAGAGAACTGACCAGAGTCCGTAGTCATTGAATGTCAAGTGTTATAAACATAGCAAGTACTGCAAAAATATCAGATCGAGCTGAATAGTAGAAGGAAACAAATCTCTTCCAAAAGAAGAAGTAAAGGAAACAGTAACAGTTCTTTATATTTACAGTAGAAGTCATAGGAAAATGCACGTCCTCATCATCGGTTCAGAAATGGGAGGAATCCAGATCAGTGTAAACGCTGTCGGACAAAAAAAAATCGGAGGTCGCTGATATTCGGCCAAAAATTTTGAAATCAGTTTGAAATTTCTCGGTTTTGGCCGAAATTCTACCGAAATTTCGGCAGAATGTCAGCAGAATTTCAGAAATCACAGACATATTATCAGATGGTCAACCAGGGCAGTTATAACACAATCAACAAACAAAATAGCTAACGGCGAAATTTCGACAGAATGTCAGCAGAATTTCGGGAATCACAGCTCATAGGCATGTTATCATATGGTCAAACAGGGCAATTATTGTTGGAAATATGCCCTAGAGGCAATCATAGAGATGATGATATTTCATTATGTTTATGATTTTGATAATATGTTTCATGTTCCATGAATGAATCATTTGTTATAGATCAATAAGTATGTGACTTGTTGGTGAAACTCTTTAACTTATATGATGTCATTCTAAATGTATCCCTGGTCGGAGGTCACTGGTCGGAACAACAGTGACTCTAAGACTAGCACATGTATTGATTGATGACTTAGTTTCATCGGTCATAGATATGGAGATATCGAATCAATAACGTGAACACATGTTAGAGAACATGGTGTTGGATAGACCCATCATTGAGACACTATTGAGATTGTTATGAATCTTTGTGTCATTAGTTGGTCTCAAGTAATGATGATGTATAATCCTTAGACCTGAGATCAGCATGGTTTCCTACATGTGTAATAGCACTCTTAGGGGTTGCCAAACGCTACTCCGTAACTGGGTAGTTATAAAGGTAGCTTTCAGGTATGCTATGAAACATGCGGAGGAATATGACTGGTCGAGATGGGATTTGCCCCTCCTAAAATAACAGGAGAGATGTCTCTAGGCCCCTCGTGGTGATCGGATAAAGAAAGTGTATGGCCATACCACTAGTGGTCGAAGTGTCGACAACATGATGTTATCTGACACTCGATCGAAAAAGTATTGAACAGTCCGTGGATGACACATCATCTCACCTGGAGTTCAACCAGACATCGTGAGGCAAAGGGAATATGCATGAGTAGGTCGCTTAGTTTGATCAGTTACGGACTAATCGTATGGAGATACGTGCTGATCGTAGACTGGTCAAACATAATCACAGAATGGTAAGAACCTGGTCGTAAGGAGTTACGAACTGGTCGTGACCAATTACAACCTGGTCGTATAGAGATACGAACTGGTCGTAAGTGATGAGGACCTGATCATAAGATCATATTACATCAAGGTTCGTCCGATATATTCAATGTGTCTTTGGGAATCGTTATGTGCTGCTAGGTACCGCTAACGACTAGTGATCGGAAAAGAGTTTCCGAGTCATAACCGATTACACATGAACCTGTGGGGTCACACACTTAAAGGGCAAGGATCTGTTTTGGATGGTGATTCAAATTCGTATAGGCCACGAGTTCCTAATTGGCCTCAGGTACGAGACCCATCATGGATGTCTATATAAAGAGGGGCGGTGGCATGGGGTAAAGGAAGATGAGAGGATGATCTTTGGAAGAACTCCTGAAACCCTAATAGCCACGCCTTCTTAACCTCGCTACCGAAGCTAGCACTCTGGTGTGTGGTGATCCTGCCACGTACGTGTGGATACCTCGGAGGTGTTGTTGCGAAGCATCAGCACTAGGACGATCCGCGACTTGTGTTGATCACCGGAGTGGGAGAAGAAGTCGCGTGGTGGATACGACCACTCGAAGAAGCAGACGTGGGTCGAGTACGACTACTCGAAGGAGGGGACGTGTCGTGAGTACGACTACGACTGGATCAACTCGCTACAATGACTCTACTTCCACTACGAGTCGGCGCGTCTAGCGGTAATCTCGTGATCTATTACTTGCGGTCGTTCCTTGGTTACGCGGTAAAATTTTGTTTGTGCTATCGTAGTATTGCCGCGTATCCCAACAATTATAACACAATCAACAAACAAAATAGCTAACTAACAACCTGCAGCTCCCATCAGGCAAAAGTTATTACACAAGAAGCAAAGGCACGTGATGACATGAAGGCATTATCTTAAAATACGCTTCCAGGTTCCAGTAATGCACCCTCCAACTTGTCCCTCCGATTTTATGAACACTTGAAGCATGAGCAGCACAACTGTAGTACGAGCTGAACACAGAATAAGCATGCAATAATCAGTTAGCCAACGAGGGACCCAAATGAATTGAGCTGCCAATCAGAAAAACTCAAAACATTAGTCAGGTGCAATTTGTGACATATGTACTAGGAGCCCAATAGAAACCTGGTTGCAAATCACTCAAATAAGCTCAATTTCATAAAGTAAATGATAGAGTACAGAGCTTCAGGGCAGAGAAATGGATAACTTAGACAATTAGAAAGCAAGGTTGAACAGGAGGACCAGGAGGTCGTATGATACCATGTTTAGTCAAATACTGTTTATTAAACTTGCTCTCTTTTCAGAATCTCAGCATCAAGGTTGCTCACAGCAGATTTGGAACAAAATTTGGGCATAGATGAAAGTGTGTAACTGCAGTTTCCGGAAAATAACGGAAGGCAAGCAAACAAAATAGTTATATACTTGAAGGTAGAGGCCTAGCTTTATTTCTTGGCCAGTCATTTTTTTACACTCATATAGCTCTAGACTGTGAACATCACTTATCTTGAAAATGTTTCTGTTCCAAATACATACAGACTACGCACCTGACTAGTATTGCTTAGTATAGTTTCTGTGCGAGGGTACAAATCCTCCGAGATGGAAGCAGGATAGAGTCTAATATACTTCCTGCCCAAGACCTGTCAAGAAACAATAACAAGATATATCAGCTTATTTAGAATCTAAACTAAAACTGTCATTCTCATTGCTTACAATTAATTAGTGGCTAAACCTAAGCTAGAACTTACTATAGCCTAGCAATATCTTAGAATATGGCCACAACCCATTAGGAATATGCGATTACATGCCGCCATTTCGGGAGCAAATTTAACAACAGTGTCAGTCACCTAGCTGGCTTGTAGGCTTGTATGAATACAGGTGCTTTGAGTTGTTTTTCTCCTTTTTGTCAGTCACATAATCATTAATCTGCAAGCCTTGCATCAAGTTATTTACTATACATGCCATGAACTTAATTTCAATATCATGAGTGACATACTAACAAGCGCAGATTTACCTACCCATGAGTGCTCAGTGCTCACTTCCATATCATTTGCAGACATCGACGAGTGCTTTTTGCCAAATTCTTGCAGTGGCAGCATATGCCACAATTTTTATCAATGATCAATGTATATATTTGCAGAATGCATTTGTAGACCATGTCACATGTATACTTTTAATATCTATTAGTGATATGCTAGTGTACCTATCAAAGTGAGACTTGCTCAGTACCAGAAAGATATGACAGTGGGCTCTGTACCTTGCATGCCACCTATATAACCTGAAAGATATGATAGTGAGCAGTCATAAACAAGCATAAGACAATAAATCAAGTAATTAATGGTGTATAAAGTAGATAGTAAGTTTGTGATAGCATACCTAATGGCTAGTACAAGCTACTGAGGTCCTTCTTCTTAGCAATCCTCGATGGACGAGAACCATGGTCTGCATCCTGTGTTGCATGTGTGAAGTGATCCTCTTCGGTAAATCGAAGTGGCAGGTTAACAGCTGCAAATGTGAAACAGGAGTCCATTAGCATTTTGTTGAAGTCAGTTTGAAAGACTCACGAAAGTAACACAAGTACTTTGAGACTCAGTTGCTTGGACATATTGTTGTCCTCCTCTTTCTCCTCCCTTGCCATCTGGCCCGTCGTTGTCATCGTTACCATCATCATCTTTAGGAGAACTGTTGTCTTGAGACTCAGCATAATCAAGGCTATTGGGAGGAGTATTCGTGTCATCACTACTTCCCACAATATCTTCCTCTTCGTCCAACACCGCCTTCTTTCCTTTCTTCGTCTTTTCCTTCCTTGCACAATTAGGATGTTTCCTCTTTGAAGCCCACAAGTTGATGGGCTTGTCAAGAACGACATCACTTGATTTGTCATTCACCACCTTAGAGGGTTTTGGGGGAAGAACTCCTTCATCCACTGTAGGCTCATACTCACTAATAGATTTATTCAACCAATCCATGATTGGGTTTTCGCTATCAAAGAGTGCGGCCTCCATCAATATTCCACAAGCATCTAGCTCTGTCTCTTCCCGGTCCTCCTCCATTTGTTGGAGGCGAAGCTTCAAATTGTAGTGGACATAGACTAATTTGTGCAGCTTGGCATAACTAAGATGGTTTCTCACTTTCGTATGAATCATCGCAAACGTGCTCCAATTACGCTTACACCCACTTGAAGACACACATTGCGACACAATCTACAATGCATATTTCTGCAAAACTTTCACCTCTCCTCCATAGGTCTTCCACCACGTAGCTGCAACAAATAGCTTATTTGTAGTTCAGAATCATTGAAACACACTAGAAGTAAGGCGAATAAGTGCTCACTTACTTGGATTCATGCGTGTTGCTGCAATTCATGCCGTACCACCATCAAACTTCCCTCTATGAGCACGAAACATCTCAAATTCAGCAAGTGTCTCAACTGCTTTTTCCGGGGAGTCGGCAATCCTCTCTACTGTCAACATGAGTTCCTTCACATATGCTGGGTTGTCACTTAATCCATATTTGTAGTTGCTCACGGGATCGAGAAGACAGGCTGCATCAATCTATGAAATCAGCAAGCATAGTTTGTAAAAATAAAACTTCATGACAGAGGAGTGTATGTTACGTTACCTGCATAAACGAGTGTGTCTTTGCAAAGATATTGGACCCTCCTCTTGACCACACCCGTGAACCTCTTTAAAACTCATGGACTCTCCTCAAAATGAGCTTCTGACTCATGCAAAGCATTGATCATGGTTGGCATAAAACCAAAGATTGTTCCTTGCTTTTGTTGATCGGCGAATCGCAACGCACGATAGAGAGGCTTCATCGCATCTATCACCCACTTGACCTTATTCCACCAAGTCCTGCTTGTTAGGCAGTCGTCCGCGTAGTCATAGTCTGGATCGTCCACCCATTCACTGTTCTTCCACTCCTCCGATATAACCCATTGTCAAAACTTGTCCTTCCTGTCCTAGAAACTCTCCAAGAAGATGAATACAGTCCCAAACCTCGTGGCATTGGGTCAGACCAACTCTCCACCAATCTTCGCTTTCATCTCCGCATGCAACCTGCCATGATTGTAGAAGAATCTACAAATCCTCTTGGCGCTAAGGACCACTTTGTCAATTTCATCGAAACAACAAATCTCCTTGAGCATAAGGTTCACGGTGTGGCCAGCACATGGGTGCCACATAATGTGGGGGGTACTCCTTCGTGATACGCAAGCAGTCTTTTTTTGTAGTTTGAACCATTGTCTGTGATTACCTGGACAACCGACTTATGACCAATCTTGTCTACAATCACCTCTTTGATCCCATCATACAAAAAATTAGCATTCTGAATTTGACCGGTTGCATTGATAGACTTGTGAAAGAACATGCGCCCATTGCAGTAAACCATAAAGTTGATGATGCTCATTGAGGTAGGTCCTGTCCAAGAATCACACATGACAGTAACACGAAATGTGACCAACTCTTTTTTGAATTGCTCCACATACTTTTCTAGCTCATCAAAGTTGTCTTGTAGGTAGCGTCCATCAATTTCGGATCCTTTAGGGATGTGAGCACCTTTACCGAGCTGCTGAGTTAACTTCATTGCACCTCTAAAGTACGGACAATTGTCTTTCTTTCTAGGAGTGTCATTGGCATGAAACCACTTTGCCCAAGCTTTGCCAATGTCCTCGTGAGCTGTCTTGTTGAACATTGTGTCCACACGAGCCTACACAGATGCTCTACTACGTGACACATCTGCATCAAACACTCTACCGGTAGCACCTGCATTGCGAAACATCAAACCAATTCTACTATTAACAGCACAACTAGCAGCACCACTACCACTACCACTACCACTTCCACTGCCATGCCCAACTATGACACTCCTCCCCTGGTGAAAGTGTTGCTCTCTCATTGAAGCAGCCAATGCCATTTGCATTTCCTCATCATCGTCATCATCAACTCATGCGCGCTGATCCACCCCTTGCGTAAGCTCATCCTCAATTATGAGTTTATGCTCCTTTGCATCTCTTCTCTTTTGTTTGCCTGTCCTTATGGCTCTCCTCATTGCATCTCGAACATCAGGCGGCACAACATTGCATGACATCATATTCCCTGATATGCCACCTAGGTGCTCCCTTAGCCGAGTCACACCTCCACCTTTCTTCATCCAATAGCAATATCGACACTTGAACCCAGCACCAACTCTCAGCCCATGATTCCATACATTCTCAATATTTCCATCATCTACAATTCCCGCAATAAAAAAACTATCAGCGAGTAATCCACCGGGCGGCAATCAACAACAATCAAAATCCAAATCAAAAGCGAAAATTTCAAATCGATTTCTTGCATGAACACACATCGATTTCTTGTATCAGATCAAAACAATAGTCATAACTTAATGTAATTCACTAGAGTACAGACAAAGAACACCTCTACTACTAACACTTATCTTATACTCTAATTCACTATACCCTTGTCATTGCTATACTAAGGCCAACTGCCCAATTGTTCTATGGAATGCTGTGGTTATCACTCTGATAGTATTTTCAAAATGAAACCTCTTGGCAGTGACAACTCTGCAAAATTGTTCTTCAATAGAGCTTTCGGCTCAGAACATCAATATCCTAATCATATAGAATCATAAGAAAATGTGCTGGTTTACCACTGGCAACCATCAGTATAGCCGGTCTTTTAGCAAGCCAACCAAACAACTTATAGCTATGGGACCATGTACAGAAATGTTTAAGCCCCAATTTGAGTAATCTGCTGGGCGACAGTGAACAACAATCAAATGCCAAATCAATTGGACTTACCTAAGTCCTCTGCTGCGGTAGTGCCCATTGCGGCAACCCCTGTGCCCCGACCCCTGCCGCTTCTACCACCACCGTCTGGGATGCTGCCACAGCCATCTGTGCCCCGACCCCTGCCGCTTCCTCTACCGCTTGCACCACCAGTGTCTGGGATGCTACCGCGGCCATCTATGCCCCGACCCCTGCCGCAGACTCGGGAGATCGGGAGTCCGGACTCAGGAGCCCCGTCCATGCCCGATGCCCTTAGCCAGTGGAGAACATACCAAGAAGATGAGAGATAGGGTGAGGAGAGGGAGAGGAGGAGGTGGGACTTGGGATTCTGGAACTCATGAGTCCAGACTCCGGATGCACCGACGCAGGAGCAGAGGAGCTCACCTCACGGAGTGTCAGCGCCACCGACTGAGCTGCTGCCCCGCTGCCGGAGCCGCTGGCCCGCTATTGAAGCCGCCGCTGCCGACAGAGCTCGTAATGCCCGGGGACCTCACGGACGGGGCAAACACGCAGGTGAGGAGAGCCAGTGGCATCGCAAAGGGACCTCACGACCGCGTCCTCGCGTTGCACCGTCGCCTAAGCTCAGATTTGGGAATCGGCCGCCGAAATCGCTTTGTCGCACGAGGGAGTGGGAGTTAGGGCTGGCGAGCGAAGAAGGTAGACTGAAGACTGCGGTTGGATGGGCCAGCCTCCGAATTCAAAATGGGCCGAATATTTTTGGCCGGTACTGTTTCCTACCGGCAGCTACCGGTAAGGCCGATTTTCGCCGGTAACCACCGATGTTTCGCCGAAATTGTTTTCACTAATCCCGATTATGTTAAGGTCTCACGTTAAGTTTATGATTTTCATCTCTAAGCTTATTCATCAGCTCTGTATTAAGCAATAGCAATATATCCTGAAATGAACTATGCAAAGTCCCGTGTTTTACTACTCTTGAAGAACAAGACAACTTCCTACGTATACAAATTAAGATCTCCCAGTCCCAATTCCCAAAGTCAATGATGCCATATGGTGATAATGTTTTACATCTATACAGAATAGTTTGCTCAGATCCCCTTGTTTTTCCCAAAATGTTGCTATTCTTGGATGTGCTTTAGATAAACAAAATTACAAGATTTATCCAACAAAATATCTAGTTCCCAGCATTCTACAGAAAAATGGGGGAAATTAAGCCCTAAGCAATCCATAAGAACATGCATCGATTCATCGTGCGCACCCACCATAGAAAAATAACATAAATCGGGATCGCAACCAACCCGCACAATTATCCCAAAATCGTGATCGCAAAATCCGTCGCCCAATTGAACGAATCAAAATCGATAGATGGGGGAGCAGGTGGCAGGTAGGTAGGGCAAACACAGACTTACATCCTGTCGCGGAGGTGAGGGGTATCCTTGGGCGTGCCGAGCATGTTGACGAGGCGCTGGAAGGTTGCAACTGCCGTGTTGATCTGGAACACGCCCGTCGCCATGGCTTGCGACGCGCCTGCGCCCCTCCGCCTACCGAGGATGAGGACGCCAAGGACAAGGAAGCTGGCGAAGAAGATGTCGGGCGGGAAGAGCAGAAGATGAGGATGCCGGGGAAGAAGAAGGGCCGCCGGGGAGGGAGCCACCGCACTGGTCGCCGTTGCCTCTAGGTTTTCTCTGGAGTGAGGATTTGGGAATCGGGAGAACACACAAGTGAGAGGGGTGCCGGGTGCGCAGGGGTGTTAGTGGAGGGGCATTTTGCGGGTAATTTTCTTCAACTTCCAGTGGCGTTTTCGTTTGTTGGCCTATAGCTCCTCATTTGGAAGAAGGTTCCACCCGCTCCCAAAAAATGTACTACGGGCTGCTCCACTCCAGGTTACACCAACTCTAAAAATTTTGTGGAGCTACTTCGTTTGGCACAACTTCACCCACTCCAACAACAAAGCTGGGAGTTAGAACCATACCAAACAGGCCCTATAGTACGAAGTGTACGCGGTTCCTGCTTGTTCGGAGTAGGGTAGCAGGGAGGAAATGACACGCGTCTCTCCTCCATGCTACTTCCCAATTAATATGATCGAGTTCATAATTAAGTTTGATCACTTGGGTACGTACATACGTAATAGATCTCCGCTGTAACATACCAAAGTTCAGTTACCAAAATTAAAATCAATAAAGATATTATTTTATTGGATTTTCTGGATGTTAAAGAATTTTCTCGTTTTTCTGTAATTTCAAAAGAGTTTTCTTGGTTAAAAGAAAAATGATGACAATAATAATATAAAATCAATTATTTACTTTCTTGGTCAAAAAAAAATTATTGAGTTTTATGAGTTTTTATTGGCTTTAAAGTTAAAAAGAAAAAAATAATTACTTTTCTTATTTTTAAAAAGTATTTTCCTATTTTCCATAAATTTAAAATAACTTATTTGCAAAAATAAAAGCCAAATTTAAGTTGAAAATAATTTTATTAAGTCCAAAATAACTCAATGAATTTCAATGAATGTTTCTATATTTTTTGGACTTTATTTGCTATTTTCTAAAAACCTAAATGAATTAATTGAATAATGAAAATTGCTAAAACATTTTAAATCCGGGCATAGTCTTTGGGTCGAATTCATCCGGCCAATTCCCATTTTTGCGCGTGCCCGGCCCATTTCTCGCCCAGCCTAGCCAGCGCATCGGCCTTCCTTTGACCCACTGCCATGCGGGACCCACGTGCCAGCCTCTCTCCGCCCTCTCTCTTGCGCGGGGCCCGCCTGTCAGGCCCTTGTCCCTCCCACATCTTTCCTCCCCAGCGCGCCCAAGCCAAGCCGCCATTGACGCGCGAATGGAGCTCCATTTCCAACGCAAAATCATGCCCATTTTCTCATGTCGTCAAGCGCATTTAAATCCCCATTCACCACCGCTCCCATTTCCGACCAACTCCCTAAATATCGTGCGCAAAATCACTGAGATTTCGCCGTGGCCACCATGATCCCCGCCGCCCGATCTCCTCCTCCTGTCCTCCCCTTGCCCTATAAAAGGACGCCCCGGGTGCGCCTCCTCCATCTCATCCCAACCCTACCACTCATCTAGTCCCAATCCTCTCAAGTTACTCGAATTTTGGCTTTGAAATTCACCGGCTACAAGCCCTAGCGCCGCTGAATTCATTGCCGTCAGCAGCGCTCCGCCGCCACCAACCACCCCATCATCTTCGCCGACTCCTTTCTGTATTACTCCGATTTATTATAAGAAAGAAAGCTCACAAAAGAGAGATTAGACATAAGAAAAAGGGGGTTTCTACAATTTTTCGGCAACCTAGGCCTCGGGCCTTGGCCCAGGAGGCCCATGAGGGGCCGACCACGTATAAAAGGAGGGGGAAAACCCTAGTGTACTGTAGCTACAGTGAATGCCGCCACTGTAGCAGCCCCCCCCCCCTCCATGTTGCTCTACAAAGATGAGGAGAAGAGGAGAAAGGAAGGAGAGGAAGGAAGAAGAAGAAAGGAAGAAGGAGAAGAGGGGAGTTCTTCGGGAGATTGATCTTCGTCGTCCTATGGGTCTTCAAGGGTAACAAAGGTTCCAATTTGTTGTTTGGTACTGTTTGGATGCGAAATTGTTTAGTAGGATGAAATCGAATTGCTATTTTAGGATTTCCAGTTTATGTTCAGTATGTTGCGCGGTCTGTTTCGACCTGTTAGAGGCCGATATGGAGGTTCTCCCCTCCTAGCGAATTGTAGCCACAGTTGTTAGCTTTCGATAGCCACCAAGATCACCAAAATCCGATCTGTGGTTCAAAAGTTATGATAAATTCCTTATTGCTGTCCCGAGACACCTGACGAGTATTGTCAGTTTAGATGTTTGTTGAAATATTAATTGTTTAGGGGTAGATTCAGACTTGTCACCAAAAAAGTTTTCTGTAGATAATTTGATTATCTTTCCATATTGATAAAGAACACCCAAATTGGACTCATAGAGTAAAAGTTATGTTATATTCTTCGCTGCTGTACTGATTGTCTAGACAGATATCTGTCAGGCATTTTCAACTACTGTTTAGTAAAATGTTTTGGCATAATTAGGAAATATTGTAAACTAGTTTTGTAGGTTTGCTCGTTAAGCTTTAGTAGGCATTGGATTCATGTCATTCCGAGTTCCAGATCATTAATTATGAATTTTTCTGTATCGCTGTCCAGAATTGTTTAGATGGGTGAATTGTAGGTTTTAAATTCGGATCTATCCGTTGTATTGGGTAGTCAAGAGGGTATTGTAGATCGCTGGTAGCATCGTCATATCGTGTGTTCTTATGTTTGAATACGGATTCGTGTAGGCGGCGAGTGCAGGAGCACCTCCGTTGCCTCCTAGTACGTCACATCGCGGAAATCAAGTACAATGTGTTAAGACATGTTGATTTCTGTTGAATGTTGTTAATGCAATGTTACTTCTATGATCCATGTTCATACTTCATGTTATACAGTTGAATGTTGTTGATGCGATGCTATTTCTATGATCCATTATTCAAACTTCATGATATTTATTCGTTATTAGTTGATAATCCATGTGAATGAAAGAGGTAACACTCATTGCATATATTCATTCCATTCTTGCATTGTTCGTGTTCCGTCCACGGGAGTGGAATTGTTAAGACCCATCAATTTCAGTATGGGCACGTAAGACACACCATTCAATGTGGGCAATTTCGGACACCCGTATGAAACGTTCTTCATACGGTGATTGGATCCCCGGACTTTGTTAAGTACGGGCTTAAGTGAGCACCGACGGGTGTGTCACTCGTTGTACCGGTATGAGCATGTGTGCAATGCAATCCATTCCTTTTAATGCATCCATTCATTCCATATATACTCATAAGTGTTCAGAGATAAATTCATAATTCGTATTGAGATTGACTTGTTCATAACCTGGTTTGTTCAATTGCTTACTGTACTTGCTGAGTTTCGACTCATTCGTGCTTTATTTATTTATTTAGGTGTTCATTGATGACGGCTTGTTGGGAGAGGGTAGACAAGCATACTTCACTCAGTTCACCAACCCACACCGTAGTAACCACCAAACTCCCCGTGTCTTCCTCTTTATAGCGCGTAGCTCACCGGACCTTGTCGAACCTCGCCGTGGTGCGTAACGCCAGCGAGCTTTGGTCCCAGAGCGATGCCGGTGTTGCGCTGACGTGGCATGCCACATCACTGCCACATGGCAGCCACGTCAGCCCATGTGGCTTAGTCAGCGCCAAATCAAAGCCCACGTGGCACATTGCGCCAGCACACACAAGCGATCACTGCTCCGTGAACCGAGTCCACCGTGGACTAGTTGACCGTCGTGGACAAAGTCTGTGGACTTTGGGCGCAAATGTTATAGACCGTATAACCTTTACAGTAGAAAAAAAATTCAATTAAAAATTGAAATTTGTTGCTGACATCAGCATGCGTCATAAACCAAATTTCCTATAGAAAAATAAATCAAGAATTCCTGAAAAAAAAAATCTGATTTTAGTATTTCTTTAGGGTTTAAATTTCTATAGGCTCGTTCTCCTTCATACGAGCTCCGAATTAGACGATTAAAATTTATAAATTCATATAAAATCAAGATCTTGCCAAATAAACTAAAATTTTTTAATTTTGAGTTTATTTAATTTTTATTTGAATTTAGCTTGTTTTCGCGTATAGATTTCGACAACTTCGGAGAGCTAGATTTTGACGCTGTTTCAGAACAATAATTAATTGAGCAATGCAAGTTACATCTTTGATCATAGTTGAATCCCATTATTTAAAATTATTTAAATTCTATTTTAAATTATTATTGCATGCTTATTTATACTCAAGTTCATTTAAATCTCTATTTAAATTTATAGTTATTCCTAATTCCTTTGTACATCCAATTTGACATTGAATCAAATATACCTTGACACCTTAGAAAAAAAATATGGTTTCTGCAATAGTATAAACTAGAACATTTTGGAAAAAAATTATGCCTAGTCATGCTTAGACCTGAAATTATTCAATTTGGGAATTTTCAGCCAAAAATCAAATGTTGTTAAATTGTATCTATAGCATTGGAATGCCATGGAGGTTTATAAATAATTTTTGAAAATAAAATTAGTTTGGACTTGGGCAAAATGTATAGTTGGTGGGTGCAAGTTTATGCACGGGCTCGTCTCACCGAATGGTCGAGGCCCAAGGATTGTTTTGGAGGTCACCCAGTCAATTAAGGACCGGTCTGCGAGCTGCGAATTGTTTAGCCAAAATCGTACTACCACAAGTCTGGTATGAGACATACCAGTCTAATAAATTTGCAAAGTTCAACTGTTATTTGTGACATGTTGATGTGTGGGTGTCATGCGGACTTATTTTTAATACCCAAATAGCACAAGAGGGGTTTATCATTTGGTGCGAAGCCTACGGTAGAGAAACCTTAGTGGGCATGACTACTTTGGGATAACGCATTGTAAAGGTCTTGTGAAAATCACTTAGTCGTATCAGACGGACATTAAAAGTTGATTATCTCTTATGGGTAAAGTAGTACAACCTCTGCAGAGTATTAAGCTATTCGAATAGCCGCGTCCGCGGTCATGGACATGCTGAGCAAAGCCTTTCGCGGATTAGACTTTGATTTTGTTTTCAAAATGTTTTATAAAATAGTTTATAACATGGATGGGTGTCCATGAGAAAAATTATGGGTTGAAGCTCTGGGTTGGTACTCATGTTTAAGTTAGTGTTAGATTGGTGCCTACACTAGCTTTATTAATTCAGTTAAAACTCCACTTTAGATATTGTAAAATTTGATCTTTTGAACTTAGTATTGTATTTGAAATATCAAATATTGTTTTGCACAAATATCCCTATAAGCTTTCCTTTGATAATATCCATACATGCATTAACTTTATTATTAGTGTAACTTGCGAGCATGGTTGTTTGTGTTCACCCTTGCTTAATGCAAATAATGTTCAAAGGAGAAGGAGTTCACTACCAGTGTGGATCTTGACGACTAAGCCACTAACCCAATCGATTGTATGTGGCAGAGCAACTGGACTGCACTATGTCTTCTTCGTCTTCCGTTGTGTTCTTTATTGCTGGCTTGTAAGCCTTTCTTAAAATAAAATCTATTATTTATTAATAAAGTTGTACGAATTATGGATGTTACCATATTTATTTATTTTGTGAACTAGCTACTGATCATGAGACTAGTTTAGAATACACAGAGAATTTAGGGTTGTTACTCTCGGGTCTAACATAAATGGTATCAGAGCCATATCGACTGTAGGTCGTGTGACCTAGTTAGAATAGTCATTAGTTGGAAAACTTCAAAACTTATTTTACATGCAGGGAAAATAAATTGTTCTCTCCTCATCTTGGTCATCTATCTATCCTTAGCTTTTCCATTGCAATTCTTTCATACCTAATTCTCCCCTCGCCATTTTATAATGTTAAATGGATCCCCTTTTCCTTATAAACTTCTATAGATGGTCAACATGTTCTTAACCATTACGTTCAAGACTACCAGACATGGACCATCAAGTGAGCTTCGTCATGCAAAATTCATTAAACACCATGAGCAGAAGATGCGAGTTCAGACAAGCCTTATAACCTAATTTTATCGAAGACTCATTCTGTGTATAGAGTCGATTCACCAGATTAAGAGTCTCGATCGAGTAAACGTTGCATAAAACTATTAAAGTTTTTTTGAAAAGATTTTGAGTTGCTTCTTTCTTTTGGGTGTTGTTTTTCTCTATCCACTGTGATCTTCTTTGTCTCTCCCAAAACATTTGTCTCCTTCCCTAACCCTCTAGAGTAACCGACGTTGAAGACTGTATTGCCATCTATCTTTCTAGTATCTCGAAATCTCGGGGACGATATTCCTTTTAAGGGGGTAGTTTGTAACATTCCAAAGTTCAGTTACCAATATTAAAATTAATAAAGATATTATTTTATTGGATTTTCTGGCTGTCAAAGAATTTTCTCGATTTTTTGTAATTTAAAAAGAGTTTTCTTGGTTAAAAGAAAAAATGATGATAATAATAACATAAAGTCAATTATTTAATTTCTTGGTAAAAAATAAAATTTATAGAGTTTTTTGAGATTTTATTGGCTTAAAATTAAAATAAAAAATTAATTAATTTTTTTGGTTTTTAAAAAGTATTTTCCTATTTTCCAAATTTTAAAATAATTTATTTGCAAAAATAAAAGCCAACTTTAAGTTGAAAATAATTTTATTAAGTCCAAAATAACTTAGGGAATTTATGTGATTTTTTTCCATAATTTTTGGACTTTATTTTCTATTTTCTAAAAAAACTAAATGAATTAATTGAATTATTAAAATCGCTAAAACATTTTAAATCTAGGAATAGTCTTCGTGCCGAATTCATCGATCCCATTCCTATTTTCGCGCGCACCAGGGCCATTCTTCGCCCAGCCTAGCCAGCGCACTGGTCTCCCTTTGACCCATTACAATGCCCACACGTAAGCCTCTCTCCTCCCTCTCTCTTGCGCGGGGCCTGCCTATCAAGCCATTCGCCCTCCCACCTATTTCTTCCCCAGCGCGCCCGAGCCAAGCCACCATTCACGCACGCGTGGAGCTCCATTTCCGCTGCAAAATCCTCCCCCATTTCTCGTGTCGTCAAGCGCATTTAAATCCCCACTCACCATCGCTCCCATTTTCGGCCATCTCCCTAAATATCATGCGCAAAATCACCGGGATTTCGCGATGGCCACCGTGATCTCCGCCGCCTGAACTCCTCCTTCCGTCCCCCCTTGCCCAATAATAGGACGCCCTAGGAGCGCCTCCTCCACCTCATCCCAACCCGCCACTCATCTAGTCCCAATCCTCTCGTGTTCGTCGGATTTTGGCTTTGAAGTTCACAGGTCACAAGCCCTAGCTCCACCGAATTTTTCACTGTCAGCAATGCTCCGCCACCACCAATCGCCCCATCGTCTTCGCCAACTCGCATTCTACCTCAGGCGCACCTCCACACCGCCAAGCGCATCCGCCGTCGCCGACCAAACCCTGCCACCGCTGAATTCCTCATCGGCGGCGTTTCCCTCGTGACCAATCCACGCCATTGTGACCACCAAACTCCCCGTGTCTTCCTCTTTCTAGCGTGCACCTCGCCGGACCTCGCGATGGCGCGTAGCGCTGGCGAGCCTCTGTCCAAGAGCGCCGCCGGTGCCACACTGATATGGCAGCGCAACATCACTACCACATGGCACCCACATCAGCCCTAGTGGCTTAGTCAACGCCAAATCATGGCCCACGTGGCACACAGCACACAAAGTGATCACTATTCCATTAATCGAGTCCACCATGGACTGGTTGACCGTCGTGGACCAAGTCTTTGGACTTTGGGCCCACATGTCATAGACCGTATAACATTTATAGTAGAAAAATAATTCAATTAAAAATTCAAATCTACCGCTGACATCAGCATGCGTCATAAATCGAATTTCCAGTATAAAAATAAATCTAGAATTCCTGAAAAATCTGATTTTAGTATTTCTTTAGGGTTTAAATTTCTAGGGCTCATTCTCCTTCATACGAGCTCCGAATTAGGTTATTAAAATTTGTAAATTAATCTAAAATCAAGATCTAGCCAACTAAACTAAAAAATATTAATTTGGAGTTTATTTTAATTTTATTTAAATTTAGCTCATTTTCGCGTATAAATTTCAACGACTTCGGAGAGCCAGATTTCAACGCCGTTTCAGAACAACAATTAATCGAGCAAGACAGTTTACATCTTTGATCATATTTGAATCCCATTATTTAAAATTATTTAAATTTTGTTTTAAATTATTATTGCATACTTATTTATATTCAAGTTAATTTAAATACTTGTTTTAAATTTATAGTTATTCCTAATTCCTTTGTACATCCAATTTGACATTGAATCGGACATACCTTGACACCTTAGATAAAATCTAGTTTATGTAATAGTATGAACTAGAACATTTTAGAAAAAATCATGTTTAGTGTAATATTCTGTTTAAACATAATATAAATATGTGATTAGTACTAAAATTAAATAGAATTAGAAAGGGAAAATTCAGAACTTTGGTGGATTTTTTTTAGAACTCGGGTTTTCGGCCCATAGCTCTTTGGGCCCATGTGGGGGAAACAAAACTCTAGCACCCCTATGTACTGTAGCACGCCCAAGGGTTACTATAGTGCTGCTGGCACTGTAGCACACTGGCTACTGTAGCACATCCCTCTCCCCCGTGGTGGTGCGCCCTCTCCTCCGGTGTTCTCCATTGTTGCCGGCCAAGGAAAAAGGAGGGAGCCTCCTTCGTATGCTGCTGGCCAAGGGAGAGAGGGTTGGGGAACTGATAGGGGAATCTTCTTAGAGTTTCAGAAAGTTCATTCGTGTCTTCTAGGGTTAATCTTTACTCCTCGCTATTTGGTTTAATTATTTTCTATGGGTTGTTGTCGATTAGCGAATTGTTGTTCCAGCTGTAATTGAATCTGTAATCTGTAGTCTTATAGTTCCTCAGTTTTGGTCTAGATCAAAGCGAAATTAGAGGTTAGGGCCTCCTAACAAATTGTGGGAAATCTTATTAGCTTTCTGTAGGATTTGAGTTCATGTTATTTGGAGTTGTAGTTTGGAAGATATGATAATTTCATTACTGGTGTCAAGAAACCCTGTCAGGTTACAACAGTCGTATTAATTGATAGATAATAATTTGATATTTGCCGAATCAGGGTTGTCTCCCATTATTTCTTTTGTAGGTAATTTTCTTAGCTTTCCATATTGATAAAGAACTCAATTTTTGGATCATCCAATTAAAAGTTATAGCTGTTCTATTGCTACTGTCCAGATTGCCTGTCAGTTCTGACAATCGATTTTCATTTGTCTGTTATGTCTAGTTAAAAGCAGAATTAGGAGATCTCACCAACATGAATATTGTAAGTGATTTCATAATGTTTCCAAATAGCTCAAGAACGTAATTTGTGAATAAACGTACTGAAATTTATGAATATTTTACTTCTGCTGTCCAGAATATGTGCCAAACTCTGGTTGTCATTACAATCTGTTTAGTAAGATTAGTGAATGTCAAAATTTGGGAATAGAACCAACTAGATTAATGTGTGTAATTCTATAAGCTTTCTAGAAAATCTAAGAACACAATTTTTTGGTAAATAGAAGAAAATAAATGATTTTTGGAAGATGACTACCTGTTTTGGGGCAGAACGATGTTCAGAGCGAAACGATGTTTTGGGTTGCGCTTAGGGGCATAGATAGTTATGTATTTTTTTTATGTAATGTTGTATGCATTGGAATGTCTCCTTAGTGTGGTTATTAAATGTTCAGGTAGTGGTGTGAATCCGGGGGTAGTGGCCTCTTCTCATTGTCAAACTTCACAATTGAGGCAAATACAAGTATAAGGGTGATAACGGTTGTTTGTCATTATCTTGCTGATTTATTACCATGAGATAAAATAATATTTTGGTAAGTTATTCTAGTATCATGGTATTATTGATGAAAATATTAAGATTGAGTTGATGATGCAAATACCATGGGGATAACATGGTAATGTTGTTAAAGTTAAATAAATTATTACATCATTATTTGATCCTTGAGGCTTGGTCTATGTTGTAGCCAAGTAATGAGGATTTTGAGGTCCCCGTCATGTATTAGACGGGCATGAGGTCCCCACACTCGTTGAGTCTAGGCTTGAGGTCCCTATGCCTTTAGCACAGGCATGGGTAGGGTATGCATCGACGGATGCCTACCCTGCATGTAACACCCTGACCCAAAATCGGCTCAATGCCCAGCCCACCGTGGGGCGGACCCGCCCACACATAGCACACCACTTACACTTTCATCCTCGCTTTGTGTAAAAGGGTTAACCCGGAGGTGCTACGTTTGGATCCAACAGGCATTATATACCACTACAACTCACTTGAGACAAGCAATGTGGGACTAATCCCACCACACAACTCCTCATGGGCCACATGGGCCACGCTACGAGCAGGCTGGGGTATTACACTGCATACCCTGCATTACCGGTATATGCAAAAGTGAAAATAAAAGGGCATTTGTAGCATGAGAATTGCATGACAATTAAAGTTGGATGGATATGGTGATACTGTCAATGATTTTATGTGATAGTCTTAACTAATATTCAAAGTATGTTTATGAGATTTGGGTTATTGTCTTGTTCTTGCTAGTCTTGGATTCACGCTTGTTTATTTAATGTTTTAGGTGAACGTTGATGATGGCATACTTTGGGAAGAAAGTATAACATGGGAATGTTGCATCTCAGAAGCACTTCATTCCATTTCATGATTCAATCATTTTGGAATTGTAATAATTGAATAGGTTGTAGTTCCCTTCGTTCCTCATGATCGATATTATTGCTAGTTGTTGTTTTCTCTCTCAATTGAAATGTATCTATAGTGCCCTCGATAATTAATTATATTGAATTATAATTGAACTATGATTAACCGCTTTGTCGAAATTTATGATTACCTCATTGTGTAATGTTTAATCGTGTTGCCTAGAAGGTAATAATACTTGAGTTTGATGTAGAAAAGTGTAGTAATAATAGTTGTAGGTGACATCTTGGGCTTTTGCTAAGCAAGGGTGTTACAGTTGGTATCAGAGCGGGCTTTAGGTCCATGGTGAATAGATTAAGTAAAATTTGCTAATGGCTAATTAACTTAAAATTTGACACGCTGGTGCACAGTAGTATGGGAATGGGCAAAGCATTGCATTTATGTTTCCGTTATGTCGCATTGATCATTGCTATTATGAATTGATTATGAATGCTTATGAATTGACTATTATAATTGTTATGTGTGATGATAGTTGCTGCTGGGAGGTAGAGATCTTGGTTGTAGCTCTGGGCTTTGCCAGGTTACACCACCGTTCGTGTTATGCTGGGAGGTGTTGAGGGTGAGTTTCCTTAGAAAAGTTATTCTCTTCTTGAGGTTGATTTAGGCTAATTCTAGGTATAGTTGCGGTTGATGAATTTTATTGGGATATTGGTTACAAGGAAGTTGTTGGGATTTCACTTGGTCTCCATTTGTTTTTGTTTAGAGCAATTATTGTCTCTTCTGACTGTTGAGTTGCTTTTGCTACTTCTAAAAATTGTTCACTCGCTGGATTGATATTTCCATGGTTGTTCTATTTTTTATATTGGAAAACATGACTCATTTATTCGTTTGATATTTTGGATACTGAAAGTTTTCTGTTGCAAGTTCTTTAGCATGAGAGGAAGCTTTGACCCCAATGTATTTCTTTTGTGGGTAATTTAAGTATGAAGTTTAATACCTCTCTTTTATGAAAGAAAGTGTCAAAACCCTTTTTGCAATGTCCTGTTATGGTTAAGTTAGAGATTGTAAATCAAATAAATTAATATGGTATGGGTATAAAGTGGGGTCAATGGTATGGTACGTAATTAATCTTAACTAGTACCCTTGGAAGTGAAATCGATTATGTTGATGTTGTCTTCTAGTAGTTCTTGATAAACTGATGGGATTTGACATGTGATCTATGTTTACATGATGGTGGAATTATCGGATAATAGTATGTCTTTGATGAAATGGTTGATGTAACACCCCAACCCATCAAAGGGTCTGGAATGCTACTAAATAAACATGATAACCATTTAAACATAAAGCATAGTTCTAAATTCCAGCAGAACCTCCTTCGTATAATTAAGTATACCGGAGGTTCCAACAGATGCATATACTATTATCAATATCTTAACATCCAAAGTTCATCAAAGCATTCTCAAATAATCTATTCAGCTAATGCATAAGCAAGCATAATTAAAATTTACCACTCTCATTATTATAAATAGTCCAATGCATTCAAGCATAGCCAAAATTAATCTTTAAACAGTTTGTTTGTTATTAAGGTACGATCTAAATGGTAATCATCTTTAAAAGAATGTGTGGTAGTGAGTGCATCCAAGCAACCCTACTCCCTCCCATGCATGCCGTTCTTGCAAGTGGTACCTAAAAGCACAACAAAAGCAAGAGGTGAGTCCAAAAACTCAGCAAATATAATAAATGGCATCAACAACATATAAGCATGTAACTCATCAGCTATACTTCACAAAACCATATATCAATCACTTTACACATGCATGCTACGTAATATGCTCAACATGATCTTTTTCCTCCTCTTTCCCTTTTGCATTTTACCGGTAATGCAAAGTGTGCATCCGTCCATGCACACCCATGCCTGTACCATCTGGTACAGGGACCATTGCCCATACTCCACGTGTATGGGGACCTAAGCCCATGCTCTTCAAGCATGGGGACCTTTAGCCCGTCATTAACATGAAGGGGACCTCAAGAGTTGCTTGGTCATCACATGACCAAGACTTCAATAAACCAACATGATGCATATGTATGAATTCTCAAAGTAACACAAACATGCATCCTCAACAACATTGCATATGAGTAACCTATTCATACTCCAAAATCTCATAACTATAGACAAACAACCATGAATAACACGTAATTCATATCTCTAGTAACCACGAACAATACCAAGTATGCCATCTTCTCAAACATGAACACACAAGTACTCATAATATATATCGAATCATTGCCATTCAATAATATATATAATTTTCATCATTATACTTGCCTTAACCACGAGAGAACGAGGATGTCTGTAAGGTCTTGCCCCGTGCATCATCCACCACGAATAATAATTATAACACACGCTAAGACACAGCAGCGACCAAAACAAACTATATAACAACAACCATGAACTCACAAAAACATCTAACTCGATCCCGTCCCCAAATTCCTAAACGTCGATCTGTCCCCTCGGTGGATAGTCAAATTCAAAAATCCATATCTATTGGTACAGGAGTCCAAATAAGATGTTGTCCAAATAAGATGTTCTTAGACTTTCTGGAAAGTTAATTAAATTCTACAACTAAGTCTAATTGGTGAGCCTTACTGAATCGGCCAAATAATACTCCTACCAGGCCAGTTAATAAAACATCAATTTCACATCAGGCTCTCTGGACAGAGCACTAAAACCACCATAACTTTTGCTACACAACTCAGAACAGGGTGATCTTGGACTCTCTGGAATCATAACAAAACCAGCTACAATAGTCTAGTTGGACAAGTCTCCTGATTCGGCCTCCTAATAATTCTTATATTCAGGTAAAGTATCTATCTCTGCAATCTGACAGTCAGCGAAACACTGGCGGTAAAAATTCCATAACTTTTGATTGCCAACTCTAACAATTGTGTTCTTTATCAACATGGAAATATTACTGAATCCTATACAACATTCAGTTTGGGTGGTTTTTCTAATTCGGCATTTAAATAATTCATAATGGCCACACAAGATAATTTGCCAATTCTCATCAGCTCTACTAGTCAGTCGCGGTAAAACTACCATAAATCCTAAACCGTAAGTCCAAATTAGGTGATCTTGGTGCTCAAAGAAAGCTAAAACCGAGGGCTACATCTTTCTAAGAGGCGGTCAGATCAGAAAACGCACGGATCTTACCCAAAACTGACGAGAAACAGCGCTGAACAACACCGATCTGCTACCTCGTCTTGGCCGGCACTCCAACGGTGGTCTCCTCGCCTTTGCTCCAATGGACCGCAGTAAGGATCTTCACCAAGGAGGGAGGTGGTGCTGCTGGGGAGGTGGTGGCGCAGGGGAGAAGCAATGGGGAGAGGAGTGGTGGCTATGGGGGGGGGGAAGAGAGGGGAAAGGGGGAGGGTGGCTAGGGTTTAGGGGGGAGGTCATCCCCCCTTTGGCCGGGCCCCCTCTTGGGCCACACGTGCCATGGCCCAAGACCCAGGTATTCCCAATAATGCGGAAAATCCCCTTTTAATTTCAGAATTTTTACTCCTTTCTTTGCCCTCTCTTCTTTCAGCTGATTTTCTAATTACCCGATTCAATTCCGGGATATTACAGTTGATCATTAAATTATTTAGGTTGTTAAACTTATTGGATTATTTGGCCTCAATAGATTAATCCAACTGTGTAGGGAGGGAAAGTTTATGGTGTGTTCGACTATTGCCTTAGTGGATAATAATCTGGAAATTTTCTTTAATTGACTACTTGATGATTTCTTATATGCTAGCAGGAATGCAAATAGAGAAAGGAATCTAAATTCTTCCATAATGGAATAATCGCCAATTGTTTATGATAGTCCCTGGATTGGAATTAGTGTGCACTAAATTGGTATTGAGCATTGCTAATAGGTGAATAGTCAAAATTTAAAAGTAATCTATGTATGTGTGTTATGCGAGGATGACTTAGGGTAGCATGCCCTTATTAAAAGAGGTTTACTTCGATAAGGCGGTTTGTGCATTAGATATTCTCTTGAACAAGTTGATTGTTACAATCTTATTGAAAAAACATTTTGAAATAAGTTATTGTGCTCTTTTGGAAAAGTTTATGATGGGATAGTGGGCTATGATGATTCATGCTAAGAGTATATAGGGATGAGGTTAGTAAGACTGTGAGTATGAGATGATGAGGGTACTGTTGATTCTTTTATAAGTAAAGGAATTTGATCGTCTTCCGTAATACCATTTAAATTAAATATTTTGAGTTTTGAACTCGTGATCTTTTGGAGTTTAGGATTTCTATGGTAGCTGAAATTGGTTCGAGCATGGTTATGTGTTGGAAAGTTCTACTGGTTCTTAAGTGATTAAAGTGATTTGGACTTAAGTGCTCTTCTTGTCTGAGTTGGGAGAATGGTATTATAATCAAAGAAAAAAATGTTTCCTTTGGTAAAGGAAAGAGTCTAGTAGAAGTATTTGAGGTTGGAGTTAGGCTTTGTGATTTGCAACTTATTGAGGTGTGCTTAACTTTCTGTCATTGCCGCTTAATAGTTTCTTGAGTTTCAATAGCCTTGTTTTATTCTTATTCGTTGAGGGTTGAAATTCTCTTCTAGTGGGACTTGTGCACTCAACTTTGGTCTCGTCTTTTGTTTTTTGAGATCTTGGCTATTTGACTATTTCCCTTGGTCTTGTGTCTGCTGCGAGTGGTAAACATTTTTCTATGTGCTAAAAATTGTTTCCATCTATATCTTCTCCTGAGAAAGGATTAACCGATTTGTGTTGCAAAATCTTTTAGGTTGTATAATGGCAACTTGATAGTGGTGGTCAAATAGATGATTTTGGTAAGACTGTAGGTGTCAAGTTGTTAGAGATTCATTGAGTGATAGATTGATTCCTTGGAATAATTCTCGGTGAGGATTTGATTTAAATAGAATGTTTGTCTTTGGAGCTAACTGATTACATTGTTGCAACTAGTAGAACCTATAGTAAATTGTGGTTCAAGAACTTTTAGTTCATTTTGATGGAATATTAGAATTATCGAAAGTATGATAATCTTGATCAATTTTATTGGACTATCATGATTGGGTACTTTGCAAGGTTGAGTAGGCGGATTATGACGGTGTAGTTAATGAGATTAGAATTGTGAAGAAGTCTAACCGTTATGACAATTATTGGGATAGTAGGGATTGTTGAATTATTATCAGGTATGACTTGGCTTCAGTGAGTAACCCTCCAGGAGTTAGAATCTTTCTAAAGATAATTTTGTTGATAATATATTTTCATGTGGTTGTTAATGATTGAGTATGTTTAGATTGTGGGAATTTTAGTCATCGGATTCGAGAGTTCCCATATCAGTTACATCGAAATACATTTATAGGAGCCTTGGAGATTGAAATTTTGGTTTGGTGTTCTATGCTAGAACCTTGGAGGCTAATGATGTTGTGTAGAAATAGGGGAACAAAGTGGATTCTAATAGTACGTTGATCATTGATGGAATTCTTTGGGTGTAGTAAATGAGTGTGTGTGCTAAGAATTTCAAGTTGATTTTCCTTAAAGGATTGGGGTGAAGAGATTGTGGGTGGAAACCATGATGAGGTGCTTTGAAAATTATTTATCAAAGTAACTCCGTCGGTAGAGAAGTTGGCTAGAGTATGTTATTGTGAGGTCAGTAGAGTCTCTCTACAAAGGTGTGGATGGTGCACTCGGTTTGAGCATAGCGTTGATGTTGCCAATTTAAGAGAAATGAGTTAGTGTGGTATGTGATGATTTGGAATCCCATGATTCGAGAGAAAGTTTATTCCTAAAAGAAAAAAATTGAGAAAAGAACGTTTCCTCGGGTAGTGAAATGCTCTCTTGATTCCTGTTTGAGCTGTGTGATTATAATAAAGGTCATTTGCAATTTTAGTTGGCTTTATGTTGGCATGTGTGGTTTTTCTGGTTCAGGAAAACAAAGGAAGGGTTTGATTTGGGCATCCGCGTGAATTCTCCTTTGGCTTACGTGGTGTTTATTTACAAACTGCCTAACTGGAAAGTGGAAAGGTTTTCGTGATGAATCTTCAATTTTGGATTTGACCCTTTTGGTGGGGAGTTGTCATTGCGTGGTTTGGTACTAATAGGGAAAGTTGTCCAAAGGTGTATTGTTTGTTTCTGGAAATTGCGGGGATTAGGAAGTTGGCGTATCGCTAGGACCGTCTCGGGTCCATACGTGGAGTACACGAAATCTGGTATGTTCTTGTGCTAAGTGAGTACCTAAGAGGTTCGCAGCTTGGGATTACGTTAGAGCTGTTGGCCAACCAGTAAGACCTTACCTTTGAGTCCTGTGTGTTGAGAGAACCTGTAAAGGTCGAGACGAGTGTTGAGGTGTAGACGTTGGTATCCATCAAATGAGATGTGGTTTCATAAGTCCGACATGGAAGCAATTTGGGAGTTGAAATCTCGCATGCGCAAGCAGAATCCAGAGTTATTCACATCACGTACGTGTAAATTGTGAATAATTTCAGTTGTAATGTTCTTGTGAATAGAACGACAAGTAGAATTCGGGGTCGAATTCTATTTAAGGGGGGTAGAATGTAATATTCCGTTTATACATAAAATAAATAAGTGATTAGTACTAAAATTAAATAGAATTAGAAAGGGAAAATTCAGAACTTTGGAGGGTTTTTTTAGAACTCGGGTTTTTAGCCCATAGCTCTTTGAGCCCATGTGGGGGGGACCAAACCCTAGCACCCATATGTATTGTAGCACGGCCTAGGGGGTACTGTAGTACCACTGGCACTGTAGCACACCGATTACTGTAGCACGTCCCTCTCCTCCAGGCGGTGCCCTCTCTCCTCCGGTGCTTCTCCATTGTTGTCGGCCAAGGAAAAAGAAAGAGGGAGCCTCCTTCGTGTGCTGCTGGTGTAACACCCTGGCTATTCGGAAGCCAAAATATCACGCAAACCTATCAAACTACTAAGCATAGCATTAAAACTAGATTATCCAGATTCAATCAACATAAATTCCTAAGGAAAGACAATGAACGATCACTAGAATCATGGTAAAGAATGGATAAACGGTCATAATACCACGAACAGTCAAACGATACTAACATAGGATTATTACAATCTGGAACTTATTTCAACAATTTGACTTGACTGAATGGCAAGAATAATTGTTCTGATTGGATAAAAGTGAAGTGTAGTGTGCCGAACTACCCCACCAAATCATCTTGTCGTCCTCCTCAATTACCTTATTAAAACATACAAAGCAAGGGTGAGTCGAAGACTCAGCAAGTACTAAAACAAGAATAATCAAGCATGGAGTGGACAACACAATTCAGTTGAATTACGAACAATTATTGGAACACATACATGTACGTATGGACTGAATAATGAATGGATGAAATGTAAGAATGCATTGAAGGTATGGACTTATCGACTGCATATACCGGTAAAGCGAGTGATACACCCGTCGGTGTTCACTTAAGCCCGTACTTCACAAAGTACGGGGACCCAATCACCGTATGAAGAACGTTTCATACGGGTGTCCAAGTTGCCACATTGGAATGGTGGATTTTCAAATGCCCATGCTGGAATTGATGGGTCTTTCAAATGCCCATACTAGAATTGATGGGACTTACCAAAAGAATCCACTTCCGTGGTCATAATGAATTTTATGAATGAACATGATGATTTCTCATGGTATGAATGAATAACACACATTAGTGGAAAAGACACATGGCATTCAACAACATGTGTAAACAAGTATAAGTATGTATTCACACTCAACATAATGTACCAATAAGGCCACACTAGTCACTTGCAGTATATCAACACCATGAACAAAGCACAAGAACATTCATGTAAACAACATATCATTATGCATTCCTTTGAATTCAACACCGATTAACATACAAGATACGCCTTTGCGTTGTGACTCGTTAGTAGGCAACGGAGGTGTTCCCACACATGATGCCTCGCCGCCTACACAAGCATGTTCCCAAAATAAGAACAACGATATAACACTGCTACCGGTGTTCTACAAATACCCCTGACTATCCAATATACCACATAGACCCAAAATGAAAATAAACTACTCAGACAGATTTCAGCCCTTCTGACCAGCGGTACAAGAAAATTCACCATTAATTATCTGTAACTCTAAAAGACCTGAAACCAGTTCTCACTAAATCTTAACAGATCAGGCTACAAAACATTAGTTGGCAGAATCCCCTGATTCGGCCAAAACAGAGGGCTAATTATCAGCTAAACACAACCCATGTACGTCTATCCAAAATACATATCAGAGATAAAGAAAACGGCGTAACTTTCAACCTATTGATCCAATGAGAATGATTCTTATCAGCTTGGAAAGATAATTTTAAGGGCTAAAATAACTTGGTTGGTTGAAGGTTCTGATTCGGCCAATAATTTGAACAAAACTGCGGGACAAATCTACTGACCTCAGTTTTCAGACAGACCAGACAGTTCGTAATCAAAAATTCATATCTCCCAAACTACAGATCGGATTTTCCTGATCTCGGTGCCAAAAGAAAGCTAACGTTCCCAGGAATAAAACTCTAGAAGGGCAAAACCCCATATTCGGCCCCTACAGTAGTCTAAACAATAGATGAAAATACTAACATTTATCTGCCTAGAATTCAGAACAGTGGTAAAGAAAATATCATAACTTTCATTATACAGATCCAATGGAGATGATATTTATCAGCTTTGAAAGATAATTTAAAGGTCTACAATAACTTATTGGGGTGGAGGTTCTGGAAATGCCTCTAACTAAATCAAAACCTAGGATCAAGCCGACAGATCCTTCTCGTCAGACAGACAGAACAGCGCGCACTAAAAAAATCATATCTCCTAAACCGTAAGGCGGAATCATGTGATCTCGGTGGCTATGGAAAGCTAAGAACAATACCTACAACTTTCTAAGAGATGGAAAGGACATAAAATAAACGCATCGTACCCAAAATCGACCTACAAGGCGGTGCACAGCTAGGGGGAAGGGGGGCGGCGGCTCCAAAGGGGAGGGGAGAGAAATGTGGAGTTTAGGGTTTGGGGGGTGGGAACCCCCCTGTAACACCCTGACTATAAGGAAGTCAAGATTTCACCTACAACCACTACTCTTCAATTGAATAACATCAAAACGCATGATAAGGTGAAGCAAGTATTAAGATTATACGGAAACAAGTATTCATCATCAAGTTTAATCAACGGAAGGGAAGTAAACAATTCAGAAAGATATGGTAAACAAGGCCATGATGGCTTATTACAATGCATCACAAGTCATAATTAACGACAGTAAAAGTCCTCAAATTGTTTGTTTTATGGTAGTGAGTGCATCGTGATGAACTACCCTCCACAAGATCATTCTTCCTTGTCATTTACCTAAATAAGACAATAAAGCAAGAATGAGCCAAAGACTCAGCAAGCAACTGTATGTAACAATCAAACATACTATGAGCAATATATCTCAATCATAATTTGAACATTTACTGGAAACGAATATATGAATGGATGAAGTGGAATGGTGCATTGAAGGAAATGGACATATTGCAAAGATATATCTGCAGATAGCGAGTGAATCACCCGTCGGTGTTCACTTAAAGTAATCGTATGAAGAATATTTCATACGACCGTCCAACGTGGCCCACATTGGAGTGGTGGACTCACGTAACGTGGCCCACATTGGAATGGTGGACTCACGTACCCATCCTGGAATTGATGGGATTTTCAAGTGCCCATACTGGAATTGATGGGTCTTACAAAAGTAATGTATGCATGCCATGATGTGATCCCATGTCAATATTGAATAGTACTCATAAATGAAAAGAACACATGACATTCATCTACAAATATGAACAAATATAATCATTCATTCACACATCATACATGGCATCAATCATAGAATACAAATTACTTGTCTGCCGCGCTGCAACGGGTTGGGAGGTAATTGAGATACCCCTCCACTCACCGCTTCACCGCCTACAATATAAAATAATCGAAATGAGGGCAAACGAATATGGCAATGCTACACGTGTCCTCCCTCAATCTCTAGCCAAACTAACCAAATAAAAGTTCAATTTGATCAATTTACCCAAACATTTCAATTATCCCTAATCTGGCAGTTTTACTAGAAAATTCACCAATAAAAAACCGTAAGTCCAAAAGACCTGAAACCAGTGCTCATATTTTCTTAACTTAACTGGCTACAAAACTCTAGATGATGGTAAACTCTAATTAGGCAAATACAGAGGTCTAACCATCCAATGAAAAACTATAACTGCAGTCTGCCCAGAATTCAGAACAGCCCTAAAGAAAAGGCTCTAACTTTTAAACCACTGATCCAAATAAAGTCATTTTTATCAGCCTGGAAACATGGTGAAATTATCTTCATAAACCTAGTTGGGTGGCCGACCTGATTCTGACTCTAACTAGATCAAAACCTAGGTGCAACCGACTATACCCAGCATTTCTGACAGACAGACCAGTGCGTAGTAAAACAGTCATAACTTTTAATCTACTGGGTGAAAATTTATGATCCAGGTGCCAAAAGAAAGCTAATGAAATAAGGAACAAAACTCTAGAAGGCGAAGATATCCAATTCTGCCTCTAAGACACCTAAAACCGAGTTACAACATTCTGTACCGAATCAATCTACTGACAGAGATTAAGCGATACTACCAAAATCATTGAATCGACAACTCGAACGCAATCAAACAGCGATGGGGTCTCTCGTTACCCTTGTAGACCCGAAGAACGACGAGGATCAACTTCCCGAAGGTTGCTCCTCTCCTTCAATGGTCGGCCCCAAAACAGCGACCCCGAGGGAAACGCGGAAGCCCGGCGATGGAAGAACCGAAGGTGAAGACGTGGAGGATCGGGAGTGCAGCTCCAGGGGAACACCAATGGCGGCCACCACCGGAGGAGGAGGCGCCTAGGAGGAGGTGCTGCGCCGTGTGGGGAAGAGGGGAAAGGAGGTGGCGGCTTGGGGGAGGGAGTAGGAGGCCGGCTAGGGTTTTGGGGGGGAGTGGCGCCCCCCCTTTTTGGCCGGCCCCTACATGGGCCGGCCGGCCCCTCTTGGGCCACAGGCGTGACACTGCGCCCAAAGTTGACGTCTAATAACAAATACCCCCCCTCCCCCCCGCTGTTTGGAAAATCCGACGAAAGATGTTTCTTTTACCCCCTCCGACTTCTTTATTTTTACCGATTCCATTCCGGAAAGTTGAAAATCTCGATTTCGAATAAAATTTCCAGACAATTGAAACAAAACAACCTAGCTGGATAAAATGAGGTATTACACTCTAACCCCCTTAGAAAAGATTCGACCTCGAATCTACGCAACAAACTTCGAGAAAGATAGATGAACAACTTAGGTAGTTACCTGAGACAAACAGGTCGGGGTATTGCTCTCGCATGCGGGACTCCAACTCCCAAGTGGCTCTCTCTCGATCGATGAGACCAAAGAACTTTGACATACTTGAGGTCTTATTCCTCGTAACCCGCTCGATTCTTCTAATATCTTCACCGCCGGACTCAAGGTAAGGTCTTACTTGACAATCAAAGGCTCCAAAGGAATGACATGATCGGGTCTCTCGAAACTTTCAAAGATCGAAACATGAAACACGTTGAACCCCACTCATAGAATCGGAAGGTCCAAGCGGTACGCTAGCTTTCCAATTGTACACGATTGGGAAATGTCCAACATACCTTGGACTAAGCTTCCCTTTGGTGCCAAACGCACTACGCCTTTAGATGGCGATACTCTCAGCGAACTTCATTTCCCACCTCGAATTCCAAATCTCGTCTTCTGACATCAGCGTAGCTCTTCTGTCGGCTCTGGGCAGCCAACAAATTTTGTCTAACCTCTGCCACTCTAGCCACTGTCTGCTGAACCCAATCGGGACCCAAGATCGCCGCTCTCAACCTCATCCCAAAGACAACGGGACTCGCACTTACGCCCATAAAGAACCTCGTATGGTGCCGCTCGAATCTTTGGAATGATAACTGTTGTTATAAGCAAACTCTGCCAAGGCTAAATGCTCTTCCCAATTCCCTTTCCAGGATAAAACACAACACCTGAGCATGTCTTCTAATGTCTGAATGGTGCGCTCAGACTGTCCATCTGTTTGGGGAGGAAAGGCTGTGCTAAGACGGAGTTGTGTGCCCAATGCACTCTGCAAACTTTCCCAGAATTTGGAAACGAACTTGGCATCTCGGTCAGAAACAATGGTCTTTGGCACTCCGTGCAAACGCACAATTTCTCGTACATAAAGAGGAGCCAAATCGCTTGCCGAATTGGTTGTACGAATAGGAATGAAATGTGCAGACTTACTGAACCGGTCCACAATTACCCAAATAGCATCCTTTCCTCGCTGCGTGCGAGGTAAGCCAACCACAAAATCCATAGATATATCGTCCCATGGCCAAACTGGTACCTCTAAGGGTTGCAACAGTCCTGCTGGTCGCTTGTGCTCAGCCTTGACCCGCTGGCACACCCCACATGAAGCCACATACTATGCGATATCAATTTTCATCCGTTTCCACCAGAAACTTTTCTTTAAATCTTTGTACATCTTGGTCTCACCAGGATGTACGGTATAAGGAGTACGATGGGCCTCTTTCAAAATCTCCAGTTTAACCTGAGACTCCTGTGGCACACAGAGGCGTCCTTTAAATCGCAAAGAATCAAACTTGTCCACACTGAAGTGACCTTGCTTGCCCTCAAAGGCGCTTCCTCACTCGTTGGAGCATCGATCTTCTTCTTTGTGCTACTCGCACCCGATCCGGAAGGGCTGACTCTAAAATCAACTGAGTCTCGGTCTGTGCGGTACCCGCAAAGCAGAAGGAAATATCTGTAATACCCTGACTACAAGGAAGTCAAGATGTCACCTACAACCACTACTCTTTAACCGAATAACATCAAATCGCATGATAAGGTGAAGCAAGTATTAAGATTATACGGAAACAAGTATTCATCATCAAGTTTAATCAACGGAATGGAAGAGAACAATTCAGAAAGATAGGGTAAGTAAGGCCATGATGGCTTATTACAATTCAACACAAGTCATAATTAACGACAGTAAAAGTCCTCAAAATGTTGGATTTATGGTAGTGAGTGCATCGTGATGAACTACCCTCCACAAGATCATTCTTCCTTGTCATTTACCTAAATAAGACAATAAAGCAAGAATGAGCCAAAGACTCAGCAAGCAACTGTATGTAACAATCAAACATACCATGAGCATTATATCACAATCATAATTTGAACATTCACTGGAAACGAATTTATGGATGGATGAAGTGGAATGATGCATTGAAGGAAATGGACATATTGAAGCATATCTGGGGTATAGCGAGTGAAGCACCGTCGGTGTTCACTTAAAGTAACCGTATGAAGAACGTTTCATACGGCCGTCCAACGTGGCCCACATTGGAATGGTGGACTCACGAACGTGGCCCACATTGGAATGGTGGACTCACGCACCCATTCGGAATTGATGGGATTTTCAAGCGCCCATACTGGAATTGATGGGTCTTACAAATGTAATTTATGCATGTCATGATATGAATCCATGGCAAGATTGAATAATACTCATAAAGGAAAAGATACACATGGCATTCATCTACAAGTACGAACAAATATATTCATTCATTCACACATCACAATACATCAATCATAATATCTGAGTTACTATTCATGTGGCAAGAACGGGTTGGGAGGTAATTGAGATACCCCTCCACTCACCGCTTCACCGCCTACAATATAAAATAATCGAAATGAGGACAAACGGGTAAGGCAAAGCTACACGCGACCTCCCACAATCTCTAGCCAAACCAACCAAACAAAAAGGTTCAATTTGATCAATTTACCCAAACATTTCAATTATCCCTAATCTGGCAGTTTTACTAGAAAATTCACCAATAAAAAACCGTAAGTCCAAAAGACCTGAAACCAGTGCTCATCTTTTCTTAACTTAACTGGCTACAAAACTCTAGTTGATGGTAAACTCTAATTCGGCCAATACAGAGGTCTAACCATCTAATGAAAAACTATAACTGCAGTCTGCCCAGGAATCAGAACAGCCCTAAAGAAAAGGCTGTAACTTTTAAACCACTGATCCAAATAAAGTGATCTTTATCAGCCTGGAAACATGGTGAAATTATCTTCAAAAACCTAGTTGGGTAGCCGACCTGATTCTGACTCTAACTAGATCAAAACCTAGGTGCAACCGACTATACCCAGAATTTCTGACAGACAGAGCAGTACGTGGTAAAACAGTCATAACTTTTAATCTACTGGGTGAAAATTCGTGATCCAGGTGCCAAAAGAAAGCTAACGAAACGGGGAACAATTCTCTAGAAGACACAGAGGTCCAATTCGGCCTCAACGACGCCCAAAACCGAGGTACAACGTACTGGACAGAATCAATCTATTAACAGAATCAAAACGAAACTACAAATCCAATCGGATCCTCAACTCTAATGGAATCAAACAACGAATCGGAGGTCTAATTACCCTTGTAGACCTGTAAGACGACGAAGATCCGCTGCACACGGGTCTCCCTCCCTTCTCCTCTCTTCTCTCTTCTAGGGCCGGCCACCGGAAGACGACGAACGGCGGGGAACGGAGTTGTTGGAGAGAACCTTGAGGAGGAGCGACGGGGATCACCGGAGTTGGCACCACTGCTGTGAGGGGGCACCAAGAGGCTGCAAGGAGGCCGGTTTGGGGGAGGAGAGGAGGCGGCCAAAGGGGGAGGGGAGGAAAGAAGTGGCGGCTAGGGTTTGGGGGAGTGGCGCCCCCTTTTGGTCGGCCTCTTCATGGGCTGGCCGGCCCCCCTCTTGGGCCTCCTGGGTCGCGGACAACGCCCAAAGTTGACGGAAATAACAATTACCCCTCCGCTGATTGGAAAATTCGATTTAAAACTGATTCTTTTACTCCTCCGACTTCTTTCTTTTACCGATTGATTCGGAAAGTTTTAAATCTCGTTTTCGAATAATATTCCCAGACATTCGAAACGGTACAACCTAGCTGGATTTAAGAGGTATTACACTCTATCCCCCTTAGAAAAGATTCGACCTCGAATCTACGCACCAATCTACTCGTAAGGAAGCTGCGTCTGGAATGAAACAACGATATTTCAAGCTTGGAATTGCTCAGATACTCGCTTAACACTCGAGCACACCAGACGATGCGTACTTCGCATAAGGACCCGGGACGATCAATGCGATAAGCCAACGTCCTAATTTCTACAACTTTCAAGAACGAAGAGAATCCAACTAGAAATAGAGAGTCCTCATCGCATCCACGTAATTCTAACTCTCACCAAAATGTTAGATTCCAAATTTGACAATTCATCTCGAAAATAAATCCATTTTACAACCAAAGGAGAAATCACTCGAACGCCCAAACCAAATACTTGCGGTTTGTCTGAATTTGGAAAGAATCAACACGCCAACACAGCGCCAACTCAAATTGCGGAAAATACAAGTCAACGACACAAAACTCAAACGAGAATCAAGAAAATGCCTCATTATCCCACGAATCATCCTTTGCCACAGTTCCTCACTTCTAGGAATAAAATTTCTCTCGAACATTGAAATTCGAATTCACTGCCTACGACATGAGCTTAAACATCTTAGTTAAACATTCTCAAATTATGCTCAAATTGAAATACATCATCCACACCATTGTGGAGAGGCTATATTGAATCCACCGAATACTCTAAATAACTTGTTCTACTAACCAAAATTGACTTGATAGAAGGCGTTCAAAGCAACACATAATAGGTCCCACACAATGACATTACTTCCAATTTTCAAGAACAACAACTCAAAATTCTTAGCACGCATGTTCATATACTTCATTAGAAGGGTTCTATCAGTTATCATTTCACCTCAGAAACTCTATTATTCCACTCTCTACACACAATCATTGAGTGACCAAAGGTCTAGCATGAAAATGCAAAGCCAGATTTAACTCGCAAGACTTCTACTACAAATTGCAATTATAACAGGTAGGGAAATCAATGGATTGAATCTACAACATTCCCACAATTCTAACATACTCACTTATTGACATCCTCAAAAATTACCCACATAATCTCGCAATCTTATCCAATTGCGTTACTCTATAAAATTAATCAAGGTCTCCATACCTTCGATAATCCTCAACCTTTTAACATGAACTAAAGTTCTGGAATTTCTCTATACCATAGGTTCTACTCAATCGTAACACTATTCGGACTTACTTCGAAGCCAAACATTCCATGTGAATCAATATATATTTTTTTTCAAGAGATACAGATCAAATCCATTTCACATTCTTCTACTCCTCCAATAACTTGATAGCAAAATATCACCGCTACCAAAACTTAACCACCACCAAATAGTTGCCAATAAACGCTTTGTAAAACCCTGCAACAAAACTTTTGGGTCTTTCTCAAAAGAAAGAGGCGAATAAGGACAAGCGTCGTCACACATAAAAACGTTGCTCATCACAACGAGCATGAACCCAAAAGAAATATTCTGATAAAGGTGATCTTGGAAAACGAAAGTCCTGGTTCATAATTGGAGGCACACATCCCTCAAAAGAGAATAGCAAATAACAGCCGACACGAAAGAAAGATATTACGTTTGAAATTCGCCATCTCTTGAGCGGAAAGAGCAACAAATTTAGGGACGCTTCAAATAACCACAAGATTTAATTAAGAATCGATAAGATCCTTCAACAGGCCAACTTGCTCGAAACAGTTCATCTACTTGGGAAACACGAGATCCAAATGTTCTCAGCCACAAAACTCGAAACATTTCCCTTTACAGGATTTCACAGAAAGCAAACGGATTAACTTCGTCTCGAAGAGATCAACGAAAATATTCTTTTATTGCAACCTCACTTTGCGAACTCAAACCAAGGAGCCTTTCGGACTAAATCACACGAAATCTTTAAGAAACAATAGGTTAATCAAATTCCTCAAGTTACCCAAAACAATTTCAGTTACCAGTTGATTCACGAGCTCCAAGGTACCGTGAAAGCTAAACTTGAAATATTCTTATTTGAACGATGTCACCAAAGGCGATCAATTTACTACAGGTATTAACATCAAGCCCATAACAACACTTAGAAAACATTTCGGAAGACCCACGTGGAATGAATGGGTTGTGTAATACCTCATTTATCCGGTTAGGTTGTATCGTTTTATTGGTATGGGAATTCTATTCGAAAACGAAATTTTCAACTTTCCGGAATCGGTTCGGTAGAAAGAAAGAGGTCAGGGAGAGTAAAAGAAATCGTTTTTCGTCGGAAAATCCAAATCTTGGGGTAGATGTTATTGCGGACAACTGGGCGCATTCGCGACCAGGTGGCCCATGAGGGGGCCGGCCGGCCCATGTAGGGGCCGGCCAAAAGGCCAAAAGGGGGGGGCACCACTTTCCCCCCCCCAAACCCTAAAGCCCCCACCTCCTCCCCCTTGGAGCCGCCCCCTTTCTTCCTCCCCTCCTCCTAGGCGCCTCCCTCTCCATTGGTGGCTGCCATTGGAGATCCCCGGAGCTGCACACCCGGTCTTCAACGCGTTCTTCTTCGATTCTTCCCCCGCCGGGCGTTTGCATCCACTCGGGTTCGCTGATTTGGGGCTGGCCAAAGAAGGAGAGGGGAAGGCTTTGGGAAGTTGTTCCTCATCGTTCTTCGGGTCTACAAGGGTAACGAGACACCCCATCGCTGTTTGATTGCGTTAGAGTTGTCGATTCCATGTTTTTGATAGTATTGCGTAATTTCTGTTAGTAGATCGGTTCTGTACAGTAGGTTGCAACTCGGTTTTGGGTGCCTTAGCGGCAGAATTGGATGATTTCGCCTTCTAGAGTTTTGTTCCTTATTTCATTAGCTTTCTTTTGGCACCTGGATCACAATTTTTCACCCAGTAGATTAAAAGTTATGGCTGTTTTACTACGCGCTGGTCTGTCTGTCAGAACTGATGGGTATAGTCAGTTGCACCTAGGTTTTGATCTAGTTAGAGTCAGAATCAGGTCGGCCACCCAACTAGGTTTTGAAGATAATTTCACCATGTTTCCAGGCTGATAAAAATCACTTTATTTGGATCAGTGGTTTAAAAGTTATAGCATTTTCTTTAGGGCTGTTCAGATTTCTGGGCAGACTGCAGTTGTAACTTTTCAATGGATGGTTAGACCTCTGTAATGGCCGAATTAGAGTTTACCATCAACTAGAGTTTTGTAGCCTGTTAAGTTAAGAAAATTTGAGCACTGGTTTCAGGTCTTTTGGACTTACGGTTTTTTATTGGTGAATTTTCTAGTAAAACTGCCAGATTGGGGTTAATTGAAATAGTTGGGTAGATTGATCAAATTGAACTTTTAATTGGTTAGTTTGGTTAGAGATTGAGGGAGGACACGTGTAGCATTGCCAAAGTCGTTGCCCTCATTTCGATTATATTTTATTGTAGGCGGTGAAGCGGTGAGTGGAGGGGTATCACAATTACCTCCCAATCCGTTGCAGCGCGGCAGGCAAGTAATTTGTATTCAATGGTTGATGTCATGTATGATGTGTGAATGAATGTTTACATTTGTTCGTAATTGTAGATGAATGCCATGTGTTCTTTTCATTTATGATTACTATTCAATATTGACATGTGATGATCATGACATGCATTCATTATTTTGGTAAGACCCATCAATTCCAAAGATGGGCATTTGAAATCCCATCAATTCCAAGATGGGCGTGAGTCCACCATTCCAATGTGGGCCACGTTACGTGAGTCCACCATTCCAATGTGGGCCACGTTGGACAGTCGTATGAAACGTTCTTCATACGAATACTTTAAGTGAACACCGACGGGTGCTTCACTCGCTATACCGGTATATGCTGCATTATGTCCATTTCCTTCAATGCACCATTCCACTTCATCCATTCATAAATTCGTTTCGTGAGTTGCTCAAATTATGTTTGTGATATATTGCTCATGGTATGCTTGTGGTTACATCTGATTGCTTGTTGAGTCTTTGGCTCATTCTTGCTTTATTGTCTTATTTAGGTAAATGACAAGGAAGAATGATCTTGTGGAGGGTAGTTCATCACGTTGCACTCCTCTCATATATCAATCAATTTGAGGACTTTGATTGTCGTTAATTATGATTTGTATTGCATTGTAATAAGCCGTCATGGCATTGTTTACCATATCTTTCTGAATTGTCTACTTCCATTTCGTTGATTAAGTATTGAGGATGAATGCTTGATTACATATATTCTTAATACTTGCTCCATAATATCATGCGATTTGATGTTATTCATTTGAAGAGTAGTGATTGTAGGTGACATCTTGACTTCCTTATAGTCGAGTGTTACTGATTGGTATCGAGCGGGCTTTAGGTCCGTGGTTCATTCAAACATATTAAATTGACACCTTCGTGCACATTAGGAGGATTGGGTAAACAGTTGCTTTCGCATTTCAATTGTTGTGACTCGATTAATGAGTTGTTGTTGAGTTGTTTTGTGCTGTGATGTGTTAAATTATGATATGATGTGTTATCCTATATATATATATATATGGATTAATTTTCGTCAAGAGATGATCCGATATAATATATATATATATTCATAATTGATTGCATTAGTTATGCGTTTCGTTAGCGGGCGTTGATCAGTTGAGTTCGTGGTTGATGTCCTGGGTTTTGCCAGGCTACACCACTGTTTGTAGTATGATATTAGAGAACTTCTTACCTCTGTTCTATAAGTTCTGTATTGAGCATGAGCTCATTGATGAACTTGTTACCTTTCTCGAACTGATATCTGGTTTCCTGGTTGTGGTTCCTGGCAGTTCGTGACTTCTTTTGAAATTGGGGTTTTAATGAAGAAGGCAAGCTCCATCGGTTTCTCGATTCGTTCTTTAAAACAAATATTGCCCTTTCGACTATTGTGATATTTCTGCTCCACGTGAGCATAGCTCAAATGCAAGATTTCTCTTTTCACAAAAGACTTGTTTTACCCCTGTTGGGGAAATTTAACTCATTCGTTCGTTTGGAATCTCGGTATTGGAAGACTTCTTTTGCAAGTTCTTTATTAAGTGTGTATTGATCTTGCATATTTCTTTTGAGCTGCTATAGTAAGTCGTTCTCTTCCTTGATTTTCGAATTTGACAAATTCTTGTCCGGTGGCGATTGATGAATTTCTCTTGGGTTCATGATTTTCATAGACGAGTTTAAAAAGGCCTTTAATGGTACTCCGAAAACATTATTATTTTTCGATTGTCGAATTGCTTTTACTACGAATGATCTTTGTAAATTGGCAACATTGATATTTTCATGGTTGTTCTTTCTTTCTCATTGGAAAAGAGCGACTCATTTACTTGTTTGATGGTTTGCCTAATGAGAATTCTTGTTGCAAGATCGTTAACACGAGAAAGCATTGGCTCAACGTATTCCTTTTGAAACCGTCTGCTTGTTGAAATTTGATGCATCTCTTTTATGAAGAAAAGCGTTAAAACCCTTTTGGAGTGCTTGGTTATGCTTAAGTCGGGGGTTGCACCCAAACAAAGATCGTGGGCTACGGGTTTCTATTAGACCCTAATTGTTTTTCAAAAAATAGTTTCTTACCTTTACATTGCGGAGCTCTCATTGTCTTGTTTGTGAGCGTTATTCTTGACAAGATCGTTCTCTTTATGTTATCCCTATCTCTCTTTTTGATAAGGGCAGCTCGGTTATCCGTTTAACAGTTCGGAGAATGAAAATTTCCTTTCACAAAGTTCATTGAAGAAAATTTCGACTATGTTCATTTCTTTGGAATATTTGGAGTGTTGGAGTTTAGAACCTCCCTTTGAAAAGAAAAGTGTGAAACCCCTTTCTCTAGAGTTTTGTAGTCTTTGGGTGTGACGTTTGTTCAACTTTGTGGTTTTGTACGAATTCTTTTCTAGAATAAGTTGTTATTACAATTCCATTTGATGCCGAAAATTTTTATGATCCGATTTGTCATGTTCCCTTTAGAAGGTTTATTGACACGATCAGTAATATGAGAGTAAGGTTGATTCTTTTATAGAGAAAGAAGTTTGACCACCTTTCTTGATGTTTCCAAAATGATCCAATTTGAGTTTTGTGTTCATGACCTATTGGAGGTCCGATTAATTATGATAAACGAAGTTTGCCACGTAAAACGATTTGTTGCAGAGTTATAATGGTTCTTTAGTGATTCGAGCGCTTTGATATTGAATGCTCGTTGTTCTTATCTGCTGAGGTCAGACATTCTCTTCTTTTGAAGCTTATGCATTCAACCGTGAACTCCCCTTATGTTCAATGAGTTCATTGCTTAATTGGTTTTCTCCTTGGTCCGGTGTTTGTGGCGAGTGGTAAATGATTTTCTAGTTGGTGAGAATCATGGTCATGTGCCTCTTCTTTTCAGAAATATTCGACCCATTCTTTTCACATGAGTCTTTCGAGGTGTTTTCTAATTGACGTTGTGAGATTGATGTTGAAACTTGTAGTAAAATAATCACCTCTGTGTTACCACCTAAATGAGAATACTTCAAGTCTAGTTTCCGTAACCTTTTGGAGTTCGTGAATATTCTGTAATCAAATTGTTTTAAGTGAAATGGTGCATGGAGATATCCTATTGCTTCTTAAGAGTTTTGTGTGATTTAGTCCTAAAGGTTCCTTGGTTTGAGTTCGCAAAGTGAGGTTGCAATCAAAGGAAATTTTAAAGTCGCTTTCGTTGAGAGTCCGTTTGCTTTCCGTGAAGTCTGTAAAGGAAAATGCTTGTTTTGTGGTGAGGTCATTTGGATTACGTGTTTCATGAGTAAATGAACTGTTTCGAACAAATTTGGCGTGTTGAAAAATTTTATTTGTTCTTAAGTAGTTCCGTGGGTTGAACTAAAGAACTTACTTTGTTCAGGTGGCCTGGTGTTATTAGTTCAAGAACTAATTGTTGTGTTAAAGGAAAGATTGCAGTAGAGTATTTGATAATTTGAGTCAAGTTTCGTAACTTGTGATTATTTGCATTGTTCCTAAATCTGCTCTTTCCGCTCAAGAGATGGCGAATTTCAAGCGTATTATCTTTCTTTCGTGTCTACCGTTATTTGCTATTCTCTTTTGAGGGATGTGTGTCTCCAATTATGAACTCATCTTTCGTTTTCCAAGATCACCTTTATCAGAATATTTCTTTTGGTTTCCTGCTCGCCGTGATGAGCAACGTCTTTCTGTGTGAATAAACTTATCTTTGTTCGCCTCTTCCATTTGAGAAAGGATCACAGTTTTGGGTTGCAAAGTGTTTGCAAAGGATAAGTTTGGCAATTGTTTGGTGGTGGATGAATAATCGTAGTGATGATATCTTGCTACCAAGTTATCGGAGGAGTAGTAGAATGTGAAATGTTTTTGAACTGTATCCCTTGGAGGGAAATTGATTCACCTGAAATGTTTGACTTCGAAGTAAGTCTGAATAGTGTTACGGCTGAATAACACCAGGTATAGTGAAATTCTAGAACTTCAATTCAGGATTGAAAAGTTAGTGATTATCGGAGGTATGGAAACCTTCATTGAATTTTTAGAGTAACGAATTGGATAGCATTGCGAGATGGTGTGGGTGATTTCTGATGATGTCATTGAGTGAGTAGGTGAGAATGGTGGTGCTATTGGAGATTTAATTCGATGATTTCACTATCAGTTATAAGAACAATCGGTTGTAGAGGTTTTGGAAGTTAAATTTGGGTTTGCATTGTTATGTTAGACCTTTGGTCACACAATGATTATGTGTAGAGAAAGTGGAATAATGGAGTTTCCTAATCAGTAAAATGATATTTGATAGAACCCTTTTGATGTAGTACATGATTGTGCGGGTTAAGGATTCTGAGTGTTGTTCTTGGAAATTGGAGGTAATGTGATGGTATGGAGCCTTTTTCTGTGGTGCCTTGAACGCCTTCTATTAAATCGATTTTTGGTTAGTAGAATGAATTGCCTAGAGTATTCGGTGGATTCAATTTAGCCTCTCCACAATTGAGTGGATGATGTCCTTCAGTTTGATCATAATTTGATAATGTTCAATTAAGAGGTTTAATCTCATGTGGTATGCGATGAATTCAAATTAGAGAAATTTTATTCCTGGAGGAGAGAAGCTGTGGAAAGGTATGTTCATCGGATAATGAAGTGTTTTCTTGATTCTCGTTTGAGTTGTTGTGTTGACCGGTGTTTTCTGCAATTTGAGTTGAGGCTGTGTTGGCAAGTATATTCTTTCCAATTGCATAAAGCGCAAGTGTTTGGTTTGGGCGTTCCAGTAATTTCTCCTTTGGATGTAAAATGGATTTGTTTTCGAGATGAATTGTCAAATTTGGAATCTAACCTTTTGGGGAGAGTTAGCATTACGTGGATACGATGAGGACTCTCTATTTCTAGTTGGATTCTCTTCGTTTTTGAAAGTTGTAAGAATTAGGACGTTGGCTTATCGCGTTCATCGTCCTGGATCCTTATGCGAGGTACGCATCGTCTGGTGTGCACGAGTGTTAAGCGAGTATCAGAGCAATTCCAAGCTTGAATTATCGTTGTTTCATTCCAGACGCAGTTTCCTCTCGAGTAGTTTGGTGCGTAGATTCGAGGTCGAATCTTTTCTAAGGGGGATAGAGTGTAATACCTCATTTATCCGGTTAGGTTGTATCGTTTTATTGGTATGGGAATTCTATTCGAAAACGAAATTTTCAACTTTCCGGAATCGGTTCGGTAGAAAGAAAGAGGTCGGGGAGAGTAAAAGAAATCGTTTTTCGTCGGAAAATCCAAATCTTCGGGGGGGTAGATGTTATTGCTAGACAACCTGGGCGCGATTCGCGACCTGTGGCCCATGAGGGGCGGCCGCCCATGTAGGGGCGGCCAAAGGCCAAAAGGGGGCACCACTTTCCCCAAACCCTAAAGCCCCCACCTCCTCCCCTTGAGCCGCCCCTTTCTTCCTCCCCTCCTCCTAGGCGCCTCCTCTCCATTGGTGGCTGCCATTGAGATCCCCGAGCTGCACACCCGGTCTTCAACGCGTTCTTCTTGATTCTTCCCCAGCGGCGCTTGCATCCACTCGGGTTCGCTGATTTGGGGCTGGCCAAAGAAGGAGAGGGAAGGCTTTGGGAAGTTGTTCCTCATCGTTCTTGGTCTACAAGGGTAACGAGAGACCCCATCGCTGTTTGATTGCGTTAGAGTTGTCGATTCCATGTTTTTGATAGTATTGCGTAATTTCTGTTAGTAGATCGGTTCTGTACAGTAGGTTGCAACTCGGTTTTGGGTGCCTTAGCGGCAGAATTGGATGATTTCGCCTTCTAGAGTTTTGTTCCTTATTTCATTAGCTTTCTTTTGGCACCTGGATCACAATTTTTCACCCAGTAGATTAAAAGTTATGGCTGTTTTACTACGCGCTGGTCTGTCTGTCAGAACTGATGGGTATAGTCGGTTGCACCTAGGTTTTGATCTAGTTAGAGTCAGAATCAGGTCGGCCACCCAACTAGGTTTTTGAAGATAATTTCACCATGTTTCCAGGCTGATAAAAATCACTTTATTTGGATCAGTGGTTTAAAAGTTATAGCATTTTCTTTAGGGCTGTTCAGATTTCTGGGCAGACTGCAGTTGTAGCTTTTCAATGGATGGTTAGACCTCTGTAATGGCCGAATTAGAGTTTACCATCAACTAGAGTTTTGTAGCCTGTTAAGTTAAGAAAATTTGAGCACTGGTTTCAGGTCTTTTGGACTTACGGTTTTTTATTGGTGAATTTTCTAGTAAAACTGCCAGATTGGGGTTAATTGAAATAGTTGGGTAGATTGATCAAATTGAACTTTTAATTGGTTAGTTTGGTTAGAGATTGAGGGAGGACACGTGTAGCATTGCCAAAGTCGTTGCCCTCATTTCGATTATATTTTATTGTAGGCGGTGAAGCGGTGAGTGGAGGGGTATCACAATTACCTCCCAATCCGTTGCAGCGCGGCAGGCAAGTAATTTGTATTCAATGGTTGATGTCATGTATGATGTGTGAATGAATGTTTACATTTGTTCGTAATTGTAGATGAATGCCATGTGTTCTTTTCATTTATGATTACTATTCAATATTGACATGTGATGATCATGACATGCATTCATTATTTTGGTAAGACCCATCAATTCCAGTATGGGCATTTGAAATCCCATCAATTCCAAGATGGGTACGTGAGTCCACCATTCCAATGTGGGCCACGTTACGTGAGTCCACCATTCCAATGTGGGCCACGTTGGATGATCGTATGAAACGTTCTTCATACGAATACTTTAAGTGAACACCGACGGGTGCTTCACTCGCTATACCGGTATATGCTGCATTATGTCCATTTCCTTCAATGCACCATTCCACTTCATCCATTCATAAATTCGTTTCCAGTAGTTGCTCAAATTATGTTTGTGATATATTGCTCATGGTATGCTTCTTTGGTTACATCTGATTGCTTGCTGAGTCTTTGGCTCATTCTTGCTTTATTGTCTTATTTAGGTAAATGACAAGGAAGAATGATCTTGTGGAGGGTAGTTCATCACGTTGCACTCCCTCTCATATATCAATCAATTTGAGGACTTTGATTGTCGTTAATTATGATTTGTATTGCATTGTAATAAGCCGTCATGGCATTGTTTACCATATCTTTCTGAATTGTCTACTTCCATTTCGTTGATTAAGTATTGAGGATGAATGCTTGATTACATATATTCTTAATACTTGCTCCATAATATCATGCGATTTGATGTTATTCATTTGAAGAGTAGTGATTGTAGGTGACATCTTGACTTCCTTATAGTCAGGGTGTTACAGGTTGATTCCTTCTCGAAAGAAGAGGCAAATAGAAACGATCTTCACCAACTGAAAAATCACTTACCACTCGCAAGGAACACAGAACTCAGGGGAAAACCAATTAGGCAACGAACTCAGAAAACATATGGGAAGTCCACAGTTGAAAACATAAGCCTCACAGAAATAGAATATCCGACCTTAACCGTTAGGAACAAACGGGTATTCAAGATCAAAACACCCGCATCATGGAAGAACTATTATAATTTTTCAACATATCGCTTTACTCGACAAACTATGTTTACCACAAAGAACTTGAATTCCCCAAAAGAGCATGAACACAAAACTGGGAATTTGATCATTTTAGAAATATTACGAAAGGCGGACAACTTTCTTTCTTTATAAAGGAATCAACATTGCCATCACATTACTGATCATGTCAATAAACCTTCTAAAGGAACATGGCAAATCGTGTTATAGAAATTTTTCAGCATCAAATGGAATTGTAATAACAACTTGTTCTAGAACACAAGATTTGCCTCACCATAGCCACACGCTCAACGGTCTTCTGAATCCAGTCCGGACCCAAAATTGCCTTCTCTCCAACTGCATCCCAACAAAGCGGCGATCTGCACTTCCGCCCATAGAGAACCTCAAAGGGCGCGGCTCTAATACTGGAATGGTAACTATTATTATAAGCAAACTCTGCAAGTGGCAACTGGTCCTCCCAACTACCATTCCAAGATAGAACACAAGATCGCAACATGTCCTCCAAAGTCCAATAGTGCGCTCTGATCGCCCATCTGCTGTGGGTGAAAATTTGTACTAAGGCGGAGTGTGTGCCCAATGCACTCGCAGACTCTCCCGTAACTTGAGACAAACTTGGCCCCTGTCGAAATGATGGTCTTTGGCACACCATGCGTCTCACTATTTCACGCACATATATAGGAGCTAGATCACTCATTTGAATTTGTCGTGCGAATAGGAATGAAGTGCGCAGACTTACTGAATCGATCCACAACTACCCAAACTGCATCATTCCCTCGCGGCGAACGAGGCAACGCCACCACAAAGTCCATAGAGATATCATCCCAAGGCCACTGGGGAACCTCCAAAGGCTGCAATAACCCTGCAGGACGCTTGTGCTCAGCTTTCACTTGCTGACAAACACCACAAGAAGCCACATAATTAGCAATGTCCACTTTCATTCTTTTCCACCAAAATTTGCTTCAGATCTCGATACATCTTAGTCCCACCAGATGAGCGATTATGCAGTGCGATGTGCCTCCCTCAAAATATCATCTTTGACCTCCGCCTTTTGTGGCACGCAAAGGCGGCCTTTAAACCTCAAAGCACCAAAATCATCCATGCTAAAATCAACCTCTTTGCCTTCATCCAGACGCTTCCTAACCTCCTGTAGTAGCCGGTCACTCTGCTGTGCTTCCAAGACACGATGCCGAATAGTGACTCAAGAATCAAGCGTGTCTCAACATGTGATGTGCCGGCATAACAATAGGATATACCCATGCGATCAAAATCAGCAATGAGGTAATCTAGAGTAGCGATGAGTCGCCTTGCGACTAAGAGCATCCGCAACAACATTGGCCTTGCCTGGATGATACTGAATAGTAAGATCATAGTCCTTGATCAACTCCAACCACCTCCTTTGCCTCAAATTCAGATCCTTCTGAGTGAAGATATATTTGAGACTCTTGTGATCTGTGAAAATATCACAAGGCTCGCCAGATAGATAATGCCTCCAAATCTTGAGCAAAGACAACCGCGACCAATTCCAAATCATGAGTGGGATAATTTCGCTCGTGCTTCTTTAACTGTCTCGACGCATAAGCAATCACCTTACCGCCTTGCATGAGAACACAGCCAAGACCCACTCGAGACGATCCGAAAAGATCAGTGAACCGCTTTCCGGCTCGGAAGAGTGAGAATAGGAGAGGTCACCAACTTTGTCCTTCAAAATGCGTAAATCGCGCCACACTCATCACCCTTTGGAATCTCACACCTTTCGAGTAAGTTGAGACATCGGTTTGGCGATGATAGAGAAATCCTGCACAAAACGCCGATAATAACCAGCCAATCCCAAGAAACTCCTCACATCCTTCACACTAGTCGGCCTCTTCCAATCCACCACTTGTGGAGACCTTGCTAGGATCAACAAAGAATGCCCCGAGGGTTAATCACATGACCCGTAAAACCCACTTCAAATCCGAACTCACACTTCTTCAATTTAGCATAGAACTTGTGCTCTCTTAAAGTATCTAAAACCGACCTCAAATGACGCTCATGATCCTCATTGGTCTTGGAATAGATAAGAATATCATCAATGAACACCACCACGAAGTCATCTAGATACTGTAACATGTTGTTCATGGTCTCCATAAAAATGGCAGTGCATTAGTCAATCCAAAAGACATAACTTTATACTCATAATGCCCATACCGTGGAGAAAGCGATCTTTCTACATCTCGCCACGCACACGGATTTGATTATACCGATCGAGATCGATCTTGGAGAATACTTGAGCTCCATTCAACCGATCAAACAAGTCCTCAATGCGGGCAATGGATATTTGTTCTTGATTGTGATCGCATTAAGCGCGGTAATCAATACACATGCGCCAACTCCCATCCTTCTTCTCGTGAATAGAACAGAGCTCCCACGGCGATACACTACGCCGATCAAACCTTTAGCCAACAAATCATCCAACTGCTTCTTCAACTCGCCCCAAACGGACGTGCTAGTCTATATGGAGACATCGAGATGGGACGAGTACGGAACAAGATCAATGCGAAACTCCACGTCTCGCAGTGGCAAACCCTAAGCTCACGGAAACACATCGGGTAATCACTAACCACCGAATCTCCTCAATCGCGAAGCCACGCCGTTTCTCAAGAAGAGCTAAAAGAAGCCCGATTTTCATCGCGACGACCGGAACAATCCGGCCAACATCGAAAGAGAGCGCGAGGCGCACTCCGAAAGGTCAACGCCTCCCTGCACGAGGTCCGCATGCAGACCGCTCTACGTAAACAAGATATCACGGCTCGATAAGAGTGCAACCAATCCATACCCAAGATAACATCGAACGGCTCCATTTGTATAACTATCAAATTCGCCGTGAACTTCTCTCCATCAATAATAATAGAACACCCGGGTGATGCAAGAGAACTAGCAATAATACCCCTGTGAGAACTAACCAACACCGATCGAGAAATCCATCGATACTCAAGTTCGCTCTCCTAGCAAACGCCACGTCGACAAACGAAAACGTAGCCCCGAATCAAAAGGACTAAAGCATCAAACGAATCCACAAGCAAAGTACATGCCACCACGTCCAGACGACCCATGACTCACTGTGGGCATGGCGTACACCTGTGGCGCCATGGCGAAGAAGACGACGCCGGGCGGCGAGCCCCAACAATCTGCTGTGGCGGTGCGGTAAAGCCGGTCGTGCAACTTGAGGCGGTGCAGAAGGTGGCGGCGCGAAGAGTACTCGCCGAGGCGCCAAGTCAAGGAAATGGCATCGCTGGAGGAGCGATCATCATCCGAAAGATCCTCGAGCGGGACCCATCAAGAAGAAGAAGATGGCACAGCTCCCACTTGATCACGCTTAGCGGGTTACGCGACACACCCGCTCCTTGTGACCCGGCCGTCCACACCGACGGCATTCTCCGTCCAAGTGCACTCAGCAGTCACAAGTGTCCATCACCGCACTTAAAGCAAAGCATACCGCGCAGGGACAGACGAAGAGCCGAGTACTGCAAAGGACGAGGCGTCAAGAAGGAACGGCCTCGAGTGCTTAGACTTGAAGGATCGGTCCTCCTTGAATTTCTTGAAGGCGTGTCATTCAATGCACTCCACTTCCCTCACTAGAGCTCCTCTTCCGTCACCACCGAAGCAACCACCCACCAGAGGCTTGTCGCCTTTGTGAGTCAGATCTCCAACTCCATGCCCCTAGCTTGCTCCACCACGAGTCAGAATCACGAGTGGAGTAGCTCCCAACACATGCCAGTACTCGTAATTGAGACCCCGACGGAACCTCTTGGCTTTCGAAGATCATCGTCGCTACTAAAGGGACAAAGCGAACCAAGTTGTTGAACTCACCTCATACTCAAGAATAGACCTCTTCCCCGAGCAAAGGTCGTCAAGGCAACCTCCATCTTCTCAACAAAAGAGTAGGGTAGAACTTTCCTTGAACTGATCAACAAAGTCCTCCCAAGTGATCGGCCCTTGAGTGGCGGTCCTCAAGACAACACGCCCTCCCACCAAATATCCACTTGCCCTTTCACCGAAAGGCTACAAAACGGACCTCCGAGGTGAAGACATCTCTAAAGCTCCAAAGCGCCTCTCCATGTAACGCAACCACCACGCTCGACCGGTGTGCTCGACCACAAACGGATCCAACCTCAACCCCATCCACTCGGTGTCATCCGGCCTCCGCAATGGTGGAGGTGCGACAGGCAACAACAGATGCCGCAAGAATAGGCTGCGGCCTGCTGACGAAGAGCACGGATCTCTCCCACCAACTCTCTCAAAGAAAGCGGGGTCTCATCTTGGGCCACAACAGAGGCGGGTCAACAAAGAACCCCTCACCATCGACTCATCCACTACAGGAGGTGGCTCCACTGAACCTCGCCCACGGCCACGACCTCCACGATCGCGGCCACCACGACCACGCCCTCTACCCCTCAAGCATAGCTATCAACCACAATCAACAATACACAATGAGCTCAAAGGTCAAAATAAAATCATCCATCAATGAACAACATAACGGAAGCGTAAAAACTATATTCGTACCTCTCTCTAACCTACTGTGCACTAGTGTGTCAACTTTTAGGTTAGTTAACCATTAGCAAATTTTAGTTGATTTACTAATACTAAAACAAATTTTAACAATTTTAGTTTGCCTAAGTTGTTAATCTATTCACCACGGACCTAAAGCCCGCCTCGATACCAACTGAACACCCTCACCCAACACCGAGCCTAGAATGCCACCACACTACTCTCTAAACTAATAATTATCGACACACTATAAAATTACAGCAAGGAAGCAACGATAATCATATCAATGGACCACAAAAAGGACATGCATAATTATGGATCAAGCGACAAAAAATAAGCAATGGAAATTATAACCAGATAAACAATCCAAAATAGCATCAACCAATGAATCCAAATTAATGAAGCAAATAGTCTAGTCCAAACATTGTCCTAAACTTTATTCAACCTCTAACATGTCCAAGTATAAACCAATATTGAATGAAAAGATTATTATGGCGAATGATCATGTGTTGTCCATGTGCTCTACTGCTCTCGCCACGCGCCTCAAGATCACCTAAAGACAACAAAGAGCAAGGGTGAGTCCACGACTCAAAGAAACACATCCATAAACAACGAACAATAATAAATCCACAGCATTCAATAACTTCATTATCATCACAGGTACTTCTATTTGATTCACATCCATTAATCACATGTATCAATGCAAATCTAATCTACATGTCCACATGCACTTCTTTCACAGATACGGTATAGCATGAGTGCTCTCAAGCCCGCTCCTCCATAAGGATCGGGACCTCCTCCACTCCGTGGAGTTGTGATCATTCATGATCACCGCCATTTGCAAAGATGCTTATGTATGCAAACATGCAAACTCCATCATAAACATCATATCCAACTTTTCATCATACTTGTCAACAAAGATATAAACATACCAATTATTTGTTTGCAATTAAACAAAATAAAAGCACAACAATAATGGTAATAGAAGATAAAGAAAACAAGGATCGATCATTGATCGCCGCTCTACCATGCACTTGCCTTTACTAGTTGCGACGCACAATTTGGCTAGCAGATGGCAACAAGTACGACGCCTCCTACATTAAATACACAAATTTCAATACAAGCTACAGCATCGAAGAACAACAATCAATCGACATCGCCTCTACACGTCCCCAAATATACCACGTTACTCTGCATCAAAAGTTACCCATTGCGGTCTTAGTACTAAAACGAACGTAACTTTTGACTCAAAAGTCCAATCGCAACAAACCACCCCATTCTGGATTCTTTATAAAATTATCCACATTTTCTTAGATTACAAAGACTTCTAATTAAATCATCTAACCCTCCGTATTTAGCCCAGAAAGCCGGTCTGTCCGCTTCGGAACAGCTGTCTTACTAAATTCATAACTTTTGTTTTACTCGACCAAAATTCGCGTTCTCAGATTCTACAGAACCATTGGACAATTATCTACATCTTTCATGTAGATCAAAACTCTAATTAAACTATTTACTATTTTTAATCTACAGTCTACCAAAACAGCGCCGAAAGACGACAACCGCAAAAACAGCGGTCTTCCGAAAATCACAACTCGAATTCTACTTGTCCGATCGACAGGTTTAAATATGCTATAGAAAGATATCGAAATTATCTACAATTAACTAGTAGATGAGATTTCCAAAATTTTCCATTAAGATACCCAATAAATCGTTCAACAGAACAGCATACTAATCAAGTACTAAACAGCCATCGATTAGAAAATTCTATAACATCTCTAATTAATCTAAATTCTAATCTCTAATTAGACCAAGAAAAGAGAGAAAACAAAATCACAAATCGTTACCCACTCCAATCCGGATCTTGGTTTCTTTCCTTCTAATTTTCTTCTCATCGCTTGCTAGTATCTTCTTTCGCTTTACATAATAAGCCTCCTTACTTGAACTCAATTCAGCACATACAAATCATGAAGCATGTTATCTAGCGGCGTAATAGAAACTAATGCAAAGGCTCACGTGTGGAAAGGAAGATGGCTCCACCCATTGGCGGTAGATTGCTTCGCTCGGCTCACAAAGGTCAGTAGGAAATCAAGAAGAAGATTCAAGCATGACACGCAACAGACTTCTACGGAAAACAAAGCAGCAGCCAGATTGGGCGGCGGCAGAAGCAAAGCAAGCACGCCTGCAAGAGCCAAGAAGCAGATCATTCACACGCTGGCAATGCAAGCAGGCAAAGAAGAGATCCTCAAGCAACAAAGAAGCAAAGAAGAGGCGGCAAGCAAACGCAGCAGATCACGCAGGAGGGCTACCGCAGCGACGCGATAGAGGAAAATTACTATGGCGGCGCAACAAAAAAAAGTGTGGCGGCAACTACCGAGGAAAAAATGGCTATTAGGGTTTCTAGAAAACCCAAAATCTATTTATATAGCTCTTAAAAATTCTCTGAAATTCTATTTTTATATGTACTATTTTATTTAATCGCATAAGCCCTTAAAGACGAATTATTAATATTAATATTATTTTTCAGAGTATCACAGACCCTTACAAAAGAATGATCTTGTCAATAATATCGTACAAGTAGCAAAGAGAGCTCAAAGAATCGTAAAGACAAGAATTGTTTTGAAAACATCTAGGGACCAATAGGAACCCGTAGCCAACCAATTTGTTTGATTACCATCTCCGACTTAATCACCGCAAGGCACCCCAAAAAGGGTTTTAACACTAATCCTCAGAAAAGAGATGCGTTAAACTTCAAGACGCGGAATGATCCAAAAGAAATACATGGAGCCAATACTTCCTCGTGTTAACGAACTTGCAACAGAAAACTCTCATTATACAAACTATCAAACGAGTAAACGAGTCGCTATTTTCCAATGAGGAGGAAGGAACAAACATGGAAATATCAATATTGCCAACTGTCGAAGATCATTTAAAATAAAAGAAATTCAACAAATGAAAAACAATAATATTTCAGAGAACCATTAAAGACCTATTGGATCTCATCAACTACCAAGAATCATGAACCTAAGAGAAATTCATCAACTACCACCGGACAAGGATTTGTCAAAATTAGAAATCAAGGAAGAGAACCACTATCTAAAGCATCCCAAAAAGAAATATGCAAGATCATTGTGCACTTGATAAAGAACTTGTAAAAGAAATCTTCCAATGCCCGAAACCCCAAGCTTAACACATGGGTTGAATTTTCCAACAGGTAAAACAGAACTTCCGTGAAAAGTAAATCTTGCAATTTAACTATGCTCACGTGAGCGTAAATATCACAATAGTAGAAAGAACAATAATTGTTTCAAAGAACGATCGTAAATCTACTAGAGATTGCCCACTTCATTATAACCTCCATTCAAAAGAAATTCACGATCTATCGAAACTACAACGTAAAAAACCAGATACAAACTTGAGAAGGACAACAACTTCATCAATGAGCTCAGCTCAACGCAGTAACTATGGAACAGGGTAAGAACTTCTACTATTACAACACGAACGATGGTGTAGCTCGCAAAACCCAAGACAACAACCACGAACTCAATCGCCAACGTCCGCTACCGACACGCATAGCTAATGCAATCAATTATGAATATATAGGATCATCTCATGACAATCATAAAATAATTCATAGATATAGGATACCACATCATGTCGCAAATTAACAACATGAGAGATAGTACGAAACAATTCTACACAAGACTACATAATGAACCAAATCACTAGAAATGCGAAGCAATGGATTTTCCAAACCCCACCCATCGTGCACAGTGTGTCATTTTAATACTTTTCTACTAACCACGGACCTAAAGCCCGCTCGATACTAATCAGTAACACCTCGACTACAAGGAAGTCAAGATGTCACCTACAACCACTACTCTTTAACCGAATAACATCAAATCGCATGATAAGGTGAAGCAAGTATTAAGATTATACGGAAACAAGTATTCATCATCAAGTTTAATCAACGGAATGGAAGAGAACAATTCAGAAAGATAGGGTAAGTAAGGCCATGATGGCTTATTACAATTCAACACAAGTCATAATTAACAACAGTAAAAGTCCTCAAAATGTTGGATTTATGGTAGTGAGTGCATCGTGATGAACTACCCTCCACAAGATCATTCTTCCTTGTCATTTACCTAAATAAGACAATAAAGCAAGAATGAGCCAAAGACTCAAAGAAGCAAATCAGATGTAACAATCAAACATACCATGAGCATTATATCACAATCATAATTTGAACATTCACTAGAAACGAATTTATGGATGGATGAAGTGGAATGATGCTTTGAAGGAAATGGACATATTGAAGCATATACCAGTATAGCGAGTGAAGCACCCGTCGGTGTTCACTTAAAGTAACCGTATGAAGAACGTTTCATACGGCCGTCCAACGTGGCCCACATTGGAATGGTGGACTCACGTAACGTGGCCCACATTGGAATGGTGGACTCACGTACCCATTCTTGAATTGATGGGATTTTCAAGCGCCCATACTGGAATTGATGGGTCTTACAAATGTAATTTATGCATGTCATGATATGAATCCATGGCAAGATTGAATAATACTCATAAAGGAAAAGATACACATGGCATTCATCTACAAGTACGAACAAATATATTCATTCATTCACACATCACAATACATCAATCATAATATACAGGTTACTTGCCTGCCGCGCTGCAACGGGTTGGGAGGTAATTGAGATACCCATCCACTCACCGCTTCACCGCCTATAATATAAAATAATCGAAATAAGGACAAACGGGTAAGGCAAAGCTACACGCGACCTCCCACAATCTCTAGCCAAACCAACCAAACAAAAAGGTTCAATTTGATCAATTTACCCAAACATTTCAATTATCCCTAATCTGGCAGTTTTACTAGAAAATTCACCAATAAAAAACCGTAAGTCCAAAAGACCTGAAACCAGTGCTCATCTTTTCTTAACTTAACTGGCTACAAAACTCTAGTTGATGGTAAACTCTAATTCGTCCAATACAGAGGTCTAACCATCCAATGAAAAACTATAACTGCAGTCTGCCCAGGAATCAGAACAGCCCTAAAGAAAAGGCTGTAACTTTTAAACCACTGATCCAAATAAAGTGATCTTTATCAGCCTGGAAACATGGTGCAATTATATTCAAAAACCTAGTTGTGTGGCCGACCTGATTCTGACTCTAACTAGATCAAAACCTAGGTGCAACCGACTATACCCAGAATTTCTGACAGACAGAGCAGTACGTGGTAAAACAGTCATAACTTTTAATCTACTGGGTGAAAATTCGTGATCCAGATGCCAAAAGAAAGCTAACGAAACGAGGAACAATTCTCTAGAAGACACAGAGGTCCAATTCGGCATCTACGACGCCCAAAACCGAGGTACAACGTACTGGACAGAATCAATCTATTAACAGAATCAAAACGAAACTACAAATCCAATCGGATCCTCAACTCTAATGGAATCAAACAACGAATTGGAGGTCTAATTACCCTTGTAGACCAGTAAGAAGACGAAGATCCGCTGCACACGGGTCTCCCTACCTTCTCCTCTCTTCTCTCTTCTAGGGCCGGCCACCGGAAGACGATGAACGGCGGGGAACGGAGTTGTTGGAGAGAACCTTGAGGAGGAGCGACGGGGATCACCGGAGTTGGCACCACTGCTGCGAGGGGGCACCAAGAGGCAGCAAGGAGGCCGGTTTGGGGGAGGAGAGGAGGCGGCCAAAGGGGGAGGGGAGGAAAGAAGTGGCGGCTAGGGTTTGGGGGAGGGCGCCTCTTTTGGCCGGCCTCTTCATGGGCTGGCGGCCCCTCTTGGGCCTCCCTGGTCGCGGACAATGCCTGTGTTGACGGAAATAACAATTACCCTCCGCTGATTGGAAAATTCGACTAAAACTGATTCTTTACTCCCTCCGACTTCTTTCTTTTTACCGATTCGATTCGGAAAGTTTTAAATCTCGTTTTGAATAATATTCCTGACATTCAAACGGTACAACCTAGTGGATTTAAGAGGTATTACAATATCCATACGCCAAAGTCAGAATAAGACAACCGAGGATAGGAGGTGTCAGAACACCTGACCCAACATTGAGCCCGGAATGCCACTAAACTACTATAACCATCTAATTTACATCAACTTACTATAAAATTTCAGCAAGCATAACAACATTAAAACCCATCCACTGTCGCATTAACACAAGCATAACACTATGACAATCATAGATAAATTAGACCTAGGAGCATAGCAAAATAATTAACCAAGATTAACATAAACCAAGCATCTATGGTTATTCAATACCATCATGTCCTAGACATAAATATTCATGTTATTCTAAAAGTTTCTCATGTCCAATGAATCAAATAATTGGGTGAAGTGCATGATTCCAAGTGTGCTAGCCCTTCCCGAGTAAAACATCATCACCGGTCACCTAAAAACAACCATAGAGCAAGAATGAGTCCAAGACTCAAAGAATACATAATAAAGCCATAAACAATAGTTTATTAACCATAATTAAAGTTATCATCATCATCCATTTAGTTAATGCCATTGTCATTCTCAAACAAACAAGCCATATTCCATATAGGTAAAGTTGCACAATTTAACAATTTACTTAGATATGCGAATGCACCAACATGCTCATGCTCATATGCATCTCATCACCGATACCGCAGATAGCAGAGTGTTCACCCATCGATGACACACTCTATCCTTCACTCCGTGAAGTCTCCACCAAAGTAGGATTTTATCTAGAGCTCTCCTGACTAGTCATGTATCTTTCTCACCGACCTCACCGGAATAGTTACATGACTTTCTCACCGACTGCTCATGCAACCCCGTCATGATGAATGTAAATGATGCGACATCTTTATTTATTCATCAACATAGTCCATCTCATTAACTCAATATCTCCTACTCATTATCTCAATATCATAATCTCATTCACTCAAGGTCATCAATATCATGTATAAGAATAGCTGAACAAAAGCATAATAAATAGCATGATAAGTAATAACAATGATCATGGTCAACAACCCATTGTTCACCACTCTACCATGTACTTGCCTTCCGCTACCGTGACGAGTTAGGAGGCAACGACGAATTTCTCCACTCGCCCCACCGCCCAAATCGATGAACAAAAGCGGCGCGCAGGGAAGGTGGAAGTGGCGGCTCCAAGTGGGGAAAGGGAAAGAGGAGGGGGCTAGGGTTTTGGGGTGGGTTTCCCCCTTATGGCCGGCCAAACATGGGATTTCACGGGCGCGCCCGCGCCCAAAGTTGTTAATAAAAGTGGAAAACCCCTATTTTTCTCGTAATTTCTATTCCTTTCTTTGCATTTTCTCCTCCGATTGAATCTCTAATTACCGATCCATTTCCGGGTATTTCATTCTACCTCTTAATGTAATTCGACCGAATTCTACCAATGAAACGAATACACGATTAAAAATATCACGAATTGCAAACAACGAATTAGCACATATCGAAGCGAACGTGTCTAAATACTACTCGCACATGCGAGACTCTAGCCCCAAGTGACCTCTCTCGAGCCAGAGAAACCACAACACAAAAATGTAACACGATGACTAACCTAATGCTCAACCCGAACTTTCTAGGTTCACTCATTAGAAGAGGATCAAGGTAAGACCTTACTTGACGGTCAACGCCTTTTACTAAATCTCAAACTTTGAATGGCTCACCGCTCACTCGGTATGAGAATACAACAGACGCGTTGTGTACTTCGCGAATGAACCCAAGACTGACAAAACGATATGCTAACTTCTCAATTTCGCAAGTTTCGAACGAAGAGAATCCAATTGGAAATAGAGAGTCCTCATCGCATCCACGCAATGCTAACTCTCCACCAAAAAAGGTAAAATCCCAAAATTTGACATTTCAACACGAAAACAAATCTATTTTCTAAATAGGCGCATTTAATGAACACCACGATACCAAAGAAGAAACCACTGAATGCCCAAATTAAATACTTCTTTTGGTTTGTCCAATTAAAATGAATCATACATGCCAACACAACGCCAACTCAGATTATGGAAACAACAACAACAACACATAACTCAAACGAAATCAGAAAACGCTTCACTAACCGAGGAAACATCCATTTCCTCGGTTTCCTTTAGGAGTAAAACTTCTCTCTAACCTTGGAATTAGAATTCATCGCATACCACATGAGCTAAAACCTTTAATTGAACATCCTCAAATTATGCTCAAACTGAAATACATCATTAACACCATTGTGAAGAGGCTCCATTGAATCCTCCAATTACTCTAGGCATCTCATTCTACTAATCAACATTAATTTGATTGAAGGTACCCAAAGCGCCACAAAATAGATCCCACACAAATACATTACCTCTACTTTTCAAGAACAACTCGTAATCCTCAAGACACACGCCATGTACTACATCGTAAAGATTCTATCAATAATCATTCCACTGCTCAGGAAACTCTATTATTCCACTTTCTTTACACACACTCATTGTGTGACCAAAGGTCTAGCATAAAAATGTCAAGCCCAGATTCAACCTCTAAGACTCTTACAATGAACTTTTGGTATACTTGATAGGAAATTCTTTGATCGGATAACTAAAATTCCCGAATCCAAACAATATCCTCAATCATTAATATCAACATTCCTCACTAATCAAGTAATCGCCTAATGTGATTAGCTTCACCAAACTTGAACCCACTAAACCACACTATTCCATTTCACCCACACGATCAAGAACATACACATTCGCAAGACTCTAACTAATTGACCAAGTTCCAAACTTTTGAATATTTCAATATTCCACCGACATGAACAAGGGTTCTTGAATTACAATTCACTATTGGTTTTACTAGTTGTAACAACATAATCAGTTTTACCTCAACGACCATCATTGCTTTTGGATCCAATTCTATACAAGATCTACATCACAAAATCAATTCTTCCTCCAATGCCCTTGAAATAACTTACAACATCAGTCTCACATCAACATATACTTGACCACTACTAACCGGATGCCATCAGATACCCCATAAGGTTTTGTAAAACAAATTGATGAAGTGGCAAATAAAAATATTTTTTTCAAGACCCTGGAAAAAATATTTTCTTTTCGCAACAAACATAAGACCGGAGAAATAGACAAATAACAAGGATCTCGAAAAGCAAAAGCGAGACTACAATTGAGGGCACAAGTCCCACAAAAGAGAATATGAAATCTCAAATAAAACAAAGCACCACTTTTGAAAATCGAGAAACTCCTATGGGGCAAAAATAGAAAGTTTAGGCACACTTCAAGTAAATCATGAAGTTACAAAACTTGACTTCGATCTCGAATACTTCTACTTCACTCTTTCTTTAACAAAAAGTAATTTTTTTATAACATCACGCTGCCCACTCAAACAAGAAAAGTTGTAAGACCAAATCACATGAATCACTTAAGAACCAATAAAGCTTTCCAACAGCCACTTGCTCAATCCAATCCCCGCTACTACATAAACCATGAACTACAAAAGATCACGGATGCAAAACTTGAAAATTTTCATTTGAGCGATACCACGAGTGACGATCAAATTACGCTCTTTTATAAGAATCGACAACATACTACCAATCTATTGTCGATAATCTTACTAACATCCGTAATAATACATCGTTAACTAAAATTCATCATAGTCTACCCTTCCATTGTACCGCTCTCTAAAAACTCACCAAATTGTTTCATACTACTTTATCATCTCGCCCTTAAATCGAGAGTCCACCAAAAGCTTACAAACTACTACAACAACAACTTTATTTTAGCAGAGATCTACTACACAAATCAAAATGTTATACCAAAACCCTTTTATTAGGACATGCTATCGCCTAACAATTCCACTATCATGAAAGCATAGGCCACCAATTAAATCCCAGCTCAACTCTTATAGATGATCAACACCAAACGCCAACACATAATTGTTGCACTCCAACCACTGTTGCTATCAACTGGCTTCATCAAGAAATCTAGATGCTAACTACTTTCCTTTTCAAATCACATGAACAATCACAAATACATGTTCAACTGTCCATCCTCATATTCATATTTCGGTGCAAAATCCCGACAAAACTTCCAAAATCATAGCCTTCCATCGATCAAAAAGTCTCAACAACTCGCAACCAAATTCGCCCAATTATTCTAGGTAAAATAACTATCTAGAAACTCCTTCCATAATATAAAATCATCTAGTATCTACAGATAAGATAACTCCAATACTAATATCCACTATGGTAATAATCTAGCATCTCCCCAACTTTTCCTTCCCACACAGTAAGATTAATCCACTGAGACCAACTAATCCAACAAGTTTAGCAAAACTAAATAATTTTAATGATCATACCAGTCATCAATGTTCTACAATTCTTAATAACTCCTTTAATCCAATTAGGTATAGCCATACTATTAATCATAGTTCATCAAGAACTACCACATGACACCATCAAGTTAATCAACTTTCCTTCCAAGGTTCTTGGTTAAGATTGATTATACACCACACTCTGCACTCCAACTTGATAACCCATACCATATCCATTAATTTATTTAATTACAACCTTTAACTTAACCACAACAAGACATCGCTAAAGGGTTTTAATATTTTCTTTTATAATGTAGAAGCATTCAACTTCAATACTCAAAATACCCAAAAGAAATACATTGGTCAACGCTTCCACATGTTAAAGGACTTGAAAAGAAAACTTTCGTTATCCAAAATACCAAGCTAACAAATGAGTCATTTTTTCCCAACAAGAAAGGCAGATCTCTCGTGAAAAGATCAACATTGCAAATTAACGACGCTCACAAGAAACAACAACGAGATCAACAAATGAGAACAAATAATAACTTAATAGAACCAACAAAGACCAATGAAAATACATCAATCGCATTGTAAAGACCAATGAAAATACATCAACTCCATTGTAAATACTATAACAGAATAATCAAATTCAAACTCAAGGAAGAAAATAACTTTTCTAAAGAAACATAACATCAACATCTCAGAACTAAGTTACCCGATGTAAACACTTCACCACTATCATACAACCAACGGTGATATAACTTGGCCATGCCTATGGCCACAACCACAATATGTACCTCTCGACTATCATGACCCATAGCAATCACATAATCAAATCATAAGTAGTCGAACCAATTCATAACATAAATCATCAATACAAAGATAACGGAAGCGTAAATGCGATACTCATCCTATTCCCATCCCATGTGCACCAAAGGTGTCAAAATTTTAAGTTAATTAACCATTATCAAATTTTGGTTTATTTTACAAGTCCTAAAACAAGTTTTAGCAATTTTAGGTTAACTGAGTTATTAATCTATTCACCACGGACACAAGCCCGCTCTGATACTAATCAGTAATAACCCAAATTTCAACATTGAGCCGGAATGCCACTAAACTACTATAACCATCTAATTTACATCAACTTACTATAAAATTTCAGCAAGCATAACAACATTAAAACCCATCCACGGTCGCATTAACACAAGCATAACACTATGACAATCATAGATAAATTAGACCTAGGAGCATAGCAAAATAATTAACCAAGATTAACATAAACCAAGCATCTATGGTTATTCAATACCATCATGTCCTAGACATAAATATTCATGTTATTCTAAAAGTTTCTCATGTCCAATGAATCAAATAATTGGGTGAAGTGCATGATTCCAAGTTTGCTAGCCCTTCCCGAGTAAAACATCATCACTGGTCACCTAAAAATAACCATAGAGCAAGAATGAGTCCAAGACTCAAGAATACATAATAAAGCCATAAACAATAGTTTATTAACCATAATTAAAGTTATCATCATCATCCATTTAGTTAATGCCATTGTCATTCTCAAACAAACAAGCCATATTCCATATAGGTAAAGTTGCACAATTTAACAATTTACTTAGATATGCGAATGCACCAACATGCTCATGCTCATATGCATCTCATCACCGATATCGATAGCAGAGTGTTCACCCGTCGATGACACACTCTATCCTTCACTCCCGTGAAGTCTCCACCAAAGTAGGATTTTATCTAGAGCTCTCCGACTAGTCATGTATCTTTCTCACCGACCTCACCGTAATAGTTACATGACTTTCTCACCGACTGGCTCATGCAACCCTGTCATGATGAATGTAAATGATGCGACATCTTTATTTATTCATCAACATAGTCCATCTCATTAACTCAATATCTCCTCCTCATTATCTCAATATCATAATCTCATTATCATAATCTCATTCACTCAAGGTCATCAATATCATGTATAAGAATAAGTGAACAAAAGCATAATAAATAGCATGATAAGTAATAACAATGATCATGGTGAACAACCCATTGTTCACCACTCTACCATGTACTTGCCTTCCGTGCTGACGGACGAGTTAGGAGGCAACGACGAATTTCTCCACTCCCGCCCCACCCCCAAATCGATGAACAAAAGGGCCGGCACAGGAAGGTGGAAGTAGCGGCCCAAGTGGGGAAAGGGAAAAGAGGAGTGGGGCTAGGGTTTTGGGGGTGGGGTTCCCCCTTATGGTAAACCAAACACATGGATTCTCTGGTCATGCGACGCGCCCAAAGTTGTTGAATAAAAGTGGAAAACCCCTATTTTTCTCATAATTTCTATTCCTTTCTTTGCATTTTTCTCCTCCGACTGAATCTCTAATTACCGATCCATTTCTGGGGTATTTCAGTGTCGCCTTGCGACTCAAGGCATCAGCTACCACGTTAGCCTTGCCGGGATGGTACTGAATAGTAAGATCATAGTCCTTGATCAACTCTAGCCATCTCCTCTGCCTCAAGTTCAAGTCCTTCCGGTAAAGATGTATTTCGTGCTCTTGTGGTCGTGAATACATCACAAGATTCGCCAGACAAATAATGACGCCAGATCTTCAAAGCATGAATCACTCGCAGAAGTTCTAGATCATGGGTGGGATAATTGCTCATGCTTCTTCAGCTGTCTCGATGCATAGGCAATCACTTTACCATCCTGCATGAGTACACAACCAAGTCCAACTATGGATGCATCTGAATAGATAGTGAATCTCTTACCAGGCTCAGGAAGAGTAAGAATTGGAGCAGTCACAAAACTATCTTTCAAAGTGCAAAAACTGCGCTCACAAGCATCGCATCATCGAACCTAACACCTTCTCGTGTCAATTGGGACATTGGTTTAGCAATGGTAGAAAAACCCTCCACGAACCGCCGGTAATAGCCACTAAACCGTAAAACTCCTTACTTCTTTAACATTGGTTGGTCTCTTCCACTCTACCACCGTCGAAATCTTGCTAGGATCAATGAAATACCCTTCCGATTAATAACGTGACCCAAAAATCCAACTCGTAAATCCGTAACTCACACTTCTTCACTTGGCAAAGAATTGATTCTCTCTTAAAGTTTCAAGTACCAACCGCAAAATTTTGGGTGTGATCCTCTCTCTGCCTTGGAATAAATCAAGATATCATCTATGAATACCACAACGAAATCATCAAGGTCTTGGTGCAAAGATATCGCTCATGGCTTCCATGAAAATCGCAGAGCATTCGTTAGTCCAAAAGACATAACTTTATACTCATAATGGCCATACCTCGTAGAGAAAGCCGCTTTCTCAATATCCGCGCCACGAACTCGAATCGATTATAACCCGACCGAGGTCAATCTTAGAAAATATTCTAGCTCCTTTCAACCGGTCGAAAAGATCATCAATGCGAGGCAAAGGATATTTGTTCTTCACATACCGATTAAGCGCCCGATAATCTATGCACATACGCCACCTATCGTCTTTCTTCTTAATAAAAAGAACAGCGCTCCCCATGGCGATACGCTACGTCGAATCATACCTTTGGACAGCAGTCGCCCAATTGTTTCTTCAATTCTTCCCGAAATGGCCGAGCCAAACGGTAAGGAGACTTGGACAAAGGCCGAGTTCGGAACAAGATCAATTCGAACTTCACTTTCTCACCGGAGGCATTCCGGAAGTTCTATAGGAAAGACATCGAAAACTCCTTCACAACCGAATCTCTCAATACGTCGCAAGAATCAGCCTTCTCATTGAGGGAACAAAGTAATCCGATGGTGAAGCACGACGGCTAGGGAATAGATTAGCCAAGATAAATATCGAATCGACGGTATGCGCTCGAATACCGCTTCTTCACCTAAGGAGCTAGCAAGGTCACCGCCTTCCGTAAACAACAAATCTTGGCACGGTATTGGAATAACCAACCATACCGTAATAACATCGAATGGTGCCAATTGAATAACCATAAGATTCGCAGTGAAAACCTCATCATCTATAAGTATAGAACAACCGACAGACGGTAGAGCTAGAAATAAGTCCTCCGGGAGCCGACTACCACCGACTCGTAAATAAGTGAAAACTCAAACCCACTTTTGTAACAAACTCCAAAGACACGAACGAGTAAGTAGCCCCGAATCAAACAAGACAAAGGCATCATGCGAATCCACAAGTAAAGTACTGCCACCACATCACCACATCAGACGCCCCAAGGTCTCGGGGTGGGCATGGCGTAGACCTCGATGCACCGGCAGTAAGACGCACCGACACTCTGCGACGGAAAGCCGAAACAAATCGCCGGAGGAACAAACGACGGAGGTGGATGGTGCGGGATTCCAATAGAACCTCGCAGAGGCGCTGGAGTAAAAGCTGCAGTGGAACCCATGCCGAGGGTACTTGTGGGTGTGAACCGCCGTCCGAGTCCGAATCAACCTGTGGAAGCCGGAGGAAGAAGCGCCGACGGCTTCCCATTTGATGATACTAGCTGGATTTTGCTTGCACATCGAGGACTTGTGACCCTCCCGACACATCACGGGCATGTTCCTTGAAGGAACATTCAAGCTCGATGCCCATCACCACACCGAAAACACTTCATGCCCCGACCTAGAACAGACGAATCAGGCGAAAGATGAAGAACGTGGCGCCAAGAAGAAGATCGCCATCTTTGAACCGGACGGAGTGTTGGTTCTTTTGAAACCTCTTAGCAAATGTCAAAAGACCCACCACCTCCACCGAAACTCCGCTTCGCCACCAGATCCACCGAAGAGCAATGAACCACTAGCTACATGCCCTTGCGACGAAGGAGCTCTTTCCAACTCCATCCTCTAGCTCGCTCAACCACCGAGCTAAAATCACGAGACCTGTCGCTCCTGCATTTGGCGATATTCTCGATTGAGGCCCCGCCGAACCTCTTAGCCTTCTCTTTATCATCACTTGCCACTACTGGGACAAAGCGCACTGATTGTTAAATCCGCCTCATACTCAGATATCGACATTTTTCCTTGCACAAAGGTCGAGTGATTGCTCCATCTTCTCGATGAAGGAGTCAGATAAAGCGTGTCCTGAACTCCACAAATACCTCCCAAGTAACTGGACTCGCTACCTGAGTCCGGAAGACAGGACCCCTTCCCACCAGATGTCGGCTCGCCCTTGGTGAAAGGCCACAAATCGCGCTTCTTCTCGCGGATGCCACTCTAAGGCTCCAAACCGACGCTCCTTGTACCTCAACCAGTCCGCAGCCTGAACCGGTGTGCCTGCTCCATCAAACGTGTCAGCGGCGACATCCACTCACGGAGGCTCATCCTAGCCTCGGGTGGAACAAGAGCGAAGAACAGTTCCGCCACGCAGCAAAAGCAGCGCAGAATGGCCGCCGCAATTGTTGGCGGAGTTGTTGATTCTCCTTAATAGGTTCTCAATGAGATCATTGTGTGCGGCCGGTGGCTCAAGAACCGGAGGCGCAATGAGGCAATCTCCTCGCATCAAAGACCACCAACCTTCGCACGAAGACGATGTAGTCGCCAACCGCGCCACGACCACGACTACGGGTGGTGGGCGACCACGACCACGGCCTCTACCTCTTGCCATCTATGAACAACGCAATAGAAAGAAAACCAAACACTTAGCTCAACGAATCGAAAAACATAATAATTGGAACATAACCAAGCAATTGCGGAAAACAATGGTTTACCCAACCCTTCCTATTGTGCACGTGTGTCATTTTAATATTATTATTACCACCGAGTCAAGCCCGCTCGATACCAATCAGAACAATCGACTATAAGGAAGTCAAGATGTCACCTACAACCACTACTCTTCAATTGAATAACATCAAAACGCATGATAAGGTGAAGCAAGTATTAAGATTATACTAAACAAGTATTCATCATCAAGTTTAATCAACGGAAGGGAAGTAAACAATTCGTAAAGATATGGTAAACAAGGCCATGATGGCTTATTACAATGCATCACAAGTTATAATTAACGCACAAGAAAAGTCCTCAAATTGTTTGTTTTATGGTAGTGAGTGCATCGTGATGAACTACCCTCCACAAGATCATTCTTCCTTGTCATTTACCTAAATAAGACAATAAAGCAAGAATGAGCCAAAGACTCGACAAGCAATCAGTATGTAACAATCAAACATACTATGAGCAATATATCTCAATCATAATTTGAACATTTATCGAAACGAATATATGAATGGATGAAGTGGAATGGTGCATTGAAGGAAATGGACATATTAAAGATATAACAGATAGCGAATGAATCACCCGTCGGTGTTCACTTAAAGTAATCGTATGAAGAACGTTTCATACGATCGCCCAACGTGGCCCACATTGAATGGTGGACTCACGTAACGTGGCCCACATTGGAATGGTGGACTCACGCATCCATCCCGGAATTGATGGGATTTTCAAGTGCCCATTTGGAATTGATGGGTCTTACAAAGTAATGTATGCATGCCATGATGTGATCCCATGTCAATATTGAATAGTACTCATAAATGAAAAGAACACATGACATTCATCTACAAATACGAACAAATATAATCATTCATTCGCACATCATACATGGCATCAATCATAGAATACAAATTACTTGCCCTGCTGCCACAGAACGGGTTGGGAGGTAATTGAGATACCCTCCACTCACCGCTTCACCGCCTACAATATAAAATAATCGAAATGAGGGCAAACGAATATGGCAATGCTACACGTGTCCTCCCTCAATCTCTAGCCAAACTAACCAAATAAAAGTTCAATTTGATCAATTTACCCAAACATTTCAATTATCCCTAATCTGGCAGTTTTACTAGAAAATTCACCAATAAAAAACCGTAAGTCCAAAAGACCTGAAACCAGTGCTCATATTTTCTTAACTTAACTGGCTACAAAACTCTAGTTGATGGTAAACTCTAATTCGGCCAATACAGAGGTCTAACCATCCAATGAAAACTATAACTGCAGTCTGCCCAGAATTCAGAACAGCCCTAAAGAAAGGCTCTAACTTTTAAACCACTGATCCAAATAAAGTGATTTTTATCAGCCTGGAAACATGGTGAAATTATCTTCAAAGACCTAGTTGGGTGGCCGACCTGATTCTGATTCTAACTAGACCAAAACCTAGGTGCAACCGACTATACCCAGCATTTCTGACTGACAGACCAGTGCGTAGTAAAACAGTCATAACTTTTAATCTACTGGGTGAAAATTTGCGATCCAGGTGCCAAAAGAAAGCTAATGAAATAAGGAACAAAACTCTAGAAGGCGAAGACATCCAATTCTGCCTCTAAGACACCCAAAACCGAGTTACAACATTCTGTACCGAATCAATCTACTGACAGAGATTAAGCGATACTACCAAAATCATTGAATCGACAACTCTAACGCAATCAAACAGCGATGGGGTATCTCGTTACCCTTGTAGACCCGAAGAACGACGAGGATCAACTTCCCAAAGGTTGCTCCTCTCCTTCAATGGCCGCCCCAAAACAGCGACTCGAGGGAAACGCGGAAGCCCGGCGATGGAAGAACCAAGGTGAAGACGTGGAGGATCGGGAGTGCAGCCTGTGGGAACACCAATGGCGGCCACCACCGGAGGAGGAGGCGCCTAGGAGGAGGTGCTGCGCGTGTGGGGAAGAGGGAAAGGAGGTGGCGGCTTGGGGAGGGAGGAGGAGGCCGGCTAGGGTTTTGGGGGGGGCGCCTTTTTGGCCGGCCCCACATGGGCCGGCCGGCCTCTTGGGCCACTGGGCGCTGACTGCGCCCAGTTGACGATAACAACAAATACCCCCGCTGTTTGGAAAATCCGACTAAAGATGTTTCTTTTACCCCTCCGACTTCTTTCTTTTACCGATTCGATTCCGAAAGTTGAAAATCTCGATTTCAATAAAATTTTGCACAATTGAAACAAAACAACCTAGCTGGATAAAATGAGGTATTACACTTCTTATGGCCGGTCACCACATGGCCCCTCTCGGCCGTGGCCTGTGCCCAAAGTTGTCGAGAGTTTATGGAAAACCCTTCTATTTTTCAGAATTTCTACTCCTTTAATTGTCTTTTCTCCTCCCGCTATTTTCTAATTACCCGATTCAATTCCGGATATTACATCTTTCTCTCAAATATTCTTCTAATCAATCAACAAATTTAGGGTATTACATTCTACCCCTTAAATGTAATTCGACACCAATTATTTCGCTGTTCTACTCAAGTACATTTACAATTAGCATGCGAGACCGCAACTCCCATGTCGCTTCCGCTCGGCCTCACCGCACCTTGATGGATTCCAACATCGACACCACCACGCCGTATTGACCTTATCCGTATACTCAACGAACGGACTCGGACGTAAGATTTTACTCGTGGTTCGTCGTCCCGATGAATCTCACACTCTGCACTCTCAAATACTCCCTCGACATCGGGTCATACGAACGTTGTATATCTCGCAAGATGGACCCGAGATGGTCAAAGCGATACACCAACTTCCTAATCTCTGCAACTTCCTAAACGAAGAAAATCCAACTTGAAGTGGAGAGTCCTCATTGCATCCACGCAATGTTAACTCTCGCCAAAATGTTAAATTCCAAATTTGACAACTCATCTCAAAACAAATCCATTTTCTAAATAAGCGCTTCCAATGAACACCACGACAACCAAAGGAGAAATCACTCGAACGCTCAAACTAAATACTTGCGTTTGTCCGAGTTGGAAAGAATCAACACATACCAACACCCCAATTCAAATTATGGAAAACACCGTGAACAACACAAATCTCAAACGAGAATTAAGAAAATACCTCATTATCCGATGAAACATCTTTTCCCCGCTTCATTCTTCGAGGAACAAAACTTCTCTCAAATATATGAATTCAACTCATCGCATACCACATGAGCTTAAACCTTTAATTGAACATGCTCAAATTATACTCAAACTAAAACACATCATCCACACCATTGTGGAGAGACTCCATTGAATTATTCGAATACTCTAGGCATCTCGCTCTACTATTCAACATTAATTTGATTAAAGGCACCCAAAGCGCCACAGATAGATACCACACAATCATATTACCTCAAATTTTCAAGAACAACTCGTAATCACAAGACACATGCTAATGTACTACTCAAAAGGGTTCTAGCATAAACATGCTCTGAAACCCATTTACTCCACTCTCTCTACACACAATCAGTGGGTGAACAAAGATCTAGCATAAACAAATGCAAAGCCCAGATTTAACTTCCAAAACCTCTACAACGGATTGCCCTTATAACTGATAGTTAAATCATCGAATTAAATCTCTAACATTCCCACAATTCTAACATACTCACTCATTGACATCATCAGAAATCACCCACACCATCTCGCAATGCTATCCAATTGCGTTACTCTATAAATTCAATCAAGGTTTCCATACCTCCGATAATCACCAACCTTTCAATCCTGAATTGAAGTTCTGGAATTTCACTATACCAGGTGTTAATCAGCCGTAACACTTTTCAGACTTACTTCGAAGTCAAACATCTTAGGTGAATCAATTTCCCTCCAAGGGATACAGATCAAAACCATTTCACATTCTACAACTCCTCCGATTACTTGGTAGCAAAATATCATTGCTACGATTACTCATCCACCACCAAACAGTTGCCAAACTTTCGCCTTGCAAACAGTTCGCAACACAAAACTGTGATCCTTTCTCAAAAGAAAGAGGCGAACAAAAACAAGTTCATTCATACAGGAAAGCGTTGCTCACCACGGCGGCCAAGAAAACAAAAGAAATATTCTGCTTAAGGTGATCTTGGAAAATGAAAACTAAGTTCGTGGTTGAGGGAACACATTCCTCAGAAGATAATAGCAAATAACAACCGATAAGAAAACGGCATTACGATTGAAACTCGAAATCTTTTGAGTGAAAAGGGCAGAAAACTTAGGCAATGAACTCATTGAACCTAGGTGCAGTCCACAATTGAAAACATGAGCTTCACAAGAAGAGAATATCGGATCTTTACAGATAAGAACAACGAGCATTCAAGATCAAAACGCTCGCATCACTGAAGAACCATTATAACTCTACAACAAATCGTTTTACGTGGCAAACTTTGTTTATCATAATTAATCGACCTCCAACGAAGTCATGAACACAAAACTTGAAATTGAATTATTTTGGAAACATCAAGAAAGGTGGTCAAACTTCTTTCTCTATAAAAGAATCAAGCTTACTCTCACATTACTGATCGTGTCAATAAACCTTCTAAAGGGAACATGACAAATCGGGTCATAAAAATTTTCAGCATCAAATGGAATTGTAATAACAACTTATTCTAGAAAAGAATTCTGGTACGAAAACCACAAAGTTGAACAAACGTCACACTTAGCACTACAAAACTCTAGAGAAAGGGGGTTTCGACACTTTTCTTTTCAAAGGGAGGTTCTAAACTCCAACACTCCAAATATTCCAAAGAAATGAACACGCATTTAAATTTTCTTCAATGAACTTTGTGAAAGGAAATTTTCATTCTCCGAATCACAAACGGATAACCGAAATGCCTCTTATCAACAAGAGAGATAGGGCTAACATAAAGAGAACGATCTTGTCAAAAATAACGTTCACAAACAGCAATGAGAGCTCCGTGCACAGAAAGGCAAGAAACTATTTTGAAAAACAAATAGGGTCTAATAGAAACCCGTAGCCCACAATCTTTGTTTGGGTGCAACCCCCGACTTAAGCATAACCAAGCACTCCAAAAGGGTTTTAACGCTTTTCTTCAGAAAAGAGATGCATCAAATTTCAACAAGCAAAGGGTTCCAAAAGGAATACATTGAGCCAATGCTTTCTCGTGTTAACGATCTTGCAACAAGAATTCTCATTAGGCAAACCAACAAACGAGTAAATGAGTCGCTCTTTTCCAATGAGAAAGAAAGAACAACCATGAAAATATCAATGTTGCCAATTTACAAAGATCATTCGTAGTAAAACAATTCGACAATCGAAAAACAATAATGTTTTTTGAGTACCATTAAAGGCCTATTTAAACTCGTCTACCAAAATCATGAACCCAAGAGAAATTCATCAATCGCCACCGACAAGAATTTGTCAAATTCAAAATCAA